>CM040923.1:7637245-8237245 GCA_023029165.1 Gobiocypris rarus
TGTTTCAGAGATTTTAGAACAGGAAAAGAGTTTACTTGAAAGTACCAAACTGCTTGGAGATGCTGGGGATTGAACCCAGGACCTCATACATGCAAAGCATGCGCTCTACCACTGAGCTACATCCCCTGGTGTGGCTTATTTTTTCATTGTTTTTAGATACATGTGCCTTTTATTTGACCTATACTGGTATAGATGCCCATATTGTTTCAGAGATTTTAGGAACAGGAAAAGAGTTTACTTGAAAGTACCGAACTGCTTGGAGATGCTGGGATTGGAACCCAGGACCTCATACATGCAAAGCATGCGCTCTACCACTGAGATACATCCCCTGGTGTGGGTGCTATTTTCATTGTTTTAGATACATGTGCCTTTATTTGACCTATACTGGTATAGACAAACATATGTTTCAGAGATTTTAGAACAGGAAAAGAGTTTACTTGAAAGTACCAAACTGCTTGGAGATGCTGGGGATTGAACCCAGGACCTCATACATGCAAAGCATGCGCTACCACTGAGCTACATCCCCTGGTGTGGCTGTGATTTTCATTGTGTTTAGGTACATGTGCCTTTTATTTGACCTATACTGGTATAGACACCCATATGTTTCAGAGATTTTAGGAACAGGAAAAGAGTTTACTTGAAAGTACCGAACTGCTTGGAGATGCTGGGATTGAACCCAGGACCTCATACATGCAAAGCATGCGCTCTACCACTGAGCTACATCCCCTGGTGTGGCTTATTTTCATTGTTTTTAGATACATGTGCCTTTATTTGACCTATACTGGTATAGATGCCCATATTTTTTCAGAGATTTTAGGAACAGGAAAAGAGTTTACTTGAAAGTACCGAACTGCTTGGAGATGCTGGGGATGGAACCCAGGACCTCATACATGCAAAGCATGCGCTCTACCACTGAGATACATCCCCTGGTGTGGCTGCCATTTTCATTGTGTTTAGATACATGTGCTTTTATTTGATCTATACTGGTATAGACACCCATATGTTTCAGAGATTTTAGAAACAGGAAAAGAGTTTACTTGAACCCAGGACCTCATACATGCGAAGAATGCCCTCCACTACTGAGCTACACCCCCTGATGTTAGTGTGATTTTCATCGTGTTAAGGTACATGTGCCTTTTATTTTACCTATACTGGTTTAGACGCCCATATGTTTCAGAGATTTTAGGAACAGGAAAAGAGTTTACTTGAAAGTACCGAACTGCTTGGAGATGCTGGGGATTGAACCCAGGACCTCATACATGCAAAGCATGCACTCTACCACTGAGCTACATCCCCTGGTGTGGCTTATTTTTAGTACCAAATTGCTTGGAGATGCTGGGGATTGAACCCAGGACCTCATACATGCGAAGCATGCGCTCTACCACTGAGCTACATCCCCTGATGTTAGTGTGATTTTCATCGTGTTAAGGTACATGTGCCTTTTATTTTACGTATACTGGTATAGACTGCCATATGTTTCAGAGATTTTAGGAACAGGAAAAGAGTTTACTTGAAAGTACCGAACTGCTTGGAGATGCTGGGGATTGAACCCAGGACCTCATACATGCAAAGCATGCGCTCTACCACTGAGCTACATCCCCTGGTGTGGCTGCTATTTTCATTGTGTTTAGATACATGTGCCTTTTTTTAACCTATACTGGTATAGATGCCCATATGTTTCAGAGATTTTAGAAACAGGAAAAGAGTTTACTTGAAAGTACCGAACTGCTTGGAGATGCTGGGATTGAACCCAGGACCTCATACATGCAAAGCATGCGCTCTACCACTGAGCTACATCCCCTGATGTTAGTGTGATTTTCATCGTGTTAAGGTACATGTGCCTTTTATTTGACCTATACTGGTATAGATACCCATATGTTTCAGAGATTTTAGGAACAGGAAAAGAGTTTACTTGAAAGTACCGAACTGCTTGGAGATGCTGGGGATTGAACCCAGGACCTCATACATGCAAAGCATGCGCTCTACCACTGAGCTACATCCCCTGGTGTGGCTGCTATTTTCATTGTGTTTAGATACATGTGCCTTTTATTTGACCTATACTGGTATAGATGCCCAGTTGTTTCAGAGATTTTAGGAACAGGAAAAGAGTTTACTTGAAAGTACCGAACTGCTTGGAGATGCTGGGGATTGAACCCAGGACCTCATACATGCAAAGCATGCGCTCTACCACTGAGCTACATCCCCTGGTGTGGCTTATTTTTTCATTGTTTTTAGATACATGTGCCTTTTATTTGACCTATACTGGTATAGATGCCCATTTTTTTCAGAGATTTTAGGAACAGGAAAAGAGTTTACTTGAAAGTACCGAACTGCTTGGAGATGCTGGGGATTGAACCCAGGACCTCATACATGCAAAGCATGCGCTCTACCACTGAGTACATCCCCTGGTGTGGCTGCTATTTTCATTGTCTTTAGATACATGTGCCTTTTTTTAACCTATACTGGTTTAGACGCCCATATGTTTCAGAGATTTTAGAAACAGGAAAAGAGTTTACTTGAAAGTACCAAATTGCTTGGAGATGCTGGGATTGAACCCAGGACCTCATACATGCAAAGCATGCGCTCTACCACTGAGCTACATCCCTGATGTTAGTGTGATTTTCATCGTGTTAAGGTACATGTGCCTTTTATTTGACGTATACTGGTATAGACGCCCATATGTTTCAGAGATTTTAGAACAGGAAAAGAGTTTACTTGAAAGTACCACACTGTTTGGAGATGCTGGGGATTGAACCAGGACCTCATACATGCAAAGCATGCGCTCTACCACTGAGCTACATCCCCTGGTATGGCTGCTATTTTCATTGTGTTTAGGTACATGTGCCTTTTATTTGACCTATACGTATAGATGAACATATGTTTCAGAGATTTTAGGAACAGGAAAAGAGTTTACTTGAAAGTACCGAACTGCTTGGAGATGCTGGGGATTGAACCCAGGACCTCATACATGCAAAGCATGCGCTCTACCACTGAGCTACATCCCCTGGTGTGGCTTTTATTTTCATTGTTTTTAGATACATGTGCCTTTTATTTGACCTATACTGGTATAGATGCCCATATGTTTCAGAGATTTTAGGAACAGGAAAAGAGTTTACTTGAAAGTACCGAACTGCTTGGAGATGCTGGGGATTGAACCCAGGACCTCATACATGCAAAGCATGCGCTCTACCACTGAGCTACATCCCCTGGTGTGGCTGCTATTTTCATTGTGTTTAGATACATGTGCCTTTATTTGACCTATACTGGTATAGATACCCATATGTTTCAGAGATTTTAGGAACAGGAAAAGAGTTTACTTGAAAGTACCGAACTGCTTGGAGATGCTGGGGATTGAACCCAGGACCTCATACATGCAAAGCATGCGCCTACCACTGAGCTACATCCCCTGGTGTGGCTTTTTATTTTCATTGTTTTTAGATACATGTGCCTTTTATTTGACCTATATTGGTATAGATACCCATATGTTTCAGAGATTTTAGGAACAGGAAAAGAGTTTACTTGAAAGTACCGAACTGCTTGGAGATGCTGGGGATGGAACCCAGGACCTCATACATGCAAAGCATGCGCTCTACCACTGAGATACATCCCCTGGTGTGGCTTCTATTTTCATTGTGTTTAGATACATGTGCCTTTTATTTGACCTATACTGGTATAGACAAACATATGTTTCAGAGATTTTAGAAACAGGAAAAGAGTTTACTTGAAAGTACCAAATTGCTTGGAGATGCTGGGGATTGAACCCAGGACCTCATACATGCAAAGCATGCGCTCTACCACTGAGCTACATCCCCTGGTGTGGCTTATTTTTTCATTGTTTTTAGATACATGTGCCTTTTATTTGACCTATACTGGTATAGATGCCCATATGTTTCAGAGATTTTAGGAACAGGAAAAGAGTTTACTTGAAAGTACCGAACTGCTTGGAGATGCTGGGGATTGAACCCAGGACCTCATACATGCAAAGCATGCGCTCTACCACTGAGCTACATCCCCTGGTGTGGCTGCTATTTTCATTGTGTTTAGATACATGTGCCTTTTTTTAACCTATACTGGTTTAGATGCCCAGTTGTTTCAGAGATTTTAGGAACAGGAAAAGAGTTTACTTGAAAGTACCGAACTGCTTGGAGATGCTGGGGATTGAACCCAGGACCTCATACATGCGAAGCATGCGCTCTACCACTGAGCTACATCCCCTGATGTTAGTGTGATTTTCATCGTGTTAAGGTACATGTGCCTTTTATTTGACCTATACTGGTATAGACGCCCATATGTTTCAGAGATTTTAGGAACAGGAAAAGAGTTTACTTGAAAGTACCAAACTGCTTGGAGATGCTGGGGATTGAACCCAGGACCTCATACATGCAAAGCATGCGCTCTACCACTGAGCTACATCCCCTGGTGTGGCTGCTATTTTCATTGTGTTTAGATACATGTGCCTTTTATTTGACCTATACTGGTATAGATGCCCATATGTTTCAGAGATTTTAGAACAGGAAAAGAGTTTACTTGAAAGTACCGAACTGCTTGGAGATGCTGGGGATTGAACCCAGGACCTCATACATGCAAAGCATGCGCTCTACCACTGAGCTACATCCCCTGGTGTGGCTTATTTTTTCATTGTTTTTAGATACATGTGCCTTTTATTTGACCTCTACTGGTATAGATGCCCATATTTTTTCAGAGATTTTAGGAACAGGAAAAGAGTTTACTTGAAAGTACCGAACTGCTTGGAGATGCTGGGGATTGAACCCAGGACCTCATACATGCAAAGCATGCGCTCTACCACTGAGCTACATCCCCTGGTGTGGCTGCTATTTTCATTGTGTTTAGATACATGTGCCTTTTATTTGACCTATACTGGTATAGATGCCCATATTTTTTCAGAGATTTTAGGAACAGGAAAAGAGTTTACTTAAAAGTACCGAACTGCTTGGAGATTCTGTGGATTGAACCCAGGACCTCATACATGCGAAGCATGCGCTCTACCACTGAGCTACATCCTGGTGTTAGTGTGATTTTCATTGTGTTAAGATACATGTGCCTTTTATTTTAACCTATACTGGTATAGACGCCCATATGTTTCAGAGATTTTAGGAACAGGAAAAGAGTTTACTTGAAAGTACCGAACTGCTTGGAGATGCTGGGGATTGAACCCAGGACCTCATACATGCAAAGCATGCGCTCTACCACTGAGCTACATCCCCTGGTGTGGCTGCTATTTTCATTGTGTTTAGATACATGTGCCTTTTTTTAACCTATACTGGTTTAGATGCCCAGTTGTTTCAGAGATTTTAGGAACAGGAAAAGAGTTTACTTGAAAGTACCGAACTGCTTGGAGATGCTGGGGATTGAACCCAGGACCTCATACATGCAAAGCATGCGCTCTACCACTGAGCTACATCCCCTGGTGTGGCTTATTTTTTCATTGTTTTTAGATACATGTGCCTTTTATTTGACCTCTACTGGTATAGATGCCCATATTTTTTCAGAGATTTTAGGAACAGGAAAAGAGTTTACTTGAAAGTACCGAACTGCTTGGAGATGCTGGGGATTGAACCCAGGACCTCATACATGCAAAGCATGCGCTCTACCACTGAGATACATCCCCTGGTGTGGCTGCTATTTTCATTGTTTTTAGATACATGTGCCTTTTATTTGACCTATACTGGTATAGACACCCATATGTTTCAGAGATTTTAGAAACAGGAAAAGAGTTTACTTGAAAGTACCAAATTGCTTGGAGATGCTGGGGATTGAACCCAGGACCTCATACATGCGAAGCATGCGCTCTACCACTGAGCTACATCCCCTGATGTTAGTGTGATTTTCATCGTGTTAAGGTACATGTGCCTTTTATTTTACCTATACTGGTATAGACGCCCATATGTTTCAGAGATTTTAGGAACAGGAAAAGAGTTTACTTGAAAGTACCAAACTGCTTGGAGATGCTGGGGATTGAACCCAGGACCTCATACATGCAAAGCATGCGCTCTACCACTGAGCTACATCCCCTGGTGTGGCTGCTATTTTCATTGTGTTTAGATACATGTGCCTTTTTTTAACCTATACTGGTTTAGATGCCCAGTTGTTTCAGAGATTTTAGGAACAGGAAAAGAGTTTACTTGAAAGTACCGAACTGCTTGGAGATGCTGGGGATTGAACCCAGGACCTCATACATGCAAAGCATGCGCTCTACCACTGAGCTACATCCCCTGGTGTGGCTTATTTTTTCATTGTTTTTAGATACATGTGCCTTTTATTTGACCTATACTGGTATAGATACCCATATGTTTCAGAGATTTTAGGAACAGGAAAAGAGTTTACTTGAAAGTACCGAACTGCTTGGAGATGCTGGGGATGGAACCCAGGACCTCATACATGCAAAGCATGCGCTCTACCACTGAGATACATCCCCTGGTGTGGCTGCTATTTTCATTGTTTTTAGATACATGTGCCTTTTATTTGACCTATACTGGTATAGACACCCATATGTTTCAGAGATTTTAGGAACAGGAAAAGAGTTTACTTGAAAGTACCAAATTGCTTGGAGATGCTGGGGATTGAACCCAGGACCTCATACATGCGAAGCATGCGCTCTACCACTGAGCTACATCCCCTGATGTTAGTGTGATTTTCATCGTGTTAGGGTACATGTGCCTTTATTTTACGTATACTGGTATAGACTCCCATATGTTTCAGAGATTTTAGGAACAGGAAAAGAGTTTACTTGAAAGTACCACACTGTTTGGAGATGCTGGGGATTGAATCCAGGACCTCATACATGCAAAGCATGCGCTCTACCACTGAGCTACATCCCCTGGTATGGCTGCTATTTTCATCGTGTTTAGGTACATGTGCCTTTTATTTGACATATATTGGTATAGATGAACATATGTTTCAGAGATTTTAGGAACAGGAAAAGAGTTTACTTGAAAGTACCGAACTGCTTGGAGATGCTGGGATTGAACCCAGGACCTCATACATGCAAAGCATGCGCTCTACCACTGAGCTACATCCCCTGGTGTGGCTTCTATTTTCATTGTTTTTAGATACATGTGCCTTTTATTTGACCTATACTGGTATAGATGCCCATATTTTTTCAGAGATTTTAGGAACAGGAAAAGAGTTTACTTGAAAGTACCGAACTGCTTGGAGGTGCTGGGGATGGAACCCAGGACCTCATACATGCAAAGCATGCGCTCTACCACTGAGATACATCCCCTGGTGTGGCTTCTATTTTCATTGTGTTTAGATACATGTGCCTTTTATTTGACCTATACTGGTATAGACAAACATATGTTTCAGAGATTTTAGAAACAGGAAAAGAGTTTACTTGAAAGTACCAAATTGCTTGGAGATGCTGGGGATTGAACCCAGGACCTCATACATGCAAAGCATGCGCTCTACCACTGAGCTACATCCCCTGGTGTGGCTGCTATTTTCATTGTGTTTAGATACATGTGCCTTTTTTAACCTATACTGGTTTAGATGCCCAGTTGTTTCAGAGATTTTAGGAACAGGAAAAGAGTTTACTTGAAAGTACCGAACTGCTTGGAGATGCTGGGGATTGAACCCAGGACCTCATACATGCAAAGCATGCGCTCTACCACTGAGCTACATCCCTGGTGTGGCTTATTTTTCATTGTTTTTAGATACATGTGCCTTTTATTTGACCTATACTGGTATAGATGCCCATATGTTTCAGAGATTTTAGGAACAGGAAAAGAGTTTACTTGAAAGTACCGAACTGCTTGGAGATGCTGGGGATGGAACCCAGGACCTCATACATGCAAAGCATGCGCTCTACCACTGAGCTACATCCCCTGATGTGGCTGCTGTTTTCTTTGTGTTTAGATACATGTGCCTTTTATTTGACCTATACTGGTATAGATGCCCATATGCTTCAGAGATTTTAGGAACAGGAAAAGAGTTTACTTGAAAGTAGCGAACTGAGGGGGTGTCACGTGGCCAGGACCGGGATGGCAGCTTAACGGAGAAGCTCAGACAAACCGTGCACAATTTAATATAAAAACCCCTTATATATTCCGCCAATCTTTGAATAAAGCATCGTCAATGATATGTCAAAAACTCCAGCATCTAAACAGTGTGACATTTTTACTCGAGCACGCAAGACAAGCGTAAAAACAACTTCGTCGAGTTCACCGTGTGAGGTAGAAGCTAACCACATGGATAGCTTATCCGAAGTCTTAAATGAACTGAAATCATTTCGAGCAGAGATCGGAACTAAGTTAGACAACATTGATACCCGTCTGACAGATATGGCAAACTCAATGGCCAAGCTGGAAAGCAAAGTGTCTGATGTACAACGAGATGTTTCTTCTAATGCAGCGCGTATTGAGGAGGCTGAAGGCCGCATACATGGTACAGAAACGACACTTAAAAAAGGACAGGCCACACTCGACTCAGCCATCAAATGAATCGTATATCTTGAATCGAAGACTGAGGACTTGGAGAACCGGGGCAGAAGGAAGAACCTCCGGCTCTATGGTATTCGAGAGGGCGCCGAGGGTCAGAAAACTCTCCTCGAATTTATAAGCGGGACTTTGACACAATGGTTGGGACTAAGTCCAGACAAATCATTCACCCTAGAATGGGTTCATCGCACACTAGCACCCGGTAAGCCCAACCAAAACAGAGCAATACTCATTCGCTTCTTAAAGTTTCAGGAGAAGGAATTTGTTTACCGTGAATCAAGGAGGCGAGACATCACGCATGACGGGGTTAAGCTATCCTTTGGACAGGATCTCTCGGCGGAGACGGTGCGGATTCGACGGGGATTTAATCCAGTCACGAAATTGTTTGTTGATATCAACGCTTTCCGTGGATTTCAGCATAACCCTTGCAAGCTTCGAGTGCTATACAACGGCAAGATCCATCTCTTCTCAACACCGCAAGAGGCTGAAAAGTTCTACAAAAGCATCCCACATTCAACGTAGAATCTGCAGTTGGTTGATCTGCGGAATTAAACCAACAAGTACTACTACGTAGGAATGCTTGGACAGATGTGGATAACAGCGGACAATCGAGATGTGCAGCAGGAGTTTAAATAATTCAAAGTAACGTTACTCAAGTTGTTCTAAATTTTAAGTATGCATACTGTAATATTATAGCCTACTAAAAAATTCAGCACGACGCGCCAACTGGTTACAACGGTGTTGATGTTCTATAGTTCGTAGGTTGAGTATATTAGACACAAGTTTTTTTTTTCTTTAAGGTGGTCAAAATATATACTCTTATCGTTAAAGAGGGGAATTAATGCACTAAGTTGATTGTGCATGGTTGACAGAAAGTGACTAATTTGTCGAGATCTTGGGCTGAGCTGCTGGCTAGTTGCTCCTCAAAGATTGTGGATCAGCATCCCTCAGTTTTTCATTTAAGGGGAGGGGGGCAAGGCATTTCAGTCGGAAGTGCCAGAGTTAATAGTCTAAGAGTTCGATGTTCTGAGTGTGGATCTGTAGGGTGGGGTGGGGGAGGGTGCGTTTACACTTGCATCCCTTTATTTCATTTTTTTTTGTCTTCTCTCATTCATATTTCATAATGTGCTACTGATATGACATTGTATGGAAAAAACTAAACTAACTAACAGTCTGGATATTAAAATTACAAGTTGGAATGTCCGTGGAATGAGAAAATTGGCCAAACTGAAACAAGTATTAAATAGGATAAAGTATCTTAAATCTAAAATAGTCTTTCTACAAGAATCACACCTTGTTGCATCCGATATACATTACTTAAATAAAAGATGGCCAGGCCAAGTATTTCATGCAACTTTTAATAGTCATTCAAGGTGTAGTTATCCTCATTCATAGATCATTGCCATTTCTGGCTACAAAACCATTCAGGACCCTTCTGGAAGATTTATTATTGTTCAGGGGAGTATTTTGACACAAAACCTAAATCTTATAAATATTTACGGTCCAAACGATGACAGCCCATTATTTTTTGAGAAATTATTTTTAACTGTGTCTGCTTTGGAGGGATTAAATATTATCGGCGGAGATTTTAACGGTACCCTCGACCCCTTATTAGACCGATCCACCCAAATTGATTCAACTCATATACAAACTAGAAAAACAATAATTGATTATATGAAGGATCTAAGATTAATCGAAGTTTGGAGAATGCTGTACCCAAATAGAAGAGAATACTCCTGTTACTCAAGTACTTATAAAACTCATTCACGCATCGACTATTTTATAACCTTTATGGAGCTACTGTCTAGTGTGAAAGAATGCTGGTATAATAGTATAGTAATTAGTGATCATGCAGCAGTATCTATGGAGATCTATTTAGGCAGATTTCAGCATCGTCCTAGATGGAGGTTGCAAACTTATTTGCTACAAGACCCAGCATTTACTAAATATGTGGAGAATTGTATTGATAAATATTTTGAACTAAATACGAATGAAACTACAGCCAGTATTAGATGGGAAGCGTTTAAGGCTTACATAAAGGAGAAATTATTAGTTGTACAAGTGCTAAAGCCAAACAACACAATCAGGAGTTACAAATACTAGAGGATCAAATTAAAAAAGTTGAACTTGAAATTAGTATTGATAATAATCCTAAAAAATTACATAATCTGTCTGTTATGAGAGCTAACTATGATAAATTAACAACCGACAAAGTGGCAAAAAGCCTTATGTGGACTAAGCAAACATACTATGATCAGGGGGAAAAAGCAGGTAAGCTATTGGCCTGGAGGATAAAGAAAATGCAATCTGAAAGAGCAATTAATTCTATAAAGCTGAAATCTGGTAATTTGACTATGGACCCAATAGAGATAAATAATCATTTCAGAGACTTTTATCAACTGTTATATAAATCAGAATATAAAGCAAAGAATAAACCAGCTCAGAAATTGTTTCTTGATCAGCTACAATTTCAAACTATATCAGAGGATGAGAAAGCAGCATAAGACAGCCAATTAACAATAGAGGATCTTAGTGAAGCTATATGAAATATTAACAGTGGTAAAGCGCCAGGACCAGATGGTCTTCCAATAGAGTTTTACAAAACATTTAAAAGACAGCTTGTAAGACCATTACTTGGCAATAATAACTGTAATATTAAAACCAAATAAGCCCCCAACTGAATGCTCGTCATGCAAAGCATGTGCTCTACCACTGAGCTACAGCTGCTGATGTGGCTTTTAGTTTCATTGTGTTTAGATACATGTGCCTTTTATTTGACTTATACTGGTATAAGCGCCCGTATGTTTAAGAGATTTTAGGAACAGGAAAAGAGTTTACTTGAAAGTACCAAACTGCTTGGAGATGCTGGGGATTGAACCCAGGACCTCATACATGCGAAGCATGCGCTCTACCACTGAGCTACATCCCCTGATGTGAGAGCGATTTTCATCGTGTTTAGGTACATGTGTCTTTTATTTGACCTATATTGGCATAGATGCACATACTGTATAAATATACACACATGCATGTATATATTTAATTTTTAAAAATTATATTTTTATGTCAAGGAAATTTTTATTTATTTATATATACATATATTTATTTATTTATAAAATAAATGATATATACAGTATATACACATGCAAACGTTTTTTTGTTGTTGTTCAAAATTACATTTTCTTAATTAACACCATCTTAAATGGTCACTGTTTCCGTCACTGCAGCATCCCGAACACACAAACACATGACACTAAATGTGTTCAACCCAAGTTGAAACTGGATATGCTTTATTAGCTTACTGTCATACACACACCGTTTTTCACAGAGTTGCCTAAATTATTAAACAATATTTCATGAAGGTTCCTGTGTGTGTGTGTTTTTTTTAATAATGCAAAAGTTCCAGAACTTTTTAAAAAGTACTACCTCAAAAGCAGGGACTTTCTATGGGAACATTTTTATCCAAACTTAATTTAGACCAGGGGTTCTCAACCCTGGTCCTTGAGTACCAGCAAATTTAGCTCCAACCCTGATCAAACTCACCTGCCTGAAGAGCTTAATTAGCTGGTTCATGTGTGTTTGATTAGGGTTGGAGCTGAACTCTGCAGGAGAGTAGGCCTCGGACCAGGGTTGAGAATGCCTTTTTAAGCCGCGTTTCCATCGCGCAAACTTTCCCCAGGAACTAGGGACTTTGGGGTGGTACTCGGTGTGTTTCAACCACAGGAACCAGGGTCTAAATAAAGTTCCGGGTAAAACTTTCCCCCTCAAAACGGCCCTGCTCGCAAGGTAGTACTTTTTTTATAGTTCAGGCACTTTAGGGGGTGGGACTCGGGCGCAGCACATGCTGATTGGTTGAGATCACGCAGCATTTTATTTCAACCTAAAAGTATGTTCCGGTGTGTCCAGTACGAGTCGTTTGCTATTCAAATAAACAATGAAGTTTAAAAAATACAGCCGATGGACCGATGATAAGGTTCAGGCTTTATTAAGTGTATTTGAGGAGGACGAAATCCAGTGGGAACTGGAAAGTTGCACGCAGTCATACGTCACCGGGCTAATCTTAACGTTACTTTAGACCGCGATAGAAACGCAAACAGCAGCACGTCTGGGGGAAAAAAGTTCCTGGGACATATTGTTCGGGGTAATTTTGGTGGAAACGGGGCTTTAGAGACTGTTCCCTGCGGTCTAAACATACAGAGTACCACCCCAAAGTCCCTAGTTCCTGGAGAATGTTCCTGCTGTGGAAACGCAGCTTTAGTCTGAGAGAATTAGTCTGATTATTATATTTTTCATAAGCACAGAGGTAAAAGGACACATCCTCACACAAAATATTGCAATACTATTTATTATAGATTTCCCTCCCCAGCCCTATAATTAACTGTGGATTCACTCAATAAAAGTTGAATCAGATAATGCGATGCAATTATCTTGTTTTATTCAGTTTGACACTATTTTATTTACAATGTGGCATTTCACAGCAAAAATAAAGTTTATTTATCTTTTGTATTTTACCGAGGTATTTAACTGAATCAAATAAATGAGCGACGGCACATTACAATTGAAATTAATTTCATCCTGTACATATTTTCTGGTGCCATTTTAAATTGCCAAGCCATTTAAATCTCTTTCCACACATGGAACACAAATAGGGTCTCACATATGCATGACTTTTCAGGTGTATCTCCAAGTGTGATGGCAAAAGAAACTTCTTATTACACTGATCACAATTAAATCTCCTTCCTCCAGAGTGGATGCGCAGGTGATTTTTGAAATGGCTCATTTTTCTAAATCTCTTACCACACTCAAAACACTGCAATTTCTTTCCAGAATGACATTGTGAATGACGTTTCAAGTCTCTTTTATATGTGAAACTCTTTCCGCACTTAAAACATATAAAGGGCCTCTCTCCAGTGTGAACTCTCGTGTGAACTTCAAGGTTTCCTTTACGTGTGAAACTCCTTCCACACAGAGGGCAGATGAAAGGCTTCTCTCCAGTGTGAACTCTTATGTGAATATCAAGGTTTGCTTTGTTTATGAAAGTCCTTCCACAAAGATGGCACATGAAAGGCTTCTCTTTAATGTGAGTCATTACATGATTCTCAAGTTCTGTACTGTCTGTGAAACTCCTTCTGCACTGATGACAGAGAAAACAGTTCTCTCTGGAGTGAACTCTCATGTGGTAATTAAAGGTTACCTTATGTCTGAATTTTTTCCCACACTGATCACATGTGTAAGGCTTCTCTCCAGTGTGAATTCTCATGTGAACCTTGAAATTTCCTTTAAGAGCGAAACTCTTTCCACAGTGATGGCATATGAAAGGCTTCTCTCCGGTGTGAGTTACTAAATGATTCTTAAGGTGATTCCTGTTTGTGAAACTCCTTCCACACTCATGACACTTAAAACAGTTCTTGAGTGAGTGAATCTTCAAGTGCTGATCCAGATTTTCTTTACACTCGAAACTCTTTCCACACTGAACACATGTGAACCGATTCTCTCCAGTGTGAATTCTGACACGAGTCTCAAGACTTTCTTTTTGTGAGGAGCTCTTTTCATTCAGTTTGCAGATGTAAGGGATCTCCCCGTTATGACTTCTCATGTGACAATTAAGGGATCCTTTACGTGTAAAACTCTTTCCACACTGAACACATGTGTAAGGCTTCTCTTTGGTGTGACTTCTCATGTGAGTTTTAAGACTTTCTTTTCGTGTGAAGCTCTTCCCACAAAGTTTACAGATGAAAGGGCTTTCTCCAGTGTGGCTTCTCATGTGGGTATTAAGGGTTCCTTTACGTGTGAAACTCTTTCCACACTGAAGGCATATGTATGGCTTCTCTCCAGTGTGACCTCTCATGTGAGTCTTAAGACTGTCTTTTCGTGAAAATTTGTTACCACAAAGTTTGCAGGTGAAAGGACTCTCTCCAGTGTGGCTTCTCATGTGGGTTTTAAGGTTTCCTTTGAGGGTGAAACTCTTTCCACACTGAGGACATGTAAAAGGCTTCTCACTGGTGTGAAGTCTCATGTGAACATTAAGGTTTCCTTTTTGAGTAAAACTTTTACCACAGTGAAAGCAGGTGAAATCACTTTTAGTTCCTGTCTTTCTAACTCTTTTTTGTGAGGCAGACTTTTCATTCTGAGAGCCCTGAGACTTCTCTCCAATTATGAAATCTTGATGTTTCTCAAACTGTTTTTTTTCTTCCACTTCATTAAATTCTTTACTCTCTTCTTTCAGTGCCATCAGGTCTAAAGTAGAAAAACAAACAAGATAACCCCAGTTTAAAGGCACAAAGCAACAGACATCAAAACTACATAAAGCATCATAACCAACAACACTTATGTTAAATCATATTTGCACTAAGCTACTGAAAGAGGTGCTACCTGAAATCTAAAAAAAAAAAAAAAACCTTTAATTCTTTAGGACCTGTCAAAATATGCAGTTTTAAAATCCTTTATCAATCACAGCTTGACCCAGAACTGGTTTATTGTAGACCAAAGAATGTGAAAGTCCTTGAGAATTTTCAGTTGAACCGAAGGCAGTTTAAATTATTAGGACAAACAAGAGATTCATGATCAACTATCCAAAATGCCACCAGGGATTCCTCTGAGAGGAAGTGCTTATGGAAGTATGCAAGTTTATGTGAAAAGTTAAGTGGAAGCTCAGGACCTTAAGAGTCTATATGGCCTACTCACAGGGGTGTCAGACAAGGGTTCAGAGCAGTCGCTAATACACAATATTTAATAACACGCTACTTGTAGGAATAACAAGTCTCTTCCTAATCTTCTTATTGATAAATTCAGTTAAATAAAACATTTTCAGCCAGCAATGCAGAGTAAACACAACCTGATTGGTAACTTTCTTAGTGGCTAGTTGTAAATTATGTTACGAAAATTAAGTCAGGGGTACAAAAACAGTCAGGTTACACAGACCATGTTTGTTTTTTGTTTTGTTTTTATCCTCCCTATTACACATTGTTGCAACCATTAAAATAGTTCAGTTTTGTTTTTAATATCAAAGTAGTTATATTTCATTTAGTTTCTTTGTTAATTTAGAAAAATGTTTGGAGCATTTTTTTGTTTGTTACATTCAAGGTATTTTTGTGATGACCAAGCGGCCAGCGACTGACAGTGAGTTAACCGCATGTTTGATCAATTTAGCCTCTAAAATCAACACTTAATAAAATCCATACATATCAAACACTTCAAGCATCACACATTTAGTTGAAACATTTAGCCTATCCTCAACACCACCACAGTAAAAAGGCATTTTTGATAAGTTGAGGTAAGGCTGATCGTATAGGTGCTTGCAAACTAAACGGGCTACACAATCTAATCATATAGGCTATAACAATAAAAAACATGCAGGTTGTCTTACGTTATACCTCTCCGCAAAATGAATATAAATCTTATCTTCAATTCCCACGCTATATGCACATTTAACAGAGTTCACATCAACGAAAGAAACGGATATGAGCTGCATCTTATCATCAGCTGATTTCAAGATCAATGACCACAATAGTAAAAGGAGAGAGCTAAGCACTGGTAAGATGATCACTTGGTCTCATTAGGTTTAATGAAGAAGATTGCGTTTTTGAGCATATAAGACTTACTTTCAGTGTCACTGGTGGCTGTTTGTGTGTTGGCTTGCTTTAATCATTTGCGGCCACGTGGGTTGAAGTAACACAGTCATATCTGACCACAACATTAAGCCTATAACACTCTCACATGTTTATTTTTTTAACAATGGTCTTCTCACAGTCGGATAGATATCTGGTCATAGAAAACGAATGAAGTGAGCAGGTGTAAAAAGGCCATAACTCCACCAGCTGCGCTGAAGGAATGCTCACTGCTGCCGCCCTGTAGGTCTAAAAATTATGTTTATTGTGTCTCACTGTTCAGCACTGTTCATATTTTTATTTAAAATGCAGATATAAAAGTAGCTTTTCCTAGTAACTAATTACTTTTAATATACTGTAATTGGTAAAGGAATTCAATTACTTTTAAAAGGAGTAACTGTAACTAATTACCAATTTTCAGTAACTTGCCCAACACTGGAAATAAAGCAGTCAGCGTTATCTGCCTGAATAAGTTATGATGTGTGTATTTTATATCATGATTGAGCAACATCTATTTTAGACTCTTAAAGAAGGCGCATATTTATGCTGTTTACAGTTTCCATATCAGTATAAGTGTTATATGAGTTTAAGTATTCCATATAAGCATGCACATAATTTGAACGGGGTTACGGGGTTCATGACCCCCTCAAAAATCAGATCCAGCTAATATAACCCCGTATAACCCACATAATATCATCCAATCATTAGATTAAAATAAATATGCAATATTCAGAATGAATACTTTTGTTTGTTTTCTTTATTAATTTTATTTGCCAGCAAGAAAGATAGTATCATATTTTAAATAATCTATAATGCCCCCGCCCACCGCACAGACTACTTTGTATAACCTAACCCACTTTCTCTACCAAGTTTGTTCACTATTTTGTGCAGTCGCTGGGATGAATGGTTGGAGAAAGCTGACGGGAAGATGAAAAGGACACTGAAAGGCAGCCAGACAACGATTTTTCATTGTTGGTCAACACCAGCCAAAAAAAAAGAAAAATTCTGACCAAACGGAGGTACCCCTATTGCTAAGTTAGCTGTTAAGTTAGCTCAGCGTTTCTCAAAATATGGGGTGTGGGCGCGGCCCACTGGTTGGTTGGGAATAGAGACATGACAAGTGGGGCATGACAAACGTTTTGTGACCATCTTTTTAATTCCTTTATTTATTGACCATACACTCAAACAAAACAAAGACACATTTAAATGTAAGCCTTACTTAAACTTTTCACACGTAAGTTTAAAAGTTTTTCAAGGCGACCGTTATTGAGTGTAGTATCACTTTATGGTTCCCATGGAGACGCGTCATTCATTGCTTGTCACACCGCAGCCACAATAGCGCTGAATGACTGAAGATCTGCTTTTATTTCCTTTTTTATTAAAAATGTGTTAGCTATAGCAGGATATATCTGATATTCCGATTGTCAAATATGTGCAAGTGGATGTGTTTTGTTCTTCGAACACCTTTATAACGATTGCGTTAGTTGAGCTGTATGCAACGTATTTTAGATATCTATCTTATTAAAATACCTAAAAGAAAAAACGTACATTAATAGGAATTTACCTCCTACGGCTCAATTTGAGATTATCATCTTTATTTTTGAATTGTTCTTTTTGCAATTCAAGTTTGCAAAGTGACAAAGTA
Organism: Gobiocypris rarus; assembly: GCA_023029165.1. Lineage (NCBI taxonomy): Eukaryota > Metazoa > Chordata > Actinopteri > Cypriniformes > Gobionidae > Gobiocypris > Gobiocypris rarus. Next base: position 7,654,951 of record CM040923.1, read on the forward strand.
ACGTTAGTCCACACTTGTATTTTCTCAGTTTCTGAATTTGATGTTATCAGAGGCTAAATGCAAACACAATTTTTTTTCTTGCATGAAAGAATTGTACTTTCATTTTCTCTATTTGAAAGTTTTTAATGCTGTTATTTGATGTTAAGTTTTTAAAATGTGATGTTAATTAAATACATTTTAACAATTAAACTTAAAGCCTAGTTTATTAACATTTTGTTGGGGTGATTGGGGACATGTGGGGCTCGGAACCGTTTCCTACCTCCAAAATGGGGAATGGCAGAAAAATGCCAATACAGTGATGCAATTGATTAATCTTTAAGTTCTTGTTTTGTTTTTTTTCATAAGATATTGAACACACACAAAAAATTAATTAAGTGGAAGCTGCCACTGCTGGCTAGTGCTTAAACACTTAATTTAACTACTGTGTTGTTATGGCATAAATAATCAAGTAAACAGCTGCATTTACGTTAAGTAGCCTAAATCAGTAAAAGTATCACAATGTATTTCTAATACAGGAACGGCAAAGTAGCATGTTACAACCTTTTACACAAGAAAATTATTCAATAAATAAATAGCGAGTTTAATCCCCCCACTGGTAGACCCAGAGTTATGCCCTTGCATATAAGTGTTATGTATGCCTTGTTGAATTAAATATTTATTTAATCATTTAAATAAAAGTGCATGCTAATAACAAAATTATTGCTGAAACATTTGCAGTTAGCCAACTGTATAAATAAAAACAATACTACAGGACAACATAAATACATAAACACAACAGTACAACGCAATTTCAGTTTACAAGGCGTAAATCTTTATTCCGATTCAAAATGCATATGTTGTTATATAAAAAGCAGCAGCAGTTATCGCAGTTAAAAACCAAAGAGTGCCTCTTCATCCATGCACTGCAAGAATGGATAAAAATTATATAAAGAATCCCGACGAAATATAAAGAATCCTGGATCCCCACTCTCACTGAATTATATAGGCTATATAATACTGTGGGAATGACAACTACATTTGTATAGTGATTTTGCATGTGTCTGTCAACAGTTACAAATAAGCTACAATAAGCTTGTAGAACAAACATCTTGATGGATCATCTTAAAGGACCTGCCCCATATCAAATAAAACCATTTTAATTAGGACACTTGTATGACATTCTTCAAAAATATCATTAATTTCTGTAGAGCTGGACATTTTAATAAGGATAAAATGCCTGAGTTCAGCTTTGAGAATGAAACCAACCTGTTTGTTCCTCAGTATCTTCATGTTTCAGACTGAATACTTCTTCAATCTTCATTTCTTCACTCTCCACTTTAATAAGTGCCATCTTTATAATTGTGCGTCACGTGGATCTCAGCCGCTTCACCAGTTTTTCTGTGTGTCCGAACACTCTGTCATGTTAAAGATGAGAATAATTAACAGAAAGAAAAGACAAATCCACACTAAATCTCGGTGCGTCTCAATCAGCTCCTTAGTTCAGTAATCAGCGCACTGTTACTGTGCGTTCACCCCGCCGCCGGCGAATGCGTAAAACTACGCTCTGGCCTCCCTGCCATCGACGCTGTAGAAAGATTTGTGGACGCGCTGCCGCTCTGACATAGTTCAAATGCTTGGTCTTTTTTTAAACTGTATTTAAAACGTCCGCAAAGCAAGCAATCATGTTCGCATTTGAAAAATCGCCATTTGTGCAGACTGACCACAGTAGGGTATACCCGTAATAAGATAACCTCATTAAATCATTTTAATGTGAAAGTTAACTTAACAATTGTAGTTGCATGTTTGCTGATGAAATAAACCATTTAAAAGCATTTTGTGTGGTGTGCCTTTTGTGTTCATGGAAGTGATTCTAATTTCAACAAGCAGTTTTATAGGTGCTAGCCTTCGTCTTTAGCATTAACAATAATTTGTGTGCAACCTACTTTATAATAACTGTCCTGGTTTAAGTGCAGCATTAATGCAATTGGTCAATCGGTGTTGTTTTGAGCAAATTAATTGCATTCCTGCTGAAAAAGGAACTAATGTGGTCGGAACCCAAGTTTCCAGCACTGCGTTGTCTGGAATCATGTAAAGCGGAGCACTTCTACATTCCCATTGGTTGCCGCCGGACCGCGTCGTAGCTCATTACCATAAAGTTGACCTGATTTCAACTCTCCTCGACGCCTCATATCATCCAAGACGCGCCACGCCCCTATCAAACGGAGCTCGCCGCCGGGCTCCCATTGAGAATGAATGACTTCCGGCCACTCTGACGCTCTTGCCGGATAAGACGCATGGCATAAAGTTGACGCAAATCGAAGTTCGAATCCGCCTTTTGCAGAACTCGCTCTACTCCCTTTTCCCATCACATATTAGATCGGAAAGGCATTTAAACTCACATAAAGGATTATTAGGAACACCATACTAATACTGTGTTTGACCCCCTTTCGCCTTCAGAACTACCTTAATTCTACGTGGCATTGATTCAACAAGGTGCTGAAAGCATTCTTTAGAAATGTTGGCCCATATTGATAGGATAGCATCTTGCAGTTGATGGAGATTTGTGGGATGCACATCCAGGGCATGAAGCTCCTGTTCCGCCACATCCCAAAGATGCTATATTGGGTTGAGATCTGGTGACTGTGGGGGCCATTTTAGTACAGTGAACTCATTGTCATGTTCAAGAAAACAATTTGAAATGATTCAAGCTTTGTGACATGGTGCATTATCCAGCTGGAAGTAGCCATCAGATGATGGGTACATGGTGGTCATAAAGGGATAGACATGGTCAGAAACAATGCTCAGGTAGACCGTGGCATTTAAACGATGCCCAATTGGCACTAAGGGGCCTAAAGTGTGCCAAGACAAAATCCCCCACACCATTACACCACCACCACCAGCCTGCACAGTGGTAACAAGGCATGATGGATCGATGTGCTCATTCTGTTTACGCCAAATTCTGACTCTAACATCTGAATGTCTCAACAGAAATCGAGACTCATCAGACCAGGCAACATTTGAACATTGAACTGTCCAATCAATTTTGGTGAGCTCGTGCAAATTGTAGCCTCTTTTTCCTATTTGTAGTGGAGATGAGTGGCACCCGGTGGGATCTTCTGCTGTTGTAGCCCATCCGCCTCAAGGTTGTGCGTGTTGTGGCTTCACAAATGCTTTGCTGCATACCTCGGTTGTAACGAGTGTTTATTTCAGTCAAAGTTGCTCTTCTATCAGCTTTAATCAGTTGGCCCATTCTCCTCTGACCTCTAGCATCAACAAGCCATTTTCGCCCACAGGACTGCCCCATACTGGATGTTTTTCCCTTTTCACATCATTCTTTGTAAACCCTAGAAATGGTTGTGCGTGAAGATCCCAGTAACTGAGCAGATTGTGAAATACTCAGACCGGCCAGGAGATTGTCTTGACCAGGACCACATCCCTGCATCGAAGCAACTGCCATTTGATTGGTTGATTAGATAATTGCATTAATGAGAAATTGAATAGGTGTTCCTTATAATCCTTTAGGTGAGTGTACTTTCAATAAAACTAAAGAAAATATTAGAAAAGTGGAAACAAACGTGTTTTTTTTATTAAGTGTTTATCGGTTAGGTAGGTAGGTAAGGTAAACAGACATGCGCTGAATTAGAGACAATAAAAGTGAGTGGGTCCAATATAATTGATTGTAAAAAGTGGGTGGCTCTTTTCCCACATCATAAAAGACAATGTTCACGTTTTAACTGCAAGATGAAACTAGTTCTTTTTAAGGTTTTTAGCAAAACAAGCCTCAAAAGTTATTAAATGATTCACTTGGAAAGCCTCGAAACAGAAGGGGTCTCTGCTTGCGCTCAGCACACACAGGGCTCTACGCTAACATTTTTCTATAATAAAAAATATTTAGGAGCACAGTCAAAGTTTAGGAGCACTTTAGGAAAACGTTTCCCATTTCATCTGTATTTGCCCTTGTAAATTAATTTCCAGGGGCATTTTAACCATTATAAGAGCTTCTTTTTTTATATTATTAAATGTATGCATCATCTTTTGTCAAATATGTTGTATGAATGTTTTAAATATTTATAAAATATGTTATTAAATATCCCAAGTTTTTTTTATTTAGAAATATGTCAAAATTACACTAAAAAGTATATGCAAAGTGTAAATATGAAAATAAATCTGCTAGTAGGTGGCAGCAAGTCTTGATGAGTGTGTCATTCATTTAATCATTCCAAGTGCAGGTTCATTCAGGAATCACTGTTGCTTGGAGATGCGCAACAGTTCTGGTGTGGCTTTGTTTGAAACCAAATAGACTTTTGTAGAAGATCAGTATGACATTTGTAATCATGCCAATACTCGGAACAATAGTAGTCTGTCTAGCTGCAATATGTAACTTTCTCTAGCACTTAATAAACAGAACTGCATGCCTCTTGCGGAAGAACATTGTAGACGGAGCTACAGTGGGTGCGGAAAGTATTCAGACCCCCTTAAATTGTTCACTGTGTTATATTGTAGCCATTTGCTAAAATCATTTAAGTTCATTTTTATGTCTCATTAATGTACACACGGCACCCCATAATGACAGAAAAACACAAAATTGTAGACATTTTTGCAGATGTATTAAAAAAGAAAAACTGAAATATCACATGGTCCTAAGTATTCAGACCCTTTGCTGTGACACTCATATTTAACTGATGATTCTACACCTTCGTTTTGAGTCCAGCTGTGTTTGATTATACTGATGGACTTTATTTGGAAAGCTACACACCTGTCTATAAGACCCTTTGCTCAGTATTTAGTAGAAGCACCCTTTTGATCTAATACAGCCATGAGTCTTTTTGGGAAAGATGCAACAAGTTAATCACACCTGGATTTGGGGATCCTCTGCCATTCCTCCTTGCAGATCCTCTCCAGTTCTGTCAGGTTGGATGGTAAACGTTGGTGGACAGCCATTTTCAGGTCTCTCCAGAGATGCTCAATTGGGTTTAAGTCAGGGCTCTGCCTGGGCCATTCAAGAACAGTCACAGAGTTGTTGTGAAGCCACTCCTTCATTATTTTAGCTGTGTGCTTAGGGTCATTGTCTTGTTGGAAGGTGAACCTTCGACTCAGTCTGAGGTCTTGAGCACTCTGGAGAAGGTTGTCATCCAGGATATCCCTGTACTTGGCCGCATTCATCTTTCCCTCGATTGCAACCAGTTGTCCTGTCCCTGCAGCTGAAAAACACCCCCACAGCATGATGCTGTCACCACAATGCTTCACTGTTGGGACTGTATTGGACAGGTGATGAGCAGTGCCTGGTTTTCCCCACATGTACCTCTTAGAATTAAAGAGCATATTGCAGGTTAGAGACTCCAGTGAGTCAACGTAAAGAAAAATAATGTAGGACCTAGATTTTCTTTAAAATATACTTATAAATACGCTAATAAGGTTGAGTCGTTTTTGTGAGAAAATTTTACTTCCACATCTAAAATTGCCGAAACCAGAAGTGACATAACGGGAGGGAGTGCGGTGAATGAAAACAATGGATCGCAACGACAGTTCGGACGCTGAGGGACTTATAAATTAATACTCATGGCAGACCACCGCCATACAATTATGACACACAATAAGGGACATGCCAGGATTAGACAGAACAACGATTAGAGGAGATATATTGAGTTGTTGTGTGAGGAGAAACAGTGGAAAACAGATCAGGTGAGAGACCAGTGTTAGCTAATGATATAACGTTATATACGCTAGCATTTGAACACTGTGCTCAGATTACAATACTGTACAGATAATTATCATGTATCAGGCAATCACAAAGCTGGTATTGGTCATCTAGGAGTATTGATAATTACCAATAACAGAAACTAATAAGCTTTGACCATCTGGCATAAGTCACAGCTCGTTAATATCCGTCCATACTAAACATTAAAGCCGGGCGTATGCGGTGCGATTTTTGCTGTCATACGAGCTCGCAAACGATCTATGAGTATTATTAGGTTATATCTCAGTGGCTGCAACAATACAGTGTGCATACACACACACATGCGCCCTCCCTCCCCTGGTTGTTTCTGTTGAAAGGAATGGCTGCTATTCTCTGTTTTTCCTTATTTTTTCTATCTGAAGCTATAGCAGCAACATTGAAAGCTCCAGTCTCTTTTTAACGTGAAAGCTTGTGTACAGTGTACACCCGCCTTCGAGCTGCATCTCTGATGGATCCATGACCGTCAAATCTCCCGCCGCAGCCGGACCACAGACACTATATTGTGTTTCATGTTATCCTTTATTCACTCATTATGTGTTATGGGTTTATTTTTGTGCCGATCCACAGATAGTGTGAGGATGTAAGCGGATGACCTTTTGAGTATGTATTTGAGTGAACTTGAAAGTACATGGCATGAATAAAATATTTCCATTACCAGCACATAATTCCAGACTTTTTTTTTTAAAGTGTGAGACTTTATGCATATGTGTTTATGTAGCCTACATACTTTGTATTCATCGATGTTGAAATTGATTCACGTAAAAACAATAACAAAGAAGCATCGCGTGTGAATGTTTATCATTCTTTACATGAGTATTGTAATGAATATTGTAAACTCCATCACATCGCCAGGATGATAATCCACGGTGTAAAGTGAACAATATACACACCACCGTGTGTGTTGAAGCAGATGCAGAAATGAAGTCCCGTATCGTCATCTGCTCAAAACGCCACCATGCAGGTTTTTCTAACCTTTTTTTTTTTTTTAGGAAACCTGTGGACTCGATGTCCTGACAGGCTGGACACAATAATTCACCTTGACAATGATAAATTAAAACTGAAAAAGTACCAAAATACACTGATTCCTACTGAATACCAACCTATTACACACTGAGCCAACAAACAACTCCCTCTCGTGACGTGATATGACGCGATGTTGAAAAAAACAGCGTTTTTTACAAACAGCCAACAAAACGGGCACTTTATCTACTAAATTTGTGCTCTTATGTCTTTTTAAATATTTTAAATCCGCTTTACCTTTTCATATGACATTTTCATACAAAGGTTATGTATTCATCTTGAAAAGAAATTAACCTGCAATATGCTCTTTAAGGCCAAAAAGTTCTATCTTCTATCTCATCAGACCAGAGAATCTTATTTCTCACCATCTTGGAGTCCTTCAGGTGTTTTTTTTTAGCAAACTTCATGTGTCTTGCACTGAGGAGAGGCTTCCGTCGGGCCACTCTGCCATAAAGCCCCGACTGGTGGAGGGCTGCAGTGATGGTTGACTTTCTACAACTTTCTCCCATCTCCCGACTGCATCTCTGGAGCTCAGCCACAGTAATCTTTGGGTTCTTCTTTGCCTCTCTCACCAAGGCTCTTCTCCCCCGACAGCTCAGTTTGGTCAGACGGCCAGCTCTAGGAAGGGTTCTGGTCCTCCAAAACGTCTTCCATTTAAGGAATATGGAGGCCACTGTGCTCTTAGGAACCTTAAGTGCAGCTGATTTTTTTTTTTTGTAACCTTGGCCAGATCTGTGCCTTGCTATAATTCCATCTCCAAGCTCTTCAGGCATTTCCTTTGACGTTATGATTCTCATTTGCTCTGACATGCACTGTGAGCTGTAAGGTCTTATAGACAGGTGTGTGGCTTTCCAAATAAAGTCCAATCAGTATAATCAAACACAGCTGGACTCAATACAAAGGTGTAGAATCATCAGTTAAATATATGAGTGTCACAGCAAAGGGTCTGAATACTTAGAACCATGTGATGTTTAAGTTTTTCTTTTTTAATAAATCTGCAAAAATGTCAACAATGCTGTGTTTTTCAGTCAATATGGGGTGCTGTGTGTACATTAATGAGAAAAAAAATGAACTTAAATGATTTTACCAAATGGCTGAAGGGTCTGAATACTTTCCGTACCCACTGTACTCATCTCTGTTTGTCTATGGCAGTCACACAGGTACTGTGCTACTCCCGCAGCGGTGCAACCCAAATCGGACTAAAATAGTCCAAATTTAAACGCTTATTATGTGTACCATTTGGAAAATGGGTTCATGAATTACGCATTCATTATACAAATTTAGTAAATTTTGAACAAAAAACAAAAGTTACAGACTGCAGCTTAAACTATATATCATGTACGATAAAGATTAAAATCAATAACTTATACAGGGACTTTTTTTTGGTGGCATTTTTGCCCCACGCCCCTGTTAATTTCCGACCTTGTTTATGATAATTCAAATGTAGTATTTCCAGTTAATTTGGCTGCAAAGAAACATGTACATGAAGCGTTCTGGTAAGTGCGCATGGCTGCGTCATCTTTGAAGTAGCCCGTCGCACAGGTCTTTTGCTCTTGCTCTGCTGACTGAAGGGACGAAAAGCAGCCGATCGCAGTACAAAACATAACTGTTGCTCATTGTTGATGCACGTTGGGAGTTGTACTTTTTATTCCGATTTTTTTCAGTGTCGAACACAATGATTTTTAGTGGCAGTATAGAGCCCTGATACACACACCAGGGTAGAAAATTATGCCAGCAGCTATTTGTACTAAGTGCAAATAGCTGTAGATGCTATTTACTAAGTGAAAATAGTGATATATTCTATTTACACCATATAGCTAAAAGTAGCAGTTCTTTGTAATATGTGTAAATATTAATGCATACATTATTTTGATAAATACATACTATTTGCACCTCAGTATTGTTGTACATTAACAGGATGCAATAATAACAGTGTAAATAATTATATTTATTAAAATTATTAAATGGATGGGACAATAAAAGCCCTCCCTACACCTATCCCTAACCCTACCCAATTAAGACTATTACTATTAAACATTTCGTTAGGCACTTTATTTCTACTTTTAGAAAATGTTCTTAAATTTTATTGAAAGTAAATGCCTTTCCGATGTGATATGTGATGGGAAAAGGGTCAAGAGTGAGCTCTGCAATAGGTGGATTCGAACCCGGGTCGATCGTGTCAAAACCAAGATTGTGCCACAGAAGACATGGAAATATGTGAGTTTTTTGTTTGTTTTTTTGGGCCCAATCAGGCATTGTTAGGCAGAGCTAGCGCGAATAGCACTTGCCAACAAGGCATGCTATTTGCAGTTGGTGTGAATAGACACTCCGGGAAATTATTGGAGACTTGGAGCAAAAATGCCACCAAAATGAATAAAACTGTACGAAGAATTCAAGATATAGGGGTAACACTATTGCAAATTGCATTAATTTTAGTGCAGGATTCCTCAAATCAAGTCCTGGAGGGCCAGTGTCCTGCAGACTTTATGAGTTCATGATTGAACTCACCTACCTCCAATTTTCTTCAGCTTCAGAGCTTGTTTAGGTGTGTTTGACTAGGGTTTAGGGATGCTCTTTGACCATTTAACCGTTAACCGATAGTAAGAATTTTGACCGATTAATACTATCAGTTAAACGGTTTAAAGGTTTTTTTTTCCTATACTTTTTTTGTTTGTTTGCTGTATGGTTAAAGAAAAATATGCTGTATTTGTTAACTCACTGAGTGCATCGACACTTGCAACCACGCGTCTCTGCAGACATATTTCCCAAACTATGTGGGACCATTTTGGCAGGAAAGGCGGCGAAGTTACTTGTAAAATATGCTACACAGTTTTAAAATACAGAAGTAGTACAAGCTCTTGACTGGTGGAAAACAAATGAAAGGCACTTTCCGAGGCTGGCCGCTCTGGCGAGGCATTATCTCTGTATTCCCCGGGCACCAGTGCCATCTGAATCCTTAATGCTTTTCGTCGTGTGGTTTTGGTCAAGTTTACTAAAGTAGCCTAAACATTGTCACATATTGATGGTTTATAGAACAATTACTCAGAGTTGCACTGTTGTTTCAAAGAACAGCACAACGTCACACAGCACAGTGCGTCGAAACACTTCCTCAAACAGACAAGGCGCACGCGGTCAGCGGAGGCTCGCACTGCGGAGACAGTTAGACTCACGGCAGAAAGCCTCGTTTATACTGTCAACAGGCTGTGCTCCAGACTAACTTACATAATATAGACATGTTACTTTAAAAAAAATTAAAAACAGTCAAGCTGTTGATTGAGGTAGGTAAGCCTGCTATTTTGATTTGACGGGAAAAACTATTCCAGTTATTCAAAGCTTCAAACGCCACGGATTCAGTGTATTTTTTCCGTTTTGTTATCTTAATTTGGTAATTATTAATTTTTTTTTTTAAATAGTGTAGGCATATTTATTTTATGCTTTTTATTTATATGATTTTATTCTGTTTTTCTCTGTTGTCAGAAAAGCTGCAGGTGCGTGAAAATGTGATAATGTGTGAATTCTGTATCTGTTGTGTATGCTGCTGTTTGCAAATGTAAAATAAACCTGTGAAAAAAAAGTCTTATTAATGGGTCACAGACACTGATCAATTGTATTTTTATTTTATTTCAATTCAATATTATAATCTTATCAGTTAATGGTTAATAATCGATTAATGAGCATCGGTTGTCAGTCGGAAAAATTAACCGAAATGAGCATCCCTACTAGGGTTGGAACTAAAGTCTGCAGGGGGATATCCCAAATTAAAATGTCCCACTTCAGAACTTAGTGAAGTTATATTAACACGTGAACCGATCATCTCTTAAGGGTCTTTCAGAATAAACGCAACAACAGCCCAGCTGCGCTCTGAAACTAGTAGGATATCTAGTAGACCAAATGAACATTAGAAGGTATGTTGAAAGATATGGTACAACTTACCGAAATGTATAATCGACCAATCAGCGTTTTTCAACCACGAGAAGAGGTAAATAAACTGCTTGAGAACAATGTCACAAAACGTTACATTTACCTCAGGAAAGTTATTTCATGACCGCTACAACATGCTATATGTTAATTGGCTAGACATAATTAGCTATAGGGAGGAGTAGTTTGCTGAATATGTGCAATATTCATTATATTTATTATATCATTAAAATACTACAAGATTGTTATTATAATTAAAAACACACATTTGAGTTGTTTATTTAAACCTTTAATAATAATACCAGCTGACAGGGCTCTCTGCATGTTTACAGCATTAGATGAAAGATTTTTTTTCTTGAGGAAAAAATAACACATACCTAATATTTATCCAAATTAATCGATATATCAAGAAATCAATTTTAATCGTGAAATTGTCAAGCACTAACAAAAACATAGCTAAACATAGTGACATGTTGTCACTCAACTGAAAATCTGTCAGTTACAACATATTTTGACAATCATAATAATACACTTATCACCATGCAAGGTTTTTTATTTTTATACACTCCCCTCTCCCTTTCCATAATTGTCACTTCAAGCTAAAATCAAAAAGTTGACAGTCATGGGTTGGTTTTGCACGATGTACCCCGAGTTCACAGATCTAACGTCCGACTTTGAGCGGCACTCCAGGCGGTATTTACAAGGTGGGTTAAATTCCAAGCTGTCAGGAATGCAGCATAACGTCCAACCGAACCGTGCCCACCTGCCCCGTGAATTTCGCTACTGACAGCTACATTATAGGCTATTTCTCAGCAATGAGGTGATAACTGTTTTCGCAAATAAACGAATAAGTTTCCCTGTTACAGACGCACGCAGGTAATTTTATTTCTCTCTCTCACTCTCTCTCTCTCTCTTTCTCGTTCTTTCAAATATGAATTATAACGCGCAAATACGATAACAAACTGAAATCACCGTTATTACACAAATGCAAACATCCATGTCAGATTTTAACTTGTCCATACCTGCCCTCCCGACGTGAATTATAAAATAATGTTTGTACGGGCATTCAAAACCCGAGGGTCAGCATGACGCACAGTAAATCGATCGACAACATCGTTTTGGACAGAGATTATGTGAACACAGATATCGATACCAGGCGTGTCTAAAGTGAATGCAAACAAAATATCAGATATATGTTCAGAAGATTAGATCTGTGTATTAAGACCTGAAGAGTAAAGACAGTTTTTCTGATACGCATGTGAATGCGCTTTACCCAAACAAACATAACGTTCATAAATGTTAGATAAAGCCTTGCAATGTTAGATGCAATAAACATTAATTCATTTTACGAAACCATAAAAATGCATGAATAGTTTATATCGATTAAAACACTTTTTAAATTCTTAAAAACACAAACCTTTCTTCAGCCGAGAAGCAGACGCATGAGCGCGGCGCAGACATATGACATCACAGCACTAGACCAATATAAAAGTCCTAAATAGTTAATAGAAAGCTACGGTGCATAGAAATAAGTGATAAAATGTAAGAAAACACATTAAACGACAATTGTCAGAGCTATTTAGAGTTTAATTCTTTAAATACATGTTGTCCAAGGATGTGCTGAAAATAACTATCAGAGAAAGAGTAACACATGAGATTCTGTCTAAAAGAAAAACAATCATGTTTGAATGAAAACCATTTATACCATGGACCGGGATCTTCTTTTTTTTCAATAATAAGCCATTTAGAAAAATAGTTTGATGCTTTTTTTTAGAATGTGCAGGAATGTGTCACTGAAACATCGGATTGCAAATGCTCTCCGGCCGATGCAAAGCTGTAAATCCTGGAAGATCTGCATGGGCTTTCTAGGACATTTATTTATTTAGGCCATAACTATGGCTTGCCATTACACACCATATATAATATAGGGGTGTCCCCGATTAAGGATGTACATTGAATCAGAGTTGTCATCGTGTGTGATATTTATTTTTTATTTAATGGCAAAAAAAGGGGTTTAATCTTCAACTGGCTGGCAGGAGCTGCCACTGATCACTCTCGCTGCATGGAAATAGATTATTTTATTATTATGAATATAATCTCAGGAATCTATTCTTTTGTATGATTGATGTTTTTTGGATGGTTTCTCTCAATTAAAACAGTCAAATGAACGTAATCACGACTGGGTGCTTACTGACGTTTGGCTGGCCACTCAGTTCAGCCAGCCGCTGTTGAGCTACAAGTATAAAGCATTCTCTATCACTGTATCTGCACGGAAATACATTATTTTATTATTATTATGAATATATTTAGGAATTTATTATTTTGTATGATAGATGTTTTAGCGGGGTTTCTCAAAATTAAAGCAGTCAAACGAACGTGATTATGACTGGGTGCTTACTGACGCTTGGCTGCAAGTGAAATGCGTTCAATAGGCCCACTGTCTCTGCAAGGAAATATATTAGTTTACAATCATGAATATATTATAAAATATTTTCATTTACACAATTATTCCCAACTAGTAATATCATTGCACCTGCTGCACCCATGGTATGGCGGCAAAGTTCCTTGATTATTACACAGGAATGAGAGAATAGTTCCTAGCCAAATCGGCCTAGAAAATCACAACTTTTCATTTTCCGTCGGTCTTAGTACACGATGTAACTACAGAAGAGTCAAGTTTTAAATAGGAAAAATATCGAAACTCTTTGGTATTTTTTTTTTAGCGAGATGCTTACAGTCTAATCGGAATCAATTAATTATGCTAAGCTATGCTAAAAGTGCTACCGCCAGACCCAGAGATCGACTGAATGGATTAGAAAACGGTAAAACTCAACTGTTTAACTCTAGGGGAGTTGGAAAATGAGCCTATTTTCCAAAAAAGTGGAGTGTTCCTTAAAGGATTAGTTCACTTTTTATATAAACTATTGCTGATAATTTACTCACCCCCATGTCATCCAAGATGTCCATGACTTTCTTTCTTCAGTCGAAAAGAAATTAAAGGTGCCCTAGAATGATTTGAAACAATATTTGAAATTGTTCTCTGATATCTACATATAGTGTGTGTGGCTTATTTAAAGCTACACTGTGTAACTTTTTTAGTTTATTCTTAGCTAAAAACTAGGGCCGGGACTTTAACGCGTTAATTAAGATTAATTAATTGCGTGACTTTAACGCGTTAATTAAGATTAATTACGCAAAAATTGATAACAATTTTAACTTATTTTTGCACCGCGGAACGTTTTTTAATGAATGAGTTTCGACGGGCCGTTTATACTGGAACACCAACTAGCGTTCTTGACTTCTGAACACAACAAACCACAGTGAACATGAACGAAGAAGCTGACGAGACAGCTTTGCTTGGCAAATTTTGTTTTAAAAAACGAAAGGATGGAAGCGTCGACAAGAGCATGGTTGTGTGGAAGCTATGCAACAAGGAATTTGCGTATCGAGCCTCTAATATCACCTCAACGCAAAACGCTGGACATAAATAAATAAACAAAATTTTGTTGATTAAGCTTATGTATTCAGTCATTATTCAATGGTATACTAAAAGTCCATGTGAAAAAAATTACTTCTCACTGTTCTCAGGTCAAATATTTATATGCAATTAAAATGCGATTAATTTCGATTAATTAATTACAAAGCCTCTAATTAATTAGATTAATTTTTTTAATCGAGTCCCGGCCCTACTAAAAACACTTAGGTCTTTCAAAAATATATGTGCTCATTAATGTATATTTCCTTATTTCAAGTAATTAAGTATTCTTGTAAGTGTATAATATGCCATTGAAAATACATACGGGTGAGGGGTTCGAATGCGCGTCGCCATGTTGCCCCTCCATCTTAAAAGTACATTAGCCAAAGAGGGACATACCTGTAAATTCAAGCTTCGCCTTTCGCGTTTTAACACTCAATGGCACTGTGTCGAATGTGAAGAGGGGGATTGCTTGAGACTGATATAGCAAACAATGTAAACTTTGCCTTACGCTAGTGATGTCGTACAATATACAGAAAAACGATAACACCGATAAAAGTTACTTTACTAAGATTAGCTTGCATTTGTCTTGAAACCTGATCGCTGCTGTTAGCAATGAAATGGTAAAAAATAACGAAAAGGTAAAACTATTATTCATTTTACACAAATATTATAACCTACATGTTAACTGACAAATTAAATAACTGCAAATTATAATAGTTTTCTAAAGTAACCTCATCACTTAAAATCAGTGGATAAAAACACTACTTACTGCTTGCAGCAATATAGGTGCAATTGCCCCTTTCTTCAGTTTTAGACGCTGAGCGGAGACTGCTTGATATTGTCCCAGGTTAGAAAAACTGTCCGTGGTGAAATGGGCCGAGCAAACGAACAATTTTGAATTGTTGCAGTATCCGATTATAACAACCATGCCTGTTGACATTTTTTTAATCTGTGGGAAGCGTATAAAACGTCCTCACATCCCCTGCACAGCCTGGAACATAACATTTGTGTCCATGATTTGCCATTTTCGCAGTCCTCGCGTGACGCTTGTTTACCTGCAGAACTCCCAATGATTCGGCTGCAGTTCCGTCTGACATTGAACATGGGCTGGCATATCCAAATGTTGGGGGCGTACATATTAATGACCCCATCGATTGCGTCACTGATGGCTATATGTTGAGATTTGCCTATTTTTCTGTGGTGTTCTTCACAAATAAGATTTACATATGAAGGAGGAGGCAATGGTGTTTGAAACTCACTATATGTGATTTCCATGTGCTGACCTCTTGTTATTTTACTATGACAAGGTTAATTCAATTTTTCATTCTAGGGCACCTTTAAGGTTTTTGAAGAAAACACATCAGGATTTTTCGTCATATAATGGACTTCAATGGACCCCACACGGTTCAAGGTCCAAATAACAGTTTCAGTGCAGCTTCAAAGGGCTTTAAACAATACCAGACAATGAATAAGGGTCTTATCTAGAGAAACAATCTGTCATTTAAATAATTAAATAAAAAATGTTTAAAAGCACAAATGCTCGCCTTTCTCTGTTATGTGATGCGCGTTCATGACGTCATGGTGTTTACAAGTTGAACGTGCACATACTAGTCAAACGTTGTTTACAAAAAAAGGGAGTTAAAAGGTAAAACAACGATGTCGGACGATTTTGAATCCTCCTACATTTGTAAACACTGACTCGGTAATTCCGCCTACGACGAGCGTGACCTTTTTAACATGATTGCGTATTACGTGACGTCACGAACGCGCATCACAGAACAGAGCAAGGCGAACATTTCTGCTTATAAAACGTAAACTTTAAAAAAAAATTTTTTATGACCAATCGTTTTGCTAGATAAGACCCTTATTCATCGTCTGGTATCGTTTAAAGTCTTCTGAAGCTGCGGTGAAACTGTCATTTAGACCTTGAACCGTTTGGGGTCCATTGAGTCTATTATAAGGAGAAAAATCCTGGAATGTTTTCATCAAAAACCTTTATTACTTTTTGACTGAAACCTTTATTACTTTTTGACTGAAAAGAGAAAGACTTAGACATCTTGGATGACATGGGGGTGAGGAAATTTTCAGCAAAAGTTTATGTAAAAGTAAACTATTCCTTTAATAAGGATACCTTTTCTTCTCTACAAAGCAAGTAACAGAGATATTGAATTTATGATCCATATTGTTAGATTTTTTGCCTAAACATTCCTAGTCACAAAAACATTAAAGCTTTCCCATGATTTTTTTGCTTTTTCCTTTTAACACGGTAAAGGGCTCACACACTGTTCATCATTTGGCCTTCATAAACATAATTGTTTTTCCATAATCTAAGGTACAGACAAACTGCAACTCAACTCAACTGTGTATTTAAATGCTGTCATGAACAATTATCATCTGGAGAGAAAAACTGCCACTCAGAATACAGACATAATGAAGGACGTAAAGACGTAAAAAAATATCTTTGTGAGCACTGTCATTTTTGCTACAATTTGCTATGTCAATAAAAAATAAAAGTACCTAACCAGAAACGGATGCCAAAAACATGAAAATGTCTTCTAAAGTGCTTCAAACCTGTCAGCTAGTACGCCTATGACCTGGGTGAAGTTGGCCCCCCACCCAACGCAAAACTTCGGCAAAATAGTCTCGATCGTTTGTGCTCCGTTTGTGCTGGTTTGTGCCATAAAAAATTTCGTTTGTGCTGCTTTCGCTTTTAAAATATTGGACTTTGAATTATAGACGATGACGTCACCAGCCCCCCCGACCTGCTCCAAATTCACCCAAAATAGTCTCAATCGTTTGTGCTTCGTTTGTGCTGATAAAAGTGTCGATTGTGCTGCTTTCGTTTTTAAAATATTGGACTTTGAATTATAGACGATGACGCCACCAGCCCCGATCTGCTCCAAATTCACCCAAAATAGTCTTAATCGTTTGTGCTTCATTTGTGCTGGTTTGTGCCGGTAAAAGCTGCGCTTGTGCTGCTTCCGTTTTTAGATATTTAAAATAATATTAAGGTAGTCATTTTGAGGTCACTCAGCCCCCCGACCTGCTCCAAGGTCAACTTAAATAGTCTCAATCGTTTGTGCTTCGTTTGTGCTGGTTTGTGCTGATAAAAGTGTCGTTTGTGCTGCTGCTTTTAAAATATTATACATTGAATTATAGCCGATGACGCCACCAGCCCCGATCTGCTCCAAGTTCACCTCAAATAGTCTCAATGCTTGTGCCGGTAAAAGGTCTGCTTTTGTGGCTTTCTTTTAAAATATTAGACACAAAAATGTTAGACAATGATGTCACCAGCCCTCGATTAATGAGAATGAAGCGTTTTATTTTGGGTTTGTACTCAAATCTAAATCTCTTATCAAAATCAGTAAAGACGTATTAATAGAACAGCAACTCCGTATCAATGTTTTTGTAGTTTCTGTGATGTTTTCTCATTTGTTCTCAATTCTCCTCACTATCATTTGTTCAATAAAGATTTATTTTTTCTTCATTCACTGGTCTCTCCTGATTTAACTTTGTATTTATTTGCAGTTTAATCTGCTGCACTTCACTCCCACCACTAGGTGCAAGTGACACCCTAGGAGTGTTCTAGTTGAAATTTAGCAGTTAGTAGAGGAAACATTGATGTAATATCAAACTACAAAAGTCGTTACTAAATCAAATTTGGCAAATGTAAGTACATACATTATATTTTCAAAACATTAGGCTGTAATGTTTCTGAAAGAAGTATCTTCTGCTCACCAAGGCTGTATTTATTAAATCAAACAATACAAACAAGTAAAAACAGTAACATTATTGATTATTACTCCAGTGTAAATCAGCTGTTCTCTATGTGAATTTATAGTAAAGTGTAATTTATTCCTGTGATCAAAGCTGAATTTATCATCATTACCCCAGTCTTCAGTGTCACATGATTCTAATGATTTGATGCTTAAGAAACATTACTTATTATCAATATCAATGTTGTGCTGCTTAGTATTTTATTTTATTTTTTGGTGGAAACCATGATACACAATCATTCAAAGGTTAGGTAAAGGACACAATAAATTAATCAAAAGAGACAGCAAAGACATTTATATTGTTAAAAATATTTATATTTAACATAAATGCTGTTATTTTATCTTTGATTTATAGAAAGGTAAAAGCAAATTGTATCACGGTTTTTACAAAAAAATTAAGAACTATTCTTAATAATCAAGCTTCAATAATAGTTTATCATAGTTGAGCACAAAACAGCATTTTACTATGATTTCTGAAGGACCACGTGATATTGAAGACTGCAATGATGCAGAAAATTGAGCGTTGACATCACAGAAATAATAATTATTAATTTAAAGTGTAATTTTTCCCTAATACTACCTTTGGTGAGCTTAAGAGACTTTCAAGGGTAACGTTACTGTATAATTTAGGTCTATACATAGCTACATGTGGCCTAAACAGATGAGATTAACAGATTGTGGTGCGTGCATTAATGACAATGTTAATTTTAAGGCTTTTATTCACGTAACACCATATACAGTAGCAAGTAAAAAACACTTACGTTGGAGTTTGTTTTATATTCCACACATCCTGTGATCCGCTTTGTCCGTTAATAGTTGAAAAATACACAGTAACAATTAAGTGAATGCTACTGTTTAATGCAATTTGGTTTGCCATTTGAATCTAACCAGGCTAATTTGTTGTTAAAAAAAGAAAGCCAAAAAAAATAAACCTTTTACTGGCACAAACGAAGTACAAACGATTGAGACTATTTGAGGTGAATTTGGAGCAGATCGGGGGGCTGGTGACGTCATCGGCTATAATTCAATGTATAATATTTTAAAAACGGAAGCAGCACAAACGACACTTTTATCAGCACAAACCAGCACAAACGATTGAGACTATTTTGGGTGAACTTGGAGCAGATCGGGGGCTGGTGACGTCATCGGCTATAATTCAAAGTCCAATATTTTAAAAACGAAAGCAGCACAATCGACACTTTTATCAGCACAAACCGGCACAAACGAAGCACAAACGATTGAGACTATTTAAGTTGACCTTGGAGCAGGTCGGGGGGCTGAGTGACCTCAAAATGACTACCTTAATATTATTTTAATATCTAAAAAACTGAAGCATCACAAACCCAGCTTTTACCGGCACAAACCAGCACAAACGAAGCACAAACGATTAAGACTATTTTGGGTGAATTTGGAGCAGATCGGGGGGCTGGTGACGTCATCGTCTATAATTCAAAGTCCAATATTTTAAAAACGAAAGCAGCACAATCGACACTTTTATCAGCACAAACCAGCACAAACGAAGCACAAACGATTGAGACTATTTTGGGTGAATTTGGAGCAGGTCGGGGGGGCTGGTGACGTCATCGTCTATAATTCAAAGTCCAATATTTTAAAAACGAAAGCAGCACAAACGGCACTTTTATCTGCACAAACCAGCACAAACGAAGCACAAACAAACGAGGCAATTTGAGGTGAATTTGGAGAATGTGGGGGGCTGAGTGACCTCAGAATGACCTAAAAATGTTTTTTTAATATCTTAAAAACCAAAGCAGCACAAACTAAAATTTTTATGGCACAAACCAGCACAAACGGAGCACAAACGATCGAGACTATTTTGCCGAAGTTTTGCGTTGGGTGGGGGGCCAACTTCACGCAGGTACACCTATGTGTTTACCAAGATCGATTGCTCCTGCCTGATCGATTGCTCCTGCTCGATTGTTTCAGTCTCCTGTTCAGCTAGTGTTTGTAGCTCTGTACAGTCTTGCTTTTGAATCTCTATTTGATATATTTTCTTTGTTCTACTGCTAAATATAACTTACTCATCACCATATATTGTTTAAATATTGCCAATCACGTTAAATTTGACGTCACTAGCTTTTAATCTAAATCACCATCACACATTAGCATTTCGCTAGCCTGTTAGCTTGTCATCTCTGCACCCGGGTCTCCTGTTTTCTGAGTTCATTTAAAAACCGTGGTGAGTTGGAATAGTAAATAGTCTCCAACAAACCACTGTGGTAAGTTGGATTCATCAACAAACACGGTAAGCTATGTCATCTTCTCCTGTCATTGTCACTTTCACTGCTTGCTGCATGTTTAGTATAGGCTTCTCTGTCGGCGAACAGGGCTTCACATGTGATAAATGTAAAGAGATAATTAGGCTGATGGAGAAGATTTCAGAATTAGAGACACGCATCCAGACTTTATCTGAGTGTAGTGAGGATGTAACAGCTTTAGACACTGATTTGGATGCGAGTAGCTTAGTGAACTCTGTACATTCTCCGGTTCTGGCTGCAGGGCCCCGGCAGCAGGGAAACTGGGTAACGGTGAGGCGGCATAGTCGCGGATCAAAAAAACACTCTTCCGTTCCGATTAGAATATCAAACAGGTTCTCCCCACTCAGTGACGCACCCACTGAGAATCCTGTTGAAAGTGCCCTAGTTATTGGTGTTTCTATTACAAGGAACGTGAAAATAGAGACACCAGCCACCATAGTTATTATTCACGTCGGCACTAATGATGTTCGACTTCGCCAGTCGGAGATCACCAAAATTAACATTAAAGAGGTGTGTGAACTCGCTAGTACGATGGCAGGTTCAGTTTTTTGTTCTGGTCCGCTCCCTGTTAAAAGGAGTGATGAGATAGTTAGCAGATTATCATCACTCAATGGCTGGTTGTCTAAGTGGTGTCCGCAAAATAACATAGGGTTCATTGACAATTGGAAAAGCTTTTGGGGCAGACCTGGCCTGTTAAAACACGATGGAATTCATCCTTCTTGGAGTGGTGCCGCTCTTCTCTCTAGTAATTTGGCATATAGTCTTAGAGCTAAACCTTGACTCACTAGGGCCCAGGTCAGGAAGCAGACGGATTGGCTTACCCGACTGCCTGCTAGCTGCCTCCCGTTACAGAAGTCAGGTAAATCCCAACACATAGACACTCTTTTCCTTAGATATTATCACATAGAGACTGTGTCTGTTCCGCAAATTAGTAATTACAAAAACATCAAAACCATTCAACAGTAATAATTTAATTGATGTCCAACAAATAAACAACAGATATAATACGGATAATCAAATGATAAAGCTTGGGTTGCTGAATATTCGATCCCTTTCCCCAAAAGCACGCATTGTTAATGATATCATTACAGATAATAATCTAGATGTGCTGTGTTTGACAGAAACCTGGCTAAAACCTGACGACTACATTACTTTAAATGAGTCCACCCCACAAGATTATTGTTATAAACACGAGCTGCGTCTGAAAGGTAAAGGAGGTGGGGTTGCTGTAATTTATAATAATATCTTCAGTATTACTCAGAAGTCTAGTTTCATATATAATTCCTTTGAAGTTTTGGTGCTTTATGTAACGTTATGTAGTGCAAATGATAAATCCTGTGTAACATTTGTGTTAGCTACTGTATATAGGCTACAGACTTTATCAAAGAATTTGCTGATTTTCTATCAGAGTTAGTTCTGGCCGTAGATAAACTACTAATTGTTGGTGATTTTAATTTCCATGTAGACAACGAAAAATTGGGATTGGGATTTAAAGACATTCTAAACTCTATTGGAGTTAGGCAACACGTGTCAGGACCTACTCATCGCCATAATTATACTTTAGACCTAATATTGTCACATAGAATAAATGTTGATACCATTCAAATTCTGATGCAGAGCGACGACATATAATTAAAGGGTTAGTTCACCCAAAAATTTAAATTCTGTCATTAATGACTCACCCTAATGTCGTTCCAAACCCGTAAGACCTCCGTTCATCTCCGGAACACAGTTTAAGATATTTTAGATTTAGTCCGAGAGCCTTCTGTCCTTCCATTGAAAGTGTATGCACACTCTACAGTCCGTGTCCAGAAAGGTAGGAAGAAAGGTATGAAAAACATCATCAAAGTAGTCCATGTGACATCAGTGGGTTAGTTAGACTCTTTTGAAGCATTGACAAAACATTTTGGTCCAAAAATAACAAAAACTACGACTTTATCCAGCATTGTATCCTTACGCTCCCCTGCGCTTAAAGAAGATTAAAGAAAATAGTCCAATGCCGTGGTACAAGGAGCACACCCGGGCCCTTAAAACAGAAGCCAAAAAAATGGAGCGCAGCTGGAAGAAAACAAAACTAGAGGTCTTTCGTAATTCGTGGAAAGACGTATACAGAAAGGCCGTAAAAACTGCTAGATCTGCTTATTTCTCGACTCTCTTAGAAGAAAACAAACACAAACCTAGGTATTTATTCGATACAGTGGCTAAATTAACCAAGAATAAAGCTTTAACTTCTGATGTTTGTAAACAGCACAGCAGTTATGACTTTATGAACTTCTTTACGTGTAAGATTGGCAATATTAGGAAGAAAATTATAACCATGCAGCTGTCTACTACAGTATCACATCAGACAGAACATTGTAGTGTCACTGAGGAAAAATTACTCTCATTCACTGCTATAGGAGGAGAAGAATTGGCTAACTCTTTAATTCATCTAAATCAACATGGATGCTCGACCCTAAACCCACTAGGCTATTAAAAGAGATGCTACCAGAGGTCATGGATCCTCTTCTTAATATCATTAATTCATCTTTGTCAGTAGGATATGTACCAAAAACTTTTAAGTTGGCTATTATTAAACCACTTATTAAAAAACCTCAACTTGATCCTACAGAATTAGTCAATTACAGGCCAATCTCAAATCTACCCTTTCTTTCAAAAATACTTGAAAAGGCAGTGTCTTCACAATTAAGTTCCTTTTTAGAAAGAAATGGTATCTGTGAGGATTTTCAGTCAGGATTTAGACCGTATCATAGTACTGAGACTTCTCTCATCAGAGTTACAAAGGATTTACTCTTATCATTGGATCGTGGTTGTATCTCTTTGTTAGTGTTACTCGATCTTAGCACTGCATTCGACACTATCGACCTCAACATCCTTTTGAAAAGACTCAAAAATTATGTTGGCATTAGTGGACCTGCATTGGCATGGTTTAAATCATACCTATCTGACCGTTATCAGTTTGTAGCAGTAAATGAAGAGATGTCACACCGATCACAAGTTCAGTATGGAGTACCGCAGGGCTCAGTGCTAGGGCCATTGCTCTTCACCCTGTACATGCTACCACTGGAAGATATCATTAGGAAGCATGGCGTTAGTTTTCATTGTTATGCTGATGATACTCAGCTCTATATTTCTTCACGCCCTGACAAAACTTACCAATTCACAAGATTAACGGAATGTATAGATGATATAAAAAATTGGATGATCAGTAATTTCCTGCAACTTAATTCGGAAAAAAACAAAATTTTTAATCATTGGACAAAAAAGCTCCACAAGTAGTAACCTAGAATACTGTCTAACCCTCGATGGCTGCTCTGTCAAGCCCATGTCGTCAGTGAGGAACCTGGGTGAGCTCTTTGATACCAATCTTTCGTTTGAAAGCCATTTTTCTAGCATCTGTAAAACTGCATTCTACCATCTTTAAAATATATCTAAATTACGGCACATGCTCTCAATGCAAAATGCTGAACAGTTAATACATGCGTTCATGAGCTCAAGGGTAGATTATTGTAATGCTCTACTGGGTGGTTGCCCTGCTCGCTTAATAAACAAACTCCAGCTGGTCCAAAATGCAGCAGCTCTGCAGAGTTCTTACTAGAACTAGGAAGTAGGAACACATTAGCCCGGTTCTGTCAACACTGCACTGGCTCCCTATTAAACATTGCATACATTTTAAAATCTTGCTTATTACTTACAAAGCACTAAATGGTTTAGCTCCCCAGTACTTGAGTGAGCTCTTAACACATTATACTCCATCACGTCTACTGCGGTCTCTAAACTCTGACCAGCTGATAATCAAAATCAACTGCAGGTGGTCGATCCTTTTCCTATTTAGCACCTAAACTCTGGAACAGTCTTCCTAGCATTGTTCGGGGAGCAGACACACTCTGTCAGTTTAAATCTAGACTAAAAACACATCTCTTTTCTATGGCTTACACTTAAAACACTTTCAATTAAATGATTATTAGGCTGCATTAACTAGGTCAGCCGGAACCGGGAACACTTCCCATAACACCTGATGTACTCATTACATCATCAGAAGAATGGCATCTACGCTGTTAGTGTCTCTGTTTTATCCCGAGGTCTGCTGCAGTCAGCCGGATCCAGGCTGTATCCAGATCAGACCGTGGACCTGCACCCAGATGTGACCAACACATGACCCTGAAGTTTCTGCAGAGACCGTGTCATTTAGACTCCCCCTTAAGCTGCCTCATCGACACGGCATTCTCAATAAACTTGTCTCCGGCGTGATGACTCCGATTGTTTGAATAGTCCTAGTTAATAATTCTTTAAATCGATATGTCATTCTCAAAACAACCCGTCTCCAGCGTGTTGCCGGCGATCTTTCGAATATTACACTTTAGTAATTGTTTAACCAATACGGCATCCTCAATAAAAACTCCGCGTAATAACTCCGATATTTCAAATTATTTATTTTTAATAATTATTTAATCGATACATCATCCTCAATAAACCCGTCTCTGGCGTTTTGCCTGAGATCTTTCGAATATTCCGATATTATGACCTCTGACCTTTAAAAATTGCCAGAATAATAATAATAATACGCTGTTTGTTAATTGGCCAGAGGAGAAATGGCACCCCGACTGAGCCTGGTTTCTCCCAAGGTTTATTTTTCTCCATTAGGTCTCCTGATGGGGTTTTGGTTTCATTGCCACTGTCGCCTCTGCCTTGGCTTGCTCAGTTGGGGAAAAACAATTTTTCAAATAAATTTCCAAATAAATCTAATTATTAAACTAAATTAACCATATAGACCAAATTACTGATCTAAAGCCCACATTGTCACTGTATGATATTCGAAATATATTCTGTTGCATTATTTTCTGTTTAACACTGTGAAGCTGCTTTGAAACAATCTGCATTGTTAAAAGCGCTATATAAATAAAGTTAACTTGACTTGACAGGCATGTTGAAATATGTGACAATTGAAGTAAGGCAAATAGGAATTAGAAGTATTATTAAAATGTGTAGAAAAAAACGAGAGGAGATTATTAAAGCTCATATGTACTACAGGACAGGACTTTCCGACTGCAATTGGAGAAAGAGAGGAAAGTGAAATAGCTGCTTGGCCCAAGACATAAAAGTCTGTGTTTTTCAAAAGACAGGAAACAATTGAGTAGTACAGCATATAAATAGCAAGTTATGGGGTAATAAATACAATTTTGCCTACAGATCTCTATTTTTGATCAAGAACAGGTACAAAAATATACCAAACGTTATGTTTGTAGCTTCATACTGTAACACCATAGATTCAGAATACCGTTACATTCATTATAATCTGTAACTATTGGAATGTAATTAAATGATTCTTAGATACTGAATTTCTTGGAAACGCTGATAAGTGAAATATTTTATTGTTTGTCATAGACTGAGGGAATCATTGACAAGGTATACAGTGTTTTGGCATTGAAAAAAAAACTGATTTCTCATGCCCTTCATATGCAATGGAAGTCATGACAGAGAAATCAACTTTCCCTTGAGCTTTTGATATATGAAAGGTCATGGTAATATAAATATATCCTGTAAGTTTCAGAGCTGAAAACTTCCTTGTTAGTCAAAGAAAAGCTTTTATTGACACTAGGCCCAGAAAACGATCAATCTCAGAATATGCCACACCTTGACGTCATCGTGTGGTTAAACACTGCCTCGCCCCGCCCACCGACTCGTGCCACTGACATGACACAGGCCTAACGTTACATAAAGCTAAACCGGATACAACTTTTTAAGCAATAAACATAACGCATAAGCTTCCTTCGGATTCCAATATTATGAATGCATGGGTGACCTTTATTTTTAATGAATATCCAGCTCATGTGGGAAAGAGATTGCGTGTTTGTTCCTTCATTTCTGATCACGGATTCGTTTGTAAACAAGAGACTGGATTTGCAGACAAGATGAGAATACATGAATGAATGAAGCAACACACTTATGTGAGTAAAATGTTTTTTTTTAATATGTGATAGTACTGAACATTGTTACAGATCGTTTGATATAGATTATACTACTAATTATACGTGTTTTAAAGAACATAATTAGCATACTGTCAAAGGCTGGAGAATCCTTTATTTGTGGTGGTCTTGGTTCATTGCGATTCAGGATCAGACTCGGACATGTTTGGGCCAGGGTTCGTAAAGCCCAACATCCCGGGGCTATGCGTTTTCCAAAACGTAAGCCTGGTCTGCCGACGGGCTATCTTAAATAGTGAAATAACATTCCTTTCTTGATATGCGTTGTTCACTCTCCAGATATTTGAAGGAAAAATACAAACCCAGAAGTTTTGATCATACTGACGTACTTGTTGAACGTGTGTCTGTATCTCTGTGTGTGTGTGTGTGTCTGAGTGTGAGATGCATGGTTCGCGCTTATATCCACTGATCGGGCAGGCCAAGTAATAAAAAAAAAAAAATCAATCAACATTCCAATCATACTAAGCAGGTGGCTGAGATAAATCACTGTTTGTTTGATAAAGACGTTTCGCGAGCCCAGTGGGACGAATCATTCCGGTTGACGTTTTCCCACACGCTTCAAAACAATTCCCACATGCACTGACAAGGGAGCTGAAGCTCATTAAATATGCAAAGCTTATCCAATCCTAGACGTGGGCGTTTACTTCCATGTCTTCACTGCGGCACGCCCATAAAATCTGAGCATTGCAGGACAGAGCCTCAAAATCAGTGTAGAAAATAACCTAAGTAACCACAGTTACTTATTCTTTATGATGTTTTTAATGTAAAAACCATACGAACGTCATAAGTTGACCTCAGACAACAGAATAAAAAAATTAAAAAGCCAGTTCATGACACCTTTAAATTTTGTGAAGAATACAATAATAATTCTAGAGCTACTGCTAGATATTGAATTATAGTGTTTGAATGCAATTCTATATTTAATGGACAATTTATAATTAGGGACACTCAAATTATGATCCAAGTTACTCAACTAAATATACAAATAGAATTTATTAATTTGGTCATATATAATTCTATAAACTATCCAAATTAAACTAGCCAAATCAAATTTTGTTGCAATGTTGTCCTGTTTAACACTGTGAAGCTGCTTTGAAACAATCGTCATTGTAAAAGCGCTATATAAATAAAGTTGATTGATTGATTGATTGATTGATAACATTTTAATGAATTGTTTCCCCTTGATTAGATAACCATTCTGATTCTCAGAAAGAAAGAGGGATTCCACAGATTCCAAGCGGAAATGGCCTGTGCTGCTGTGCACTGTGTGGAATAATAGTTTTAAGTACTACCATACAGTATATAGTTACTTGTTTTTTTAATTTTATTTCTAAATAATCTTTGTCTTGGTAAAATTGAAAATACCAATATAGTATGTGCTCCGTGATTTTACAGTTTAAGTTGACTTACCCGTTTTAAGTGGAAGGCCATGTTTGTTGTTGTTGAGTGGTAGGTAAACTTGCATCTTACTTTTTTGGATCATCTATTTCTTAACATTTCAAAGTAATTTCTCACTTTAGATTTTCTTATCCCAGACATTGTGAAAGATTTAAATCCCTGACGCAAAGATGCTCCTCTGTCGGTCACAGATAATGGAAAGTGAAAATTAAATCTGTCACACTGTCATATGTTTTAACGCACATTAAAAGTATTCATCAAAAACGTCTTTCTTTTTTTCAATTTTTATTTCAGCATTAGTTCTATGTGAAATCAGACATTGAGCACCCCGTCCCCAGTGCTTAGTTTGAGCCTGATCCTATTCCGGAAAGTATTGGATTTTGCATACCGGCATGAAAAAGTGCATTTCATAATGACGTGTGCGCAAACGAGAAGAGCGAAGTGAGCATATCAGTTCATTCCTATGGAAATGCTCGCTTTGCTCTGCTCGTTTGCGCACACGTCATTATGAAATGCACTTTTCATGCCGGATCGTTAAAAAACAAACTTCCATAGGAATATATTGAAAATGTGCACACACCGTGAAAGAGAGAGTGAGCGCGGGTTAATGCCGATGTATTTGAAGGTTATGTTGCTCAGTTGAGGACACTACATTTTTCAACTAAATTTCCAAATAAATCTAATTGTTAAACTAAATTAACCATTTAACTAAATTACTGATCTTAAGCCCACATTGTCAATGTATGATAATTGAAATATATTCTGTTGCATTATTTTCCTGTTTAACACTGTGAAGCTGCTTTGAAGCAATCTGCATTGTTAAAAGCGCTATAAAGTTGACTTGACTTGACTATGTTTTGTTATTGGCCCTCAGCATATATATATTTGATCAGCTTTACTAAGTTCAAAATCACACTCATTGGTTGGCGCTTATTGCTTATTCTAGCTGAGCCCCCAGCGCGAGTTGTTTTAAGGCGCTGTAATTTTAGAACTGACACTAAAGCTTTGATGCGTGTATCGTGCATGCGACACAATTTCTAATGAAGTTCCGTATCGGGGTGTGTATTGGTTTCCCAGAGTCACGTGATCAATGACAAATGAAGCCTCACTTTCTGTCCAATCACGTGCGTGTTTCGCTTCGCATGTCAGAAGGTCAGAACCTCAGATCTTACTTAACGAGTCCCTGTTGGCTCAGTCTGGTTGATGGGTTTGTGAGGAGAGTGCAGTTCTTTGAAAGTTAATCAATACATTACAATTAGATAAACAACATTTATGTGTCACTATTTATTCTTTTTTGTTGTTTTTTTTTTGTTGTATTTTTATTTTGGTAAAATGTTTTTTTGGGGGTAGGTGGGATTAGGGGTAGGGTGTTGGTGTTTGTATTTAGAGCAATGACAAGCAAAAAAGAGAGAGTTTAAAGCTTCCAATGTGTGTATGCTTGAGAATAAATAGACACAGCCCCAACACTGTGAAACAGCTTTTATTTCTTAATAAAATCCCAAGCTTTTTTTATTTGACTGTCACCGTTGTTGTGAATCATAGGCCAAATCTTGATGCCTGTGTGTGACTTTGTGAAATATTTGCTCAAAACATTGTGTGCACATGTTTTTTTTTTATCCTCGTACAGGATAAGTGATCATTTGAATGATATTGGTGCCAATACTGCAGTTTTGCAAGGTTCTATTGGCCATAAAAAAATTACTATTGTGCACAACAAGAACACAAAATTTAAAACACAACTTAAGATGCTCGCTTTCTGATGATTTAGTTATCATCAACGAGGAGCTGACAACACCTGATGTCACTTTAGCATTGCTTACTCAGCCATATTAATAACATTTATTATTATATTACTGAGGTCGATCTGAGGTCCATCCATCAATGTTGACTGGTTTACTCACTTCCTGTCTAGTCTGCTTAGATTTTAGGCTAGCTTTTGCTGTGTGGTGACCTTGGTTACATCACTGCTAATGGTCAGTCATCACCTAATTAATCTCTTAATTATCTCATTAACATTAACACAGATTCGGTGTTACTTTTAACACCCTGTAGTGTGGACACATGTGTACACTGAGCAGTGTTAGTTTAACACTGGAGATTTTGCTGTGTCCGATATGGCTGTATATCAGCAAGGCTGTGACTGCATATATTGGACAGCTACTTGTGTAATATTGCTTATATATTACACGTTTGTAACAATGGACAAAAGTCACCTTTGGAATTGCAGGAAATAGTCTTCTGCCAGTCAGGACCATCAAAAATCTCACAGGAATGTATGTCCGTCATCAATGTCAAAAACTCTCTTGTGGGACCACCCTAATCAGCTGCCCCCTCTCCAATATCATTAGCATCTCTGAAAATTACATCCAGATTTTTCTCTGGGTAAAACCGCTGACTGCGAAAAGCTCGAATGGCACTTCCCAGGACGTTGTCTCGTGTGGCATTGATTTGGTTTGATGATGGTGTGGATGTGAAATCCACTCTGTTGTGCATGTCACGCAGTAATGAATTGAGGTCAGTGCTGAAAAGAGAAAGTACAAACATATGTCAGTTTAGTTTTACTACATGTAAATTAAAAAATATTTAAATAATGTAAATTCATCTACTGATTCTGGTGTGGAGAATACTGCAGCTGATGGTGATGCCACTGGAGAAGGCAGAGGTGAAGGCTCTGCATAAGACAGAGGAGAAGGGGGAGTGAAGGCGGAGGTGAAGAATCTGGTGGGGGTGGAGGTGAAGGATCTGAAGAAGGTGGAGGTGAAGGATCTGGAGAAGGTGGAGGTGAAGAATCTGGTGGAGGTGGAGGTGAAGAATCTGGAGAAGGTGGAGGTGAAGAATCTGGTGGAGGTGGAGGTGAAGAATCTGGTGGAGGTGAAGGATCTGGAGAAGGTGGAGGTGAAGAATCTGGTGGAGGTGGAGGTGAAGAATCTGGTGGAGGTGGAGGTGAAGAATCTGGTGGAGGTGAAGGATCTGGAGAAGGTGGAGGTGAAGAATCTGGTGGAAGTGAAGAATCTGGTGGAGGTGAAGGATCTGGAGAAGGTGGAGGTGAAGATTCTGGTGGAGGTGAAGGATCTGAAGAAGGTGGAGGTGAAGAATCTGGCGGAGGTGAAGACTCTGATGTGGTTGAAGGAAAAGTCTATAATAGTGAAGTTGTAGTGTTGTTTTAATATATATTAAAATAAAATAAATAAAATGTATCTTTCATGATTAAAGAGTTAGTACACCCAAAAATTAAAATTATCATTGTTTTATTTCCTCACCTTCATGTTGTTCCAAACCCGTAAGACCTTCGTTCATCTTCAGAACACAAATTAATTGTACAAAAGCTTTCTGCAATCTCTTCTCTTCCATGTCAGTCTCCTATGCTGTTTACCTTGTAAATACAGTGCAGTGCTTCTGGGTTCTATGTCAGAACGCTGGCTTATTATTGACCAGCTCATGTAGCAGCATCGCATGCATTACGTGGTGCTCACGCTAACAGCATAGGCCAATAATAAAATAGGCTTATTGAAAGAGAAGATTTAGTTGAATAAAGTTGTTATTTTTGCTAGTTTTTTCCACACAAGAATTCTCATCGCTTCATAACTACGGTTAAACCACTGGAGTCACATGGACTAATTTACTTATAGCTGTACTTCTTTACTGGGCCTTGAACGTGGCAATTATGTTGCAGTCTATCAGAGGTCAGAAAGCTTTAGGATTTCATTAAAATATATTAATTTGTGTTTGGGACAACATGAATTTGAGTAATTAATGACAGAATTAAAATGTTTGTGTGAACTTACCCTTTAATACTGAACAGTTATAAACTATTGATTACACTTTACAAAATGTAATGCATTACTTAACATTAAATAACAAAGAACAAATGACAATTTAATGTTATTAATTTGTTAATACATATTGTATTCATTTAATTAAATACATTTATTGGACCTGAATTAATAATGAACAAAAAACATTATTGCTATTAACTAGTGTTAACAGATAAACTCAAGATTAATAAACGCTGTGGAAGTATTATTCACTGTTTGTTAATAAACTATTGCACTATCAGATGTTAATTATTGGTACCTTATTGTTCAGTGTTACCAAAGTACTTAAATTGACCCAATCATGTGCTTCCTTAATGCATTCAAAACAACTAAAAGTTGTCAGTCAGAATAAATAATGAGGCCATTGTCACCTGCACATCCTCCAAGTGCAACCATTGAACATGAATATTCAATGGAGAAGTTATGTTGTGGTCCAGAAGTGTTCCAGAGGCAGTGCTCATAATTGACAGGGCTGATGTCATTTCCCGGATGATGAAAAACTATATAGTTATGTGATCCAACAAAGTCAAAGAGGACCTGAAATCCCAAAAACTTTGTAAAAAAAAAAAAAAAAAAGTACCACTCATTAAAATGTTATTTCACACTAATACAACAATGTTGCATAAGGTTTTATCTGGTTTACTGCATTTAATAAATGTAAATTATCCCGTGCTCTGTCTGAATATTTGATTCTGATTAGCTGTAAAGTGTGCATTAAAACTCTATATCAATGCCCTGAACAAATAATTCACTTGCACAGAAACTTAATGCTGCCCACAACCTTTATTTAAAACACACACACACACACACACACACACACACACACAAAAAAAAACACTTTAGCTACTGAAAAACTACATTTCTCAACTAGGGGGTTACATTGCTATTTTTAAGAAATTAAAATCACAGCTTCCTGGCTGTTAAGAGGCTGAACAGACCTCATATGCATCCCTCATCTCTATATAATTCAAATAAATGCTAGTTCATTCATTCAAACAAATGTAATCTAACGTGTGACAGCGGGTTAGCTGAACTAAATTGGCCTTACTGTAGGTGTGAAAGTGTAAATGTGTATGAATTTTCATATTTGCATCAACAACCCCTTCAACTTACTTTTCGTGACACTGGCCTAAATGCCTTTGCAGGTCACAAAGTGGCACCTCAAGGGAGTTTCTTTGACATGTCTCCATTGCAAGCACCTATACATACAGAATTAAATCAAAGTTGTAATTTTCATTCACAATAAATGTAAAGTAAAAAAAAAAAGATTCTATATTTTTCATTACAAGTTCACTAACCTCCTGGTTGCATGGCATCAATCGAGGCTGCAAAGATACAACATAGGCCATTGTCCTGTTCAGTCCACTTTCATGCCTCAGGTAGTCAACTGTGTAGCCACCAGATGGCATTTGTATATCAATAAATGATTTATTTAGAGTGGCTCGCATTATTTTAAAGCCACCACTCTCTGTTAGTGCAGGAAAGAATTCATACAGAGCTGTACAAAATTCTTGAAGTAAACATTTATTATCTTTGAATCTCACACGGCGCTTTCCAAGGCCAACGGAATGCAAATACACCGTTTCCTCTGGCCCTGGAACTTATACTGTGTTTGGTTCAGCCAGACAGAAAAAATCTTGGCACCACGGAGTGGTGAAAGGCCTGGGCCTTGCCCTTACTCTGTCCCTGGAACCATATGCCCTGAACGGTGATGAGAGCATAGCTCTCTTGGTCCACTTAAACTCCGGGCTGTATCCCGCAGCAGTTGTGCTGCCTCAATAGTATTGCTTTGCATGCTGTAAAAACAAATCAGAATTAATCACCAGCAAAAAAACTACAAAGTCAAGGATACCATGGTGTTATTGACTCAAAATTAAATTTCTATTAATGTTTTCAATCAAAAGCACAAACTTTCTTTTTATAACCCACAACAAAATGTACATGTCTATATAGGGTATGTACTCATATAATATGCTGAAAACAACATTGTTAAAATAATTCTTATTTTTTTGTACTAAAGAGTATACATGAATAAAACCAATAAACTACTGCCCTGTCATTTAGTTGTTAAATCCACAAGCACTTGAATGGTTGTTAGCAGTTACATCATCAGTGTTTTTTGTATTTTAATTGAGTGACATAATGACATTAAATCAACACACTTTCAAATTACAAATCATACTTTAAACAAATTAAAGTCTAATGTCACATTAACTAACCGAAAGCTGTGGGACATGTTTGAGAATGATTAAGTTAGTCACATTAATCTGTAGTGCGTGGCATATTCACACCATCCTCTCTCAAAATGCGTGCCATGATTAAAAATGGCATCTTTTACATGTCTCACAGTTGAATAGGAAAAACTATAACGTGTTACAGCGCGTATGTGGTTTTAACAGCCTACATTTAATGTTTCAATTGTATTTGTATTTTAAAAAAGTGACAACACACTTTTAAATGAATTAAAGTCCAATGTCACATTAACTAACCGATAGTGAGATGTGTGGTTGAGTTTGGACAGGACATTCATCGAAGAGATGACCATTTGTTCCACATTAGAGGGATAGGTGGTTGTTAATGTGTTGTTGTCTCTCACAGGGTGATAACTTACATTGTTTGGGGTGCTGGAGAAGAGGCAACCTGGGCTACTGGTGGGGAATGCAGGGCCAAAACATCCTGTTTGCAAGCAGCAATACATTTTGATATGTGGATTGAGCATTGCATGAGGTTTTCAAGACCGGTGACGACATCGTAGATGGAGCGCTGCAACCTCAGCGGGGGTGAGAGACCTTGGCGAAATGCAGTGATTAGAGTGCAAAATTGCAAAGTATTCTCAGTTGAGGAAGATTTTTCTTGATGTAGCTCGTTTAACTTGTAATGGATAGACAGATCACTAGCAGACTAGCCAAATGCCTCCTTGAAATGGTAGGTGAATGCATCCAGCGATCTTGTGATCAGACCAGATTAATCACAGATACATTTTGCCCATTGCAATCCATGGCCGGTAATCAGCAAGATTATGTACATTATCTTGGCTCTATCAGTTGGAAACCACGGCGACTGCATCTCAAAGAACAGAGAGCATTGGAACAAGAAGCCACTGGATTCCCAGATGGTAGTGCAGAGAAAGTGATGGATGACGAAAGTCACACTTGGTGCAACTGTTGAACTCGGAATCCATAATTCACTCTTCGGTCTGGTCTTCTGGCAAGCAGACAATAGAGTTTAAAAATATATGGGTGCAGTGTCCGTGACGTCACCCATAGGATTCTGAAGAGCAGTTTTGCAGCGTAAAGTACTGTTTGTGAAGCACCTTGGGCAACGTCTGTTGTATTATGTGTGCTATATAAAAAAATAAAATAAATAAGATAAAAGTAGGGTCGAGCTTGCCATTGCCATCTTGGCAGCGCATCATTGTGCATCACTCCCGAATAACTGAAAATAGGCAAAGAGGCGGGACGTGGGTGGAGCTGAGTTGACGTGATGACTAACAGACAGGAGACAAACGCAATCCACCTGTCACTCAAAGTGGCCACACCCTTAATTATGCTGAACTTTAAGCCTTTATATAATGTAAACGAATGAGTATATAAAAAAGTTATAATAAAAATGTCTCTTTGTTGCCAGGTGAAGAAGCCGTAGGAACACATGATTACATGTAGGTAGTCAGGCGGGTCATCAGTATGACTGTGGCAAGAACAGACAATGAATAGGGTGAGAAGTATGGCATTTGTAGCAGTCCTTAACGAGTGCCAACTGGGTGAACTTTGTGAAAGAATTCCAGGCACAGACAACACGATTGTCCGACATTTGTTGTGCGCTTCCTTAAAATATCAAAATAACTCTTTAATGGGAAGGAATGGCATACTATTTCATTCAAGCAGTGAATCTGTGTAATTAGTAATACTGCATTCATTTGTAGAACTAAATTTGTCAAATTTGGCATTACTAACAGTCTTCATGGGTCCTCATGTTATTCATTCGGTTACAGCACAAAATATTTCCAAAATACTCAAAATAAAAAGCAGCATTAAATTATTTATTTTTTAATTGAATAAATTATATTACAAAAGCATAATTCTTAGATAGATTTAGAATAATGTGTACTTATGACCTATTCTTTATAGTTACCTGGTCCAAGAAGAGGGCATAAATGTTCCGGCATAAAACGGACAACCTCCACATTATCTCCCCCCTCGTCACGTCTTACCCTCACAGGTTAACCAAAATTTTCTACTGCAGCAAGAAAGCAGCTCATTGCAGTTGTTGCCCGATTATTGTTGCTGGCTCTCAGAAACATGATCTTGCGGCTGTGCCCATCAATACCTCCATGAATAACAATTTCTCAACTGTACAAAAACAGACATTCCGGCCTAATGTGTAAGTTTGCAAGAAACTCATAGGATTCATAAAAAGTTGTGGCACAAATAATACAAATATGTAAGAACAAACCATATAAATTAAATCTCACTTGATCAGTTTGTGATTTCCATCAATGTGCCATAGTGCCAATGGTGCTCCCACACAATATGATCTTCTCTGTATGACGTTGAGCTTAAAGAGCACCTATTATGGCATTTAAAATGTTCCAAATATTGTTTTAGAAGTCCCCAACAACAGTTTTGCATGCATGCAATGACAAAACCTTTACCTGTTTTGACAGCGATTCTCAAATGATTCGTTTAGGGATTCACTTTCCAAAACCCCACCTTTACATGACGCTAATCTGCGGTGATTGGTCCGATGACCCAGTCAGTTGTGATTGGTATAGTCTGTGCAGATATTTTTGGAAACGGAACACCCATCACCATAAATGGTTTTCGGTTTAACAAGTTTAAACGCGTATAAAGTGTATGAACAAACATGGCATCAATTTTACCCTATCAATTCGAGGCTGAATATGAAGGGGAAACGTCTGGAGATGCGAATGATCAACAAACTCAATCGCAAACACCACGACTGGAGCAGGATATTTCTCAATGGTAAGCATCAATGTAACGTTAGTTGTCACTTCAGGCCAACGGAGCGTTAACTCGATATATAAACAAAGTTTTTACCTAAAAATGCAGTAATGTTACATTACTACGAGGTATGACTCTATTCTTAAAGAAAACTCAGAATACAACAACAAACAATTCACATATCTCAATACAATTGTCATTGAAGACCTAGAAGCTAAACGGTGCTTACACAACAAACCAAACAATTA
The DNA here is from genome assembly GCA_023029165.1 of Gobiocypris rarus. Classification (NCBI taxonomy): domain Eukaryota; kingdom Metazoa; phylum Chordata; class Actinopteri; order Cypriniformes; family Gobionidae; genus Gobiocypris; species Gobiocypris rarus. Next base: position 7,691,541 of record CM040923.1, read on the forward strand.
CTAAGCATGCTACATAAAACATAAAAGCAACAATTATTAATAACACTTACAGTTTGTGATACGGAGGAGGAAGCTGATGCAAATACACTTGGAACTGAACCTTCCTTCAATATCAGCCGGCTCGCGAATCCAAGTTTGATTGCATTTAAGTTAGTAAAGCAATCGTCTTCAAAATGGCGTGAACAAAGCACAAGGCTCGGACTATACTCCTGTGGTACAGTTGTATATATTTATTGTAGCCACTTAGTCTTCAAATGCTCATCCTTGGGCTTTTGAGTCGCACTTCAGAACACAGCGTCTCGTTGCCATGATGTTTTCTAGTTTTCACTGGCGTCTTGGAGCGCAATAAGTGGGCGTATCGTATTCAAATAACTTGACAAGTTGACATCGTCTAGTCAGAGAAAAAGCTTCGGTCTTCTAACGATTCATAAAAATGTCTCAGAGTCAACTCTTACTTTTGAAAGACAATAACTTTATATACGGTGCACTGTCATATTTCAAACTTTGCAGGATGTTTTTGTTCACTTAGATCTATGTTACACACTACATGAAAGGTAAATTTAAAAATTCCATGATAGGTGCTTATGAAGGTATTTTTGGTGCAAAACAACAGAACACGTTTGCGAGTGGAATTTGTAGCTGTAGAGCATATCCACACATGTGTATCAATAAATTTGAAGTCACAGAGAAAAATCTTTTAGGAGTTGTAAACTTGTAGATTTCTACAAACACAACACAACAGTTACACCTTCACACATTCTTCACTGCAGGTGCACAAATCCTATTCTACGATTCACACATCAAGAAACTCCTACGCCCACATTTCTGCTCCAGTTGCTGCAGTGTATATGGTGCAAAACACATTCACACACCCGTATCAAAAATGTGAAGTCACGGACAGATTTTGCACATCCGCAAATTAATACATGAATCCACGCAATGAGAGTTGCACACTTGTAAAATATTTGATCACAAATACATTACTTTTCTTGGTTATGTTTCTAACACAATCACAAGTCCAATTCCTACAAGTGCTTGAATGCTGCTACGAGTCTCAGACGCAGTTTTTCCGCCTTCACGTGACAGGTTCCGCGCACTCTCACTTTTGCACCAAATACTACGCGAAATGTGGAGCAAAAGTGATTTGTGCATCTGTGAGGCAGCGGAAGGCCCTGTGACTGTTTCAGAGAGCAGAGAGCCAATCTGAAGAGCTCGGTTGTTGCACGGAGTCCCGCACGGGACGTGACAGTGGTGGAAAATAAGCAGGAAGGGAGGAATTAGAGTTTTATTTTGAACTTAGACTTAATAAAATTGCCAATACATTCTTAGATTCAAACTTCCCGGATTAATAACTCGTGAGCTAAATGTTGTTAAAACACAAAACTCAGACGAGCTAATTATAATTATTTTATAATCAATACGGTACCTGACATGGAGCCAGTGCAGAGATTCCAATACAGGGGTAATATGGTCACAAACCCTGACCCCAAAATTTTGTAAATATGAAAGTTTGTCAATTTTGGGATTTAAAAGACAAAAGAGTTTATCAACCTCTCAGCAACTGAGAAGGACAACATAGGACCCAAACGTGCTATATTTTTGACATGTAAGAAGGATGTATTTACTGTATTCTGCACAAAAGGCTCGAATGACAGCGTGGCATCAAATATGACACCAATATTTTTTTATTTGCTTTGAAACTCCAAGGCAACACTGTCAACAGACAAAGTAAGATAACCACCATTGCGCAGTTGATGAGGAGAGCCGAGAACTTCCGTTTTAGAGCTATTTAAAGACAGAAAATTATTAGACATCCAAATCTTGATCTCAGTGATACAGTTCGAAAGGTGCACAACATCCACATGTTGACTTGGTCTTGAATGGATGTAAATCTGTGTATCATCAGCATAAAAGTAATAGTTGAGTTCATGCGACAAACAACCGTATAAGTCCAAAAAAACAGAAACTGAGATAACCATGTGACTTGAATGTATGAGTGTCACTTTTTTATACAGAATTACTTTGGGGGAATGTCCGCGTGACCAAAACTCTATTTCAAACTCTAAATAATAGTCTCATACAGAAAAAACGTTTATGTCCACTAACGAAAAATGGAGACACCGGTTGCTTTCATTTCCGCTGCGGACATTAATAGGCAAAACCTCGGCAAAAAAAGGAGAGCGAACATGAATGAATGGAAGGACAGAGCAAGGAAGTCTTTAAGGGATGCTGGGAAACCATATGTGAACCGGAGAGGAGAGCAAAAGCGAGGAAAATATCCACCAAAAGAGGTGAGTGAAAACCGTATACAAAGTATCTATGTAAAATTAGAGTTTACAGTCAGAGGGGCGTGTAGGCTACTGGGCGTCGTCTACTACAGTTCATATAGCTTACGCTGTTTAAAGGATCAAATCATGAATGAGTCAAAATGAAAGATGAGAAAATTAGGATTATGGGGACGTTTTAAACATGTCTCTACTATAACCACGGAGAAATGAATCGAAACGCTTTAGGCGCGTCTCTAACACCAGCCCAGCTGCGTCACAGAGGCTAATGTTATAATTCATTGATTGTTTTATGTACTGCTCGCAGAATTTTATAAACCTAAACAAGCATATGTAAATTCATCCCCAATCTTTAAGATGTTTAGAGTAGAATTTGATTGCTTTATGTCTTCACTGAAATTGGTAAAAAAAAAAAAAATGTAATTTTGCAATATTGTATGCTGTGCTATGTTTGTAACTTGTTATTTAATAAATAATAAAAATACATTTTTAAAAGGTAAAAATAAAAAAATACATTGATTGTGTAAGCTTTTTTATATTCTAGCAAGTAACCTGAATAGCTGCTAATAGCTCTAGTGTTTTATTGCTAAACAAAACGTTAATGTGACTTTGTTTCTGTGAAGGGCAAGGTGTGCAAGGAGACATGTCCCAGGCAGTGTTCAGGCCTAACAGACCAAAAAAAAACTTCACAGTTTTATGCTGTCTCTTATGGGAGGCAGCAGGCTATCATTCTCTCTGGTTTGGAGCAGGTAGGCTAACTTAAAGGGGTAGGGTACTTCAGCGCTGGGAAGATTAATCTGTTTTTAAACTGGGTCATTAATGTAGTAGAAATGTGAAATTATTTTTGAATTTGGTGCCTTCTAGACTGAGAAAACACAGAAAATGTATTTTTGTCTCATGGGGATGAAAGACAACAATTCCCAGAACGCACTGCTTCACTGCCCTACTCTAGGCGCGGCTAGTCGGCTACTGGATTACTGGATAACTTGCCTACCACGTTCATTTTCAGAAAATCAGTTCAGTTAGAGACACTACAATTAAAAACTGAACGTGTCTGTTCGATATAATGCGAGTGAGCCGATTGAGCGTCACAGCACAAACGCAGCAGGATCGGATTACATTCATCACATTGGCTGAGGTAATCGCGGGATTCACGGCTGCGGCTGCATTCACAGTGCGTGATCAGTCTGGCGCGTGTTCATGTCTTTGGAAGCTTAACTTTCATAGGAAGTTTAAAAGTTAAAACACTCACTTTGGTCTCCACCGCTCCGTTTACATGAATCTCCGCAGCTCCGCGAGCCGAGTGCTGTGAGTGTGATGTTGAAAACATGTGGAAATAGCGCCTCCTGCTGGCTGTAGTCTTTAGCCTCTGGGCAAACACTCCTCCGATGACGCAAAATGACGATATTTGCGTCATCGGAAGAATTTTTCCAGTAATAAAATAAATACATAATTCTATCGTCTCAGGGTCATATGAGGGGAGTATGATAATTTGAATATACTCCCGGGTTTCTACTGATACAAAGCTTAATGCTAATCACTGAAGTAACCATTTAAGCAATTTGTGACCATATCATGTCAACAGTATGCAATGTATTACAATGTAGGCCCATGAAATAACCAGTGAATTGATCACTACTGTATGCCTTTGTTGTGGCAAAAATATGTTAACTCTGTTGCATTTCTGAATAAGAGATAGGGATGCACCGAAATCAAAATTCTTGGCCGAAACCGAAAACCGAAAAAGAGGAAACCAAAACCGAAAACTGAAACACCGAAAGAAATTACAATTACAAATCAATTACAAATTATTTATTTAGCACATTGCAACAATGCACAGTATAAAATAAAATAAAATAAAAAATGTGTAACTTGACCTCACTCATGTGTACATTAAATAATAATCGACAGGCCTACAGAAAGGTACAGAAATTTAATAAACTAATCAAACATAAAATAACTGCATATTTAACTGTTTAAATGAAAGATTAATCATTATTAAACTTACAAAAGCTATTCAATCAAGAGCAGTGAGTGATGTCCTTGTCTTTTGTTTACATTAAACAGACTGCAGTAAAGGCTACTGCCGCTTTAAGACCTAATGCAGGGATATGCGTCGTCTTTCTCGATATACAGACTATGTCTGCAGGAATACTCATCAAGATGGACATGTTGACATTCTTTTTGTGTGAGTTTGTCCGTTTAAGGGCAAGACTTGAAAGAGAACTCAATATTTGCGCGCTGTGAGACGAGTGCGCGCTTTCGGATGAGTGCACAGAGACAAATCTTCACACAGCTCGCGAGTTCTCATTCGTGTCTTCTTCGCGTCATCAGATGTGAGATGAACCACATTCGTCCACACCGCAGACATGTTGCTTGTTTAGACCGTTTAGATATGCATGTGCAGGTCGCAGTGTCTGTTTGCATCAACACAACATTTCGGCCATATTGTTTCTGTGATAAGTCTTTCGGCTGAAAACCGAAAATGCACTTTTGGGCCAAAACATTTTCGGTGGCCGAATATTCGGTGCATCCCTAATAAGAGACAAACCTTAGCCAATTGTCTTTATAAAGATTTAATTTCTTGCAAGAAATGAATCCACGGTTGGAGCAACCATACTCGTGGTTGCCGCAAGTGTGAACTGAGGACAGAAGGGACTCACAAGCATTCATACCCCCAATGTTCGAGCAACTCTTTTCAGTACTTTTCCTACAGGGCAAAATTAACATATACACAGACACACAAATGGCCCCCCTTCTCTCTTACAACTAATTTAAAACACAATGGTCCCCACGACACCTTTGGTTCTCCAAGCTAGGTGTCTGCGACCTCCTGCTTAGAGGTATTTTTGTATGATAAAAACAGATGTTTGACTTCTGTGTGAACTCAAACATAAATCTTCTTCTATGATTACATTTTTCCTCTACACCTTCAATTCACTAAGACTGCACATGTGCCTGATCACTGTAAATGTTAAACTTTGTGAGGATGGATGATGGATGATCGGCATCAAGTAGGCCACCAAGTGCATTAAAGACCACAGCGCTTTGGTGCCCTAAATGGCACACACATGGCTTATTCATTCTCCTAACCAAAGTCTACTCATGTTCTTAATGACCTTAACTTGACAGCTCTACACGATGGCTAGCCTGCTACGCTATGGTACATTTTTATTTTTACTTCATGTCTTTTTAATTCTAGCACAAGGTGAGTCGCAGATGACCACGTGGGCATGAGACAGAGATTGCCAAGAGGAAGTACACCTTCAAGTACCATGTGCAACAAGGAGGCCAAAGACTTGCTGTTTGTAAGCTCACATTTTTGTCAGTCTTTCAACTGACCAACAGTCGCCTACAGGCAAGTTTTATATAGCCTAACATTTTCCGTTTGTTAACTTATTACATGCATGATTTTAATTAGATACATTGTCCATAACATTTATTTAAAGTTACATATCTTTGAAAAGATATTATTCAAGAAAAGTTAGGCAGTCAGTCTGAGGGAACAGAGCAGGTAGGTAAAGTCAGGTCTCCATTAGAGGACTTCAGAGGAAAACATAAGAACAGGTAAGTAAAAAAATAAAAAAGCCTCAGCTCTGGAAAGATTAATGTGTATTTAAAATGGGTCATTTATGTGGTAGAAATGTGAAATTATTTTTGAATTTGGAGCCTTCTAGACTGAGAAGAGCCAGAAAAATATTTTTTGGTTTATGGGGATGAAAGACAATGCCTCTCAGAATGCACTTGGAGGCCACACCTACCGATAAGAGCGACACCTGTGAGACGCACCGGTCTCAGATCTCTGACGGATGAGAACGCACATCAACCGATCACTTGTTTAGCATCCATGTAAACACAACATTCAGATTCACAAATCGGAATGAATTCAGTTAGATTGAAACAAAAGGTGTGCATGTGAACAATGATGATTTTTTTCAGACAAAAAATACATAAATCTCTCATCTCAGGGAGGAAAGCATGGTAATTAAAAAAAATACTACTGGTTTTCTACTGATACAAAGCTTAATGCTAAATCCTGAAGTATCACTTTAATGACTGTATGTGAAGAACAAAATCCTATAGTTTTGAGGAAAGTTTAGAATTATACATTTATTGTCAAAGAAACAATGCAATTGTGCAAAACAGACCAGCATAGTTTATTATATTTCCCTTTTTCATGAGTTGTGTTGTTTATTTTTTAGGCCTCATAGCATTCATCCTTCAGTGAGAGATGGGATAAAAGAGCATATCCTGAGCTTCCCACGCCAACCGAACCACTACTCACGGATGAAGGGAGATGTGAAGAGGGAGTACCTGAGCCCTGATTTAAACCTGCTCCGCATGTTCCGCCTGTACAAGGAAAACAATCCTACATCCACTGCAAAGTTCTGGCTCTATAGGGACCTCTTCAAGCAGCAGAACCTCAATTTTGGGCAGCCAAGAAGTGAGACTTGTGCAAAATGTGACACCCTGTTCTCAAAATTAACAGCTGCTACAACAGATGGAGAAAGGTTGAAGATCGCAGCCGAGAGTGAGCTTCACCACCTGAAAGCTGAAAAAACATACACCCAGTTGCAGACTGATACAGAGTGGGCCAAAGCCAATGATGACTGCCATGTAATTTGTATCGACATGCAGGGGGTAGTGTTTACGCCAAACCTGACACTCTCCAATGTGTACTATCAACGGCAGCTGGCAAACTACAACTTCTGTATCCAGGAGATGGGCACTGCCAATCCTCAAACAATGTCCTCTGGCATGAGGGCATCGCTCACAGAGGTTCCATCGAGGTGGCAAGCTGTCTTTTAAAGTGGGCAGAAACATTTTTCGCTCCCCAAGTCCAGGCAAAGGAACGGAAGCTCATCCTCTATAGTGATCGATGCTGTGGGCAGAACAACAACTGGCGAGTCCTTAACCTCATGGCCCTGCTTGTATCGAGAAGGTACTTCAATCAGATAGAGCAGAAGTTCATGGTGTCTGGTCACTCCTTCCTTCCCTGTGACCGTTCATTTGCCACGCTGGACAAGAGGCAAAAGGTGTCCACACTCCACACCCCCAGTGATATCGCCGAAATGATCCATGGAGCCAGGCAGCAGCATCAATTTTAAGTAATTCAGATGAAATGTGCGGACTTCAGTGTAGCCACAATGACGTCTGTTCCTCTGGCAGGCGGCCAGATGTCTCGCGCCTCTCGGGAAGCGCGTTATCAGATCACGATAAGGCGATTGATGGTATGAACGACGCCACAATGTCTGGAAAAGCATTTCTTTGATCTCCCTGGGGAGAGAACTTTTATTGCCCAAATAGCCCTATCGCGAACTGTCACACCTCACACACACACATAGAGAGGCACAAATGAAATGTTCACCCTTAAAAGCCCCCTAAAAACATACTAAATGTATACTTTTCTGTCTGAATGTTTGTATATGTGTCTGTAATAATTAGGAGGGTTATATGAGTGTTAACTCAGCTGTTTAGGACAATGGACAGTGGAAAACCTGGACTTGTGTGTTTCCCACCCCGCAGACCAATGGTTCATGGTGTCTCTAGAACCGAGAGAACTCCATCGTACCGAATCTGATAAAATAATTTAAAGGACATGCATTGTTACAAAGATGCCAGCCTTGCAAAGAAAAATGCATGAATCTGTCTGCCCCAGATAGTAGCCAGGGGGGAGGAACTCAGCCGAACAAAGAACTTAGTTTCACACAAAAACGATCAGATCGATTGGAGCATCCAGGTAATGGGCGTCACTCTCTTAACATTAAGTGCCCATGCAACCCGAATACCTTCGCCTTTGCTTTGCAATCCGCCACCCTCTTCCCAGCCTTCTTCAGAGAGGAGGAAACAGCAACTTCCAGAAACATCCAACAGAGCCGCACCCAGCTAAACTTCTTCGCAAACCGAGAGCCAATACCAACCGACTTCAAAGGAACCACGGAGCGCGCGGGACATTTGAACTCAGAATACACTACACGCGAGAAACCAAAGCAAGTATTCTTATTTCTACAATCCAAGCTGCTGTTGAAAAGTCGTGTTACCTCCATTTTGGGGACGAGATTAACTCTTTGAGGGCTCTGGTAACAAACTGAAGTGAACGCTGTTATCCTCTCTCTCTCTTTCTCTCTCTCTCTCTATTTTGTCTTCTTTTATTCTTTTCGTTTAGATACAATTTTAGTTTCATGTCTATATTCTACTCTCTTGATGCATATTTAGTATGTACTTTCTGTGTTTATTGTAGTGATATCTTTAGTCTGTGTTATTAAACTTCCAAAAGATATTTCTGAATTGAAGCTGTTATTTTTCCACATACACGAAGTCAATGAAACTTACGAATCTTGAACGTTACCTAATGCTACTTAGCGCTACGAGTTTAGTAACATAACTGTACGAACATACGAAATATTAAGTTGTCCTGATCAGTAAAGTTAATGCTTCTTATGCTCTCGTAAAGCAGTAATCCCTTATTGAGAATTGGTTTGAAAGTCTATAACTAATTTGCAGGACAAACTTAGTAAGATAACTTCAAGCAATTCCTTAAAGGTTACTTGTACTTAATTAAACATTTTCCCTATCGGAAAATTTTAATAAACGTAATGAACGACTAGCAAATTATATTCATAAACGCATGCATATTAAATCCCTTTTGAGTTAATTATTCCCCGAGATATCAGACTCATAGTCAATATTGTTACATCAGGCAGCTCCCTGATGCAACATTAAAGCGTCCACCTGGCTTTCTAATCACATCCATGATGTGGTTGAAAGTGAGAGGTAAAAAAATCAAAGAACTAAACTGGTTTTCTGAGATTAACAGTATTGGGGATTTGTGAATCTTTATTAAATTTCTTGTTGAATCATGATTTCAGCTGCTGATCCATGCTGTGTCCACACAAAAGGGAGCCACTGCCTCTACGAGGGATGGAAGCACTGGCCGATCACCAAACAGAGGAAGAATCAACCACCTCCAGTTCCCTTGTTCTCCACCATGTATGCTTGTCCTTACGAGGACTCTCTACCCATCAAGAAGGAGATGCACCGTGACCTTATGGCAATGCTAGCCTACATGCCAGCGGAGGCCCAACATTTTTATGAGACATTAGAATGAAGAATGTGAAGAGTAGCTTGGTATGTGTAAGGGTAAGGTGGGGTATATTGCGTAAAATTAATCATAAAAGTAGTTGTAGCTTATCTTGTATGCTTTATGTTGTGTAATAGGAATAATATATATATATATATATATATATATATATATATATATATATATATATATATATATATATATATATATATATATATATATGAATGAATGAATGAATGAATGAATGAAATGAAATCTATTATAAAAGTTAAATGGAATGATGATGATGTATGTCTGTATTGTAAATATGTATTGTTTACCATTAATACTGTTGATTATTGTTTGTATGTATGTATCGTTTATTGTTAGTATGTACGGTTTATTATTTGTACTGACGTTTATTTTCTGTACTATAAGTAGGCCTATGTATTGTTCATTGTTCATACCGTATTGTCCGTGTTTTTGTTCTGTGATTTATGTTGGCAAAAAATCAAATTGAAAGAAAGAAATGCTTAATATTTTCTTTAAGGTTCTGTTACTGTATTAAAACTAAGATAAAGGAATCAAATCTCCAGTGGTTTAAAGTGATATGATGAATTGGACTTATACTGTTATTCCACATTAACTGGACATATAATGTTCTTCCACATTCCAGCAATGTAAATTACTCTGACTTTTTATTTTTAAGATTGATACAAAAAAATCGGATCTCATTAGAATTGGGATGCTTTTGTTGTCTATCTTCAAGTAAAAAAAAAAAAGTAATATTTACATTTACATTTATGCATTTAGCAGACACTTTTATCCAAAGCGACTTACAACATAGGAGTACAGGAAGCGATCGGTCATGAATAGGCTAAGAAACGCAAAAAGTACCTTAAATACCAAGTTTTGGACATTACATAGAGTAACCTTAGGCTAGAATGGGAAGGGAATAAAAGAGAAATATAGGAAGAGAAGATTTTTTTTTAATGATAGGGTTAAGTGTTCATGGAAGAGATGAGTTTTTAGCTGTCTTTTGAATGATGACAGTGATTCTGCCATCCGGATGGAGGATTGTTCCACCAGCCAGGAACGGTGAATTAAAAAGTTCTGGAGAGGGATTTCATGCCTCTCTGTGATGGTACCATAAGCCTCACTCCTTACCTGAGCGATATAATATAATATTCAGAGTCCAAATAAAAAAAATGCTATTATTCAAAATTTGAAAATATGGACTTAAATGGTTCTTCGTCTCAAGCCCTCGGTTAAGGTCAAGAGATGTGAGTAGTTGACCAAGTGGGTAAATGTACATATTAAAAAGTAAGGGACCCAATACTGACCCCTGTGGGACACCAGTATAAACAGCACAAACCTTGGACCTATGGCCACCCATGAAAACAAATTGACTGCTGTCAGTAAAATAAGGACCTGAACCATTCAAGCACTGTCTCTGACAAACCAAATAGATTTTCAAGACGATTAAGTAACAGCATATGATCAATAGTGTCAAAGGCTGAACTAAGATCTAAGAGAATGAGAAGTGACAAGGAACCGGAGTTGGAAGCTATTAAGCAAGTCATTAGTGACTTTAACCAACGCAGTCTCAGTGCTGTGCAATTTCCGAAACCCTGATTTGATGGGGCTCAAATAAATAATTGCCAATTAAATGTTTGTTCAATTGGGCCGCAACCACACCCTCTAAGATTTTAGCTAGGTATGGAAGATTTGAGATCGGGCGATAATTTGAAAGAATGTTCTCATCAGAGTTTTGTTTTTTTTAAATGGGGGTGACCGCAGCAGTTTTAAATGCTGCTGGCACCACACCAGTTGACAAAGAGCCATTTATTATAGCAAGAACTGAGGGACATAAAGGACCAAAGCAAGATTTAAATAGGCTACAAGACATAGGATCAAGTACGGAAGTGGAAGCTTTCATACGAGAAACATGCTGGCAGAGCAACTCAGCTTGCAATAAAGTAAATTTGGAAAATGGAGTGGCGGAAAAACATAATGTATTAACTATAAGATCTGTAGCCCCAGAGGAACTACAAATATTTGTGCGAACATTGTCAATTTTTCCCCTGAAAATTTTGAGAAACTCATTGCACAACCAATCAGATGAAGTCAGAGAACGACCACTGAAGAAGTCTTGGATTGCTTTGAGTATTCTCAATAATATGTGAAAAATATGTAGATCTTGATGATCTTTGTCATCTGTATGCAAAATTTAGTACACCCCTGTTGTGTAAACTTACCCTGAAGGCACACTCACACCAAGAACAATAACAAAATATAACCATATATTACTGGATAAATTGAGCCAGGATCACCAAGATATCCCGGCTTAATCCCTTATTCTACTTTTGTGCAATAGGCCCCAGTTTAACATGTGACAACAACAAGGTCTGTAAACAACTTATAATACAAGTACACATTCAAGGGAAAATGCAAAAATAATAACAGCACCAAGAAAAGAAATCTTGTCAGATGTCAAAATAAAAAAGTACTTAATGTCTTTGTCTGGTAAAAGTTTATTCTTCTATGCTCATTTTTTTCCACAGTGATCTGTACATAAGGTTCCTCTTAATTTGCTGTTCAGTGTCTGCAAACATGTACATACATAAAAAATATATATGTAAAAAAACAACCCTGAATTTAAGTTTCATAAATAAAAACTGATCACAGCAGTCAGATCAAGCAGTTGTCACTCAAGTGACCATTAATATTTAACTTTATTAATAGTTATTCTTGATCTTAAATTATATAAATAAATAAATAAATAACATTTAAAAAAGTGAACTACAGTTTGCCTAGAAACTAATTACTCCACGCAGGGAAAATCAAAATACTGTGCAAAATACTGTACAAAATACTGTGCAAATTAACATTATTAAAGAGAGGATAAAACAACTACTTCTACTATATAAAATGCAAAATAATTTTCATGTCATTTAGGGACTGTGGAGGCGTACCTTCACATACAGTACAAGAAAAAGTGATTTTACAATACATGACAAAATGACTGGTCATTGTAAGATATAAAAAATAAAACTTACCAAGTACTATCTGACCATAACTATTGAAGGTTAACTGATCACTTGGTGATACAACTTCTCTTAGGCTATCCTACATTTTCTTATTCTGTGCTGTGTTATAATGGTGAATGATGTTGCGCATCAAAAATGTGTGTCTTGATGGCATGAGCATGTTACTAATAATTGTTTTTGCGCGAGCGGTTTGAGTATTTATCCATCCACACTTTCACACTATTCTATACTGGAGGATATTTGAATGGTAAGAAAATAAAAAAATAAAAAATATTAGGCTACACCCTTAATTTCTTTTACTATATGTTTTGTTGGAGGAACCATTTTGAAAATTGAGGTGTATTCTCTGTGTGTAATTGTAAATGTTGCAGAAATGACTTGCCCTTTTGTTGTTGTTCACAATTCCTCAATATAGATCTTTTATTATTTTTCATTTGTGAATTTAACTGTTCTCAAATATTTTAACTCTGCCTTTACTATACAGGTGCTGGTCATATAATTAGAATATCATCAAAAAAGTTGATTTATTTAACTAATTCCATTAAAAAGTGAAACTTGTATATTATATTCATTTATTACACACAGACTGATATATTTCAAATGATTATAACTGACAACTAAGGAAAATCCCATATTCAGTATCTCATAAAATTGGAATATTGCTAAAAGGTTAAATATTGAAGACACCTGGTGTCACACTATAATCAGCTAAATTAACTCAAAACACCTGCAAGGGCCTTTAAATGGTCTCTCAGTCTAGTTCTGTAGGCTATACAATCATGGGGAAGACTGCTTACTTGACCGTTGTCCAAAAGACGACCATTGACTCCTTGCACAAGGAGGGCAAGACACAAAAGGTCATTGCAAACAAGCTGGCTGTTCACAGAGCTCTTTGTCCAAGCACATTAATAGAGAGGCGAAGGGATGGAAAAGATGTGGTAGATAAAAAGTGTACAAGCAATAGGGATAACTGCACCCTGGAGAGGATTGTGAAACAAAACCCATTGAAAAATGTGGGGGAGATTCACAAAGAGTGGACTGCAGCTGGAGTCATTGCTTCAAGAACCACTACGCACAGACGTATGCAAGACATGGGTTTCAGCTGTCGTATTAGTTGTGTCAAGCCACTCTTGAACAACAGACAGCATCAGAAGCGTCTCACCTGGGCTAAAGACAAAAAGGACTGGACTGCTGCTGAGTGGTCCAAAGTTACGTTCTCTGCTGAAAGTAAATTTTGCATTTCCTTTGGAAATCAGGGTCCCAGAGTCTGGAGGAAGAGAAAAAGGTAGAAAAAAAGTGTACAAGCACCAGTATGTTTTAGAGCACTTCATGCATCCTGCTGCTGACCAACTTTATGGAGATGGAGATTTCAATTTCCAACAGGACTTGGCACCTGCACACAGTGCCAAAGCAACCAATACCTGGTTTAAGGACCATGATATCCCTGTTCTTAATTGGCCAGCAAACTTGCCTGACATTAACCCCACAGAAATTCTATTGGGTAATGTGAAGAGGAAGATGCAATATGTATATGTATATATATATATATATATATATATATATATATATATATATATATATATATATATATATATATATATATATATATATATATGCCAGACCCAACAATGCAGAAGAGCTGAAGGCCACTATCAGAGCAACCTGGGCTCTCATAACACCTGAGCAGTGCCACAGACTGATCGACTCCATGCCACGCCGCATTGCTGCAGAAAATCAGGCAAAAGGAGCCCCAACTAAGTATTGAGTGCTGTACATGCTCGTACTTTTCATGGTCACACTTTTCAGTTGGCCAAGATTTCTATAAATTAAAAGAAAAAAAAAAAACATTTAAAATACATCAGTCTGTGTGTAATGAATAAATATAATATACAAGTTTCACTTTTTGAATGGAATTAGTGAAATAAATCACCTTTTTGATGATATTCTAATTATATGACCAGAACCTGTATTGTGAAAAGCGCTATACAATTAAATGTTAATTTATTTGAATTGAACTACAGGTCCTTCTAAAAAAAATTGCATATTGTGATAAAAGTTCATTATTTTCCATAATGTAATGATAAAAATTAAACTTTCATATATTTTAGATTCATTGCACACCAACTGAAATATTTCAGGTCTTTTATTGTTTTAATACTGATGATTTTGGCATACAGCTCATGAAAACCCCAAATTCCTATCATGTATTATATGATATATTCTGATTTTCAAATATGTGTTAGTGAAGGTGTTATGTCGTTTAAACACCTTTATAATGATCATGTTAGTTGATATAACGTGCAATGAGTTTCCACCGCAATTTAGAGGATCTGCCGGATTTACACCATGTAAATGTGCTATCAATATTTGATATGTGATATATAAGTTCTCAAATTTGCTATAAATTTGTTTAATGGAATTTTTTTAATTTGTATTTAAAAGTATTTAATTTGTTATTTGTGTTCATTAGAAGAAAAGTATGTTTTGTGCATTTAGTAAATAAATTATTGTCATTTGGAAAACCTGCGTCATGACGTCATCGCACGCTATTGTTTGCACGCTTTGGTGCGTGCCCGTGGTGAGCTTCATTCGTAGTATAAATGCAGACAAGAAGCCATCACCAAAACACACTTCCGGCTTCAGTATAAACACTTTATAATATAAATTAGTTGTATGTGTTTTAAAGCTGTTATTTTATACTTTAATAAAAGTTTGACATGAGTTAAGTGTGGTTGAGCACATGATTAGCAGAAGTGCTTGGCGATTAGCGCGAAAGCCCGCCATGTATTGTTAAGATGGATCCATGTTCTCATTCTGTTTACGCCAAATTCTGACTCCATCTGAATGTCTCAACATAAATCGAGACTCATCAGACCAGGCAACATATTTCCATGCTTCAACTGTCCAATTTTGGTGAGCTTGTGCAAATTGTAGCCTCTTTTTCCTATTTGTAGTGGAGATGAGTGGTACCCGGTGGGGTCTTCTGCTGTTGTAGCACATCCGCCTCAAGGTTGTGTGTGTTGTGGCTTCACAAATGCTTTGCTGCATATCTCGGTTGTAACGAGTGGTTATTTCAGTCAAAGTTGCTCTTCTATCAGCTTGAATCAGTCGGCCCATTCTCCTCTGACCTCTAGCATCAACAAGGCATTTTCGCCCACAGGACTGCCGCATACTGGATGTTTTTCCCTTTTCACGCCATACTTTGTAAACCCTAGAAATGGTTGTGCGTGAAAATCCCAGCAACTGAGCAGATTGTGAAATACTCAGACCAGCCCGTCTGACACCAATAACCACGCCACGCTCAAAATTGCTTAAATCACCTTTCCTTCCCATTCTGACATTCAGTTTGGAGTTCAGGAGATTGTCTTGACCAGGACCACACCCCTAAAGGCATTGAAGCAACTGCCATGTGATTGGTTGATTAGATAATTTAATTAATGAGCAATTGAACAGGTGTTCCTAATAATCCTTTAGGTGAGTGTGTATATATATATATATATATTATCGATTAGAGTGTAAATGCTGAATATGCAAATGTTTAAAGTTGTTAATGTTTATATTCAGTCATTATTATGCAAAAGTAATATATGTGTTGACCTTATAATATGCTGCACAGTTGTAAGATGCATATCATTGTATTGATTTCATTCGTAGTATAAATGCGGACAAGAAGCCATCACCAGTGTTCCTCTCTTTATTTTTCTTCCTTATTTTCAGGAGTACTACATAAATTCATTCATTTGTCCCGAAATAGGCTACATAAAAGTAAGTGGCCGGTGAACTGGGAGAAGAATAGAGTAAACTTTATTGTTTTATACACAACATGTAGGCTATCTGATATGAACAAAAACTTTGTCAAATTATAATTGAAAGGATTATTATTGCAGCTCCAATAGACATCAGTGTATGGAAATTGAATTGAACAAATTTTAGGCTAATTGTATTTTTTTTATTTAGTACTCTATTTAAATGTCTGAAACCTAAAATAAACATTATGTGGTGATATATGAAATATGTTGTGATATATGAACGCTAAATATGTGGCTAATACACTAGGCTGCAGTGGTGTAAAGTATTTGAGTAAATGTAATTAGTTACTGTACTTAAGTATCTTTTTGGCTACTTTGTAGTCGTACTGAGAATCAAAGATATTAGTTTTACTCTCTCCTTGACTACATTTTTAAACAAGTAAAATTTACTTTCAATAGAGAACGTAACTTTGGACAACTCAGCAGCAGTCCAGTACTTTTTGTCTTTAGCCCAGGTGAGACGCTTCTGATGCTGTCTGTTGTTCAAGAGTGGCTTGACACAAGGAATGCGACGGCTGAAACCCATGTCTTGCATACGTCTGTGCGTAGTGTAAGGCCGCTGAAATCGCTCCAATGGCGGCAGCGAAGAGCGGGTGAAGGGATTTGCGCGTTTGGTGTTCTCAGCTGGGCAAAATGGATCTAATTCCAATTCCTCTTTATCTGACTCCATTTTATTATAATTTAGAATTTAGATTAGAATGCCAATTTGGTTATTTGGTCATTTATGTTTAATAGTTAGACACACATTTAATTATTCCGTTTAACCCTTTGTGGAAAGTACCCATTCATGATCTCATAGAGATCGTTAATAATTCCAGAGTAAGTCAGAATAAATCAAAATGTAACAATTTATTAAACAGTCAGGTAAATGTATAATTCCAATTACAAAATCAATTCAAAGATCCTCAAAACATCGAATACTCTTAAGTAAAGAGTGAGAGATGCGTTCCCGACTTTCCATACGTAATGTTGGCTGGACACACAACGTTACGGGCAAATCTAAATTACAATATTGCGCCCTGAACTTTCTGCTACATCACCTTAAGTACTCAGACCAGACAGTCACTTCTTTCAAATGGAAACATATGTTAACAAAGGGAATTTACATGTAATCACTGTCTCAGACCTGTATTGACAAAAGACCAAATGGTTGAAAGCCACACCTTACCATACTATGCAACATCTCTTTAAACTCTTAAAACCTTTAATATGTTCTTGTTTGCTTCTGTGGATATGAGATATTTGTACCAGTCGCACAAAGACATTTCCAATGATATCAAACACATATATACTGTTTAGTATTTGTTCATTTTTAGATCATATAGATTTGGGGTATGTTTCCGATGGTCACGGCATGAGGGGGTGAATTCACTCAGTGTGACGTTGTCTGCAAAAAGTGTCCTTTGTTTTCCACCAGACAATCTGGCATTACTTTTTAAAGCCTTTCAGTCCGCCTCTTGATCCATTGGGTCAAACTCTAGTGGATCCCATGGGATCATAATTAGACGTTGGTTGATATCTCTTGAGATCTAAATTGTCTTTGTATTGTAAGCAGCTGTAGAGACCTTCAGAGGGCTCTGTGTTCACCTGCTGGACACCCAGTCTCATCAGATGTATGTAGTTTGAGTTCAGCAGGTGGATGAATGTCTTTCAGGTGTTCTACCTGTGGTAGAAGTTCAGCACAGCATGTGGGCATCGTTCATAGAGTCAGTCTCGGACCTTGCGACTTGTTCAGTTAACGTGTCACTCCTTCATGGAGAACTTTCTGCTTCTGTAGCACCTTCCCGATGATAATCTGCCCCTCGTCCAATCCTCTCACCTCCAACGGTGCGGTTATCTGGGTAGACTTCAATAGGAGGAAGGCTCCTATGTAGTTACACGCCGTTTGGTGTGCACCTGAATGACACCTGAAAAGCATCTTAATGACCTCTTAACGACTGAACACTGATGAACTTGAAGTCATAAGGAAAACTTAATGCAGGAAAAAACTAAACATAAAAGTAGGTTCATGTCAGAGTGCGATAGGTACATCTTTTCTCAAGGTCATAAATGGTAGGGTGGTCGAGCCCGATCTCATGAAAATGCGTATCAATAGTACGCGTGTGCAATCTCGTAGAATGTATACGCCAAAACTCATTTTGGCGTGCATATGGTACACCGTTTTTGGCGTGCATATGATACGCACTTTATGGCGTATTATATGTACGAACCCCCCACACCCCCACCCTCACCCTACCCAAAAGCGTGTCATATACACGCCGTAAAGTGCGTATCATATGCACGCCAAAAACGGCGTACCATATGCACGCCAAAATGAGTTTTGGCGTATACATTCTACGAGATTGCACACTCGTACTATTTATACGCATTGTCATGAGATCGTGTTGGGTGGTCTCATTTAATCATCTAATTCTTTTTTAAATTTAAGTATTCTTGGTCTGAATTACCCAAGGAAAAGCAGCAAAAAGCCAGTGCAATTTATATATTTAAATATATGATATGCATCAATAAACCATATAAGAGTAACAACAATTCAATCACAATTATAAAGGTGTATACCGGTATATAATAACCACTGTGTTTGTTCAGGATCATATAGATTTTGGGTATGTTTCCGATGGTCACGGCATGAGGGGGTGAAGTAGGATGGGGGAGATGCAGATGAAATAAATACATGTAAATTAGAGCCATTCTTAGTTGATTCACTCAGTGTGACGTCGTCTGCAAAAAGTGTCCTTTGTTTTCCACCAGACAATCTGGCATTACTTTTTAAAGCCTTTCAGTAGTGATTCTTGAAGCACTGACTCCAGCTGCAATCCACTCTTTGTGAATCTCCCCCACATTTTTGTATTTTTCTTAATGAGTCTACTCCACCAGGCTACTGTTATACACACGAGCCCCGTCTGATTGGTCGTGGTGGTGGTGTTGCAAATATCTATAGAGACATTATTACTGTTACTCAGAAAACAGGATACAGATTTAATTCGTTTGAAGTGCTTGTGCTAAATGTAACACTTTCAGATATAAGAAAAAAATCCCTATTATCGTTTGCTTTAGTTACCGTATATAGACCGCCAGGGCCCTATGCTGATTTCTTAAAAGAATTTGCCGATTTTCTCTCAGACCTATTGGTCACTCTCGATAAAGCACTGATTGTCTGTGATTTTAACATTCACCT
Organism: Gobiocypris rarus; assembly: GCA_023029165.1. Classification (NCBI taxonomy): domain Eukaryota; kingdom Metazoa; phylum Chordata; class Actinopteri; order Cypriniformes; family Gobionidae; genus Gobiocypris; species Gobiocypris rarus. Next base: position 7,710,923 of record CM040923.1, read on the forward strand.
AGATAATACAAACGATGCGCTAGGGGTTGCGTTTACAGACTTATTAAATTCCTTTGGGGTCAAGCAAAACATGACTGGGCCCTCTCATCGTTTTAATCATACACTAGATTTAATTATATCAAATGGAACCAATCCTATTGATATAGATATCATACCACAAAGTGATGTCACTGATCACTACCTTGTTATGTGCACACTGCGTACTGCTGATATTTGCCATACTGTGCTGCGTTACCGACCCGGTAGAACGATTCTCCCAAACACTATAGTTAAATTCACAAATAACCAGCCAGATTTATCTCATTTGCTCAGTGTACACAAACACACTAATGAACTAGAGGAAATGACTAGCAGTATGAGCACCATTTTCTCTAGCACATTGGAAACGGTTGCACCGATTAGATTAAAAAAGGTAAGAGAGAAAAGTACCGCACCGTGATACAACAGTGTTACTCACGCTATCAAGAGAGAAACTCGTAATCTAGAGCGCATATGGAAACAAACTAATTTAGTGGTCTTTAGAATCGCGTGGAAAGACAGCACTTTCCGTTATAAAAAGGCTCTAAAAGCAGCCAGGGTTGAGCATATCAGTAAACTCATAGAAAATAACCAAAACAACCCCAGGTTTTATTTAGTACAGTGGCCAGGTTAACAAATAAACAGACATCACCTGAGGAAAATATTCCAGTACAGTTTAGTAGTAATGACTTTATGAATTTCTTTACAAAAAAAATCGAAAGCATCAGACAATTATAAATCTTCAACCTTTGATAGCTACTAACGATTCAGCCTCAATTATCACCCCTGAAGAACAACTGCTGTGCTTTACAACTATAGGACAGGAAGAGCTAAATAAACTTATCATTGCTTCTAAACCAACAACATGTTTATTAGATCCAGTACCAACTTAACTACTGAAAGAGTTGTTACCTGTAGCAGAAGAGCCTCTGCTCAATATTATTAACTCGTCTCTAACTCTAGGTCAAAAAAATCTAAATTACGGCACATGCTCTCAGTGCAAAATGCTGAACAGTTAGTTCATGCGTTCATGAGCTCAAGGCTAGATTATTGTAATGCTCTACTGGGTGGTTGCCCTGCTCGCTTAATAAACAAACTCCAGCTGGTCCAAAACACAGCAGCTCGAGTTCTTACTAGAACCAGGAAGTAAGAACACATCAGCCCGGTTCTGTCAACACTGCACTGGCTCCCTTTTAAACATCGCATACATTTTAAAATTTTGCTTATTACTTACAAAGCACTAAATGGTTTAGCTCCCCAGTACTTGAGTGAGCTCTTAACACATTATACTCCATCACGTCTACTGCGGTCTCTAAACTCTGGCCAGTTGAAAATACCTAGAATATCAAAATCAACTGCAGGTGGTCGATCCGCTTCCTATTTAGCACCTAAACTCTGGAACTCTTCCTAGTATTGTTCGGGAAGCAGACACACTCTGTCAGTTTAAATCTAGACTAAAATCACATCTCTTTTCTATGGCATAAATATAAAACACTTTTTTCAATTAAATGATTATTAGGCTGCATTATCTAGGTCAGCCGGAAACCGGGAACACTTCCCATAACACCTGATGTACTCGTTACATCATCAGAGGAATGGCATCTACACTAATGTTAGTCTCTCTGTTTTATCCCGAGGTCTGCTGCAGTCAGCCGGATCCAGGCTGTATCCAGATCAGACGGTGGACCTGCACCCAGATGTGACCAACACATGACCCTGAAGTGTCTGCAGAGACCGTGTCATTTAGACTCCCCCTTAAGCTGCCTCATCGACACGCCATCCTCAATAAACCTGTCTCCGGCGTGATGACTCCGATTGTTTGAATATTCCTAGTAAATAATTGTTTAAATCGATATGTCGTCCTCAAAACAACCCGTCTCCAGCGTGTTGCCGGCGATCTTTCGAATATTACACTTTAGTAATTGTTTAATCAATACGGCATCCTCAATAAAAACCTGTCTCCGGCGAAATGACTCCGATATTTCAAATTATTTATTTTTAATAATTATTTAATCGATACATCATCCTCAATAAACCCGTCTCCGGCGTGTTGCCTCAGATCTTTCGAATATTCAGATCGATTATGACCTCTGACCTTTAAAATAATAATTTTAATAATAATAATACGCTGTTTGTTAATTGGCCAGAGGAGAACTGGCACCCTGACTGAGCCTGGTTTCTCCCAAAGTTTATTTTTCTCCATTAGGTCTCCTGATGGGGTTTTGGTTTCCTTGCCACTGTCGCCTCTGGCTTGGCTTGCTCAGTTGGGGAAAAAAATATTTTTCAAATATATTTTAAAATACATCTAATTATTAAACCAAATTAACCATATAGACCAAATTACGTATCTAATTACTGATCTAATGCCCACATTGTTACTGTATGATAATTAAAAGATATTCTGTTGCATTATTTTTCTGTTTAACACTGTGAAGCTGCTTTGAAGCAATCAGCATTGTTAGATTAGATTAGATTAGATTCAACTTTATTGTCATTGCACAAATACAGGTACAAGGCAACGAAATGCAGTTTAGGTCTAACCAGAAGTGCAATAGCAGCAAGTGCAGGATATACAATGGTTGAATAAGTGCTGGACATGGATATGTACTGAATATATATATATATATATATATATATATATATATATATATATATATATATATATATATATATATATATATATATATATATATATATATATATATATATATATATATATATATATATATACATATACATATATATATATATATATATACATATATATATATATATATATATATATATATATATACATATACATATATATATATATATATATACATATATATATATATATATATATATATATACATATATATATATATATACATATATATATATATACATATATATATATATACATATATATACATATATATATACGTATATATATATATACATATATATATATACATATATATATACATACATATATATATATATATATATATATACATACATATATACATACATATATATATATATATATATATATATATATATATATATATATATATATATATATATATATATATATATATATATATATATATATATATATATATATATATATACATATATATATATATATATATATATATATATATATATATATATATATATATATATATATAGAGAGAGAGAGAGAGAGAGAGAGAGAGAGAGATGGTTTTACTATAAACAATTTACAGGTGAATATGTACAGTGAATAAATATACAGATGGCTATTACTATAAACAATTTTACAGATAGAGGTATACAATGATATGTTAGGATAAGATGAGGAATATAGCAGTGGATTAAGGTAGTGCAATAAAGTATGTTCAGAAGCTATCCAAAAAGTGTAAAAGTGCAATGGAAAGTGATTGCATATTACAGTTAAAAGTACGGTGCAAAATGAATATGTAAACAGTTAGTACTGTGAATACCAGTCGTCTGTGCAAATTAGCATAATCCAGTTAGGTATTGTAGTGCAAGATGCATAAGTAAACAGTTGTGACTGTAATAAACAGTCGGTAGTGCAAATAACAAGTGAAGGCAGATGTGAGGGGGGAGAGGAAGTTCCAGGAAAGGTTTCTAGACACTGACTGGAGTATGTTTGCTTCTCAGGCCACCAGTGGCACTCACACGGACATTGACTCCTACACCTCCTCTGTATTGGATCATATCAATACCACCATTGACAATGTCACAACCCAGAAACAGATCACCACATACCCAAATCAGAAGCCTTGGATGAACAAGGAAGTGCGACTCCTGCTGAAGTCACGCAACACTGCCTTCAAATCAGGAGATGCACAAGCCTACATCCAGAGCAAACCTGAAGAGGGGCATCAAAAGGCCAAGCACTGCTACAAGCTAAAGATAGAGGACATTTTTCCAACTCTGACCCTCGACGCATGTGGCAGGGCATTCAGGCCATCAGTGACTACAAACCCACCCACTCCACCCCCGCAGCCACTGATGTCAACTTCCTGAACGAGCTAAATTACTTTTATGCTCGCTTTGAAAGGACAACAGAGAAACTGCCACCAAGCTCAAACCCTCTGATGACCACCCACCAATCACACTTTCCTCCACAGATGTCTGCAAGGCACTGAGCCGGATAAGCGCACAAGGCTGCTGGACCAGACAACATCCCTGGACGTGTTCTCAGGGCATGTGAGCAGCTCGCTGGGGTTTTTACAGACATTTTCAACCTGTCTCTTGCCCAAGCAGCTGTACCAACATGCTTAAAACGCACTTCCATTGTGCCAGTGGCCCGATGTGCCTTAACGACTACCGCCCTGTAGCACTCACATCCATCGTTATGAAGTGCTTTGAGCGGCTGGTCCTGAAACACCTAAAAGACTCTCTACCATCCACATTGGACTCACACCAGTTTGCCTATCGCAGCAATAGGAGCACAGAGGATGCCGTTTCCATGGCACTACACTCTGTGCTCACACATCTGGACAATAAGAACACTTATGCGCGTATGCTGTTTGTTGACTTCAGCTCAGCATTCAACACTGTAATTCCAACCAAGTTAATAGCCAAACTTGGAGACCTGGGTTTTAACACCTCAATGTGCAACTGGATTTTGGACTTCCTAACTGACAGACCCCAGAATGTTCGATCAGGATTCACCTGCTCCACGTCCATCACACTTAACACTGGTGTACCACAGGGCTGTGTGCTAAGCCCGTTTCTCTACTCCCTCTTCACCTCCGATTGCAAGCCTGTGTATGGATCTAATTCCATCACAAGTTTGCGGACGACACTACGGTGATTGGTCTCATCAGTAACAACGATGAGACTGCCTATAGGGAGAAGATCCAGCACCTGCCCACATGGTGCACTGAAAATAACCTGCTCCTCAACACCACCAAAACGAAGGAGCTCATCGTGGACTTCAGGAAGGAGTCAAGAGGCCCACACGACTCCATCCACATCAACGGAATGGCTGTTGAGCGTGTCCAGTTTCAAGTTCCTGGGGATCCACATCTCGGCGGACATGTCGTGGACAACCAACACCTCCAGCCTGGTCAAGAAGGCTCACCAGCGCCTCTTCTTCCTGAGGACACTGAGGAAGAATCAGCTCTCCTCGGCTATCCTGGTGAACTTCTATCGCTGCGCGATAGAAAGCATCCTGACCAACTGTGTCGCAGTATGGTTTGGGAGCTGCTCTGTTGCGGAGCGCAAGGCACTGCAGCGGGTGGTGAAAACTGCCCAGCGCATCACAGGGACTCCACTACCTGCCATCGAGAACATCCAGAGGAAACGTTGTCTGCATCGAGCTCGCAGCATCCTTAAGGACTCCTCTCACCCAGCCCACAGACTGTTTTCTCTCCTGCCCTCCGGCAGGCGTTTCAGGTGCCTCCGGACCAGGACCAGCAGACTAAAGAACAGTTTTTTCCCCAGAGCTGTCTCTTTACTGAACTCTAACCCTCGTTGACCCACTCCCCTCTTATACTGCTAACTTCCTCTCCCCCCTCACATCTGCCTTCACTTGTTATTTGCACTACTAAAAGCGCTATAGAAAATAAAGTTGACTTGACTTGACTGCTGACCAAGGCTGTATCGCAGTACTAGTTTTACCTGATCTTAGTGCCGCATTCGACGCCATAGATCATAAAATACTCTTAGATCGTCTACAAAATTACACTGGTATTCAGGGACAGGCATTAAAGTGGTTAAGATCGTATCTATCAGAACGTTACCAATTTGTCTATTTAAACGGGGAAAAATCTTTGATAACATTGGTAAATTATGGAGTGCCACAAAGGTCTGTGTTAGGCCCTCTGTTATTCTCAATATATATGCTGCCACTTGGTAATATTGTAAGAAAACATGGAATTATTTTCCACACGACCAGATTAAATCTCTAAATTATCCAAGCTATCAGAGTGTGTTAAAGATATAAAATATTTGATGAGCTGTAATTTTCTCCTATTAAATTCAGATAAGACAGAGGTATTACTCGTTGGACCAAAAACCTGTACACAGAATCTCTTAGATTATAATTTGCATTTAGAAGGCTGTACCATTTCTTCATCCTCTACAGTTAAAGACCTGGGTATTATATTAGACAGCAACTTATCTTTTGCAAATCATATTTCAAATGTTACAAAAACAGCCTTTTTCTACCTGAGAAACATCGCTAAGCTACGTAACATGCTATCTGTCTCTGATGCAGAAAAGTTAGTTCATGCGCTCATGACCTCTAGACTAGATTACTGTAATGCATTACTAGCAGGATGTTCTGCATCCTCAATAAACAAGCTACAATTAGTCCAAACACAGCTGCTAGAGTTCTTACTAGGTCACGAAAATATGATCATATAACACATATTTTATCATCTCTACACTGGTTACCTAATTAGTTCTGTATCAATTATAAAGTATTGCTACGGACCTATAAGGCCCTAAAAGGTTTAGCTACTGTGTATTTAACTGATCTTCTATCGCCTTTTAACCCATCACGATCCTTATGATCACTAAACTCTGGGCTTCTGGTAGAACCTAGGATATCTAAGTCCACTAAAAGAGGAAGAATGTTCTCACATTTAGCACCTAAACTATGGAATAGCCTACCTAATAATGTTCGGGGCTCAGACTCACTCTCACAGTTTAAATCTAGATTAAAGACGCATCTCTTTAGCCAAGCATTCCCATAATGCTTCTCATAATCTTGTACTACAATTATATCAGTGCACATGACTGTCTTTGCTTAATGCTTTAAACAGCAGCTACGCTAATTATTTTCCTGTTCTGTTTTATCTTGGGACGCCCATCCCGAGGTAACCATATAGTCCGTCAGCTCCAGCCTCTCATACAGACTGTTGACCATCACCTGTGAAGAGATGACTCCAACTCCTGCAAGGACTTCAGATGATGCAGCTGCATCAACGCGCCCTTGCTTTTCCTTAAACCTCATCATTACATGTATTCCTATTTTCACTTCATTGTGCCCTAATTTAATTAATTATTATACTGATAAATACATTGTTAGCTGATCTGTTTCTTTTGAACATTTCTGAAATGCATAATGTGGACAAATCAATTTAAATTGTAATGTAGCCATATGCTTTTTCTGTGAAGCTGCTTTGAAACGATATGTATTGAGAAAAGCGCTATACAATGTGAATGTGAATTGAAATGAATTTTTGAATGGGTTTTGTTTCACAATCCTCTCCAGGGTGCGGTTATCCCTATTGCATGTACATTTTTTTCTACCACATCTATTCCTTCCTTTCGCCTCTCTATTAATGTGCTTGGACACAGAGCTATGTGAACAGCCAGCCTCTTTTGCCAATGACCTTTTGTGTCTTACCCTCCTTGTGCAAGGTATCAATGGTCGTCTTTTGGACAACGGTCAAGTCAGCAGTCTTCCCCATGACTGTGTTGCCTACAGAACTAGACTGAGAGACCATTTAAAGGCCTTTGCAGGTGTTTTGAGTTAATTAGCTGATTAGAGTGTGGCACCAGGTGTCTTCAAATTTTTAACCTTTTCACAATTTTCTGAGATACTGAATTCGGGATTTTCCTTAGTTGTCAGTTTTAATAATCAAAATTAAAAGAAATAAACATTTGAAATATATCAGTCTGTGTGTAATGAATGGATATAATATACAAGTTTCACTTTTTGAATGGAATAGATGATATTCTAATTATATGACGAGCACCTGTATTTCAGACCCTTCCTTCTGGTATTCTTCCATTCTATATAGTAATCTATTTTTTCATTTTCGAAAGGTGCGATGATGGGAATATGCATTTCAATGCATTCAACCACATTTAAAATCTTAAAGGAAATTCTAATTATGGTTCTTCCAGAGGTTGCAAAAAGATTAGTCAAGTTAAGTCAAGTAATCAAGTTAACGTCATATAACCTGATTTCTACACCACTGACCTGCAATCCTGTGAAACTCCTCTTTGATGCTCTCATGGGTTTGTGCCCAGAAAAACACAAACATTCAAAGAAGAGCTCACCTGAGAGCTCTTTGCATGCAGCGGCCTTACTAATATGCTCTGCATCCATGATATTATACAGAAAACTATCATTAAAACATGGTGCTGCTCAAATAAATATTCATGTGGATATTAGCAATTGTGATGCCCAGTAAAGTGTTATCGCATTTGTGGTAGTTTCTGTAATTCTTGTAACTTATGTTTTTGAATATCTGTTAAGAGGTAATGAACCTGGTTCCACCATCCTTTCACAAAAATATTTCACAAAGAGGTCAGGAGTAATTGTGGAGTTCGCCAGCAGGGGGTAACGTAGCGCTTATTTTGCTTCAAGGGGCTTTACATCAGTTTGGTCAACTTTGCGGTTGTCCTCTTTCTGCTGAGCGAGATGAAAAACGGACCGAGTTTGCCCTGTCTCCTTTATTTCTCCTGTTTCCAGGGTTTGTGGAATAGTAAATTAAGCTAAGTACCTGAAGTGTAATATGCTGATATGTCGCTGAATGAAAGGCTGTTTTATGAATCTGTGGACATATAACAGTAGCCGCATTTTCGCGCCTGTTAATGTCATCTGTTGCTAACACAGGGTTCCCACGCGTCCTGGAAAACCTGGAAAATGAAAGACCAATTTTCCAGTCCTGGAAAACACATGGAAAATGGGGAAAAAAGTAAAATGTCCTGGAAAATAATTTTCCCTCCTTGTGGATGAACGCAAATGGGTTATTTTACGCATGAATGTCTGTTTGAAAGCAAGCACGCAATTTGACGTCTTAGTTGGCCTACGCTGGTAGGACTTGCCCCTCTCAACTACGGATATTGTGAGTTCTGTGGCAAATGTGCACGTGCGGTACTCCTGCCTGACAACCAGTGTTGATTTCGATAACGAAAACTATGATGAAAAATGTTCATTGACGACATTTTTTTCCCCTGACTAAGACAAGACGATGAGAGACGAAATCCACGTCATTAAACGATAACTGTGACTAATAACACATGCAATATCGTTGACGAAATACGACGAGACTGAAATGTGTAAAAACTATTTTTTAAACTTGACCAAAACCACTTGTTTTGCCGAATAAATGAGACAACACATTACATTCTGTTTTTACGATCGTTCATGCTTACGGTTGCCAGATTTAAATAATTAATCCCCCAGGCAGAGCTTTTCTGTTAAAAGACGTTTCTACTCTGTCTTTAGTTCCGCACTCACTTGTCCAAGGTTGTAATCATTAACGAAAACAAACGAAAAAACAAAACTAGGTGGGAAAAAACATTGTCGTTAACTGAAATAAAAATAAAAGCGATAGTTAGCGTAGTATATATATATATATATATATATATATATATATATATATATATATATATATATATATATATATATATATATACTACGCTAACTAACTTAAACTGTGTTTGTTAAAACTAACTAAAATATAAAATAAAATTATAGAGTAAATGTCCTTAGTTTTCGTCTTTGTCAATGTCTTTCATTTTTAACGCTATTGTCACGACCACTTAGCTCACAGTAGCAATGACATAGGGAGACCACACCGTTTGTAAAGTTAAATCCAAAATAATTTATTTAAACAAGGATAAGGGTAATAAATTTATGTTTTGAAATCGATTACTGTATTCAATCAGTAAAGAGAAACAAAGATAAACTAATCAAAAATGTAGTGCCAATCAGTAAAGTATCAAACAGGTACAATACAAAAGAAAACAACAGAAAAGCAGGAGAATATGGCTGCCATCCGCCTGGATGCCAGAGCAAAAGCAGAGACGCCCAGCCCAGAGCAGCAGCCCCGAGCAACTGGCAAGCGATCCTTTTCACCAGTCCAGGCCATCCCCTACAATCAGGTGGACCAAAAACGGACAGCTCCCCCTTCAGGCTGGGGGAAGAAACACAACCCACACATATTCTGTCCATGGTGGAATAAGCACCCCCAGCACGGCAAAGCCGGGCGTGACATCACTCCCCCCACAAAACAGAGACCCATATGGGACTCTGTAAAACTACTTTTTACTCCATACACCATTTCCCATAATCAATATTAAATACAAAACACAACCCTATAACAAACCCCAAAAAATAATAATAAATGACAATCATTTTAACTAAAACTAAATCCATTTCCCTTTACACAAATACTCCCGAAAGACTAATATTAAACTAAACCAAATTCTCAACACCCTTAACCCCTCAATACTACAACTACCGCTGGAAATACCCAAACTATCCCCAGCCCCCTAATCCTCCCCAGCCTACCTTCCCACCCAGCAGATCCTGGCGCCTGGATAGCAATTTAAGAACACGCAGTAAACAAAACAGTAGCGTAAACAAACACACACACACACACACACACAGCCCCTCCCCTCCGTGCACACCGCGTCTCCATGAGAACGAGTTTTCATTCGATGTTGAAAGCAAGTTCGCAAGAGGTTGGTATCTATCTCGTGAACACCTTTACACAATCACACATTAAAAAGTGGTATAAAAATATTTTAAATTCTGAATATAATTTAAATATAATTTTGTCAGTGTGTTAATGTCGACCTGAGAAGCGATTGAGCCTTCTTTAGAAAGTTAACTAGTCGCAAGTTTGAGGTAAAATCTGGGTAAAATGCACTTTTTGGTTGTGGTTGTCGATGTCAAAACACTATATGAGCTGTGATTCAAATATTAAATAATGTTATGTCAAGTTTTTTTTTACCTTTACACTGAATGTTTGCTGCTTCAATCCAGATCGAGTAGGCTATTGACTCTATAGGGTACATTTAGTATAACTGTTAGGGTGTGAAAATTGTACAGCAGTGGTGTTTGTATAGGGTGTGAATTCTGAAGATGTGACTAAAACTAACACTAAAACTAATAAAAACTAAACTAAAACTAAGCATCTTCAAAAAAAAAAAAACACTCTAAAAACGAATTAAAACTAAACTGAATTAGAAACAAACCTGAAACCTGTGGAAACATAAAAAGAGCCAAGTAGCCTTGGCTAAATATTACATGCTAGTATTTGAATTTGTTTTTAATTGGTTTAATTTATTAGTCCCCTGTGTTTCTAATAAAAACTGAACTAAAACTAAGCATTTTCAAAAAACCCACTCTAAAAACGAATTAAAACTAAACTGAATTTGAAAACAAACATAACATCAGTGAAACCTGTGGAAACATAAAAAGAGCCAAGTAGCCTAGGCTAAATAGTACATGCTAGTATTCGAATTTGTTTTTAATTGGTTAGTCCAGGTCCGTGAAGAGCCGCGAGCCGTATGTAAGTGTTTTTGTGAATACTCCGTTTTGTTGTATTACTTAGTGTATTGCGTGCTAGAAGAAGGATACATTTCGATTTTGCACTTATCTATCTTGTCATAATTGTACTGTGTTAGCAAATTGCATTTGAATTATAACCAGCGCCGTTGTGCAGTCAATCGTTATTGTTATTGTTATTGCTGGCTTTTAGCACAGGTAGTGAGTCATACTTTTCGTTTTGCGATTCGAGCCATTGACAGGCTTTTGCCTTGATTCTTTGGGCTAATTACAAGGGCGGACTGTACATATATAAGTCAGGTCAGTCACTTGCTCATTAGGAGAAGCGTCCAGGTCCGTGAAGAGCCGCGAGCCGTATGTAAGTGTTTTTGTGAATACTCCGTTTTGTTGTATTACTTAGCGTGTGCGTGCTAGAAGAAGGATACATTTCGATTTTGCACTTATCTATCTTGTCATAATTGTACTGTGTTAGCAAATTGCATTTGAATTATGACCACGGCTGTTTTCGCCGCGCACAGTGCAGTCAATCGTTATTGTTATTGCTGGCTTTTAGCACAGGTAGTGAGTCATACTTTTCGCTTCGATTCGAGCCATTGACAGGCTTTTGCCTTGATCCTTTGGGCTAATTACAAGGGCGGACTGTACATATATAAGTCAGGTCAGTCACTTGCTCATTAGGAGAAGCGCCCAGGTCCGTGAAGAGCGCGAGCCGCATGTAAGTATTTTTGTGAATACTCCGTTTGTTGTATTACTTAGTGTATTGCGTGCTAGAAGAAGGATACATTTCGATTTTGCACTTATCTATCTTGTCATAATTGTACTGTGTTAGCAAATTGCATTTGAATTATAACCACTTTTTTTTCGCGCGCCGTACCAGCAGTCAATCGTTATTGTTATTGTTATTGCTGGCTTTTAGCACAGGTAGTGAGTCATACTTTTCGCTTTCGATTCGAGCCATTGACAGGCTTTTGCCTTGATCCTTTGGGCTAATTACAAAGCGTCCCACAGCTGTTGTCGCTCAAATAGTAAAAGGTGTGTATTTAATAAGCTTCCGCGCCAGCGGAAGCTGCTCAGCCTCGTGTTCAGCCTCCTCGTGAAGACCGACTCGGGTAAAGACATCTTCTTTCGACTCTACCTGTGATCGACTCCACCGAAGAGCGAACACCGTTACAGCACTTAAGTATCTAATTTTTCTGTCCTTTTCACTTCCTTTCTCTCTTACAATGTGCTTTCAATACATTCCCACTGTCTCGACCACGATCCACTGTCACACGCAGAAGGCAGCGCAACACTGCTAATCTGCGTCTATTCCCTACTCCACTAATGCCCTCCCACTTTTTCTGTTGGTCTATGGAACTGTCAGTCAGCTGTCAACAAAGCTGATTTCATTCCGGCCATTGCCTCTCACTCCACTCTCAATATCTTGGCTTTGACTGAGACCTGGATCCGTCCAGATGACTCAGCAACCCCTGCTGCTCTCTCTAACAATTTCTCTTTCTCACACACCCTCGTCACACTGGGAGGGGCGGAGGAACAGGTCTTCTCATTACTAACAATTGGAAATACTCAACCCACACCTCTCTATGCAACAACAACTCATTCGAATACCATGCTATTACAGTCTCAACTCCCGTTAAAATCCATCTTGTAGTCATTTACCGTCCCCAGGTCAATTGGGCACCTTTGTTGAGGAACTAGATGTGCTGCTGTCCTCATTTCCGGAGGATGGCAGCCCACTTGTAATCCTTGGAGACTTCAATATTCACCTGGACAAACCATATGCTACTGACTTCCACTCCTCCTTGCCTCATTCGATCTCAAACGACATGTCACCTCACACACCCACAAATCTGGTAACCAACTTGACCTCATATACACACGCAACTGCACTACAGATAATATCCTGGTCAAACCCCTACACACCTCAGACTATTACTTCATCACATTTAATCTACAACTTACTGCCCCGCATTCCCAATCCCACAACCAGTTACTTTCAGACTAAACCTACACTCTCTTTCTCCTCTCATCTCTCCTCTGCTGTGTCATCCTCTCTTCCCTCACCCACACAGTTCTCATCCATGGATGTCAACACTGCAACAGACACTCTATGCTCTACTTTAACTTCTTGTCTAGATAGTATCTGCCCTCTGTCTTCTAGGCCAGCACCCCACTCCTGCTAACCCATGGTTATCTGATGTTCTCTGCTCTCATCATTCTCAGATGATGTCCATATGGCTAAATCCTCATATTTCCACAACAAAATCAACAGCACCTCTAACACACGCACACTCTTCAGAACATTCAACTCTCTCCTCTGTCCACCTCCACCACCTCCCACCACCTCCTTATCTGCAGACGACTTTGCCCACTTCTTCACAAATAAAACTACAACCATCAGCAGTCAGTTCCCACACCCACAGCCAAACATCTACTCTCCTCCTTCTCTACACTCACTGAGGCAGAAGTATCTAAACTTCTCCTCTCCAGCCATCCCACCACCTGCCCTCTAGATCCTATCCCCTCACACCTTCTACAAGCCATCTCTCCCACTTCTGCCAGCACTCACACACATCATCAACACATCTCTCAGCACTGGCTTTTTCCCTACCACATTCAAGCAGGCCCGGTCACCCCACTGCTTAAGAAACCCACTCTAGACACATCACTTGTAGAGAACTACAGACCTATTTCTCTCCTGCCTTACATAGCAAAAACACTTGAGCGGGTTGTTCTCAACCAGGTTTCATTTTTCCTCTCACAGTCAAATCAGCTGGACGTTAACCAGTCAGGTTTCAAAGGGCCACTCAACAGAGACTGCATTACTGTCAGTCACTGAAGCCCTGCGGATGGCTAAAGCTGCTTCCAGATCATCAGTCCTAATCCTCCTCTCGATCTATCTGCAGCATTTGACACAGTGAATCACCAGATTCTTCTGTCCACCCTCTCATCACTGGGCATCACAGGGACTCCACTCCACTGGTTTGAGTCTTACCTCACAGGTAGGTCTTTCAAGGTTGCCTGGAGAGGTCAGGTATCCAAAGCACATCAACTGACAACGGGGTTCCTCAGGGCTCAGTGCTGGGACCTCTTCTCTTCTCCATTTACACTACGTCACTGGGACCCATCATACAGGCACATGGCTTCTCATACCATTGCTATGCTGATGACACTCAACTCTATCTTTCATTTAAACCAGATGACCCCACAGTAGATGGACGCATCTCAAGCTGTCTGGCAGACATCTCGGCATGGATGAAAGAACACCACCTTCAGCTCAACCTGGCAAAGACTGAGCTGCCTTCCCTGCCAATCCGACTGTACAACACAACTTCACCATTTCCATTCCATTCTATTATTTCACATTTTTAGTTTGATAAATGTAGTTTCATCTGAGAACCCTAATACCATCTTAATGAAACACATGTTGCACTTGGTGATCACGGTGGGGATTGATATGGTAGTGGACCATGATGGTCATAGAAGAAGTGAAGGAGCAGTACCCCCAATTATGGTGGGGTAATTCGCACTCTGGTCACGAGCCGCTTGCGCTGTTTGTGCAATTAAATCTGCGATCAAAATGCAGGCTGATACAGCAGTGTTTTTAATGTTGATCATTTTATACAAGCAAGAATGCAATGTTTCCCGAATAGCCACACAATTTCAAATGTGACATTGATTTAATACAACAGTTCAACAAGCTAAGGGTAACTTTTGTTAAGGGATATAACGTTACTACATTTAAAACAGTATTGTTAGAAGCCTATCAGAAGCCTATCATTGCTCTATTTTGCAACGAAAGCCACAACAGAACTGCAGCACACAGCAGAGATTCGTGAACGAATCGTGAGATTCAATGATCCGCTCATAAATACAGCCACTTGCTTACTGAATGAATGAATGAATGAATGACTGACTCGATGACTCACTCATAAAGACAGTGACTTACCGCCACCTACTGGCAATTTTAATTTAATACAACAAGTGTGTGTGTGTGTGTGTGTGTGTGTGTGTGTGTGTGTGTGTGTGTGTGTGTGTGTGTGTGTGTGTGTGTGTGTGTGTTTTGCAGACTGTCGACGCCATGTGGAGGGCAAAAAAAAACATTTAAAGATTGTGGCCAGTACAGTACAAAATGTCCTTATTTTGTAATCAAAAATATAGTTTTTATTGTTTTTTTATAACCAATTTCTAGCCAGTGAATGGGAAAATTACTGCGTACATAATGGAGTTGCAAAAGTCTGCAAAAAAGAAAAAAGAAAAAAAAAGCTGCACAACACAAGTGGTACTCTAAATATTGTGACAATGTTGGCAGGCCTGGTGATGCTACTAACCAATCAAATTGCACATTTCCTTAGAACAGTTCTGCTTCCGAGTGTTTTCATCTGTCTTTGTTGCTAGATTTATTGATTTTTCAGACCCAAGTAAGGATTTATTTATCCAAAGAAGGGCCAAAGATAGCGACTTTCTGTTAAAGAGGGTTGCTGTATCGTAGTATATTGAGTGAGAGGTTTTTCCTCCCTCTCTCTGTTGAGTGACAGAGGAGCAGTGGAGAGCTGTGGGCGTGTCGTCACGCATACCTTTGCATTAAATATATTTTTGGTTTTAGTGGAGCCGTAGCGAGCACGACGACAGCTTCGAGATAGCGACGGGTAACAGGTAGTCTTACCGGGCCACGTTCCACTCAGTATTTCATACTTGTTCTATTGTCCGACAGCAGAAACAAAAAACATGTGAATGATAAAAACGTCATGAATTCAGCTCTATCAAAATACTGTGTATGTGCACAGAGCCCCAACTCTTCATGCTGTTTTTAGCTAGATACACAGACCGCAGAGAAGAGGCAGTGAGAACTGAAGACTTGTATGTTCATTTCAACACAGTTGTTAACGTAAATTAATTGAATTCAACATGGCTGAATTAATAAATGAAATGATTTTATGTGGTAACCATACATTTATCATAGTAATGCTACATAAAAGCCAGACTAAAAAGGTAGCTAGCAAACAATAAGTACTACTTATCTCTGAGAGTTAGAAATAAATATTTTTCAGGTTCAATATGATTGTTGTGCTAGCGAGAGATATTAGTCTAGTCATCTACCCTGAATCGTGTTTACGGATGACTGGACTAACTTAAAATGACCAATACTGGAACAACAAAATGCAGTTTAGCATCTAAGTATCTGAAATAAGCAGTAATTTGTTGTGTACAGTAAGTATAATACATAGAATATGAAAGATATGAAAAAGCTAAGGTATGAAAAGTAGGCCTAATTTATCAATCAATCAATCAACTTTTACAATGACGATTGTTTCAAAGCAGCTTCACAGTGTTAAACATTGCAACAAAATTTGATTTGGCTAGTTTAATTTGGATAGTTTATAGAATTATATATGACCAAATTAATACATTCTATTTGTATATTTAGTTGAGTAACTTGGATCATAATTTGAGTGTCCCCAACTGAGCAAGCCAAGCCAAAGGCGACAGTGGCAAGGAACCAAAACTCCATCAGGGCATGATGGAGAAAAATAAACCTTGGGAGAAACCAGACTCAGTCGGGTGCCAGTTCTCCTCTGGCCTATTATTAACAGTGTATAATTATTACTCTGGCAACCTTGCAGGTCATAAATCATATTAGATAGGAATATTCGAAATGTTGGGTATGACGACGAGACGGGTTCATTTAGGATGGCGCGTCGATTACACAAGAATATGAATACTTGAAAGATCGGAGTTATTGCGCCGAGACGGGTTAATTGAGGATGACGCCCGTGAGGCAAATTCAGAGGAGATACTAATGAACACGGTCTCAGCAGACACTCCAGGATGAGCTGGTCATGTCCAGATGCAGGTCCACCATCCGATCCGACACGCCTGGATCCGCCGACTGCAGTAAACCTCGGATAAACAGAGAGACTAACATTAGTGTGGATGCCACTTTTTATGATGTAACGAGTACATCAGGTGTTATGGGAAGTGTTCCCGGTTCCGGCTGACCTAGTTAATGCAGCCTAACAATCAGTCATTTGATTAGAATAAAGAAAGTTAAAAATGTTCTATGTGTATGCCATAGTAAAGAGATGTGTTTTTAGTCTAGATTTAAACTGACAGAGTGTGTCTGCTTCCGAACAATGCTAGGAAGACTGTTCCAGAGTTTAGGTGCTAAAAGGAAAAGGATCGACCGCCTGCAGTTGATTTAGATATTCTAGGTATTTTCAACTGGCCAGAGTTTAGAGACCGCAATTGACGTGATGGAGTATAATGCGTTAAGAGCTCGCTTAAGTACTGGGGAGCTAAACCATTTATTGCTTTATAAGTAATAAGCAAGATTTTAAAATGTATGCGATGTTTAATAGGAGCCAGTGCAGTGTTGACAGAACTGGACTAATATGATCGTACTTCCTGGTTCTAGTAAGAACTCGAGCTGCCGCGTTTTGGACCAGCTGGAGTTTATTTATTAGGCGAGCAGGCAACCACCCAGTAGAGCATTACAATAATCTAGCCTTGAGCTCATGTACTAATTGTTCAGCATTTTGCATTGAAAGCATGTGACGTAATTTAGATATATTTTTAAGATGGTAGAATTCAGTTTTACAGATGCTAGAAACGTGGCTTTCAAACGAAAGATTGGTATCAAAGAGCACACCCAGGTTCCTCACTGACGAGGACTTGACAGAGCAGCCATCGAGGGTTAGACAGTATTCTAGGGCACTACTTGTGGAGCTTTTCTGTCCAATAATTAAAAATTCAGTTTTATCTGAATTAAGTTGCAGGAAATTACTATTCATCCAATCTTTAATATCAGCTATGCATTCCGTTAATCTTGTGAATTGGTAAGTTTGAGGTGTGAAGAAATATAGAGCTGAGTATCATCAGCATAACAATGAAAACTAACGCCATGCTTCCTAATGATATCTCCCAGTGGTAGCATATACAGGGTGAAAAGCAACGGTCCTAACACTGAGCCTTGCGTACTCCATACTGAACTTGTGATCGGTGTGACATCTCTTCATTTACTGCTACAAACTGATAACGGTCAGATAAGTAAGATTTAAACCATGCCAATGCAGTTCCACTAATGCCAACATAATTTTCGAGTCTATTCAAAAGAATATTGTGATCGATAGTATCGAATGCAGCGCTAAGATCGAGTAACACTAATAGAGAGATACAACCACGATCAGATGATAAGAGTAAATCATTTGTAACTCTAATTAGAGCAGTCTCAGTACTATGATACGGTCTAAATCCTGACTGGAAATCCTCACATATACAATTTCTTTCTAAAAAGGAACATAATTGTGAAGACACAGCCTTTTCTAATATTTTTGATAGAAACGGTAGATTCGAGATTGGTCTGTAATTGACTAATTCTTTAGGATCAAGTTGCGTTTTTTTAATAAGTGGTTTAATTACAGCCAACTTAAAAGTTTTTGGTACATATCCTAATGTCAAGGATGAATTAATAATATTAAGCAGAGGATCTATGACCTCTGGAAGCATCTCTTTAATAGCCTAGTTGGTATAGGGTCAAGCATACATGTTGTTGATTTTGATGATTTAACAAGTTTAGCCAATTCTTCTCCTCCTATAGCAGTGAATGAGTGTAATTTTTCCTCAGTGAGACTACAATGTTCCGTCTGAAGCGACACTGTAGTAGACGGCTGCATGGCCACAATTTTACTCCTAATGTTATCAATCTTACTAGTAAAGAAGTTCATAAAGTCATTACTGCTGTGTTGTTTACAAACGCGTCAGAAGTCGAAGCTTTATCCTTTGTTAATTTAGCCACTTTATCGAATAAATACCTAGGGTTGTGTTTGTTTTCTTCTAAAAGAGTTGAGAAATAAGCAGATCTAGCAGTTTTTATGGCCTTTCTGTATGCAATCATGCTCTCTTTCCACAAATTGCGAAAAACCTCCAGTTTTGTTTTCTTCCAGCTGCGCTCCATTTTTCTGGCTGTTTTAAGGGCCCGAGTGTGCTCGTTGTACCACGGCGTTGGATTATTTGCTTTAATCTTCTTTAAGCGCCGAGGAGCAACTATGTCTAAAGTGCTAGTAAAGAGAGAGTCAGTAGTTTCTGTTGCAACATCAAGTTCCTCTTGGCTATCTGTAATTCTGAGGAGATGGAACTGATGAGGAAGATTATGTATAAAGCAATCTTTAGTCGCAGCGGTTATAGTCCTGCCATATTTGAAGTAGGGGATGGCTTTGCAGCCTTAGCTATATTAAGTATACATGATATTAGGTAATGATCTGAGATGTCATCGCTCTGTTGCAGAATTTTAATGGTATCAACATTTAGTCCATGTGACAGTATTAGATCTAAAGTATGATTAAGGCGATGAGTGGGTCCAGATACGTGTTGTCTAACTCCAATAGAGTTTATAATGTCTTTAAATGCCAATCCCAATGCGTCTTTTCATTGTCAACATGGATATTAAAATCACCAACAATTAGTACTTTATCTGCAGCCAGTACTAACTCTGATAGAAAACCAGCAAATTCTTTGATAAAGTCTGTATTGTGCCCTGGTGGCCTGTATACAGTAGCCAACACAAATGTCAAACGGGATTTATCATTTACACTACACAATGTTACATAAAGCACCAAAACTTCAAAGGAATTATATTTGAAACTAGACTTCTGAGTAATACTGAAGTTATCATTATAAATTACAGCAACACCTCCCCTTTTCCTTTCAGACGCGGCTCGTGTTTATAACAATAATCTTGGGAGTGGACTCATTTAAAGTAATGTAGTCGTCAGGTTTTAGCCAGGTTTCTGTCAAACACAGCACATCTAGGTTATGATCTTTAATCATATCATTAACAATAAGCGCTTTTGGCGTAAAGGGATCGAATATTCAGCAACCCGAGATTTATCAATTGTTCATCCGTATTATATCTGTTGTTTATTTGTTGGACATCAATTAAATTTTTACTGTTGAATGGTTTTGATGGTTTTTTGTATTTACTGATTCGGGGAACAGACACAGTCTCTATGTGATAATATCTAGGTGAAAGCGCTCTATGTGCTGGGATTTAGCTGACTCTGGTGACGTGAGACAGCTAGCAGACGGTTGGTTTAGCCAGTTTGTCTGCTTCCTGACCTGGGCCCCAGTGAGTCAAGGTTTAGCTCTAAGATTATGTGCCAAATTACTAGAGAGAAGAGCAGCACCAGCCCGGTAGGATGAATGCCGCCTATCTTCAACAGGTCGGGTCTGCCCCAAAAACTTTTCCAATTGTCTATGAACCCTATGTTATTTTGCGGACACCACTTAGACAACCAGCCATTGAGTGATGATAATCTGCTAACTATTTCATCACTCCTTTTAACAAAGAGGGGGCCAGATAAACAGACTGCCGGTGACATCGCATACTTGCGAGTTTACACACCTCTTTAATGTTAATTTTGGTGATCTCCGACTGACGGTCGAACATCATTAGTGCCGACGTGAATAATAATCTTAGAGAATTTACGATTAGCTTTAGCCAGCACTTTTAAATTTGCTTTGATGTCAGGCGCTCTGGCTCCCGGTAAACATGTGACTATGGTGGCTGGTGTCTCTATTTTCACGCCCGTAATAGAATCGCCAATAACTAGGCACTTTCAACAGGATCCTCAGTGGGTGCATCACTGAGTGGGGAGAACCTGTTTGATGTTCTAATCGAACGGCAGAGTGGTTTTTAGATCCGCGACTATGCTGTCTCACAGTCACCCAATTGCCCTGCTGCAGGGGCTCAGCCGAACCAAACAATGAGTGTTCACTAAGCTAGTCGCATCCAAAAGAGTATCTAAAGCTGTACCATTCTCACTACTCTCACATAAAGTCTGGATGTCTCTAAATCTGAAATCTTCTTTGTCAGCCTGATTAATTCCTTACATTTAACACATGTGAAGCCCTGTTCGCCAACGGAGATAGATATGCTAAACATGTAGCATGCAGTGCAAGTGACAATGACAGGAGAAGAAGACATGGCTTACCGTGATTTGTTGATGAATCCAAAACTTACTACACAACTTACTCCACTTACTTTGTTTGATGGAGTTCATTTAATAATCCAACTCACCAGAGTTGTCTAATGAACTCAGAAACAAGAGACCCGGATGCCGGGATGGAAAGCTACCAGGCTAGCGAAATGCTAACACGTGGTAGTGATTTAGATTAAAAGCTACTGATGTCAAATTTAACTTGATAGGCTATATTAAACAATATATGGTGATGAGTAAGTTATTTTTAGCAGTATAGATAACAAAGAAAATATATCAAATAGAGATTCAAACGCAGCTATACAGAGCTACAAACACTGACATGCAGCAGCAGCCGTACTGGAGCAATCGATCAGGAGCAATCGATCAGGATCCAACCATGACAATAATTTATTGAGTAAATAGTCAATATAAGCAGTATTAGACTTATATTGAAAATTTGTGTTGTTGTCCTTTATAAGCAGGAGTTAGTGACAATGTCAGGAAGACATTGTGTCAAAACTGAGTGGAAGGAAAAACTCCAGTTCAGGGACTGGTTAGGAGAAGTGTCTGGAGATGTGCATAGGGCATATTGCAAGCTCTGCAGGAAGTCTTTTGATATCGGTAACATGGGAGTCTCAGCACTCAGGAGTCATGCACGGGGACAAGGCCATGTCAGGATTTCTGGACAGTTAAACAGTGAAAGAAGAATGACAGATTTCATAAGGAAGACTTCAACAGACAAAGGAGAGGGAAGTAGCTGTCTAACAAACAGAGAGCTACCAATAGCCAGTGTACATGAGGAAAGTGCCAGTAATGAAAGTACAGCATTACAATTGCCTAGTACAAGTGGACAGAGAAAAAGCTCAAAAACACAGGGGAGCTTAGCATTCTTTTCAAACCAAGCTGTGTTAGAAGCAGAGATTCGCTGGGTAATTAAGATGGTAATGTCACACTACTCATTCAACTCCAGCTCTGATATCTCAGCCATTTTTGGTCAGATGTTCCCAGACAGTGAGATTGCCAAGAAGTTTTCATGTGGCGCAACAAAAGCAGCTTATCTTATATGTTTTGGCTTGGGTCCTTATTTCAAAGATCAGCGGATCAATGATATAAGAAAAGCACCATGCTATGTAGTGTCTTTTGATGAATGCCTGAATAAAGTGACACAGACAGAACAGTTGGATGTTGTAGTGAGGCACTGGAGTGAACGTGAAGGGAAGGTTGTGGTGCATTATTTTGATTCAGAGTTTTTGGGACACACTCAAGCAGAGAAACTTCTGGAAAGCATCAAGAGAGCCCTGTCACCACTTAATCCCAATAAGCTGTTACAGATTTCAATGGATGGCCCTGCTGTCAACTGGAAGCTCCTGAGGATATTCCAAGAGGACAAAAGCCAAGAGGACCCAGATGCACCGAAGATGATAAATTTGGGAAGTTGTGGTTTGCATGTTCTTCATGGAAGTTTTCAAGATGGAGAGCGAGAAACAGGTTGGAAGGTGGGAGATGTGCTCAGAGCACTTTGGCAGATGTTCCATGACTCACCATCATCCCTGGTTTCGTTCACTCCGGCACCGACACAGCACCATGGACCCTGGGTGTTTCCACAGCGGAAGACGCGAGCCAGGACCAGAGCAAGGACCTCTCCACCCCTCCCGGTCTTCGAGATCTCCACTCAGAACCGCTTCTCCCCTCTTCGCGAGACGGAACGCGACGCTGTGGTCATCGGTACTTCCATCGTCCGGCATGTCCGCGCTACTTCAGGTAAAGGTAAGGTGCGCACTCACTGCTTTCCTGGTGCTCGTGTTCTCGATGTCGCTGCACAGGTTCCCGAGATCCTGAACGGTGACGAGCGCATCGGAGCTGTCGTGCTGCACGCGGGAACGAACGACATCAGGCTGCGGCAGACGGAGATTCTGAAGAAGGACTACAGGAGTCTGGTCGAGACGGTGCGCAGAACATCGCCTGAAGCAACGATCATCGTGTCTGGACCCCTTCCCACGTCGACTAGGACATGAAAGGTTTAGTAGATTACTTGCTCTAAATGAATGGTTAATGTCATGGTGTAATGAACAGAAGCTGCTCTTTGTAAATAATTGGAATCTGTTTTGGGAGCGACCTAGGCTCTTCCGTCCTGATGGCCTTCACCCCAGCAGAATCGGAGCGGCTCTACTGTCGGACAACATCTCCAGGGCGTTACACACCACCATATGACTAGTAAGTCAAAGTTCAAATCACAGTCTTTGCTGTCCTAACTTAATTGACATAAGTACCAATGTAGAACATTATATAGAAACTGTGTCTATTCCTCGTTTAGTGAGGTCAAACTTTAAATCTACTGTAAGATCTAGGAAAAATCTAATTGTGATTAAACCAGAAAATCTCAATATTAGTAAACAAAAACAATTTCTAAAACTAGGTCTTCTAAACATTAGATCGCTCACACCTAAGGCGGTTATTGTAAATGAAATGGTCACAGATAATAGTTTCGATGTACTTTGCCTTACTGAAACCTGGCTTAAGCCAAATGATTATTTCGGTCTAAATGAGTCTACTCCACCAGGATACTGTTATAAGCATGAGCCCGTCTGATTGGTCGTGGCGGCGGTGTTGCAATAATCTATAGAGATATTCTAAATGTTACTCAGAAAACAGGTCACAGGTTTAATTCGTTTGAAGTACTAGTGCTAAATGTTACGCTCTTAGATGTAAGAAAGAAAACTGTTTTATCTCTAGCCTTGGCTACTGTATATAGACCTCCAGGGCCCTATGCTGATTTCCTAAAAGAGTTTGCAGACTTTCTCTCAGATCTATTGGTCAATGTCGATAAAGCATTAATTGTTGGAGATTTTAACATACACGTAGATAACACAAATGATGCGTTAGGGGCTGCGTTTA
This sequence comes from Gobiocypris rarus, assembly GCA_023029165.1. Classification (NCBI taxonomy): domain Eukaryota; kingdom Metazoa; phylum Chordata; class Actinopteri; order Cypriniformes; family Gobionidae; genus Gobiocypris; species Gobiocypris rarus. Next base: position 7,735,073 of record CM040923.1, read on the forward strand.
CAGATCTATTAAACTCCTTTGGGGTCAAGCAAAGCGTCACTGGTCCGACTCATCGTCTTAATCACACACTAGATTTAATTATATCACATGGAACCAACCCAACCGATATAGATATTATACAACAAAGTGATGATGTCACTGACCATTACATGGTAACTTGTATACTGCGTACTGCTGAAATCTGTCATGTTGCGCCACGTTATCGACCAGGCAGAACGATCCTTCCAACCACTATAGATAGATTCTCAAATAGCTTACCTGATCTGTCTCAGCTGCTCAGTGAACCCAAACAAACAGATGAACTAGAGGAAATGACTAGCAGTATGAGCACCATTTTCTCTAGTACATTAGAAAATGTTGCACCAATTAGATTAAAAAGGTTAGAGAGAAAACTAAAGCACCATGGTACAACAGTGCTACACATGTTATCAAGAGAGAAACTCGTAACTTAGAGCGAAAATGGAAACAAACTAATTTAGAGGTCTTTAGAATCGCGTGGAAAGATAGTACGTCACGTTATAAAAGGCCTAAAAGCAGCCAGGGCTGAGCATCTCCGCAAACTAATAGAAAATAACCAAAATAATCCAAGGTTTTTATTTAACACCGTGGCTAGATTAACAAATAAACAAGCATCGCCTGAGCAAAATATTCCGTTACAGTTTAGTAGTAACGATTTTATGAATTTCTTCACTGAGAAAATAGAAAGCATCAGAAACAGAATTGTAAATGTACAACCTTTAATGATGTCTTATGATTCAACCTCAATTATCGCCCCTCAAGAACTACTACACCGCTTTACAACTATAGGACAGGAAGAGCTAAATAAACTTATCATTGCATCTAAACCAACAACATGTTTATTAGATCCTATACCCACTAAACTACTGAAAGAGCTGTTACCTGTAGTGGAAGAGCCTCTTCTCAATATTATTAACTCGTCTTTATCTTTAGGTCATGTTCCAAGAATATTCAAGTTGGCAGTCATAAAACCTCTCATTAAGAAGCCACAATTAGATCATAATAACCTAGCAAATTACAGACCCATTTCAAATCTTCCATTTATGTCTAAAATACTAGAAAAAGTTGTGTCTGCTCAATTGTGCTCTTTCTTGCAAGAAAATGATATCTATGAAAAATTTCAACTGGATTCAGACCACACCATAGCACAGAAACTGCGCTCGTTAAAATCACAAATGATTTACTTCTAGCTTCTGACCAAGGCTGTATCTCAATACTAGTTCTACTCGATCTTAGTGCTGCGTTCGATACTATAGATCATAAAATACTCTTAGATCGACTTCAAAATTACACTGGTGTTCAGGGACATGCATTAAACTGGTTTAGATCATTTATCAGACCGCTACCATTTTGTCTGTCTAAATGGGGAAAAATCAAAGATAACGCAGTAGACTATGGGGTGCCGCAAGGATCTGTGTTAGGCCCTCTGCTATTCTCAATATATATGCTGCCACTTGGTAATATTATAAGAAAACATGGAATTAATTTCCACTGTTATGCTGATGACACTCAATTATATATTTCATCACGACCAGATGAAAACGCTAAATTATCTAAACTGACAGCGTGTGTTGAAGATATTAAATACTGGATGACGTGTAATTTTCTGCTATTAAATTCAGATAAAACAGAGGTATTACTTATTGGTCCAAAAAACGGCCCACAAAACCTCTCACAACACAACTTTAACTTGGAAGGACGTCCTGTCACTTTATCCACTACAGTAAAAGACCTGGGTGTTATATTAGACCGCAACTTGTCTTTCAAAATCATATTTCATATGTTACAAGAACAGCATTTTTCCACCTTAGAAACATTGCTAAGCTACGTAACATGCTATCTATTTCTGATGCAGAAAAGTTAGTTCATGCATTCATGACCTCGAGACTAGATTACTGTAATGCTTTATTAGCTGGTTGTCCTGCATCCTCAATAAACAAGCTACAGTTAGTCCAAAACGCAGCTGCTAGAGTTCTTACTAGGTCAAGAAAATATGATCATATAACACCAATTTTATGGTTACCTAGTATCAATTACAAAGTATTGCTACTGACCTATAAAGCCCTAAATGGTTTAGCTCCAGTGTATTTAACGGATCTTCTATCGCCCTACAATCCATCGCGCTCTTTAAGATCACTAAACTCGAGGCTTCTGGTCATTCCTAGGATATCTAAGTCCACTAAAGGAGGGAGGGCATTTTCACATTTAGCTCCTAAACTCTGGAATAGTCTTCCTGATATTGTTCGAGGTTCAGACTCGCTGTCCCAGTTTAAAACTAGATTAAAGACGCATCTCTTTAGCCAAGCATTCACATTATAATTACCTTTTATACTACAGTTAAATCGGATCAAAAGAATTAATATTCTGAACAGCAGCTATGCTAATTATTTCCCATCTGCTTTTCTGTTATTATCTCGGACACTAGTCCCGAGGTAAATAGTTGGTCAGCTCCAGTTTGTATCCAGCCTCTCATGGAGACTTCAGATGCCCCAACACCTGTGATGCGACGACTGACGCCTGTGATGAGACGACTCAACACCAGCGCTGTTATAGCGGCCTAAAATAATACATGATTGATTAACTTTTTCTAACATTTTTCAATGTACATTTATAAAATGCACTTTCTGTAAAGCTGCTTTGAAACAATGTGTATTGTGAAAAGCGCTATACAAATAAATTTGAATTGAATTGAATTGAACCAGCAAGACGAGCTGACTTCATTGAGGTGACCAAAACAACAACATTTCCTCTGAAGTTCTGTTCCCATCGATGGGTTGAAGACTTGGCAGTCGCAGAACGGGCAGTGGAAGTGTGGCCAGCTGTGCAGCAGTACATCAGCAGCCACCAGAAACTCCCGAAAAGCAAAGTACCATAATCTGCATCCTACTGTACAGTAAAAGGGGCCACAGCTGACCCTCTCTTTCAGGCTAAGCTCCAGTTTTTGCATTTGTTGCTAGACAGCTTAAGTCTTTTTTGGAGAAATTCCAGACAGATGCACCAATGGTGCCTTTCCTTGCAAAAGAGCTTGAGTCCATCCTGAGATGCTTGCTGTCATGCTTTATTAAGAGAGAAGAATTGGAGAAGATAAAAACACCTTTCCAGCTGCTGAAACTTGATGTCCAAAACCAGTCAATCCATGTGCCACTCAAACAATTGGACACCGGATTTGCCACAAAACAAGCTTTGGAGAAAGCATCTAAAAAGTTCCAGGAAAATCTAGTGAACATACATGTTTTCAAGAAGGAATGTGTCTCCTTCCTTGCTGTGACCTGCAGAAAAATTATGGAGAGAAGTCCTCTTATGTACCCAGCAGTTCGGCACATGAGCTCCCTCGACCCTGTGATCATGGTGACAGAGACTGATCATGCAATAGCAATGTTTGTGAAACTCCTACAGGTTATCCTCAATGCAGGATGGTGCACTGCCTCAGAGTGCGACAAAATCCTTGCTCAGTATAAAATATTCTCAGCGCATGCAAGTGCAAACCTCAAGGCAGAATTCCAAGATTTTTCATACAGTTGCAGGCTTGAAGTTTTTTTTGGGAGATTTATCAGTGGCAGAGCAGAGTATGCAGCACTGTGGGACATGATGAAATGTCTCCTAACTCTGTCTCATGGACAAGCAGCAGTGGAGCGAGGGTACTCCGTGAACAAGGACATGCTAGTGGAAAACTTGAAGGAGAGGAGTCTGATAGCATTGCGTCTGGTCCAGGATGCAATGGCTGAGCGCGCAGTTGATGAAGCCCTGCCAAAAGACCTAATCCAACATTGCAAAGGAGCAAGAATGAGGTATATGCAATACCTTGAGGATGAAAAAAAGAATAAAGAACAAACTGCAAATGAGAAGAAAAGAAAGGAGCTCCAACAAGACATAGAAAATGTCAAAGCAAAACAGAGAAGAATAATGAAAAGCAGTGAGATGATGCAGAAAGAGGCAGATGAAATGGCAATGAAAGCAGAAAAAAACAGGACTTCACATTACTGTCCAAATCCAATGCTTATTGTAAAAGTTGGCCGAGAAAAAGGAAGCGCTGCAAGCCCTAGCAAAAACACTGGAAGACCTGCAGGAGAGCGTCAAGAAGCTACAATAAAAGATTTATTTTAGAGGAACATTTTAATTGAAATGACATTGCTTTGTTTTATATTGACCTTTTTGCACTGCAGGATAGGATTTGAGTTTGATATTTATATTTTTTTATTTATTTTTGCAGTGATTTTCATTTTTAGTTGAAGAATGCAGGTGTCAGATGCACTAAGTAAACTGTAAGTAAAAAGTAAACAGATAAAGTAAAGGAAATTGTTTTGGTGATTTATTGAACATAAAATATTTTGTGGAGAAAGTACAAGAGAGAAAGATTGAGATGAATAAACATTTAAGCAATCTGGTTAAATGTACAAAATATAAAGTACAATTGTACAAAATAGCAATTCTCCAAAGCTTGGGATATATGATATATACTGGTATTTTACCCTAGTTTGTCAGAATATTTTACTTCAGATCCATTTCATACACCAGTTGGCTTAATGGATTTTGCATTTAAACACATTTAGCTATACAAAAAGTCTATTCATTTCAGCAATATAATTGACAAAAACGGTTACAAAGATTTTGATAAATCAAAATAAAGAGTCAAAAACACATAACTCATCAGTTTATGCTATTATGTATACCAGATGGGTAATGTGCCTTGGTGCGAGCAGATGCAATTCATTTAGAAGTCCCGATAATAGTTAATATTTTCTAACGTTAGTGACTGATTGCGAATACAGCTTGACTGTGAGAGTTTGGACTTTTAAACTGATATCAGCAAGTAAAACAGCAGTGTATGAACTAAAGTAGTAAATAACTTCTGTTTTAGTAGTGTGGCATTGCAAGTAGTGGAAAGCAGGTAACATTGTGAAAGCTAATCTCATGGAAAGTAGGACAACTGTCATAAAAATAACAAAAATAAGAACATATAATTCAACTAAACTAGAAGTAACAGCACAATTCATACAATAGAGCAAAACTGCATATAAAATAAACAGTGCTAGGTAAAGAAATTGAATAAAGTAATCAAATATATTTGCATATTATTGTATTCACTGTATAAATTGAGAAAAGATCAATAATTATTGAAGATACAATATATAAGTCAAGAGCAGTGCGTGATTTCTTTTTCATTTGTTGTTTGATTAACATTAAAAACACAAACAACGGGAATATTAGGCTGCTGTCACTTTACACTTTACATTTTCAGGTCAGACCTCCTGCCGTCAGTCTGAAAGTCTGGCTACGTGAGACTACTGCACACACTGCTCTTCTTTATTCACAAAAATGAAGTCTTAAAGAAAAAGAAACACACAAAATATCAGTCAGCTTGGAGCGAATCCCTTTCTTAACAGCAAACCACGCTTTTTTTAAAGTTTGCCTTACTAATTAAAAGTGATTTTACTTTAACATCCAACCTTGTGTATTTTGTTAGTATGTGAAACAGGGCAGTGTTTCTCAAACTAGGCCTCAGGACTGACACCAGTCTGCACCAAGTCAACTCTGAAGAAATATGACGTTGACGATGACGAAACAACATTTTTAATAATTACCCTCAGCTAAGCTGCCTTCAACTGTCCATCCAGCAAAACTGCTCAAACTGAGAAAGACATTCCAGCTGAAGTAAGAATTATAGGCCTAATTTGCCAAGTTTAAGTGGACATTTGAATGGAGGCAGATATGGGTGAGAACCTTTTAGACTCTACTCAAAAGGAGTGTCTTTTAAAAGGAATGACTTTTAAAAATCTATAGGCTAAAGCTATTTTCTTACTCAAATGCTTTTGTTCTGACATTGAAACGTGCGAGTGTTTAAACAATTTTATAAAAAGCATGTAAATATTTATTCTATTAACTATGGTATTGTTCCATAACAGTAGGCTAATATTAGATGTAATGTTCTGCTGTCTTAAAAAAATATTCTATGTTTATCAATGTAAAGTGTCTAGTGAGGTTGAGTCTCCCAGGAAACCTGTAACCCGTGTTTTTCCATCCTTTTACCCGTGAAAGTGCACTGGAACGGCCGTCAAACCCGTGACTTCCCACCAGTAAACTCGAACTAGATCGATGTACTCCCAGTTATGAGTTCTGATGTCACATTATGGAAGTCATGCATTAAAAACCATATCGTTTATTAGAATAAGGTATTGCTTTAACGTTATTTATCAGCAAATGTTATGCATTATCAGCAGCTTTTCTAGCGTTAGTTAGTTTTCAGTCCGTTGAGTGCAAGAATAAATTAATAACAAATACATTTCCAAATGTACAAATAACGTAAAAAAAAAAAAAGGTATAACAGCTTCTCTTACCTTATGCACCGCTTTTTCTCCTCCTTTTCCCATCAAAAAAGCAGAGTAGAAATTATTGTAAATGAACATAAACCCTGTCCGGTCTGCCATGTTTTGTTTACATCTAGCTGCCACAATTCCTGGCGCTCAAGTCAGTTTGGCGAGACTTTGCCTGGAACGCTATAAAGTCGCAAGTCGTGGTTTGAAGTCGTAACTTACGGGCTCAAAAACCTGCCTGCAACGCAGCATTAGGTGTGACTTTGGTGTGATTTATTTTGACACACAGATCAAAATAAGCTTACCAGCTCTGATGGCATCTGTGCTCTTTGGTCTTCTGACCACTGGTAAGGGAGGAGGGGCGGTTAGGTGTCTTGGAGAGAGTCTATGAAACCATTTTGGTTTTGGGTGGTTGTGTTACTTGTAAAGTTGACAGAGGGTCATCTTCTGACGGAAGTGATGATGTTGGTGAGGGTGATGGTTATCCGAGACCTTTGGACTTTTGGTTTCCATGCATAATATTATGCAATACACGCAAAGGTGTATGTGAAAACATTTCCCTCAAGCATAAAGACATGTTCTATACATTTTGTGTGATAAAGTCAAAACTCAAAGAAGTACCTATTTTTCTTTGTATGTGTTTAGGTCTGATATGACATATGACCTTTCCTACTTTTTTGTTAATTGAATATGTAAGCAATATAAAGCATGTTAACTATTCAACTATGACATAAACTAGGAAGATGTAGCAATTAAGGCTAGGTAAAAAATATATATATCTCTATTTTAATCAATTTTCATTTTTATGAACTGATTCTTAAATCCCAAGAATCGATTAGTCATCCTGTTTTCAGTTGATGAATGAACAAAACATTGTAGCGCCTCCCATCCAATAAATCGCAATAATCTTTGTGCTTTGTTACTATTGATACACTGTAAAAAAAAATTCAGGCCTCTCCAAATCAAAATTTTCTAGAGACCGATCACATCTAAATTTTTCAATTGGCCAAAATTATTTTCTGTGAATAGAATTTTATCTGTGTGGCAACAGTCTGTTAACTTGGGCTCAATTAGAAATATTATGTTGAGCCAATGGAAAAATTTATTTTACAAACACTGTAAAAATGTCAGGCCCCTCCAATTTAAAATGTTCTAGTGATTGGTCACATCTAAATTGTTCAGTTGGCCAAATTGAATTTCTGTGAATTGATACAATTGAATTCACAGAAATTCAATTTGGCCAACACATTTTTTTTATGTGATCAGTCACTAGAAAATGTTAAATTGGAGAAATGTTTTACAGTGAAACTGTGAGGTTGGTCCAGTTAAATATTTGAAATTTTAGTAACAATTGTTTATTTCTCACTGTCCTAAAAGGCAAAAATTATTAATAAGATAAATATAGTAAGCAAAATGAACACTGACAACATGGTTGACATTTTATCACATTACTTTATTAACAAGTAAATTCCAACTTAGGATATTTGGTGAAAATACATTATTTTTTAAATAAGGAAAAGACTCTGAATAACGTTACATTCAAGAAGTCTTCTGCATAACAGGATGTCTTGATGTGGTGAAGAAAAAGCGGCAATGCAATAGTAAATAGATAGTAAAACTGCAAAAAATAAATAAAACTAACATTAATGACAAAGTTCCCCTGCATAACATCTGGCTAGTGACAGAACAGAAGTTACTTCATTATATAATGAGGATATGACAAATTAATGGACGAATAAGAAAATCACGAGCTTGACGTGTTTGATATTGAAAGGCAATAACTTAAGCCCTGAGAGAGGCCGATGCAAATCTAACGTCACCTTGTTCAACGGTCGCATGGTGCACATATCACACAAATGACTTAATTTACTTATTACCTATTATTTTAGACATATAAGACATGAGGAAAATAAAACTATTGGCTACGATTAGAGACTTATGTGGTAACCGAGAACACACTCATTAAACCAATGAATGCATGAACTCCTGATTCAACAAAATGTCTTTATAACTTCATACCGGGTCACAAAGCAACACTATAGAGGATTTCAGTGGCCAATACTTACCAATGTCTTGTGATGATGAATATCTCTATTCTCTTGGGAATGTTTGTTTCGGCCTTTAGCATCGGCTGGTTTGGCTCTGCAGTCTTCTCATGCTCCAGCACGCACATCTGCATTCGAAATCTCCACACCAACGGTTTTCCTCAGGCGCATTTTGCACATTGCTTATACAGTTTTTCGGACGAAGGACTTGTTCAGCCAACATGGATTTTTCACTTCAACTTCATAGATTGACTGACATAATTAAATATGTTCAGCAAATATACAATTTTAATTTTGAGTGAAGACCTTAAGCTATGATTAGTACAATGCATATTTCCCAATTATTAGGAAGTAACTTATTGGGCCAATATGTAATGATAAATGTTCACAATTTCCCCCACAAAAAATCCCCCACAATTTTTTTACAGTGTATGAAAGAAAGTCTCATTTCAAATTACGTCCATTTTATTACGGAATTCATAAACATAAATACCATTTTTGCGCTGTTTAATGTAACGTAACAGATCGCTCTGGCACAGCTCAGCTTGAGAAGCGGCAGCGCCACATGAACTGATCTTCTCTTTCTCCTTAATACCAGTTACAGCGCAAAATAAACATGAATGAGCATCTGAAAGTGTGTTTAAATATTCAGTACAACTTCCGAAATCCATATTATATGTCACATGTAATCGCTCGATCAGTGTTTCAACCGCGGAAAGACGTCAGTAAAACACATTTAGAACATTTACACACATTTACCTCAAAAAAGCCATTGTCCATAAAGTCGCTAGTCAGTTAAAAAAATGAACTCCAGAGAGGAGCATTTTGACAAATATATGCACCATATCACATTAATTATAATCTTTTATGTTTTTCAATATTTAATGCATGTTTGAATAAATCTGGCAAGTTTTTATGACACCCACCATTGAAATGTTAATATTTTTTTAGCGAATTGGAGTAGAAATATGATTATGTAATTGTAAATGTAATATTATAATTATTATTAAATTAAAAATATATTTGTATACAAATTAATTTTTACCTCAACCTTAAACAGTCCCTGACAAAAGTCGTTTCGCTTATCTATTTTGTAGAAACATCTGCTATTAACCTGACTTTTAATTCATCAATTGGTGTTAGAAATAGCTCATATGAAAAGCTAAAACCCTCCCAAATGACGTTTAATGCACAGAAATAAATTAGTTTCACTGAAAAAGACAAAAGTTTTGTCGCCTATTCAGAAATTAAACAAATTTACTGCAAATACAAAAATATGTCAATATCTTGTATGACTTCCATGAACTTGAAGGACTGCATCCATGCAGTTTGGCAAGGACTCATACAATTTATTGATGAAGTCATCAGGAATAGCAAAGAAAGCAGTCTTGCATGCCTCCCAGATTTCATCAATATTCTTTGGTTTCGTCTTCCATGCTTCCTCTTTCATCCTACCCCACATATGCTCAATGATGTTCATGTCTGGTGACTGGGCTGGCCAATCCTGGAGCATCTTGATCTTCTTCGCCTTGAGGAACATTGATGTGGAGATGGAAGAATGCGATGGAGCACCATCCTGCTGCAGAATTTGGCCTCTTTTATGGTTGGAAATATAAGAGGTATAAAATTTCTTGGTATTTTAGACTATTGAAGTTGGCTTCCACCCTGCAGATCTCTCACACACACCCATACTGGATGTAACGCCAGACCATGATTTTTCCGCCACCACACTTCACTGTTTTCTAGGTGAATCTCGGATCCATGCGGGCTCCAGTAGGCCTCCTGCAATATTTTCGAGCCAACAAACGGTCCTCTCGAGCAGTTGTCTTGCAGGGTCTGCCTGACCTGGGTTTGTCATAAACGTCTCCAGTCTCTTCAAATCTTTTTTTATCCTCTGTACTTGACGCTCAGACACTTTGAAGGTGTCTGCCACATCAGCAGTGGATCTGGTCTTCAGCCTCTTGATAATCAAAACTTTAGTCTCAGGGTGAATCTTACGCATGTTTGCAGAGGTCTAGTTGTAGTTAATGTGAAGGTCTAGTGCACTGGGGTTCTTTTTATACACACCTCTAATTGATCCATTATTAGTCACAGGTGAAGCTCATATGACAAGGCGACAACACTTATGTCTTTGCAAAAATGGACTCAATGGGCTTTACCCAGCTGTGAATATTAGAATATTTTTTAACAGTTTAATTTTGCACTGAAAAATTATTACAAAAGCTGTTGGGATTAAAATGAGCCATTTCTTGAAAAAAAATCTTGATAAGAAATATATTTCAGCGGCACTTCAGTTCAATTTGTACACAAGCGACAAGACTTTTGTCAGGGACTGTAGTAGGCTAATGTAGTATCTAATGACTCCCATAGTTTACAGCATTAGTTAAGAGATTTGTTTTCCTTGAGAAAATTTGCCATGTATTGTACCTGATACAGTGGCATTAAAAAGTATCTGAAGCCTTTGGAATTTCTCACATTTCTGCATAAAATCAACATAAAATGTGATCTAATCTTTGTCAAAATGACACAAATGAAAAAACGGTGTCTGCTTTAACTAAAACCACCCAAACATTTATAGTTTTTCATATTTTTAATGAGGATAACATGCAAAAAATGACAGAAGGGGGAGGAATAATTAACTGACCCATCACATTTAATATCTGGTTGCCCCCCCTTTGGCAGCAATAACTTCAATCAGATGCTTCCTGTAGTTGCAGATCTTGAGGTCATGCTACAGCATCTCAATGGGGTTCAAGTCAGGACCTTGACTTGGCCACTCCAGAACGTGTATTTTGTTCTTCTGAAACCATTCTGAAGTTGATTTACTTTTGTGTTTTGGGTCATTGCCCTGTTGCAGCATCCATCCTCTTTTTTAGCTTCAACTGTCTGACAGCCCCAAACCCTGATGCTCCCTCCACCATGCTTCAAGGTGGGGATGAGGTGTTGATGTTGGTGAGCTGTTTCATTTTTCCTCCATAGATAACGTTGTGTGTTCCTCCCAAACAGTTCAACTTTCGTTTCATCAGGCCATAAAATATTTTGCCAGAAGTTCTGTGGACTGTCCAAGTGCCTATTTGCGAACATTAAACGTGCAGCAATGTTTTTTTTTAGACAGCAGTGGCTTTCTTTGTGGAGTCATCCCATGAACACCATTCTTGGCCAGTGTTTTACATATAGCCGATGTATGCGCAGAGATATTGGACTGTGCCATTGATTTCTGTAAGTCTTTAGCAGATACTCTAGGGTTCGTTTTTACCTCTCTGAGTATTCTGCGCTGAACTCTTGTTGTCATTTTTGGTGGACAGCCACTCCTTAGGAGAGAAGCAATCAGTGCCAAACTTTCTCCATTTGTAGACAGTTTCTCTAACTGTGGATTGATGAACATCCAGACTTCTAGGGATGGTTTTGTAACCTTTCCCAGCCTTACACAAATCAACAATTCTTGATTGCAGGTCTTCAGAGAGTTCTTTTGAGCAGGCCATGATGCACATCAGACAATGCTTCTCATCAAGACACAATTCTTACCAGGTGTGTGTTTTATAGTGAGCAGGGCAGCTTTAAGCCACTCCTCAGTGATTGGACACACCCCTGACTTAAATTGTTTGGTAGAAAATTGGTATTAATTGCTCTCAAAGTCTCCTTAAGCCTTGTTCAGACTGCACGATTTTCAAACTGGTCAGATCACTGCTCTTTTCACACTGCAAGACTATCTGGGGTAGCATTCAGTCACTGCTGTGTTCACACTGCATGGTGGATCGGCGACAGGGGGTTTCACACTGCATGACTTTACAAGAGGAAGAATCGCAGACAACTCTCTCTCTCTGGTGCGCAAACTACATTTCCAACCAAACCCATGTGGGATGTGACAAGTAAACAACGCGAGATCACACGTGCGTCAGACTGGAGTTCTCGCACAAGACTGGAATTGTTATTAAAAATTTTAAACTGCAGAAAGTTTGTGCTCCAAATTGTCTGTGCACTGATTTGCAGCGAAAAGGAGAAAAAGAAAAAAAGATTATGGCGGAGGAAATTGTTGGAGAGACACAGGGAGCAATGACTGCAAAGAGAGATTGAGGTAAATAAATAATTTTGCAATGTTCTGCTACTGTGGCTGGACATGCAAATGTTTGGGCTTTGTTTCTGTTTGACAGAATTGTAAATATATCTATTAAAATACTGATATTCTGGTCTATCACTCCTCCCTGAACCTCCTGCTGCCCTGCATCTTGCTTTCTCATTGGCTGTTGGTCATCGCCGATGTAATTTTCATTAAGAACACATTTCACACAGCAGGATTATGAATCGCCGACAGGTCCAGATATTTAGCATGCCAAATATCTTGCGGGCGTTGGTGTCGGCGAGTCTCTCTGATCGTGTCTTTGATAATTCACACTGCGTGATTGTCACTCGCGTGCACGGGCACTGATTTGCCTATGATTTCTGACATTTTTCGTCGATTTTGCAAAACTTGTTGGCGAGTCAAAATCGGGGCTAAAATGAACTAGGCATTAGGCAGAAGTTTCAGTTACTTATTCCTCCCCCTTCTGTTATTGTTTGCATGTTATCCTCATTAAAAAATATGAATACCCATGAATGTTTGGGTGGTTTTAGTTATAGCAGACACTGTTTTTTCATTTGTCATTTTGACAAAGATCAGATCACATTTGATGGTGATTTTATGCAGAAATGTGAGAAATTCCAAAGGCTTCAGATACTTTTTCATGCCACTGTATATATCCAAAATAATCGATATTGAATCAAATCGAAATCTAAATGAATTGCAAGCTTGTGAATCGAAATCTAATCGAATTGTGAATTTTGTGCCAATACCCAGCCCTAGCAGTGATAGTTGACAATATCAGAATAACATGTAAATATCAAAGCAAAAACAGATGGTGTAGTTCTCAATTTGCATGTTTCTACATTGGAAATTACCTGATTCATAGAGCACACGTGCAGCAAATTGTTTCCAGCCCTTATATGGATTGGGGGACAACCTTTTTTTGGACACTTTGGAGAATCTGGAACTTGTCCCTATACGGTGGCCACCAAACAAGGCCATCCAAAAACCACTCCTTTGCCACCAGGCCAGTTTTTTTATTCTTTTCAGATAGTCCTATTGGGCAAATTTTCACCTAATACAAAATAACAATAAAAACTTTGGATAGTGGAGGTTAAACACATATTGTAAATTACACACCTTTACAAACAATGTTTACGTCTTTATGATAAATTACTCGCTTGTCATTATAAAAAACTTTCAGACAAAACTATATCTCCATAATGCCTACATAACAGCACAATACAGTTACCCTTACACAAGCTGTCAAATGCACCACCTCCCTCCCTATTCCTTGCCCCCTTCATCTTTCAACCGCAACAAAGCTACTTTTTGCAGACGTATAGGAATATCATGATCACAGTAGCCTATAGAGAATCACGGGAAAACACTGATAGCAAATGGTAAATAATTGAATGTTCTTTATTTTTTGATTAATAAGTTAACTTTAGTTATTACTGAGAATACCCTACACTTATTACTGTGATTCAGCATAAGGCCAGGCTATGGATAGTTAACCTTACAACAAAATGTATAGGACATATAGTGAGAAAACAGTCAAAAATTTGCACACCAGAAAGCAATTCAGTCAGTTGTAGACCTACTAGTACTGGAGTCTCAAGCTTCCCCAAAATGTTTTTTGTTGGCTTGGTCAAGTTTAAGGGTGAATAGCTCTGTGTTATATTGGGTGTACTGTTGTGCACAGTTAAACAAATGTGGTAGAGGTTCAGATGTGTGTTCTCTCCCTTCTACTCTCTGCATTTGTACGGATTTTCTCTACGCAAGCCTCTTAACAACCTAGCAGCAGGGAGATCCTGGTTTGCCTCTTTCGTTTTTGCATGAAATTTTCAAATTTGAAGGCACTGAAGGAATCCATGATTTCAATGCACCTTGACATCTTGTGGAAGGTGTACAATGTCGTGCACATTGAAGTAAAGGTATGTCACCATACAGCTTTCCAAAGTGCTGAACAAACAACCCAAGTGCATCGTTTGCATAGTAAGTGTACTCCTCAAGCAGTACCTTGTTTGTACCTTGTATAAAACACTCCAACAAAAAAAGGAAAAAAGTGCTGGTATACTGCAGCATGCAGGAAGTCTTTAAGGAGCAGAGGAGAAGTATTCAGAATTCAGAGGCTTTCCATCAGTCTACCTCATTCAAAGGTCTTGGCCTTTGTGCAAACTCCACTGGCACACTTTTTCTGATCTTCAAGAGCTTCTCAGAGAGAATCTTCACCTGTAAACCTGAGAGCCTGCAAGCCAGTGGACACTTAAGCCACAGGTACAAGAGTCGCCTCATGACATCCAGGTAGACAAGATGCATGTAGTCTAATGGATACCCACTGACCATGCCCAAAGATGTTGCAACCAGAGGTGAAGATCCTAGATTATGCCCTTCATCATCCCTTTCTTTGAAGTCTTTGTCAGTGCGGAGGCGGGCATCAGTTTGAGGGAATATCACCCTACTGTTTATACATTTCCCAGACCCTGAGTAGCTTGTGTGTCCTTTAATATTCTTCACAAAAGCTTTGGCTGGAGCATAGAGAGCATTGAGCACAGTTGGAGCCACATGGTAATTTCTTGAGATGTAAATCCAACCTCCAATGTATCAATTTCCGCCAGAAAATCTTCCAGATAATCAATGAGTGATGGCTTGCTGGTACCACAGAAAAGCCCGATCACAAATGGCTGATGCTGGGGGTGGATATTGATTAATCCAAGAATGGGCCAGAACTGGGTGGACAAACTTTTAAAAACTGGCAACCCATCCACATTTGCTTGAAGTTCTAGGCATACACCACTGGTGTATTTATAAATAAGTTGCACTTATTTGCCTCCAAAGTGGTCTTTATTGACTTCAGGAGTAATGGTATGTCCCACCAGCCTTTTCCTAAACAACCACTGACTCTGACCGTGAAGTCCCAAGTTTTGTTCTTGTATCAGATAGCAATGATGGATTTATGGTACTTTAGAATTTTCAAAAAATTATTCAGTGCACTGTTATATTTTCTTCCAATGCCCAGGTTGCCAATCTACTTTCCAGATGAGCTTCCTCTTCTTCAACAGAGCTACTGTCATCAGACTGCCCTGCAACTCCTCAGGGAAAGATGATATACAGTCCATAAAGTCCTCCTCAGTGTTACCTGGATAATAATTGTCATCTGGTAAATTTTCAGCCCTACAGTCAAAACCAGAACCAGACTGAATTGACTCCAATTGTTGGTTAACTCTAATATGATGAACACCAAGATCATGCAGTCTAGGTTGCTCAAAACCTTAATGCCATCTATCACAACTCTAGTCTTCTCTTCCTGTACATTCTCTCTTTGGATTGTGTAATCCCCATGACTGTGTTTGCACAGTAATTTTCTGCATCCTCAATGGCCTGGACAAGACACAAAAACACTTAGTTAAGCCTGGGCATACTCTGTGTGATTCAAATCACACGGTACGAGTAGATTGCATGCGATATAAAGCCAAAACTCACAATGTATGTGTTCACTCTATACGATTGTCGAGCTGTGTTTTGACTGCTGTTGGAAACTCAGAAGTGAAGACCAGGAGAGCTTGGATATAACATGTGACTCTTTATTGAGAGCACGTGCGGTCGGTGGCTGTAGTCATCAAGTCTGACAAAAAGTATTATACATTGTAATTTATCCACATTTCAGGGGGAGGGATTTACACAGTTGAGGAGGAGACAATCTAAACAAAGGAATGCAAATGTTGTATAGGTAAAGGGACACACCCCAGACGTCTCAGTGTCACCAGTTCTAATCGAATCAGCATAACAGTGTAATTCAAATGCATAGATGCAAATCCAATCACTCTGACAGTATTGCTCATACATTCACATTATCATAGAGACAAAAGTACGACTGTGCCCTGAGCTTGTCATACCAAATGGTCAGGAGGTGCATAGAGACAAAAGACTAATTTCTCAAACACCTGGGCTGATTAACTTGATCTTTTTAGAATGCGGTCAATCTTTACCTCAAACTGTAAAACACTATGTACATAACGTTTTCAGTTTATATACTATTACATTGGAACCTTGACATAACAATTTATGAATTTGAAATCCCACACTGCTCACACTATAAGTGTAAAATATTTGCACGATAAACCCCCGTGCCGGATTGCATCGATAGACCATAATATGAGAATACAGAGGATTTAGCATTTCCAATATATGTATTCAATTATTATTATATGCCCCGTTCTTAGGTCTATTATACAATGAATTATAGGGCCAAAATTATTATGATCCACAGTCTATAATTGTCACCAGTATGTTCAGTGTGTTTTGTTTTCATGGAGTTTTAGGGGCTGATTACATGACACAGTTTTCAACTAAAAACTTAGTAAGCGTTTTGGCTGTTCATTTACACAACAACAGTGTTTTGGGTGCCTAAAAAGGCAGACTTTTGAAAACTTTTTGAAAGTGCAAGTTTTTAAAAACGGTCTCTGTGTTAAAAAAAAAAAAGGTGAATCTGTGAAAGTGATGACATCATGCACATGCGTATTACAGTCTATAGTTTTACACTGCCATCTAATGGTCTAGCAGCATAATACAGTGTGTTTAGTCATTTTCAAGGATCCGTGTGGATGGTGATCGTTTTGACCCTGGTGTCGTCTGTATGCAGAAATGTCCAAGAAAAAACATCTACATTTTAAGCACATCGTTGTCGTGTAAGCGTACTCTAAGGCCCTGTCCACACGGACGCATGTATTTCAACTATATTTTCACTATAATAAAATTATGGTTAATTTTTGTAAGGGTGATAATCAATCAATCGGACTGATTCATCAATCAAAATGAATTCAGTTTGTGCATGTAAAAAAAGTTGTGTATGTAAACATAGCCAGTGTAACCCAGACACAAATTAGTTAATTTGCATTCCAAGAACATTTATTTTTTGGCATATTTACCCATTTATTAAAACTGGTATATGTGAAGAAAGAATGAGAGAAATTAAATGCTTTATTAATTATATTAGTACTATGCAAATTTATGGAGTAAAATGTACCCAATTAGAGTTGGAATCAGCACTGCAGGTATAAATTATCCAATTGGGTGTGTTCAGCAGCGATGCTGACTCCGCCCTCTGTGAGTCGCAGCCAAGACCCATAGAGAGAGAAAAGAAACAGAAACACGTGTGCTTAAGAATTACTGGATTAAAACAAATTAACTAATTGCTAATCAAAATTTTAGAAAAAAAATAACTTGAAAGCTTTTGAACATAAAGTACATAAGAGTTATTTAAAGTTAAAATACTGATTAATTGTGAAGTTTTGTAAGGGAGCTTGAATTTTACATGGCCTCGTTTATCTGGAGCGTCAAGCTCGTCAATGGAGTCAGCGCTGTAGTTAGGGATCCCTGGTGTGGATTTATTTGGGTTGAAATCTTAATTTGAATTTGCATTTGAAAACAAGTGGTTTAAATTAAAGTAAAAGCTGGATAATTAGAGCCTTAAATAAGGGTGTGCAATAAATATCATCTGCGATATCGTAATTGTTGTCTTAACGTCATGCAATCTGACATTATCAAACATGTCCCTCACACACATCCAGAGTACTTGATGTACTTGATGTAGTCTTGTAGATTAGACTACTGCAGGTGCGTGCACGATTTCACGGCATGATTTAGTCTATATATTTAATATAGTTAATAAATATCACACAAAGAGTGCACTTTTTATCCTGGTATCAGCATGATAACAAATGTGATATTGATGTTATGCAAGTCTACTAAACATGAAGTGTATTATTTGATTTGGAAACCAGAAATTTGCTACATCAATATCAGAGGAGGGACATAGATAGTTGTACACTCTTAATAAATCACTCCAGATTATAGGAAAACACGAATCCGGTCAGTGTGTAATCGTTTTGAACTTACAGAAACCGTAGAGCATGTGCTGATCAACCAACATGTCCTCCAACCAATACGCCTATATAGGTTGTTTGTCACTTCCTTGAAATACGACCCATTGGAGCGTTAACTAAAGTTGTGCTCCTATCGACAACAGCACACTTTCATTTTCATGTATTTTTTCCTTTTATCTGCGTAATAGTTCAGGTTTTGCATAGCTCAGTTGGTACAGCATTGCAGTATACAACAACATTTAGTCATGTGATCATGCAATCGTGAGTTTGATTCCAGGGAAAATAAGTGCTCATAAAGTGTGTATGCACTATAAATCACTGGGTATGATTAGGGATGGGGTGGGTGTAGTTGTTAATAAAAAAATATTTTTGCTAAATGAAAATATGACAAATGGCGGTAAAAAGTCCACACACTGCAAACACATTTTGACTGGTAAGACAGTCATATGTCATTTCATGATGTCAGACTTAACACGACACTGTCATTATTTTTACTCCTGCTAGAGGGTGCATGACTTTATAACGTAAATAAAGGTCATAATAAGGTGCTTGAAAAATGACTTAGTCTGGATCAACTGCTGGGTATATGAAAGGGTATTCAAATCTGCTGCCATTAATTCCTAACATTACAGAACATACTAAACAGTTTGTATAAAGGTTATAAAGTCCTTTACATTTCCTGATATAATAAACTGTATATATATATATATATATATATATATATATATATATATATATATATATATATATATATATATATATATATATATATATATATATATATATATATATACTATTCGTTTTATTTCCTAGAAATCATCACCTCACACTCCATCCCAGTAGGTGGCGAAATATGCTGGTTTTCTAACCAATGTAAAACATTAAAAGAAGAAAGAAGAAAATAAGTTGGTGCAGCATGCTTAGGCTGAAGCGTGGCCATGTGCTCAAACTTATGAATCCTTGATGAGAAATATTTGTTTTATACTCAACTGAATGTAAGTGAAGTTATATTGATGTATGATATGTATGTGTAGTGGGTTTTAATTTAATTTAATTTTTGGCATGACATGGCAATAATTTTATTAATTACCCACGTTCCATCTATTAGTTTTACATTGCTTTCATCTAGTCTCTGAGATTGCGTGTAGTCTTTACTACTGTACGCCAGACCTCCTTTGATTGCACTACAACTTCATCAGGTATAAACATGTGAGGCGTTCTTTCTCTGTAACAATATGCATGCTTCCATTATTAAGGAGAGTAGCTGATGGGTTCTAAGTCCTTTGTATAATGCCTCATCCCAATCCTGAATTGGCAGTTGAATAAACAAGTCTCAGCGCTGAGGAGAGTATCTCAAAGAATCTCATAGAATCTCAAAGAGTCTCATTTTATTAAGGCCAGTGATGCAGAATATATACATAGGATGTAAAGGGGGTAGAAAAGTTTTAACCAATCACAGAGAGAATACATCATCTAGCTCATGGTAAAGGAATGTGAGATCTATACATAAACAAGGCTAATATGGTTGCCATCTGGTCAGCTATCCATTTGACCTAGAGGCCCTGCAAGACTTCTTCATACGTTTAACAGAAAAACCAGGGACCTTTTCTCCATCCAATCCCAGCAGAACCTGTTGCCATAGGTGGGGTGCTTACATACTGAAAACCATATGTTGGACTGCAGCCTCACAGAGAACAACAAATACCTATGTCCATTTTTACTCTATGCTGAGATCAACACAAAATCTATCAATTGCCCCTTTTGGCAATAAAATTGCCACACCCAGATCTCAGCATTACTTACATACACATACAATCACTTTCTTTACCTTCGTTAACATTTCAGCAAACATTTCCTGAATTCTTCTTCATTCACTTTAAAATTCTATTTGTCAATGCATGTGGTTCATCGTCATGATGTTTCCCAAGTTTCATTACCAGTGCTAACAGCAGCTTGTATATTAATAAGTACATTCACCATCACCACCAGATAAAATTTAACTTTAGCAATCATGGCTGGAGAGCTCAATGATAATTGCTGGTTCTATATATCTAGCACTTTCTTTCTTCTTTTCCTTTTTGAACGTCTTGGATCTCCTTCCGTCAAATCTTTCCTTGGCACACTGGTTTCCACCTCCACGTCGATCAGAACATTCCCTGGGATGGAGCTGTTTTCAGTCGACTGGCATGGATCCACTGTGGCTGGAAGTCCGTCAACACTCCTGTTCTCGTCACAGCAATCACCGTGGCGGGCCCCAGATACCGGTTCTCCTAGTTTTGTGGGCTTCAGACACTTTATCAGCACCTGCTGTCCTGGAACGAAAGGATGAGTAGGCTTTTCTGCAGGTAGAGGGAGAGAGAGACACTTCAGCATTGATGCTATTCAAAGTTTTGACTAGGGGATCCACATAATCCGTAATGATCACCTCCGTGTCACCTGTGGAAAAATCGCCAGCGCGACCTTTGACCCATGGGGTCGGGAAAGGTCTACCCATTAAGATTTCAAATGGAGACATCTTTGTTGTTGCTAATGGTGACATTCTTATTTCTGTCAATACGGCAGGTAGCAAATCAACCCAATTTCTGCCTGTATCAAGACATGCTTTATTAAGGCGATCTTTGATAATCCGATTAAGATTTTCAATTTGTCCACTTGATCTCGGATTATATGGTATGTGAATATTAAGCTCTTTGGCTAACAATTGTGTGATTTTAGAACGGAGTTCCATTATCACTATCTATAACCGATGGTATGCCAAAACGCGGTATGATGTCTTTAGCTAGAGCTTTAACTACCGTCTGTGCATTTTCTCTTCCACCTGGAAAAGCTTCCGCCATTTAGAAAATCTGTCAACAATCACAAGCAAATATTTCTTATTTCCGCTAGGAGGCATGTGCATAAAATCAATTTGCAAGTGTTGGAATGGTAGCTCAGGGTGTGGTAAAGAGTCAGGTTTAATTGCCTTTTGCACCAGGAAGCATCCAACATCAAAAGAGTATTTGTCGAACATTTGCTATGCAGTAAGATCGATTCAGCATTTGTATCACCTTCCTTTTTGCCACATGTGATACACCATGATAATGTCTACATAGCATATCGATCGTAGATTCAGTGCGAGTCTACCTTGTTTATCTCGTAAAATTCCAGCTTGATCTGGTTTTACCTCCTTGTCTGACCAATGAGTCAAATCATTTTGCGTAGGGTTAGCTTGTAATATTTTAATGTCCAAATCAGTAGTCAATGATGAATTCATCATAGGCACATCGGTGCCCCTTTCACTTACATGAGGACTTAATATCACTTCTTTCGCAGCCCATTTTGCTATTTCATCTGCAAATCTGTTTCCTTTGGCTTCATCTGTTTCTCCTGACACATGTCCTGCTATTTTAATAACAGCGAGTTTTGATGGTTGCTGAGCTGCGTTAATGAGCTCAGCTACAATGCTATGGTGAGCAATTGGCTTTCCATCTGAGGTTTTAAAATTTCTCTCTTCCCATAATTTAGCAAAATCATGGACTATGCTATATGCATATTTGGAGTCAGTGTATATATTGACACACTGATCTTTTGCCAATTGACAAGCTCGTCAAAGCAATTAATTCTGCAACTTGTGCTGACCTATATGGCAAAGAGTATGCCTCAATTACACGATCAGGTAATTCAACAAAGGCATATCCACACAAATATTCGTTATCATTCGGCTTGAAACAGTATCCATCAATGTACCAGTCCGTCCCTCCAGGACAGATGTAGAAACATCTGGCCTGCAGGCAATCGAAATTTGGATTCTGGTCAGGCAATCGTGGTCGTCACTCTCAAATTCACCTTGCGTCAGGAACCTGTGCAAATGTACAGTAGGGCCATGAATAACAGAAGTTGGTTTCAGAATCAACTTAGCAGTAGATAACAATATGGCCTCATAGCCAGAACGGCGTTGAGCAGTCATATGTTGAGTATTGCTCATAATGACTCCTACCTAATGTGGCGTGTGCACTATCAATTTATGTGATAACACAATTCGTTCAGCATCCTGTACCATGATCGCTGTGGCAGTCACTGCACGCAAACAAGCAGGAATCCCTGACTACGGACTCAAGAGTTTTAGACAAATCGCAATTGGGCCGAAAATTACCTCCGTGGTTCTGCGCCAGGATTCCAGCGGCTGTGCCTCCGCCTTCATGCACGCACAGGTGAAAGTCTTGTGTGTAACTCGGGAGGCCCAGTGCAGGAGGTCTTGTGAGGGAGGATTTCAAATGTCTGAATGCTTTGCCCATCTCCGTCCCCCAGAGTAGCAGCGCGCAGGATTCTGTCATGAATCGAACAGCTGGGCATCCATAATCTGCAGTAATTAATTAGTCCCAGGAAGCTTTGCATTTGCTTCCTTGTTGTTGGGTGTTTGAAGGTAGCAATAGCTTTCACTCTGTCAGCAGACACTTGCACCTTGCCCTGTGACAGTTCATGTCCAAGGTATTCAACCCTCCTCTGAACCCATTGCAGTTTCTCTCTGGATGCCTTGAAACCAGCCTCTGCCAAAATGTTACAGACAATTCTAGAGGCAGCAGCACACATGTCCTCAGATGCACCTGTGATGAGGATGTCATCTGCATACTGAAGCAGACAGGTGTTTGGAGGAAGCTTGGCATCTTTCAGCGCGTGCACTACAGCAGAGAAAACAGCCGGAGAATCCCTGAACCCTTGTGGAAGTCGTGTCCATGTTAGCTGTGATTTTTCTAGGGTAAAAGCAAACAATGGCTGAGTCCGGCGATCAACAGGAATGCTGAAGAAGGCACTAGAAATATCTACAACAGTATAAAATGAATGTTCAAAGGTATAGAATTAATTACAGTTTGCACATCAGGTACAATTGGAGACAAAGGAGTCACTAACTCATTAACTTTTCTCAAATCTTGAGTTAGACGCCAAGAACCATTTGCTTTCTTAATTGGATTAATTAGTGTATTATAAGGTGAATGAGTGTGCACCAGAATGCCTTGAGCCAGTAACTTATCAATAACAGGGATGATACCATCCACCTTCTCTTTTGAGAGGGGGTATTGTTTTTGATAAACAGGCTTGTCTGTTATTAGCTTAGCGACATAGGGCTGTACTTCGATGAATCCTGCATCATCCTTATGGGCCGCCCACAACTTGGGGTTGACGCCTTCAATTTCCTGTTTGAGTTCAGTTGCAGTCTCGTCCTCAAGGAGCACACTTCCTGTATCAACAGTGAGAGAGTAGGCTGCAGGAAACATAATTTGCAGAGAATCAGCATCAAAGTGAATTTGAATACCCAATTTATGCATCAAATCTCTACCCAAAAGGCAGAATGGAGAATCTGGTAATATTGCAAAAGCATTCATTTTAAACAATGAAGGGATATCATTAGAAGTAACCGTCAAGCTTGGCGTCATTTCACATTTTATAGGAACACCATTGATTCCCACAGAATTCACATGCTTTCCTGTAATCGGGACTTCATAAACAAGAGAAGATCCTGATGAGATGGTGGCACCACTATCAATTAGAAAAACATAAGGTTTATGGTCAACATTTAATTCAATAAATGGCAAAACAGTTGACACATTTGGATAATTCAAAGAAATCAATGAAAAATTATCAAAAGAGGGCTTATCTGAACTGGAGCTCAGTCATTGTGGCCATGATGTGGGATAGGCAGGATTGTGTCTCCCAGTTTGAGCAGGAGAGGGCGCAATTGGGGCTTCGCTGAGAGCCACCAAAGTTCCTTGTCATCTGCTTTTCTGACCTCTTCCTTAAATCCCATGTTTTCTTCCTACAGTCTCGTTCAAAATGTCGAGGTTTTCCACAATAAAAGCAACATCTCACATTTACAGATGAGCGTGGATTTATCGTGAGAGTTAATTTGTAGCATTGCTGGAGTTTTCCCCATGGAGGCACCAAAAGCTCCATGAGACGAAAGCTCACGCAAGCGTCGTCCCAATTCATCAACAGAAATTGTGGTGATATTTGGAGTAGTTATGCGAATTAACTGTGCCGTGTCCTTATTCATGTTATTTAGGAACGTATTCAAGAACAACGGACAATTTTGCTCAATTGGAATCGCAGATTCATCAACCCAACCATGTTTAAATCTGTTAAAAATGCAACAGGGCTTTCACCAGTTTTCTGTTTAGTGTTTGCTGCATGTGATATGTCTTGTTTAGCAGAAGACACTTTTAGCAAAAAGGCAGTCAATTGCTTGAAAAACTCTTTGAGCTTACCTGAGCTGGCCCATACCCACTCGTCATCCTCCTCCATCGGAATCAACAAATATTGAGTGTTTAGAAAAATCAAGGGTTTTGAAGGAGTTTTCTGAGTCTCAATACGATTTAACGTGCGAGGTATCATATACAGGATTTAAGTAATGAATTCCTTCAATCATTTCTTCCTCCGTGATATCAGCAGGCAGTGTTTTAGTCAAAATAAAGCGAGAGGAAGAGAGGTATCAGATTTCAGCTCTGGTAGAGAGCTAGAGCATTCAGCTTTCAGCTGAGTCAGAGAGCTAGAGCTATCTTGTTTTGTCAAATCTGGACCCTTCTCCCAATAGGTTTTCATTTTTATTTTATTTATTATTATTATTATTATTTATTTATTTATTAATTTTTTCCAGACTTTGTATGCGTCTTTCATATAGCTTGACCATTCTGGATCACCCCAAAGATTAAAAATCATATCTTTGCAGCGCGCATTTTTTCCTTTTGAAAGAACCATCGCGGGAAACAGATCTAATTGTATTTTTCCTTCTGACCATCCCGCGAGATTAGATAGATATGGCTCTGTGTACAACACTTTATTATTGCGATTCATAAAATCCCTGGGAGTTTCTCCCATTAATGATCGACTAATTGTGTCACCCATTTGAAACAGCCAACAAAGATCTCTGCTTTCATGCAAGTTTTACAATTTTAGAGAATTGCCAATTAAAATTATTATTATTTATTCAACCGCCAAAGAGAACTGAGGATACCACTGAAATAGGCTTATGAGAAAAACTTTTTTTAACTCAAACTCATCTATTCCCTTCCCACAAATAAAAATCTGTGAGGATAACACCAAAAATGAAAGGGTGATCAGTCCTCTTCACTCTTCCCGCATTTATCACAAAAATACGAGGATATCCACTTTTAACAAATATGAAAAAGTTTGTACGCAAATACAAGTATAAATTTCTCAACAGACAGTAAGATGCATTTAAGCATTTTAATTCCTACCTATCTGGAGAAATCCCGGACGAGCCCCCAGATTGATGGGTTCTAAGTCCTTTGTATAATGCCTCATCCCAATCCTGAATTGGTAGTTGAATAAACAAGTCTCAGCGCTGAGGGAGAGTATCTCAAAGAATCTCATAGAATCTCATTTTATTAAGGCCAGTGATGCAGAATATATACATAGGATGTAAAGGGGGTAGAAAAGTTTTAACCAATCACAGAGAGAATACATCATCTAGCTAGCTCATGGTAAAGGAATGTGAGATCTATACATAAACAAGGCTAATATGTTTGCCATCTGGTCAGCTATCCATTTGACCTAGAGGCCCTGCAAGACTTCTTCATACGTTTAACAGAAAAACCAGGGACCTTTTCTCCATCCAATCCCAGCAGAACCTGTTGCCATAGGTGGGGTGCTTACATACTGAAAACCATATGTTGGACTGCAGCCTCACAGAGAACAACAAATACCTATGTCCATTTTTACTCTATGCTGAGATATATATGTATACCAACAATTCTGGCATCTATCTCTCTCAGAGGGGCAGGGCTGCCTCCATAATATGGCTGGGTGGATAAAGAAGTATCAACAAGATGTCTAATCATCATGCATGTGGTGATGTTTTTTCCAGAAAACATCAAAGAATGGCAAGTTGATTCGTGTTTGTGTAGCCATAAAGGCTTGGGCAAATGACAAGGCTTGAATGTAAATGTCCACACCAAGACCTCACTGGTAGTAGGTCAATGTTGGCTCTTAAATAGGGTGGGCCATAAAATCGATATGCCGATTTATCGCGATATTTCCGGCCGCGAGGCGTTATCGATCGCTGTCTCCAAGTATCGATATTTTATCTGAATATTTAAATTCATATCTACATTGTGGCTGTTTACCGCTTTGGCTTCCCGGAGTGGCAGTACCTCCAGACTTCATGTGGTGGCGGCGTGGCGCTTCACGGCGAATACAGCGTCAAAATCGCGTCTAGTTTGGCGTGAACATTTTGAATCCATTCGCACGCGTCCGCAGCGAATTGAATGGCGTAGAAATCGAGCATTTGAAGCGAAATAGCGACGTTCAAGGCGCTCCAGCAGAAAAATGTCATAAAACACCACTCTGCCTCTTTTCATTTTCATAAAAAAAAATTAAGCATTAACAGCCACACAAATGTGGTACAGCCAACGCACTACCTGGATTATCTTCACTGCAAAAAAAAATACATTTAAAGTTATGAAACTTTACTTTGCCCTCAGTCAAAATGATTTGGTAGACAACAATAGATTCATTAGACCAAAGATCGCCCATTAGATTTACACAAGACGAATTATATGTCATGTTTAACCACTACAGAGACATCCAAGCCAGCGGCAAAGGCTAGAAGGACTGGCCGAGGAGAGGCAGCTCGCTGGGGTTAACGAGCGCTGAGCGCCCGCTGATCGCCTGGAGCTCACAATTCCAAAACGCAAGATCATTATAAATACAATATATTATAAATAGGCGCTGTCTTTACAAATAAACCACATAATTTCGCTTTAAGCAACTACGTTATCAACTGAAAAGCATTAAAACTACATTTAGTGACAAAATATCAGTATCTTTAGTTATGCAGGGTTTCTCCTCCGTCACTTGACCACGTGACAGCAGCAAGCAGGCTCCTGATTGGTTAACGCGCTTAGTACTCAGATGTGACAATACTTTATTATATAAGGTTTTATACTGGGTGTTTTTCACATGTGTCTATTTTGCAATTTCCAAATATGAAATGTTGCTGCTATGAATAAGTCAGAGATAGTGACTTTTCTTTATTATAAATCATTTAGTCACATAAAACTGTTCTCTCATGTCTGTTTGATGGCTTTATTTGCACTTACTGAACTTTAATGCTATTTCAAAAAAGATTAAATTATTTAGTTTTAATAATGAAATACATGATCATATGACTTTTTTGACGTTTTTCCATTTACAAAATGATATTGTGATATATCGTGAGAGATTTTCTTGCAATATATCGTCTGTCACAGAATCGCTGGTATCGTGATATTATCGTTATCGTGGGCAAAATATCGTGATATTATCGTATCGTGTGTTGACCTGTGATTCCCACCCCTACTCTTAAATGCTCCTCGACTGTCCAGGGGATCTGCTGGAAACTCAACAGCCTCTGACTCTGGTGCTGCAAGAGATCCACCCAACATCAATCTGTTGAAAAACAAAGCCAATATTGTAAGAAGTAATGAGTTAAGTAATCTTGTCTGCAAATAATTGGACTTTAAAGGGATCTCATGGTGTTCAGACTTGTATGGCTCAATATAACATAAATTATGTCTGTCTCTTACTGAAATATGTAGTAGAAAACCTATGAAAGATAGGTATCCATTACATATTTGGACAATGGGCGGCGCCATTTTGTTCGCATTTGTTTGCATTAATGTCGATGCGTGAATGTCGATAGAATGGCTGCACTCTGCAATTAACTGCCGCTTTTTGTAGCTATTTTTACCACAACACAACTCGAAAAAATACAATACTTATACGATGCCACATCAATTTCTTAATTGTAATTGCATTTAAAACACACTCAAATACACATGCGCACACACACACACACACACACACATCCATGCACTGTGCGTGCGCTCACGCTCAATCAGCTGTAATGTTATACGTGAGGGTTGACTTGGCTATTTGTCACCTGGTTCCGATTCGGCAGGCCAGCACTCTCCGTCGTGGAGATTGACGAGGGTAGCCCATAACACATCTCGATTAAGCCAGACTGCCTCAACTTGCGTGTGCTGTGATGCACAAGATATCTGATCACAGAAAAAAGACGCATCTTCTCAGAATGTTTCACTGTGTTTATTGCATTCAGGTGATGTATCAAACGATTTTTACATATCAATCGTACAATATTAGTTTGATCCATAAACCTACCTTGAACAGATTCAGCAATAAATTGCATCTCCTTGCAGCAAAGACTCTCTCTCTCGGTTCGCATCGGCAAGCAATTGCCACAGAGACACCATCTATTTTGCCCCACTCTCACCTCCTCAACCCCTCAGATTGTCTTCGTTTTGATGTAATTCATATTCAACGTCTTCAATGTTTTCATTCTCTGGCTCAAATTGAAAAGGCTGGTAGCCGCGATCGGTGCAACCATTCTACGTAGATATAGCTTTGACATAGAACGCAAACAAAATGGCGCCACCCATTGTCCAAATATATAATGAATAACATAGATCTTTCATAGGTTTTCTACTACATATTTCAGTAAGAGACATCATTTATGTTATATTAAGCCATACATGTCTGAACACCAGAGGATCCCTTTAACAAGGATAACAGTGTCGCCTGTCAGGATTTTCTTGTTGCCCCAAAAGCCAGACCAGCAATCCAACTTCTGTGGGAACCTGTTTCCCTCTGTGGAAAGAGGATAATTGTCCCACATCTGGATGAACTCCTTCAGATGCCAGTTCAGTCTTGAAAGGAAGACATAATGGAGGCAGATGATATGGAGATCTTGATCCAGCAGACTATTGTTTTCAAGGTAGGTGTCTGAAGGTGGTTTAGTAGTTGCCAGCTACAATGCACCACATATCACGCCACAGCCTCTCAATTTGCTGGTTGTGGACACTCTTCCCAGTGATGTGGCTTCTTCTCTCTGATGTATATCAATTGCCTGACCAAGATAGAGCAAGAACGATAAATAGTTAGTGGGGTGGAGCTTGGCACAATGATAATAATTTGAACAAACAAAAATACATTTCCAGCATATATCCAATATGATAGTACTAAAAAACTGGAAGAGCTACAGTTGTGATCTTAATTGAAAAACCTTTTTTAGGTAAGAAGGACATGATTAAATAACATTATTTACTGTATCATTTGAATTCAGATTAGGGCTGGGCGATATCCAAAAAAAAAATGTATATATCGATATTGTCCACATTTTTACGATATTCGATATATATCTCTATGTTTGCAATTGCTTTTAAATTTAAAAAAATATTTTCTTTTGCCCCCATTAAAAACAACAAAAACAAAAATTTGATCTTTAAAAAACAAAACAAACAAAAAAACATGCAAATTACAAACAATATGACAAAAACAGTGCTTTATTTTCAGCTACAGTGGGTCTATTTAACAGCTGCAAGTCAAGAAATAAATCAAAAATCAAATATATATAAATAAGTCTTCACTCTATAAATTAACTGTAGGCTACACTGATTCTTAATAAATACCATGCATACATTTTATGAGGTAGATGTAGGTTTGACTGTGTGTGTTTTAATCAGCGACACCTAAGGCCCGGGTGAGTCTCCAAACTAGGTGTTCCGTGACCCCATGCTAATGGTGCGTTCACACCGGACGCGATTCGCGCGAGTGATTTACATGTTAAGTCAATGCAGAGACGCGAATAGCCATTCTGCGGCGTGAAACACGCAAATTGAGCGTTTTGAACGCTAAAAATCCGAACTTTGGCAGATATTCGCGCTGCGTTAACCAATCAGGAGCTTGCTCTAGTAGTGACAACAATGAGGAGAAAATAGTATTTATCATATATTAATATCTGGTTCAGACAAGTGTGCATATGACTATTACTGTGATAATATTAAATGACATGAACGACAAGCAGTCTCTTTTTGTTAAATGCCAGTTTATGTATAACCAATAATACAAAAGTATAATCTTAAAATGTATAATAAGCTATAAAAAAGCAAAGATTTCAGTCAAACATTCAAAGTCAGTGCTAGTACGCTACAACAGTAAATTAAAGTTAAAAAGCCTAAAAATAAAAAAGTTATGAAACTTAACTTTGCCCTCAGCCTAAACGATTTGCCAGGGAACAAATTATATATCCATGAGACCAAAGATCGCCCGTTACATATACACAAGACGAATTATAGCTTGAGACACCACAGAGACATCAGAGCCAACGGCAAATGTGGGAAGGACTGGCCGAGGAAAGGCTGCTCTCGCCGGGGTTAACGAGTGCAGCTGCCGCTGATCCACTGGAGCTCACAACTCCCGAAAACGGAAGATAAAAAGTTCAAATAGGCACTCTTTTTATAAATAAACCACATATTTGAGCTTTAAACAACTATATTATCGCCTGAAAAAGTATTCAAACTACATTTTGTCACACATTAACCGCAGTATTTTTTACAAAAAAGACCTCAAGTGACCGAGTCAAGTGGCTGGTAGAAGCCCCTCCCATGGCCAGTCGGCGTCTGTTGTGTAGTGAATGGCACACGCGAATTAAGCGAATTTCTCGCGTAAATGAAGCGAGTAACCTCAAAATGTTCAAGCGTCCACCTTT
The DNA here is from genome assembly GCA_023029165.1 of Gobiocypris rarus. Lineage (NCBI taxonomy): Eukaryota > Metazoa > Chordata > Actinopteri > Cypriniformes > Gobionidae > Gobiocypris > Gobiocypris rarus. The sequence continues at coordinate 7,765,933 of CM040923.1, forward strand.
GCGCGAATAATTCGTGTAAAACGCGTCCGGTGTGAATGCCCCATTAGAGGTGTTTTTGTATGACAAAAACAGATGTTTGACTTCTGTGTGAACTCAAACATAAATCTTTTTCTATGATTAAATTTTTCCTCTACACCAGTCACAGTCCTTACACTAGCGTTTGGACAATGTAGAATGAAGACAGAGATCACTCGCCCAAGTTGTTTGTCTGTAATGTCAGAATAAGTCTGTTGCACATATTTAGTCATGCTCACACCAACAATTCAGGCTATGTCAGCAACGTTTTCTCCAGGAAGAATAGTAGCTGTTCCCTTGAGATCACTGTCATGGAGTTGCTTCCCTCAACCTCCTCAATTATCATTTGCAATGAGTAAACATACGTTCTTCATTGGGCAATTTTCCAATAGCAGCTAAAATTGCCAAGACACAGCTGATGCTCTCTAAGCTAATGAGAACATGATCAGTCTCAGCTTGGGGTCTTTGAAGTTCAGCTGGCAATATGTCCTGCGCATCTGCAATCTGGTCCAGTTGCATCAGCTGGCTGAAAATAAAGCATGAAATAACATAAGATAATATCAATCAATCAATAAAATTTTTATTTATATAGTGCCTTACAGCAGCCCAAAGGTGCACAAGGCGCTTTCCAAAACAAACATCAAACGACAACATAAAAACAAGTCCAACCAATCGAGTCCAACACCAAGAGTCAAAAGCTTGATTAAAAAAGTGTGTTTTCAGATGTGTTTTGAAAACACTCAGCACCGTGATGTTTCGGAGGTGCACAGGGAGTGCATTCCACAACTTTGGTCCTTGAACACTAAATGACCGGCCTCCAAACTTTTTATACCTGTATATTGGGGTAACCAGAGAAATATGATCAGAGGAACGGAGTGTTCTGGCTGGCTGATATGTTTTTACTAGTTCAGTGAGGTATACTGGGGCCAAACCATGGATGGCCTTAAACACAAACAACAGGATTTTATACTCCACCCTAAACTGCACTGGGAGCCAGTGAAGCAAGCGGAGGACAGGGGTGATGTGTAACCGTTTCAGTCTATTAGAGAGAAGAAGTGCGGCTGCGTTTTGTACCAGTTGAAGGCAACTGATGAGTGATGTATTTAGTCCAGTGTAGAGGGCATTACAGTAGTCGATCCTCGAACTGATGAAGGCATGAATTGCTTTTTCAAGGTCGGCTCTGGGCAAAAAATATTTGACCTTACTGAGAAGTCGTAGCTGGTAAAAACTCGCCTTCACTACTGCACCAATCTGTTTATCATACTGCATGTTTTTGTCCAAAATAACACCCAGGTTACGTACAAACGGAGCAAACTGAGGTGTCATAGGACCAAAGCTAAAAGCACTGTTGGATGAATCTGGGCTGAACAGGATGTACTCAGTCTTTCCTTTGTTTAAATGAAGGAAATTCTGGAAAAGCCACTGTTTGATGTCCTGAAGACAATTATAGAGAGGATCCAGTGACGAACGATTACTCAGAATCACAGGGAGGTAAATCTGGAGGTCGTTGGCATAGAAATGAAAATGAACGTTGTGTCTGGAGATGAGTTTGCCAAGTGGCAGTATGTAGAGTAAAAACAGAATAGGATCGAGAATGGAACCCTGTGGTACTCCAGAAGACATAGGGGCAACTGAGGAGGAAAAGTCATTGAGCATTACTGAAAAGGTTCTATTAGTGAGTTATGAGGAGAACCAATTCAGCACCACTTTCTGCAGACCAGCAACATGTTGAAGACGAGAAATGAGAATTGCATGATCCACAGTGTCAAATGCAGCGGTAAGGTCCAGTAAAACTAGAACCATAGAGTTTTTTCTGTCAAGTGCTTCAAGAATGTCATTATGCACCCTCAGTAACGCAGATTCAGTACTATGCCTGGTCCTGAAACCAGATTGGAATGTATCCCCAATGCTGTGTAATTGCAGATGAGCCTGGAGCTGGGAGTAAACAAGCTTCTCCATCAACTTTGACAGAAATGATAGCTGAGAAATAGGGCGGAAGTTTGATAGAATGGAGGGGTCAAGGTTGGGTTTCTTAAGCAACGTTCTAATGATGGCATGTTTGAGAACTGTAGGAACAGTACCCAAAGTAAGACAGCTGTTTATGAAGGAGACAAGGCAGGGACCAATGGTGTCAACAGCCTCCTTCAGAATCCTTGCAGGAACAGTGTCTAAAGGGCAGGTGGTAGGTTTCAACTCAAGGACAGCGTTTTTGAGCTCCCCAAGAGTAACTGCCTCAAAGTTCTCTAGCACACATTGCGTCGCACGAGACTGCATGACAACAGTAGAGTCTTGAATAATGGATTGCCTATGACCTTGTCCACAAAATATTGCTTGAATGCATTATATGTTCTTTCAGAAACATCAATCAAGGCTGCAGACACCGGATTAATAACAGAATTAATAGTATTGAATAAAATTCCAGGGCGGTGGCTATTGCTGTTGATGAGATGGGAAAGGTATTGTCCTTTAGCTTCTTTCAGTGCTCTCTGATATGTGGCCAGACATATCTCCTAAGCATCTCCAATGACACCTGCAACCTATCCTTCTTCCATTTTCGCTCTATCTGTCTGCGTCTGCGCCTAAGGGACCTAGTTGTATCATTGAGCCACAGGTCCAAAGGACCATTAGTCGACTTCGCCTTAAAGGGTGCAACAGAGTCCATAATCTGGGAGCAGATGGTGTTGAAGGAAGAAATAAAATGGTCCGGGCAAAAAGGTGATGCTAACTCAACAGAAGCAAAGTCAGAAGCGGAAAATGAAGCAATAAAATCTTCAACCGTAGATGAGGTGATAATGCGACGACGATGAGGGGCAGTAGGTTCTGGCGAAACAGCACAGATGTCAAACTGAATGAGGGAATGGTCAGAGATGGCAAAATCCACAACCTCACAAGCTGTCACAATATCCCCACGAGATATGATAAGGTCAAGAGTGTGACCTAACCTATGAGTAGGACCAGATATGGACTGAACCAGATCTAATGAAGCTAAAAGTGGCTTAAAATCATTAGCTGGTTTATCAGAAGGGCAGCAAACATGAATGTTAAAATCACCACAAATTAAAAAAAATTATGTGAAAGTAAGGTTTGAAAGGCTGCACAAACACTTTATTGCCAGAAGTATTGGGACACCCTGCAAATCATTGAATTCAGGTGTTCCAATCACTTCATGACCACAGGTGTATAAAATCAAGCACCTAGGCATGCAGATGCTTCTACAAACATCTGTGCAAGAATAGGTTGCCCTCAGGATCTCAGTTAATTCAAGTGTGGAACCATGATAGTCCAATAAGTCCATTCGTGAAATTTTCTCTCTACTAAATATCCCACAGTCCACTGTTAGTGGTATTATAACAATGGAAGCAATTGGGAACAACAGCAACTCAGCCAAATAACAGAGTGGGAGTAGCGCCAACTTTCTGGAGAGTCAATAGCTACAGACCTCCAAACTTTGTGTGGCCTTCAGATTAGCTCAAGAACAGTGCGTAGAGAGCTTCATGGAATGGGTTTCCATGGCTGAGCAGCTGCATCCAAGACTTACATAACAAATGCAATGCAAAGCATCGGATGAAGTGGTATAAAGCACTAAAGTTTGGTGGAGGGGGGATTATGGTGTGTGTGTGTTTTTTTTTTTAGGGGTTGGGCTTGGCCCCGGTCCCTTTGTTCCAGTGAAAAGAAGCCTTAATTCTTCAGCATACCAAGACATTTTTGACAGTTTCATTCTCCCAACTTTGTGGGAGTAGTTTGGGGATGGCCCCTTCCTGTTCCAACATGACTGCGCACCAGTACGTAAAGCAGAGTCCATAAAGACACAAGTTTGGTGTGGAGGAACTTGACTGGCCTGCACAGAGTCCTGACCTCAACCCGATAGAACACCTTTGGGATAAATTAGAGCAGAGACTGTGAGCTTGGTCTTCTTGTCCAACATCAGATATATTAAGATGTTAAGATATAATATTATGATATGATATGTTAATTTAGGATTTTTAATTATTAGTTAATTTCATATTACAAAGTAAATCTTAACTTGATTTAGGATTCTTATCCTATCTTACAAATTCTCATCTTATCTGTAGTAAGGAAATATTAAACCGCTCAATCGAGTTCGGTAATCAACTGTCAGGTCTGTTACCAAGCAACCAACAACGCAGAAACTGCTTCTTAGGTAAATGTCACGGAGTGACTTAATGCAGCGGAACCTAAAATGGCGGAAATAGTTCCGCCTGGACCGTTGTCCATGAAACACGCAGCCAGTTCCGGTAACTCCGGGCAACCAAAAGTGGGGATTATTAATAACACTTATGCGAATGAACGTGGTGATTGGTGATTGGGCAATTCAGAGAAGAGGAGGCGTATAAAGAAGGCATCCGGAGAACAGGAAAGGAGCCGAGGGGAGGGGCGGGGATGAAGTTTATTCCGGCAAACGCTGTGGGTGAGCCGGAGCGATCGGTTTGTTGAAGGGACGTATGGATGTGGACATTTCAGACTGGGCGAAGTCAAAACAGAGTACTGGGCTGAAGAAAACAGTTTTAAGTGTTTGAAGCATTCCTTTTGAAGTGATTGTGTTGGTGTGTATTATTACCTTGAAGAGATTGTTTACACTGAGAAGTCACCGGAAAGTAATTGAGAAGAGGAAGGAACAGAGAAATTCTTGTACTATTGACCCGGTATACACCAGACCTCTGGAAGAGAGAGGGAATTATTAGGTGTCAACGAAACTTGTGTGAGCGGCCCCACCCGTGAAAAGGATTGGAGGATGAGCCGAAACCAGCTGAGAAGAGGAAGGAGTGTGCTGAAAGGCCGTGGTCTTGATGTTTCCATATGGTCATCCTCCGCACCGACCCTTTCCGCTATCCAGGACCTATTTCCCGGCCCAACGTGGTGATCCTGACCCTAATTCACTGTGAGTGTGTGGAGTGCAGTGGGTGAGTCCTTTTGATGTGTGTACACCTGAAGAACTGTAGTGTTGTGCTATGCCAATGTTGTCAGCGATCACTCCCCAGACCGAAGAGAAAGCCCTGCATTAGAGGAAGTGAATTGGTGACGGTGGGCGATTATTTTATATATATATATATATATATATATATATATATATATATATATATATATATATATATATATATATATATATATATATATATACACACCCGACTGTGACTCATTAACCCCTTTCCCCCACCTGGTGGTGGCGTGGCAACTGTATGAAGTAAGAGCTTGCTGTGAATATTGTGTGGAGTATCGAAGGAGGGGAAGTTGGAATTGGCTGCTGCGTAGAAGCAGCTTATGTGCTGTCTCTGTGTATGATAATATGTCTGTTGAGTGCTTTCAGGTGCCCGCCCCTGTCTAGATCTCTTGTCCCGCTGTTGGAAGAGAGGAGAGGGAAGCGATTGGCCCACTCGAGCAGCACATCACATGGTGTGGTACCCTACCTCGATCTACCCACCTTTGTGATACCATCTGTGGGCGTGCTAGGCCCAGCGTGCAGCAGCCTTGACCTGTACCTCCATCTGCCCTGCTTGTCAGAAGCGAAGAGGTGTTGTATCTCTCCCTAAATGTTCATTGAAGTAGTATACTGTTAAAGGAACTCTGTGTGTTTATCTGCCGCCAGTCCGCAGGATTGAGCCAAGGGCTCTGTGTCGTCGTGGGACTGTTCTACTACGTGTGGGAAGTCAACGTCAATGTGTTCCTTAGAAGTCTGTCCTAGTGAGGAAGGCTAGAAGTCCGCTATGTGTAAATACGTCCTCTACAGCCATCCGAACCTTGAAGCGCTAAAGCCTGACGTCCACCTATCTACGGGTCTGTGGGTTGCATCCATTCCAGCTAAAGTGTAGCATACTCACCTGTATACTTGTTTGTACACCCAAAGCTAAGAGCCTAGTGTATCTTCCTGTATACTCACCTGTACGCCCAAAGCTAAGAGCCCAGTGTACCGCCCTGTATGCTCACCTATACGCCCAAAGCTAAGAGCCCAGTGTACCTTCCTGTATACTCACCAGTACGCCCAAAGCTACGAGCCCAGTGTACTGCCCTATATACTCACCTGTACACCCAAAGCCAAGAGCCCAGTGTACCTTCCTGTATACTCACCTGTACGCCAAAGCCAAGAGCCCAGTGTACCTTCCTGTATACTCACCTGTACGCCAAAGCCAAGAGCCCAGTGTACCTTCCTGTATACTCACCTGTACGCCCAAAGCCAAGAGCCCAGTGTACCGCCCTGTATACTCACCTGTACGCCAAAGCCAAGAGTCCAGTGTACCTTCCTGTAAACTCACCTGTATGCCCAAAGCTAAGAGCCCAGTGTACTGCTCTGTATACTCAACTGTACACCCAAAGCCAAGAGCCCAGTGTACCTTCCTGTATACTCACCTGTACGCCCAAAGCTAAGAGCCCAGTGTACCGCCCTGTATACTCACCTGTAATTCACGTGTGGATAAAGAGAGGAAGTTGGGAAGACCTACCTGCACATCCCCGTGAGAGAGTCAGAAGCGGCTCGGATTTAAAGTTCTCCAGTCCCAGAGAGCTAGGCCTTTCATTTTAAAGTATCCCTTTCCCCCTCCCCATATCCTTTTAAATAAATAAATATTGTTTTAACTTACCTGCTCTCGTCTGTTTGCTCGTTGGGGTGTTTTTGGGACCTCCTCGGGGTGGAAACTGAGGGAGGAGTGAGACTCACGATGGTGGTGGTCTGCTCCGACCTGTGACATAAACCTAAAATCAAAATGGATAAACGCCTTGCTTTTAATTCCAATGCTGCAGAAAATGACATTTTTATACGCTCCGTTAAAAAGTAAACGCCTGTTTTATCAATAAAAATGTATAAGGCCATAGTCACTTTAAGAAAGAACTGGCATAGAGCTGGTTTGACGGTAGACGTTCGAAATTTAGGGACCGTCTCTAAAGTTACATACATTGGTATACACATTTCTAACTTCAATAGCATTTGAACGGAATTACTTACAGTATCAAAACCAACTGTAAAGTGTTCATCTAGGTGTCCGCTATGATGCACACCTTTTACATATTCCGTTCAAATGCTATTGAAGTTAGAAATGTGTAGGTCTACAAATGTCGTATGTAACTTTAGAGACGGTCCTTAAATTTGCAAATATCAAATGTCCAGCGTCTAACCAACTCTATGCCAGTGAGGAATGACCGCTAATGCTCCGTGACGGCTCATTGGCCTCTGTAATGTTGTTCGCAATTCATCAACTAACTGCAAAATCATGTGTTGTAGGAGTCTGTAATTATTTACAAGCATTTTATCATGAAAACACAGCACATCCTCTGGGTCCTCCAAAAGTCTCTTCAACATCAAAACGTCGCTGCTCTTCATCTTATATAATTAATAAATGTAGCGCTCTATCGAAAAAAGATTTTTGTACTGTGAGTTTTACTGTTGTTTTTCAATAATGTTTGAAGTCAGGACACCAGTGGGGTTGTCCTAAAGTTAAGATGCTTCTGAATCTGAAGCCATTAACCGATCATTGGTGACCTTGACCAAAGCTGTCTTTATACTATGGAGTTTACGAAAACCATACTGAAGAAGCTCAAAAAAATTATTTACAGTAGATCATTAACAACAACAACAACATGTTCTATAGTTTTTACCAGAGAGCGACGGTTTGAAATTAGGCGATAATTATTTAAATTGTCCAAATCAACATTTTGCTTTTTTGGAACTGGGGTTACAGCAGCAGTTTTCAATGAACAGGGCATGAAGATGATGTACAAGAAATAGGCAGTTCCAGATTCAAAAAGATAACCATATGGTCAGAAAGATCAATATCAACAGAAGACAGCTGAGACACAAATTAATCATCTGCAGTGACAAGGTCTAGAGGAGGGGTTTTCATATGGAGCCAGAATGGTGACTTTAAAATTTTGCATCACAAATTAAAATTGTCATTTAAAACAAAAGCAAAACTGAAAAAGGAAACATTGGCATAGAGACATTTGCATTGAAAACAGTTGTATTGGCATTGAAACAAGTATTGGCACTAAAAAAAAAAAAAAATCTTACAATCTTATTCTTTTATTGTATTGGGATTTATTTGTATTTTTCAATGACAATCATCAGATTTTTTCTTCATGTCACTATTTTTCAGTGACAGATTTTTTTTACAATGTCAGTTTTTTTTCAATGTCACTGATTTTCACTTTAAACTTTCTGTCACTGTTTTAGCGTGGACAGGGGAGGGGTCTGAGGGGAGGGGTAAGTAGAGCATAATTTGCATATAGGTATACTGAAGAGGTAGGCCGGCGTCACTTTACTGGAACCCGTCGTCAGCTCTGAAGCCTCTGGCATGGTGGCGTGACAAAAATGTCCAGTTTAACGGGGACTTCCAAGCCGCAAGTAAGTCTGTTTTTTTCTCTGCCATTTACAAGTTTATTCACATGCAACCTGGCCGGTTTGGATAACTTTTAATGGCCGTTATGCTGGGGGTTTTTTCGACGTCGACTAGAACATGTAAATTACTAACATTAGCCGTGTTGGCTAACTTAACCTGTGGTTAATACAGGGTCAAAAATTAACACCGGTCAAGCACCATATGCACCGAACAAGGCTAAAAGTCCTGTTTGGCAAAAAAATAAATTAACGTTAGGTGTCTGTCGGTATATACTTGTTGCTGGTAAGTATGAGTACATCACAACAGTGGCTAAAAGTAACATAGCCTGTGACGTTAACACTGACATGATAAACAGCAGGGCTTCGGCTGTGTAAGATACACTACTGACATCCCCAACCACACACACACCGGAGAGCCGCTAGTTCGGCTTAAACGCAGGTAACATTACACAGTAACTCCTAGGGCCGCGAATGTGCTTCTATCTGTATTTAATGGTAGTTAGCGTTAAGTCTCCAGCCCTGTGATGTCTCCTTTCTTTTTCTTAAGGAGTTAGAGGCCAGTGTTATTGCTGCTGCACAAGGCCTCATAAACGTGCTAACGCAAAACATTCAGTAGCATCACACCCCAGCACAGCAGAATCCAGTGTCACATGAGCACCAGAATCGACAACAAGCACAAACAACAAAACAAAATGTGCAGGAGGAGATGGTCAGGTTTCTTTAAACTTATTTGTAATCATATGTTGGACTTATTTGATGGAGAATTGTATTTCATAATGTTGATTTATACACTTCTGTTAACCCCCTAAACATGCAAGTCGTTTCCTGGCTTCTTTACCAAAAGGAAAGGCAAAAACCGCTTTTCACCCTTACAAACCACTCCAGGGAAGCCGAAAGTCTGTAAGACATTCAGTGTGTATGTATATTTGGTTAATAAGGGCTGAACCAGCACGCCTTCTGCAGCTGAAGAGCTGAAGTTGAGCCAAGCAGGGTTGGGGAAGAGGTCCCTTACTTTAACGGATGATATGAGCCATGCAATGGTATTGCAACCACTCCTTTAATTGAAATTAATCATCATTTTGGCATTACAGTACACAGTAATATTAAACTTGTCAATATAGTTATTGTGATGCTATTACTATACAAAACAATTTATAGTATAATACTGTTATTTGTTTTATTACACTGTCCTTTTTTAAACCTCCTTTTCACATTTCTGTTATTCATTTTGCAGGTAAATAAAATTCTCATGGAAGAATATCCCAAAATGGAGGGTGGAAGGGTGGTTGTTCTACAAGGCTTCAGGTGCATACCATTTTCAAACACCTTTCATTTTGCATGGTGCAGGAACACCAACATTCAAAATGATTTCTCTCACTTTCTGTATATACAGGTGGCCACGGTAGAAGAAAATTGCTTGCCATTCCTCCTGATGTCCTCCATGGTTGTTTCAAATGCCACTAGTTGATCTAGATATACATAATGAGATTAAAAATAAGGATGTGAACATTTCAACAGTAACAATGATACAACAATATATTAACCAAAAATATTATTCAGTATTGCAGATTTATACTGATGGGTCTAAAGAACCAGAATCTGGAAGAACAGCAGCAGCTATTTATATACCTACATTTAAAGTCAAAATAGCAAGGAGAGTATCAGATCATATTTCAGTATATACTACCGAATTAATTGCAATATGTATAGCTTTACAGTGGATTGAGGAGGTGCAACCTAATACATCAGTGATATGTACAGATTCAATGGCTGCCCTTAAAAGTATACAGAGTGGAAGATCTGAAGCACGACAAGACGTAATATATGAAATATTACAATGTTTGTACAGAGTAAGGCAGTTGGGTATAATAGTATATTTCCTTTGGGTGCCAGGACATGTTGGAGTGGAAGGGAATGAGGAAGTGGACCAGTTGGCAAAGAAAGCCCTGAAACAAAATCAAGTTGAATTTATGGTTTCAATAAGTAAAGCTGAAATTAAGAGATTAATAAAGATTGAAGTAAGAAAGAAATGGCAAAAAATGTGGGATTGTGATCAAAAAGGAAGACATTTATATCAGGTTCAGGGATGTGTTGGTACTGAAAGGATAAGGTATGGCAATAGAAGAAAGGATGTAATCATATCAAGATTGAGAAAAGGGCATACAACATTAAATTAGTCTGCAGAGGATGGGAAAACATGAAAATGGTTATTGTGACAAATGTAGACTGTCTCAAAGGGTAGAGCATATTCTTTTAAGATGTGTTGCATACGAAAGCGAAAGATTTCAATTATCTCAAGAATTAGAAATGATCGGAATTAAAAATATATCGATGCTGGTGCTATTAGGAAATGGGTTAATGCAAACAAGAGTTTATGAAATAATGTTGAAATATTTTAAAAGGATAGGAATAATGAATAGAGTTTAAATTGTGTTTTTTTATCGCATGTAGTCTAGTCAAGTCAACTTTATTTATATAGCGCTTTTAACAATGCAGATTGTTTCAAAGCAGCTTCACAGTGTTCAAAACAGAAAAATAATGCAACAGAATATATTTCAATTATCATACAGTAACAATGTGGGCTTTAGATCAGTAATTTGGTCTATATGGTTAATTTAGTTTAATAATTAGATTTATTTTGAAATATATTTGAAAAATTGTTTTTCCCCAACTGAGCAAGCCAGAGGCGACAGTGGCAATGAAACCAAAACCCCATCAGGAGACCTAATGGAGAAAAATAAACCTTTGGATAAACCAGGCTCAGTCGGGGTGCCATTTCTCCTCTGGCCAATTAACAAACAGCGTATTATTATTATTCTGGCAATTTTAAATGTCAGAGGTCATAATAGATCTGAATATTCGAAAGATCTGAGGCAACACGCCAGAGACGGGTTTATTGAGGATGATGTATCGATTAAATAATTATTAAAAATAAATAATTTGAAATATCGGAGTCATTATGCCCCGGAGACAGGTTTTTATTGAGGATGCCGTATTGATTAAACAATTACTAAAGTTTAATATTCGAAAGATCGGCGGAAACACGCTGGAGACGGGTTGTTTTAAAGATAACATATCGATTTAAAGAATTATTAACTAGGACTATTCAAACAATCGGAGTCATCACGCCGGAGAAAAGTTTATTGAGGATGCCGTGTGTATGTAGTATAATTACATATTTTATATAGCGTTATATACAGTATTTTCCGCACTATAAGGCGCACTTAAAAGCCTTTCATTTTTTCAAAAAACGACAGTGCGCCTTATAGTGAGTATGAAAAACCAATGTTGCGGCAAAATAACGTTAACTCCGTTGCATTTCTGAATAAGAGACAAACCTTAGCCAATTGTGTCTTTATAAAGATTTAATTCTTGCAAAAATGAATCCACAGTTGGAGCAACCATGCTCATGGTGACCACAAGTGTGAACTGAGGAACAATAGAAGGCCCAAGCTTTTATACCTCTCAGTGTCTCAGTGTTTTTCCGTACCGAGGAAAAGGTGATACAAATGTCTTTCCCCCTCTACCCTTCTGTACCAAAAGCAAATAAGAAAGCAAGGGACACTGTGGTTCCCCCCTCTTATCTTCCCTCATCAGTGTTTGTGTCAAGGCCTCAAGCGGTGATGGGGTTTATTACATTTTATGAGGTAGATGTAGGTTTGACTGTGTGTGTGTGTGTGTGTGTGTGTGTGTGTGTGTGTGTGTGTGTGTGTGTGTGTGTGTGATCAGTGACACCTAAGGCCCGGGAGAGTCCCCAATCTAGGTGTCCCGTGACCCCATGCTAAGAGGTGTTTTTGAATAACAGAGACAGATGTTGATTTCTGTATAACCTTAAACATAAATCTTCTTCTATGATACAAATTTTCCTCTACACCAATAAAAACAATTTAATAATAATAAAATGTTTCAGTACGACTGGTAAACTACAAAGCCGCACCTTGCAGCATTACTGCTACCGTAGTCAGTAAACACCGGTACTGTGCTTTCAGATAATGACGAGAGAGAGAGCCGGGCAGGTCGGATGCCGTAGTCGCCCAACTGTTCAATTCGGACACTGAAGAAGAAGAATTCGAGGGATTCGTGGACGGGGAACTGAAAAAGTGAGCTTTACGTGTTATACGTAACTGAACAATGTGGAGTTATACACTAACGCTTTGATTTAGTGGTATCCGACTGTTTCTTTTACTAGGCTACGTGTTTACTGAATTAAGGAAAAGTTCCCTTCACGTTTGGGAGAAAAGTTAGCAAGGCTGGGAGATATTGTTTATATGCACATCAACGTTTGAACAACGTTACCATGGGAGTGAACGGAGTTGTCAGAATGCTTAATAAAGTCGGACTTTATCTGACTGTTTTGTTGACATTCCCTTTAGCACAGCTCCATCTAGTGGCTGCATAACGCAAACTTGACTGCAGTATCTTCTATTATATGCCCAATAATCCGGTGCGCCCTATATATGAAAACAGTTCCAAAATAGGCCATTCATTGAAGGTGCGTTTTATAATCCAGTGCGCCTTATAGTGTGGAAAATACGGTATTTAAAAGTGATTGACTGCACACCTTTATTTTATTTTACAGTCAATACAGACTGGTGGCATACAGGATAGTTCTGGAATGGATGCTCAAAGGTGAGAGATTGGGAAGACGCAACAGGAGGTGTTGCTGTGTTGTCAGTGCCATCAGACGGTCATACCCTTCTCAATCAGGACAGTATGTAGGCTTCAGAGAAGCAGAAGTGGCTTTTGGTCTTTTGTAGAAATAATAATTTGAATTGCAATGTTACATTTTTGATAAACATTATAATATGTTGTGGCTTGGTTAGTATTTGTTACTTACTGTAATTGCTATAGTTTTATTTTCATAGTCAGTGTTATTTGTTGTTGTATATACATCAACACTACATACATATTGATGTCTCACACAAATGTTTATTTTGGAAGAATAAAACAAACTTCAGAACTACAGTCGTTTATTTTTAATTACAACTGATGTAGAGTACCATCAGTGAGGACCATAATAACACAAGAAAAAATTTCACCAACGGTGTATTCTTTTTTTTTTTACCTCAGAAAGCAAAGATTAGAAAAACTATAAAACAACTTGAGTAATAATAATAATTGTACATTACACTATAACATTTTTAAAGTAAATTAGTGTCCAAATTGTGATAAGCGCGTTGCAATTACTTCTTGCTTGTCAGGCCTTGGATTCAGGGCTATGTGCTGCGGCAATGGGCGATGAGTCAAATGAGAAGAACTGTCCTTGTAAACAACGTTGGTGTCCAGCCGCCGTTGTACAACTTTCTCAACCAAAGTCTCTCTGAATTTTTGAGTGGTTTGTTCAAAAATTTCTTTGGCATGTTTGGGGAAAACCACGTTGTACCGAGGTAGACCTATAATAAAAGAAAATTGATGAAACATAAATTATACTATTTGTATTGATTACATTACTATAATTGATTATTCACATTTGATTCTCAACTTGATTAACTTAGATCTATTGTCATCGGCCTGCATATTGAAAACCCTATAGTAGTTATGCACAATATGTTGTTTTCTACTTACCAGTAGTGGTTGTTGCTTGCTGACGGCCTACATTTTCATTGTGGTCAAGGACAGCCAGTTGTGTTCGTGCAACCATGGACGCATAATGAAAATGCAGGTTCTTTGAGCAGTATTTCAGTAGGACTGAATGAAACACCTCCAGTTGTCCTAAAGATAAAAGAAAAATTTGTATCCGGTGTACCTACATGTGTACCTTATATACTACATTACTGTGTGTATATAAATAACTTACTAGTGTGTTTGAAAAGAGCCATTTGCCTCAAATCCTTTTGAAGTCCTTTGTCGAGAACAAGACTCTGTAGTGTGTGGAAGGCACGAGTCTTTTCCAAGCCATTTTTTTCTGCATTGCTGTTCCGGACTGAGATCATTGTGTCCACATTTTTTCGGCTTTCCTTCTTCAAACCAAATGTGCACACCTCTAATGTGATAAAGTATGGACTTCCAATTCTCAATCAGTTTCTGTATAAATACATGAAAAAGTAATTCTTATACAAATGTATAAATTTATAAACATCGAAAAATAGATCACCAAACCCAATATTTTTAAACCTTACAAGAACACAGTTTAGCTTAATTTCTTTTTTAAGAAAACAAAATATGCATGTTTTTAATTTTTGTGGTTCAGGGACTAACCAGTACAGTATAAAGGCTATGTCTATGTAACGCCCCCCAAAAAGATAACACAAGTGTGTGTTTGTATAAAGAAATTAAACTTAACATTAAAACATTACAGAACTTACGTCAGGGTCACCTCCACAAGTTGCAGAGCAATACCATAAATGGTTGCAAATACTTTGTGTCCATGGCTGCAGCTCTCGATTGTCCTTGTATCTTGACATAGAGCACAATTTTTTGGAAAGTCCTGAAAAAATTAATTATAAAATAATTAAAAATGATTGACAATATAGTGCATACCAAGGTTAATTTAGTACTTCACGGTTTATTGTAGCAATGCATGCAATTTTGGATGCATGCAAACAACACATTATATATTCCTACAGAGGAATAAATAAGCTTTCGACTGTGCTGCTTTTTTGATAATTCATAATTAATATATCTCAGTCTCTTGTGAGACAGTTACCTTTGACTACATGCCAAATATCAAATTCGTGATGAATGTTGGGATATTCTACACGCATAATCTTTCTAATAGATGGCGAGCTGTCTGTGGTCAGCACGTCTATTTTGATTTCTTGCTCTTGTATTTTGTTCACAGCCCTCTTGAATCCTACTGGCTCCATGGCCACAGAACTAGATGCTTCTGTAACCTGAAATGCAATTCCATGTTAGATAAACAAGGAGTGTGTGTATTTTCATTGATGATCAAAACAATCATAATTTTTTTTGTAGTACTATTAAAACCATTGTATATTGATCATAACATTGCAAAAACTGCCAGTAATGTTACTGTACTTCACTTAACTTTAAAATAATGAAGACCTTCTAAGGTTACTTAAAATTAATAACATACAGGATGTAGAATTATGTCATGTAAACTGACCTGCAACAATTCAAAGTGGACAATCTTGTCTGTTGCGTCATCCATTAAACTGTATGTGTTGTATTTTGCCGAAAATCCAGGGCTAAAATAACCACAAGTACAACACATTTCAGTGTTTTTAAAATTATCTCAAATTGTCAACAAAAAAAAAACTACATTTACTTGCCTGTCTGACCTCCCATCTCCGGACAAATGAACTGGATTACAGAGTTCAGTTTGCAAATGTAAGTCATTAATTGCTGCTTTCTGTTGTTTTTGATATTCTTCATCAATGACTGGAATAAGGTAGGAAGACTGAATGTCAAAGTAAGTGGTTTTATGGGGTATTTGAAGGTTGAGCAAAGTGGTCCAATCAGATATGTCTGTATATGTTGCTCCAGTGAATAGAGTGCATGCAGAAACAAGAAGATTATTATCTGGCATTCCCCTAACATCACTGCATGAACTCCACTTTCCCTTGTGGTTTTTTTCACATTCCCAGTGAACACGGAGAACACTTCCCACAGTTGCTTTCGTGGTATTTGTTATTACTGATCCACATTCTTGACATCTTTTGAACAGCTCCATGACATTGGGCTCATTGACAATCCATTTTTTCTGTTTCCAATGCATTTCACATTCCTCATCTTCTGTGCTTGGGGTAGATGTTGATGTTGAACTTAGTGGCTGAAAACTAAAATCTTTCTTTTCCGATGGAGGATCTATGGAAAGCAGGCTAACATCAAGCTCAAAATGTTCTTCTAATTGCTCTTCTGTCTGTACTGGTTGATTATAAAAAGGGGGCTGTGAAATTACATGGATTAAAGTTGGTATATAATATAACTGAATATAAATTAGTCATGTAAATAGTAGATTTAATACACTTATTACAGTATATCTGTGCATTTTTAATGATACAACATCGCTAAATTATTAAATGCAAAATTTTTAGAAATTCATTATTTCCAATGTCTAACACAAAAGCATAATTGACCATAAATTCACTTTGTAATCTGGTCACAAATTATGGTACTTACAGACTGGTAGGAGTGAATTGCAGGGTGGGCAAAATATATCCCAGATGATGAGAGTGTTTCCCTGTTTCCAACACTTTCAGGACTTGTGAGCACTAAACGAAGTTTAGACTGAACATCTGCAAACTGTCTCGTAGTAGTTCCTGGATCAGAGTCCTGTTGCTTTACTGGTGTTGACTGTGGAACATTAGCCAAAAACACTCCTGCTTCCTGGACCTCCAGCTCAGCGCTATTGTCTTTTGCTAGGGACTCTAGATTTCCACGAGATGGATACTTAGGAGTAAAAAATAAATAAATTAACACGTCTATAGTAATAGAAAGATATTAGTGTTAAACATTCACACGTTATGAAACACAGTGAGGAGAGAACAAAAAGGCAATGCATCTAACTTAATATAGTATAAAAAAAAAAAACATACCTCTGTTTGCTGTAAAAACGTATTAGGCACAGCCGACGCTTTCAGAAAACGGCGAACTCCTTGCTGTGAAGGTTTGAAATCATCGTCGAAAAAATGATCACTGCACACTCTCTTAAATATTAGAGCATGTTCGGCTGTGTTGATATCCAGGTGCAGCGCGATCAACCACAGTTTCAATCGCTCCGGATTGCGTGTAGGAAATCGATGAAAAGTCATACATTTATGTCCTGACGAAAATTTTCTTTTGGGCTTTTTAATATTAAAACAACTAGGATACGCACACGAAATGGGCATTTTAAACGATAAACTGACACAAAGACTTTTGAATATGTGTATATGGTCCTCTGTCCGCCGCACATTTGTAAACACTGACTCGGTACTTCCGCCTACGTCAAGCGTGACCTTTTCAACGTAATTGCGTATTACGTGACGCCACGAACGCGCATTACAGAACAGAGCAAGGCGAGCATTTGTGATTATAAAACTGAAACTTTTGTATTTTTTTTTAAATGACCGATCGTTTCGCTAGATAAGACCCTTATTCATCGTCTTGGTATCATTTAAAGCCCTTTGAAGCTGTACTGAAACTGTCATTTGGACCTTGAATCGTTTGGGGTCCATTGAAGTCCATTATAAGGAGAAAAATCATGGAATGTTTTCATCAAAAACCTTAATTTCTTTTCGACTGAAGAAAGAAAGACATGAACATCTTGGATGACATGGGGGTGAGTAAATCATAAGTAAAAGTTTTTTTAAAAGTGAACTAATCCTTTAAGTAGTTTACATGTGAGCTTCACACTCCAGATCAGTAGGTGGCGGGAATGCACCTTTATAAGTTGGTTTGCCAAACCGCCATAAAACAGAAGAAGAAGAAAAACTCTTTCTCTTTGTGCACATTAGGGGCGCTCTGCCGCTTTCAGTCGGTTTGCGACTCGCCAGTAAATCCACAGCAGAAGAAGAACACGTCATAAGCCTGCGCAGCGCTCCTGTGTCTGATGTGCTTCGGCTGAAGAAAGGTTTGTGGTTTTAAGCGTTTAAAGTGTTTGCATTGATACAAACCGTTCATGTTATTGTTTTTTGGAAGCGCGGTAAAATCAATGGATTAGTATTCAATGTAACATTGTAATAATGCATCTAACAGCGTTATTTGCGTGAGTAAAGTGCATTCACACACAAGTAACAGAAAAAATGCGTCTCATTTTATTGGTTAATAACTGTGGATACAGTCGATGTAATTAAATTTAATGTACATACATTGTGAACAAAGTTTTTCTTTGTGGAAATGTTTTTTTCTGTCTTCAAACACAACCTTTTAGCTTTTTCCTTTGCGCCTCTTGGTCACAACACAGCTGTATTGCTTTACTTTTATGGTCTTCCTAAGGGGAAACTAGTTTTGCAGCAAAAGGTCAAAGACAATACATAAAAACGCAATACATAATACACATCTTAGTGTATTCCCAGTGGAACAAACTTATTGTACTCATAATTAATATTTTATGTGCTGTATAAACTTGCCTTATTCTAATGCTCTTTAATGTGATTTGTCTGTATTCGTTTATTGCATATCTTTAATAAAAATGTGAACAGTGTCTTAACTCTTAAGGATTGTGCTTGTGTGCTGCAAATCATAAAATATGCCAGAATAACATAACAGCATTTTCTGTTTTTAGCATACAATTAATGATTGTAAACTGTGTTTGGTGTGTTTAGATCAGGGATGCAAAGCTTAGTTCCATAGCTTTTTATGTATTTTTGGCCTACCTTTAACTATCACTCTCTAGGGAGCTAATGGAGACACCCAGAAATTTAGTTTGGATTTATTTTTCTTTCTGTCAGTTATTCTCTTCCTAAACAGGACAGAGTGTCCGAACACGCAGAAAAACTCCTGGTGAAGCGACTGAGATCCACGTGACATACAAGATGGCGTTGATTAAAGAGGAGAGTGAAGAAATTAAGATTGAAGAAGTATTCAGTGTGAAACAAGAAGATACTGAGGAACAAATAGGTAGGTTTCATTCTCAAAGCTGAACTCAAACATTTCAAATGTTGATGCCAACAGAATTTAATGATATTTTTAAGTATGTCTTATGAGTGTCCTATTTAAAGCAGTTTTATTTGACATCTAGTGGGTCTCTTGGGCAGTAGGTGTGGGAATCTCTTGGCACTAGGGGTGTGATGAGATTTCTTGTTGAGGTGAAAGCTGTCTCGTGTCATATTGTAATGACGAGGGCGAGGATGAAGTTTGGATAGAATATGCCAACACTACGTTTACATTACTTCTCCACTGTAGTTTGCCTTTTTATAGAAATAAAAACAATTTAATTCAGGTGGATAACTGTCACTTAAATTCCAACAGCTCATCCAACATGAGCGGTTCGAGCTGTACATAGTGCATAGCACTGATCACGTGTCGAGAAGACGAGCGCTCGCATTGAGCGTGTGTTACGAGTGTGTGTTACATGAGATTCAAAAACCTGTTCAATGGAATACAACGTTTAATAACACGTTTAACTCACTTCATATTGTCAGTCGAGTGTTCGTGAGCTGATGTGGCTTATCACAGAACGAGGCGGTCGATAAGATTAAGTAAAGCAAAGATATGCTGTTCTGAAAGGACGTCGGGAACGTGATATTGAATGAGTGACCGCTCCTGTTCAAACTACACCAGAGTTACCGACCGCTACCGTGTTTTAGTCGGAAATGTAATCCCGCGGCGCAAAATATCTGGTCGGGTCCCGCGGGAATGCAGACCTCTACCTGAGACTGCTTGGAGAACTCAAATACACCATATCTTGCTGCAGTTGTTTATTGTCGTCATGTTTAATCAGTCAAAGCGTTTCTATCTTCTTTTTATTCAGCCTTCAGTGCTAGCTTCACATTAGGGATTTCCTGAAAACGATAACTTCTCTGAGGTGTATGTGTCGTTTCTGCTTGAGGGCGTTGGGGAAAACATTTTCCCCACACTGTTAACCCAGTATAGCCTATTGCTGCGTTCCACTCCACTTTTAGACACGCTGCCTGCTGCCATTTTGAAGTGCGTTCCACTTCGTGAAGTGGACAAGGGAAGTTTATATGGACATTCGATTTTGACCAAGGGAGCGAATCTACTTCATATGCCACAATGCAACACGATTGTGATGTCATTGCATATAGCGTTTAATTTAACCCACCATAAACAATTTAAAACAACCCAAACACCTATATACATATAGAATGCTGCATTAAACAATTTTGTGAAGGAAAAAAATAAATAAATCAACTCCATAGTGGATTCCAAGTGATCAAGGGCTTAGGACGTTCCATTTCAGTCCATTGCAAATCTTCCGCCAGTAGTGTGCACTCATGCAACAACGCACATCCAGGTGAACGAGACTGAGGGAAGTTAGCAAGTGAAGGGCATAATAAAAGCGAACTGGAACGCATCACTAGTAGAATCTTCTTTGCTGCTCAACAGAGCAAGATGGATAGAAAAACTGAGCTGTATTAAATCGGAGTATCTGTGACTTGAAAAGTGACCCATCTCAATGGCCAGAGGTGTCATTTTTTCGTCAAAATACATGCTTCCCAAATTTTACATGACATGCCTTCTTCATAAATCACCAAGTCTTTGGATGTAGACGTTTATTCAGAGTTCCTGAATTGAATGTATTTAGAGTATGTATTACATACATTTAACATTTTAAAATGATCATAAACTTTGTGCTTTGAAATGTTTTTCTGAATGTGCTGTGTGCAATGCAAAGGGTGTTTATGTATTTGTTTGAGGTAGAATATAAACATGAAATGCGCCGAGTAATGTCAAACGTTAATTAACCGCAGTACCACTTTGTCAGAAGCCTAAAATCCAGTTACTGATGAGCTGTTTGTCATCAATGACACAGGTTTAGATCAAGTTTAAACATCCGTCAGTTTTCTGCTGTCCTGCATACATGTAGCTTTATTCAATTATTTATTAGTTTTTTGTTAGTACGGACATGCACTATCAAATTAATTCAGCGTTTATATTTTACAAAGTAAATTTGGAGTTGTCATGTCAGTCTAACAATTCTCAAATTACTGACAATAGCAAGGTTTTTTTATTTATTTATATATAGCCACTGTCATAATCGAAAGACTGGGTGATTTATGAAGTAGGCTATTATGGCGTTTAATATTTGGGGGAGCAGCGTGCATTTTGATGAGAATGTCTTTCAAGTGTCGTACATTACTAAATATCAGCTTGAAGCACAAACATGAGCCCAGCCCATAATGAAATAGTGTGAGGTTATTAAATGTACAAAACATTCAAAAGTCTTCTTTATGTGATAGCTTGTGTGAAAACTGCTTTTTGAAATAGTGAATCGTGATTAGTCAATCAGCCCACTTATAAATAGTCAACATCATCTGCTTATGTTTTCTCTCAGCTTTGCTTGCTATAAAAAAATTATTTAAAATACATTGTTACAGCAGCGAGAGAAAAACTAACATTATTATGTCATGGTTCAAGAGCCCAACTAAAGCAAATACTCATCACCATAATGGTGACTTCAAAAGAAACAATAAAACAACATTTGTTAATTCTCAATAAGAGCTTCTGTAGACGTCTGACAGAAATAAAGTCAGCCTGGTTAGTAATGTGTGACGCTGGTAATGCTGTTTGTGGAGTTGTTTGAGACTCCTCTGCTGAGATCTTCAGAGATTTTATGTATTTTATCTTCAGTTGATGAAATCAACTTTTTTCTGTTTATCTTTCTCTTGCCTTCAGTGATAACAGCAGGTGCTAACAGCAGCCTTCATTTCTTTTCGCTCACTCTGTCAAGTGGTCTATTTCAGTAAATTAGTGTAGGGAATAGTGAATGAGGGTATAGGGTGTGATTTGGAACATGCTGTAATTCACAGTAAATTCCTTTCTCGAAAATGACATATTACCCAGAATGCACAGTACACAGTAAATTTCCCGGTGTTGAATTAACACCGGTCGGTGTTCATATGGGAACCACCAGCAGGGTGTTAAAGTAACACTGAAGCAGTGTTAGAGTTAATTAGATACTAAGTGATTAATTGAGTAATGATTATTTGATTATTGAAGACATCTGATGATAATGAGCAGAATCATTGAAGAAAAGAAAAACAAGAACTACAACTGACTTCAGTGACAGCTTTAGATGAAATCAACTGAGAAGACATTAAATATCTCTTATTACAAACCAGACTGACTTTATTTGTCATTTATCTACAGTTCTTTTTGAGAATGAGGTTGATGGTTTATTTGAAATGTTTGGTCACCATTATGGTGATCAGCGTTTCCTTTAGTTTGACAGTTTGACTCTTGGCTTTTTATGTCAGTTTGTGGGTTTTGTAACAGAGTTCACTGAAACATGCAATTTGTTGCAAAAGAGACCAAAAACAATAATGATTAGGTGATCAATCTTTCAATATATATATAAAAAAAAATGTTTTGAACAATAAAAGATGAAACTTGTTATTTTGTATAGGCTTTCTCCAGCAATCATTACTTTTTGCCAGAGATCAAGTTTTCTGAATTGTTATTTAAACCCATTGTTAAAAAAACAACAACCTTTAGACACACAAAAACATCAAGAATCAGCATATGAATCTCAATAACGGTGACATGCTTCCGCCGCAATGCATGCTGGGAGCCACCATAGTATAACACTCATGACTCCCAGCATGCATTGCAGCATTACGCATGTCACCATTGTTGAGATTCATATGATGATTCTTTATGTTTCTATGTGCGATGTTTTTCATCTGTTTTTTTTTTTATTGTATTTATTTTCTCTTCAATTATTTTTTTTAGTTAGAACTATAAACTACTGAACTCATACAAGTGCAGACACATTCCAAACAATTGATTTTTATTGAATTAGTGCATGGTGTGAGACCCCAACCCGGTACTACAAATATTTGTATAAACAGAAATTCTGTATTTGGGGAGCCCAGACCCAAGAAGATATTTTCCTCCTTTTCGTTTCCGATGTTAAACCCGGCTATTGGGTTACAAATTATTTAAGTGATGTGTTTATTCTTTACAATACTACATACACTGTTTGTAATTCCTTGTATAATTCATTCAATCATTTTTTGATTTAAAGGCCCACTGAAGTGCTTTGGAACACACCGCATTATTCAAAAAGTTGATGTCATTTCCCCTCAAACGGCTCTATATATCTGCAGCTCATATTATATTTTCTACGGTATATTACTTTGCTGTAAAAATATGGCCGTCTTTTTTTTTTTTTTTTTACAGCATTTTTTTTACAGTGCAGACCCCATCCCATTCTATGTATGCCATAGTAAAGAGATGCTTTTTTAGTCTAGATTTAAACTGACAGAGTGTGTCTACTTCCTGAACAATGTTAGGAAGACTGTTCTAGAGTTTAGGTGCTAAATAGGAAAAGGATCGACAGCCTGCAGTTATATTTTTATATTCTAGGTATTATCAGCTGGCCAGAGTTTTGTGGGGGGGTGAGTTTTCTGTGGTCTGGGGTGATGGAATGGGGGGCTTCTATGATAAAAGACTGCGTATGCCTATAATAAAAGATAATGAATTTCAAACCTGAACCAAACATATTTTTATTTAAAGATTAACAATCTGTCACTAGTCTTTAGTCTACCACAAAAAACTATATTAAAATCATGAACTCAAATGTAATTGTGAAAACAAAAAAAAGAGACTGTTGTAAGTAAGAGTGCGTAAATCAGACCTTTCTGTATAGCCTAACGCTAATAAGCTTAAACAAAAATAACCAAATAGTGTAGTGAAGTATTTTTTTGTTCACAGAACAATCAATCTTTACACGCGCATCACTGTCCAACTTAGAAAAAAGATGCTGCAGCCAATGAGCAGCCGGCGGAGGGTGGTTGCAGGATGACTCAACCTCCGCATCCCGTTTTTAATGTTTATCAGACAATAACTACTCAAGATTTTGCTTTAGTATAATTTTCGGGACAATTAGGCCCAGATTCGGGATTCGTGTCAACAGTTTAGATTTCGGGACAGTCCCAAATTTTTAGGGACGTCTGGTCACCCTATTGTCACCTGTCCTCTTATTTGAAATTTTGACATTAAAATAGTGTTTTGATCATGTTTTAAATCAGCAAAAAAATAAAAACTTACATTAACCTATAGCCTACTTGGTAGTTTATTGCTGCATTATTAAATAATTTCTAATGAACATAGACTGGATCCATTTAACATTCAGCAGGCCAACATAAATATAACAGAACATGTGAAACAGTGCTTTTTAAGTAGGTTTAATGTTAAATAACAGTGCATATTCTTCGGTGTATAAATTAAATGCTTATATTATTATTACATTGAGACATAGCTAAATTCTACTGTAGGCAACAACATAAATCCTGTCACAATTACTTTGTTAAACTGAACTTTTATTTTGACGGGTTGCCGTGAAGACCTTCGAGTTCCTGTGTGTGGTTTTATATGATAGATTTTGTTGAATGAAATGGTAAAATGCTCATGAAGTGACTGGAGATGCATCGTGGAAATGAATCCTTAATAGGTTACAAAAGTTAATTTAGTCCATTTCTTTTGGACATTTGTTGTTTGTTTAACATTAAAAAGCAGACAGCAGCGCAGCAGGAATATGACATTATACTCTTGGATTATGCAGCAGACATTACACAGCTCAGTGCCTTCACACATTTCATTAATAAACCATCTGTTTGTTATATCTGCCTTTTTCATGCTATAGTCCATATGCCGATGGTTGTAAATTGATCACATCGGTGCATCCCTAGTGTTGACAGAACTGGGCTAATATGGTCATACTTCCTGGTTCTAGTAAGAACTCGAGCTGCTGCGTTTTGGACCAGCTGCAGTTTAATTATTAAGCGAGCAGGGCAACCACCCAGTTGAACATTACAATAATCTAGCCTTGAGCTCATGAATATAAATAAGGTCAAATAACTGTTCTGCATTTGCATTGAAAGTATATGCTATAATTTAGATTTTTTTTTTTTTTTAGATGGAAGAATGTGATTTTATAGATGCTAGAAACTTGGCTTTCAAATGAGAAATTGGTATCAACTGATGACAAGTGCTTGACAGAGCAGCCATTAAGTGTTCTATGTATTCTAGGTTACTACTTGCTTAGGTTTTCAGAATTAAGTTGCAAGAAATTACTAGTCATCCAATTGTTTATGTCAGCTATATATTCCGTTAATCTTGTGAATTGGTCAATTTTGTCAGGGTGTGAAGAAATATAGAGCCGAGTATCGTCAGCATAACAATGAAAACTAATGCCATGCTTCCTAATAATATCTCCCAGTGGTAGCATGTACAGGGTGAAGAGCAATGGCCCTAGCACTGAGCCGTGCGGTACTCCATACTGAACTTGTGATCGGTGTGACATCTCTTAATTTACTGCTACAAACATAACGGTCAGATAGGTATGATTTAAACCATGCCAATGCAGTTCCACTAATGCCAACATCATTTTTGAGTCTATTCAAAAGAATGTTGTGGTCGATAGTATTGAATGCATTGCTAAGATCGAGCAAAACTAATAGAGAGATACAACCACGATTGGATTATATGAGTAAATCATTTGTAACTCTGATGAGAGCAGTCTCAGTACTATGATACGTTCTAAATCCTGACTAGAAATCCTCACAGATACCATTTCTTTCTAGAAAGGAGCATAGTTGTGAGGACACAGCCTTTTCTAGTATTTTTGACAGAAATGGTAGATTGAGAATCCTTCTATCCTGTTTCAAGTTTCTTTGGTCAGCCTGACCTGACCCAACATGGGCGCCATTGGTGCAGGACATTCAGATTTTGTGATAAGTAATTATATACTAATCTTACTTTTTTCAGAAAAAAATGCAAAACAACTGCTAATATTAATCGTTAACTAGTGTTGTCACGATACCAAAATTATGACCAGACTAAAATACCTCGATACCGATACTAAATCGATACCACGGTCAAAATACCACCCAGTAAAAGTAATTGAATAATATGACAACAGAACTTATTAATCATAGTCTTATTTAATTTAACTAAAAATGTTCCTGCATTGGTTTTTGACCATTTCTTCTAATTGCAATTTTTTTTTTATCTTTGTTTTTAAAAAATAAGATAAATGCAAATTACAAACAATATGACAAAAACAGTGCTTTTTTTCAGCTTTAGGTCTATTTAACAGTAAAGCAAGTCAAGAAATAAATAAAAACAACTGCTTAGTCTTCACTCAATAAATTAACCATACATTGATTCTTAATGAATATATTAAAATTATTTAGCCAGTCATGGGGTGGTTTTCTTTTTTTCATTGTTGTTTGATTAACATTAATCACACAGAATATTAGATCCGGCACCGATCCAATCACCTCAACTGTACACGCTCACTAAAGACACCCCCGACTGTGTTTACCTGAATACTCACAGGATGTGCATTTTTACATATTTTTACGCATGTTTCTGTTGCTTTCTTTGTCATGAGCTGCGCGTGTATATTTAACTCTTCTGCTTCCAATGTTTCGTGAACGGTGGAAGCCGAGCTCTGCACACACATCTCCTCACATGACTCCTGCTGTCACTCATCGACACAAATAAATACAGCTCTTATTAACGCGCGGTCCTTCTTAAAGTACCGGTACTAATAAAATTCCATATCGTACCGTTTGTAATAGCAGAGTATCGCAATACTTTTCTAGTACCGGTATATCGTGCAACACTATCGTGAACATTGTCTTAAGATGTTGAAAAAGAAAATAGGTTATATGTTGCTCATGCAGTTATTTACTTTACCGCATTTTCCCAGCCTGTTTGGGGTTTAAAAAAAGCATCATCCACAGTATTGACTATGAAGGGTGTTTGTAGATAAACTGGGCTCCCTGTACTGGTCATTGCATTATTGCGAATTCCAGGATGACGAGTTAGGGGTCGGTTGTGAGTGGTGGGAGGGCCAGTAGAATATATATATTGGGGCTGTCACGATATTAGATTTTTCACACCACAGTTATTGTGGCCAAAAGAATTCACAATATTGCTATATAGCGATATTCTTAGAAACCTTTATCTTTAGAAATCTTTACAATACATTTTTACTTCGTTTTAGTTTTTCTTTTTTACCCAACGAACACAATTGGATACTGATAAACAGGGCACATGCATCTTCTTTGAAGCTCCCTATAAAATTACAAGAGAGAAAATACTGTCAAGTTCAACAGCGTGATGAATAAATATTCACATAACTGATACTTTAACCTGTTAACTTGTGTACCCTTATTTTAAGCTCTTTAACCTATAGTTGCGCCATCACCAATGAAGTCATTCAGTAAGTGTGCTGCTAATTCAGCTTTAATGTGCACCTTGAACGGTCACACATTAAGTGCATGGCAGATGCACTTAAGTCAGTTTTAATCGTGTAACTAGATTGCAAATACAAAAATATACATTATGTAAATAGACATTGATTAATTAAAAGAATCTATGAGATTGTGCTGCACTGGTGGAAACAACACAAGCCCATGCTACTGCGACCATCAAGTTGTTGGTGTTTAGAGTCAGCAGCAGCGAAAGTCATGGCCTTTTTACACCTGTTCACTTCATTTGTTTTCTCGGATCAGATATCTATCATATAGGGAAAAGTTCAGGTGTAAATACCTTCCGAAATTCTTTCAAGGCGGATTTAAATCCGATCACTCAAACAAATCAATTCCGAAGGGGGTCTGGGACACATTTCAGATGAAACTGGACAAGTGTGAATGCATCTGGTTGTTTAAACCACATATATACATTTTACTCCAGGCAAATTGTAAAAAATAAACGTGTGAGAGTGTGTTATAGGCTATATATGACAAAGTCAGATAGGACAGCGCTACTGCAACACGCATCACCGCAAATATCACTAAAGCATTAAGCCAACACGCAAACGGCAGTATTTAGTAGAAGCACCCTTTTGATCTAATACAGCCACGAGTCTTTTTGGGAAAGATGCAAAAAGTTTTTCACACTTGGATTTGGGGATCCTCTACCATTCCTCCTTGCAGATCCTCTCCAGTTCTGTCAGGTTGGATGGTAAACGTTGGTGGACAGACATTTTCAGGTCTCTCCAGAGATGCTGAATTGGGTTTAAGTCAGGGCTCTGGCTGGGCCATTCAAGAACAGTCATAGAGTTGTTGTGAAGCAACTCCTTCGTTATTTTAGCTGTGTGCTTAGGGTCATTGTCTTGTTGGAAGGTAAACCTCCGGCCCAGTCTGAGGTCTTGAGCACTCTGGAAAAGGTTTTCGTCCAGTATATCCCTGTACTCAGCCACATTCGTCTTTACCTCGATTGCAACCAGTCGTGCTGTCCCTGCAGCTGAAAAACACCCCCACAGCATGATGCTGCCACCACCATACTGTTTAGAATTAAGGCCAAAATGTTCTATCTTTGTCTCATCAGACCAGAGAATCTTATTTCTCACCATCTTAGCAAACTCTATGCAGGCTTTCATGTGTTTTGCACTGAGGAGAGGCTTCCGTCGGGCCACTCTGCCATAAAGCCCCGACTGGTGGAGGGCTGCAGTTATGGTTGACTTTCTACAACTTTCTCCCATCTCCCGACTGCATCTCTGGAGCTCGGCAACATGATCTTTGGGTTCTTCTTTACTTCTCTCACCAAGGCTCTTCTCCCCCAATAGCTCAGTTTGACCGGACGACCAGCTCAAGGAAGGGTTCTGGTCGTCCCAAATGTCTTCCATTTAAGGATTATGGAGACCACTGTGCTCTTAGGAACCTTAAGTGCAGCAGAATTTTTTTTGTAACCTTGGCGAGATCTGTACCTTGCCACAATTCTGTCTCTGAGCTCTTCAGGCAGTTCCTTTGACTTCATGATTCTCATTTGCTCTAACATACACTGTGAGCTAAAAGGTATTATATATAGACAGGTGTGTGGCTTTCCTTATCAAGTCCAATCAGTATAATCAAACACAGCTGGACTCAAATGAAGGTGTAGAACCATCTTAAGGATGTTCAGAAGAAATGGACAGCACCTGAGTTAAATATGAGTGTCACAGTAAAGGGTCTGAATAATTAGGACCATGTGATATTTCAGTTTTTCTTTTTTAATACATCTGCAAAAATGTCAATTCTGTGTTTTTCTGTCAATATGGTGTGCTGTGTGTACATTAATGAGAAAAAAATTAACTTAAATGATTTTAGCAAATGGATGCAATATAACAAAGAGTAAAAAAATTAAGGGGGTCTGAATACTTTCCGTACCCACTGTATATCTATGTATTTTATAGGCAAGACAAGTCAAGTGTTGATTTGAGAGGCTAAATTGATCAAACGTGGTTATCTCACTGTTGGCCGCTAACCACTAGGTAATTTAACAAACAAAACTTGCTTCAAACATTTTTTCTCTAGTTTAACTTAAAATAAAGAAACTAAACGAAATATAAGTACTTTGACATTAAAAACAAAGCTGAACATTTTTTTATGGCTGCAACAGTCTGTAATAGGGAGGGAGAAAAAACAATCAAAGAAAAAAGGGAGGGAGAAAAAAATATCCAAAAAAACACTGCCAACACCG
Organism: Gobiocypris rarus; assembly: GCA_023029165.1. Taxonomy (NCBI): domain Eukaryota; kingdom Metazoa; phylum Chordata; class Actinopteri; order Cypriniformes; family Gobionidae; genus Gobiocypris; species Gobiocypris rarus. The sequence goes on from CM040923.1 coordinate 7,795,334, forward strand.
GTATATTGTGACACCCCTATATACATGTGCTTGTCATGTAATTAGAATATCACCAAAAAGTTGATTTATTTCACTGATTCCATTCAAAAAGTGAAACTTGTATATTATATTCTTTCATTACACACAGACTGAAATATTTCAAATGTTTTTTCTTCTTTTAATTTTGATGATTTTAACTGAGAACTAAGGAAAATCCCAAATTCAGAATCTCAGAAAATTAGAATTTTGTGAAAAGGTTCAATATTGAAGACACCTGGTGCCACACTCTAATCAGCGAATTAACTCAAAACACCCGCAAAGGCCTTTAAATGGTCTCTGTCTAGTTCTGTAGGCTACACAATCATGGGGAAGACTGCTCACTTGACAGTTGTCCAAAAGATGACCATTGATACCTTGCACAAGGAGGGCAAGACACAAAAGGTCATTGCAAAAGAGGCTGGCTGTTCACAGAGCTCTTTGTCCAAGCACATTAATAGAGAGGCGATTGGAAGGAATAGATGTGGTAGAAAAGTGTACAAGCAATAGATATAATAGCACCCTGGAGAGGATTGTGAAACAAAACCCATTGAAAAATGTGTTGGAGATTCACAAAGAGTGGACTGCAGCTGGAGTGAGTGCTTAAAGAATTGCACAGACGTATGCAAGACATAGGTTTCAGCTGTCGCATTCCTTGTGTCAAGCCACTCTTGAACAACAGACAACATCAGAAGCGTCTCACCTGGGCTAAAGACAAAAAGGACTGGACTGCTACTGAGTGGTCCAAAGTTACGTTCTCTGCTGAAAGTAAATTTTGCATTTCCTTTGGAAATCAGGGTCCCAGAGTCTGGAGGAAGAGAGGAGAGGCACACAATCCACGTTGCTTGAGGTCCAGTGTAAAGTTTCCACAGTCAGTGATGGTTTGGGGTGCCATATCATCTGCTGGTGTTGGTTCACTGTGTTTTCTGAGGTCCAAGGTCAACGCAGCCGTATACCAGGAAGTTTTAGAGCTCTTAATGCTTCCTGCTGCTGACCAACTTTATGGAGATGATTTCATTTTCCAACAGGACTTGGCACCTGCACACAGTGCCAAAGCAACCAGTACCTGGTTTAAGGACTATGGTATACCTGTTCTTAATTGGCCAGCAAGCTAGCCAAGGTATTGTGAAGAGGAAGATGCGATATGCCAGACCCAACAATGTAGAAGAGCTGAAGGTCACTTTCAGAGCAACCTGGGCTCTCAGAACACCTGAGCAGTGCCATAGACTTATCGACTCCATGCCACGCCGCAGTGCTGCAGTAATACAGGCAAAAGGAGCCCCAACTAAGTATTGAGTGCTGTACATGCTCATACTTTTCATGTTCATACTTTTCAGTTGGCCAAGATTTCTAAAAATCCTGTCTTTGTATTGGTCTTAAGGAATATTCTAATTTTCAGAGTTACTGAATTTGGGATTTTCCTTAGTTGTCAGTTATAATCATCAAAATAAAAAAAATAAACATTTCAAATATATCAGTCTGTGTGTAATCAATGAATATAATATACAAGTTTCACTTTTTGAGTGGAATTAGAGAAATAAATCAACTTTTTGATGATATTCTAATTATGTGACCAGCACCTATATACTTCTATTCACTAATATTTTTTGTGTCATTAAACTGGTGTCAACTTGTATTTGTCTTTTTCACCTTAGACCTGATGGTGCAGAAAGAGGAAGGTCGAGAGCTGAATGAAATGGAAGAGAAAGATCATTATGAAAAACATGATTTCATGACTGGAAAAAAGTCTACACCAATTGAAAAGACCTCACAAAAAAGAGGAACTAAAAAGTATTTCACCTGCCAACAGTGTGGAAAGAGTTTTGATCAGCGTGGAAACTTTAATGTTCACATGAGAATTCACACTGGAGAAAAGCCTTACGCCTGCAAACATTGTGGAAAGAGTTTCGCTCAAAAAGGAAAACTTAATATCCACACAAGAGTTCACACTGGGGAGAAGCCTTACTCCTGCCAACAATGTGGAAAGAGTTTCAGTGAAATGGGAAACCTTAAAACTCACATGAGAATTCACACTGGAGAGAACTCGTTCACCTGCCAACAGTGTGGAAAGAGTTTCACTCAAAAAGGAAACCTTAAAGCTCACATTAAAATCCACAATAGAGAGAATTCGGGTATCTGCCAAGTGTGTGGAGAGAGTTTCACTCAAAATGGAAACCTTAAAAAGCACATGAGAATTCACGCCGGAGAGAAGCCTTATACCTGCATGTTCTGTGGGAAGAGCTTCACACAGGAACTAGGCTTTAGGTCTCACATGCACATTCACACTGGAGAAAAGCCATTCATATGTGGTCAGTGTGGAAAGAGATTCACTCTCAAAGCGACCCTTAAGACCCATATGAAAATTCACACTGGAGAAAAGCCATTCACATGTGTTCATTGTGGAAAAAATTTCATAGATAAACACAATCTTAATAGGCACATAAGGACTCACTCCAGACAAAAATGTTTTAAATGTCATCAGTGCGGGCGTAGATTCAAAGGCATGAAGTGGCTTAAGAATCATGTAATGATAACTCACAATGGAGAGAAGCCTTTCATGTGCCATCACTGTGGAAAGAGTTTTGCGATTGAAGAAAAGCTTCAAACTCACATGAGACTTCACACTGGAAAGAGGCCTTTCACATGTCTCCAGCGTGAGAAGAGTTTCTCATATCAAAGAGTCATGAAACGTCATTTGCAAATTCACTCTGGAGGGAAGAAATTGAATTGTGATCAGTGTAATAAACATTTTATTTTGCCATTACACTTAAAGATCTACCTTAAAAGTCACACAGATTTGAGACCCTATTCGTGTTCATGTGGAAAGAGTTTCAAAAGGCTCTGCAATTTAAAATGGCACCAGAAAATGCGTATATGTGTGAAATTAAGGCTACGCTCATGCCGCAAATGAATGTCGGACAAAACAATTTCTTTTTTTTTTTTTTACAACTTAAAATATATAAGCGACCGGTTCAATAGATATGTAAATATCTTGACATTGAAAGTTGCTATTTTTGCAATTGTAGTGTACTATTCATCTGACCTACCGTTTTATCCTTACTTTTTTTTTAAATGATCAAAACCCAAGTTATTTCTTGAATATGTTGTCAGTTTTTTTTAATGCAAAAATTTTTAGTCCACAAGCAAAAGTGGTTTAAATCACCTTTTTTTCTTTTTCTTATTGAATTTAACTCTCGTTTCATTGTTATGCATTATGATGAATTGTATTAAAGATATTTAACCTTGTCGTTGTGCTTTTTCCCGCGTGTACATTATCTCAAACATTATGGGTTTGTGTTTTTTTATTTCGTTTTTTTGTCATTATGCGTCACTCTGAAGAAACTAGACAGCTAGCTAACAAACATACAGGAAGCAGTTTTTCCTTTTCAAAATGTTAACTTCTGTGATCTTTATTTGTTAAACTGAAATACAATTTGTAATTTCATTTAATGTTTATCTTACATTAATTTGTTTGATATAAATATAAATGTGTTCACTGCAATCTGCATGTGTGTATACATTTGATAGAAACCGTAATGAAATTACTCATGAAAGTGAAGTTTGTGATAATGTTATATGATAATGTAATTATGTGGCCTCAAAACACTCTTAATGTAGTTAATTAAAATAGTCAATTAACTTATAGGCATATTTTTCTCCAAGGCTAAGATTTGAAAGTGATGCTTAATGTTGAAATCATCTAAATCAACAAAACATAAGTAAAGAAGAATAGTAAATGGCAATATTGTACTGCTGATTATACCATGACCAGATAATGGGTAAAACACTCCCCGTCTGATATAAATTGTTATACCGCCATTACGTTTGTAACAACATTCACATTTTGTATATTTACAAATGGTCAAGTTATTTCTGACATGACAGAAAAACAATTACACTTGAGATCACTTGGTCTAAGACAGGGGTCCTCAAACTTTTTTCTGTGAGGGCCACATTATTGTTATTTTCTTTAATGGGGGCCGGGTCGGTTACAGAAAATTACATGGGCCAGAGTGACTATTATTGTGGAGTTTTTATTATGATTTTAAATGTATTTTTTATGCCTCCTAATGCTTTGTTTATTATTTTATGCACCATACAGACAAAAGAGAATTACTTTAAAAAAGCATTATCCAATTGTCTTGTAGTTCTAGTCATTTCTTGCTGGCTCGCGCGCACTTGCTCGATCACGATGAAACGTTCATTGAATGTGCGATTCTATTGGTGGGTGAATCTAACAAATAATTAAGCTACGCTATGTTAATATTTTAGTTAATTACTAAGGGAAATTGTAAAAGTTAAAAAAAATAAGGGACATTTTAGTTTAAAAGGCAACGTTTATAATCAAATACAGATATGAATATAATTTTAAAATTAAATTTTTTCAAAATATGTCTCTGGCATTGTTCAAAGGGCCGGTCCAAATGTGGGGGCGGGCCGTAGTTTGGGGACCCCTGGTCTAAGATATTTTTTAACAAGTCCCATTGGCCACTCGTTGCATTTTACTTGAGAGTACTTCAACAACTCTGTCTATTTTCTCAGAGTCTGAAGTGTAGATAAGTATTCTTGTTTCCAACGTTTTCAGAACGTATCTGCAAGATTTTGAACTTGCTTCCATTTACATACCTAATGCTGAACTCTTCAGGTGGTGTTGCTATTGGTAGATGCCATTCTTCTTATGATGTAAACGAGTACATTGGGTGTTATAGGAAGTGTTCCTGGTTCCGGCAGCCTAGTTAATGCAGCCTGACAATAATTTAAATTATTTGACCGCCTGCAGGTTATTTTGATATTCTAGATATTATCAACAGGCCAGAATTTTGCAACCGCAATAGATGTGATGAAGTATAATGCGTTAAGAGCTTGTTCAAGTATTGGGGCGCTAAACCATTTAGTGCTTTGTAAGTAATAAGCAAGATTTTAAAATGTATACAATGTTTATTAGGGAGCTAATGCAGTGTTGACATAAAATGTCATATTGGTCACACAAGTTGGTTCTAGTAAGATACTGGTTGGTTCTAGAAACATACTGATTCTAGTTAGAACTCGTGCTACTGCGTTTTGGATCAGCTGGAATTTATTTATTAAGCGAGCCGGGCAACCACCCAGTAGAGCAATACAATCATCTAGCCTTGAGGTCATGAACTTACTGTTCTGCATTTGCATTTAAAACATGTGCTGTAATTTAGATACATTTTTAAGATGAAAGAATGCGGCTTTACAGACTATAGAAATGTGGCTTTCAATTGAAAGTTTGGTATCAAAGATCACACCCAGGTTAATTCCTAACTGGCGACGAGGACTTGGTCGACTTGCCGCAGTAGTGCTGTTCCCTCTGCTTCCGCAGGAGCACAGTTTCTCTGGCTAATTCCTCCACTGCCACAGCAGTGCTTTTCCTTCCTCTCCCGTTTCTCTAACTAACTTTTTCTCCATTGCTGCAGCAGTGCTGTTCCTCCCAGAACCTTCCAATCCTACGTGACCATTTTCAAAGCATTCCACTTCTCTTATAACATGCCGTTAAAAATTTCCCTCCTGATCAAAGGGATTCAGCGATCACAGCCCACCCACCCTGACAGCAGATAAACCATAATACTAGACATTCTCACAAAATGTATCCATACCTTTCATACAGGTTTCCAGCTCCTCAGTGCAGCCCGCACACTCAACATTGCTTGTTTTAGCTTTTTTGGATTCTTAGGATGCTCATAAATCACAATCACTCTCAGACCTATCAGTACTCGATGGCGAAACCATATCATACTTAATCGAATGAAGCAAGACAAGACTAAGATTTCATGTATATTTCAACATCCCGGTTCAACAACCAAATGAAACCAACGAACCCATGACGTGCTTCTGGTTCCAAAAAATAAAATAAAACCCGCTTTCCAAAGCTACATTAGGACTGACCTAACCTTTCAATCTTATCTCCTTTTCCGTCTGGCGAGGCTTACCCATCCGATGCTGTGAGTATTGAATTCCCATCGGATGCCGCGAGAGCCCTCCTGGTCACTATCCATCTTTTTCTTTTTCCCATCCAGCGAGGCTTGTTCGTCCGATACCGTGAGTCTTGATCCCCTTTTGGACGCCGCAAGAGCTCTCCAGGTCATTGCTTAACTTTCTTGTTTCTCTGTCCAGCGAGGCTTACTCTTCCGATACCGTGAGTCTTGATCTCCTTTTGGATGCTGCAAGAGCTCTCCTGGACGAACATCCATGCTTGACCTTCCACCTGTCTGCCAGCGAGGCTTACCCGTCTGACACAGCAAGTCTTGATCTCCCGTCAGATGCCAACGTGAGCTCTCCTGTCCAGGTGTTTTCACATCTCCTTCACCGTGCTGTCGGCCGATAGGACCCACTCACCCGACACCAGGAAACTACTCCTGACTTGGTGGACCCCCTCAGTCAGTTGTTTCTTTTTAATTGCTCCGCCCCATCTATCGGTCGTTAGGGCTCCCCCATCTGACGCCACGAGTCTTGATCTCCTGTCAGGTGCGGCCTGAGCCCTCCCGATCAGCCTTTCCAAACAATGTTGCTCCCCTTTCTTTCGACCGGTAGGGCTTTTCCCATCTGATACAGTGAGCTTTGGCCTCCCATTGGATGTCGTAAGAGCCTTCTCGAATGGTAGTTCTAAATCAGTGGTTTTCAAACCCTGGGTCACAACCCTCGGGTGGGTTGCGAGAATTAAAAAATGGGTCGCCAGGACGATTTAAGGAAAATGGAGTTACACTAAAAATAAAAATAAATAATTTTCATAAAATCAGTCTATAGGCCTACATAAAAGGAATAAATATGCAAAATATAATTGTGTTGAAAGAAATGTGTGATAGTTGCTGCTGAATTTGGTTTATTGTTTGTGAGGCGCGGTGCTCCTTGAACAAGTTTGAGGAATGGAAACCCAGACGACAGAAAGCACATCTTGTTTTCTTTATTTTACAATAGCACAATGTAAGTAAACACTTTGCAATTTTGAACGATGTCCTTTTCTTATTATTTGTATGACCAAAATGACAGAATATTTTATTTATGTGCCAGTGCCTCGCGTGCAAACAAACATAGCATTGCAAACTTGACATCGCAGTCAGTCAGTTCATTATCAAAATAAAGAAGTTAACCAAATATATAAAAAGTTACACAGCTCAGTTCAAATAGTCAGTAATAGCCAACAATTTGTGCCATTCAGCGTGAACACTGCTCCACTGTGATGCTCCAAAATAGAGACCTGCGCTGTTACCTTCTCCCGCTCCCGCCCGCAACATTCATGTTTTTTCCCGCTCCGTCCGCATAAAAGTACAAAACTTTTTTTTCTGTACGTCCATGACACTATTTCAAGTAATTTAATGTAAAAGCAAGCGTGTGCGTGCATGGTTTGGTGTGGCAGAAGGGCGTTGTACTTCTAGTACAACAGGGGGCGCTGCTCTTTTGTAGTGACCAGCAGCAGGTGTGTTGTTTGCGTTTGTTTGTCAAAAAGTGCTAAATAAGTTTTTTGTTTTGACTCGTTGTTTGATGGAAATGGACTAGATACGATTGTTCATTTAAGCAGTCACAATGGAGATATACTACGTTGTCATCTTATGGACTTTATGGTTTTATTATGTCTAAGGCGAACACAGCCAGCAACGTGCGCCGGTAAGGACATACTCTTGGGAATGTTTGATGCGATGGGACAATCCGTGAATGGGAAATATATACTGGGACCCGCTTGTATCTGAAGATATTCTAGCCGAGATCTCTAGGCGCAGGTCTCCTGGAAATGGTTGCAAAAACTCTCATAAAGAGAGGAAGCGAGGAGAGTCGACTCGGTTAAAACAACAAAAAATACGACGTATTCTGCTCCCTTCAATAATATTTGCAAATGCTCAGTCACTCAGAAATAAGATCGATGAGCTACAAGCAAATTCAAACTATTTACAGGAATACAGGAACGCCTGTATTATGGCCTTCAGTGAGACGTGGCTGTCGTCTAAAGACAGCGACACAGACTTATCGATGAGCGGCTTTGGAGCGCCTGTTAGGATGGATAGAGACTCTGAAGTTACAGGGAAATCTCAGGATGGTGGAGTGTGTGTATATATAAACCAGCGGTGGTGTAGCAGCATCACCGTTAGGGAAAAGATATTCACTCCTGACATCGAACTGCTTTCCATCTCCTTTCGTCCGTTCTATCTCCCGAGAGAATTTCCCCAGATATTTGTGACTGTAATATATATTCACCCCAAAGCAAACACACAAACTGCTGCCGATAGAATTTGTAAAGTGACTCAAAGACTTCAATCTCTTTCCCCGGATGCCCCATGTCTGTTTATGGGGGATTTTAATAATTGCAAACTGAGTAAATCCCTCAATTTTTTTCACATGTCCAACTAGAAAAAATAAAACTTTGGGCTCAATTAAGGAGGCATATAAGGCCTCCCCTCTGGCTCCCATAGGATCTTCAGATCACTGTACTATTAATCTCATCCCGGTGCACAGACCTATACTCAAAAGGGGGGAAGTTAAAACCAGAGAGATTGAGATCTGGGACGAAGAGTCTGTTCTGAAATTACAAGGTTGTTTTGACTGCACAGATTGGTCTGTCTTCATTGACTCTGCATCGGATATTGATGAGGTTGTTGATGCTGTATGTTGCTATATTTCTTTTTGTGTGAATTCTATTATTCCCAAAAAACATGTCAAAGTGTATGCAAATAATAAGCCATGGGTCACTAGCTCATTGAAACAAGTATTAATGAAAAAGCATAGTGCTTTTCATAGGGAATGAGTATGAAATTAGGGAGGCTATCGTATGAGGTCCGAGCAGAAATCAAGAAAGCTAAATTGCAATACAAAAATAATATAGAGGAAAGACTGGGCAGTAACAACCTGAAGGTAGCATGGGATGGGGTGAAAAGAATGATAGGGTTGCAAAAAACACAAAAAAAATCAGTCCAATTGCCAATGTATACAAATGATAGTGAGTTATCTGAAGCATTGATCACCTTTTTTTCACGTTTTGATAATCATGACTTTTCAGTCAAACTAAAGAAATTAACGGAGGAACAGGCTCAGGCAAAATCTAGTCCTTTCTCAATTACAAAAGAGGAGGTTAGGTCTGTATTTAAGAGAATTAAGGTAAATAAGAGTCCAGGACCGGATGGAATTACTGGGAGATTGTTGAAGTGCTGTTCAGAGCAGCTCTGTGGGGTGTTTGCCGACATCTTTGAGATGTCCTGGGAACAGGGAAGGGTCCCAATGGCTTAGAAGGAGTCATAGTTCCAGTGGCAAAGGGCAACTCTGTGAGCACACTAAATCGCCACTAAATGTCGCCTCTGGCTTGGCTTGCTCAGTTGGGGAAAAAACTATTTTTCAAATATATTTCAAAATAAATCTAATTATTAAACTAAATTAACCATATAGACCAAAATACTTATCTAATAACTGATCTAAAGCCCACATTGCTACTGTATGATAATCGAAATATATTCTGTTGCATTATTTTTCTGTTTAACACTGTGAAGCTGCTTTGAAACAATCTGCATTGTTAAAAGCGCTATATAAATAAAGTTGACTTGACTAAATGACTTCAGACCAGTGGCATTGACTTCACTGGTCATGAAGTCATTTGAAAGGATTGTTAAGTGGCTTCTGCTGTTTAGTGTGGGTGGGGCCCTGGACCCTTTGCAATTTGCATATAGGGCTAGCAGATCTCCTCTATAGACATTTAGAGGGCCCTGGTACACATGCTAGGCTCTTGTTTTTGGATTTTTCTTCTGCTTTTAATACTATACAGCCACACGTTTTAGTTAGTAAATTATTATCAGAATTTAACATTGAGAGTAATCTTGCGTGCTGGATTATGGACTTTTTAACAAACATAACACAGCGGGTTAAGGTGAATGGTTGTCTCTCTCGAAGGCGTGTCTCTTCCACTGGCTCCCCACAGGGTTGTGTACTTTCACCTTTACTATACATCCTCTACACTAACGATTGTAGGAGTCAGTATAGTAATAGACTGAAATAGACATTCTGAAATATGCGGATGATACAGTTATTGTCAGTTTATTGCAGAAACATGAATCTCAGCAAGGGCCAATGGTCGATGAGTTTGTAAGTTGGTGTGACAAGTCTTTTCTCTTAACACCTCTAAAACCAAGGATATGCTCATAGATTTTAGGAGAAAACAATCTGGCTGTCCTCCACCCACCTATATAAAAGAAATCAGCATAGAAGTGGTAGAGCAGTACAAATATCTGGGCACTGTGATAGACAATAAACTTAAATTTAACATAAATGCAGAGATGATCTGTAAAAAGGGACAACAACGATTGTACTTCCTAAGGAAGCTTAACTCTTTTAATGTTGATAAGGTTATCCTGTCTTTATTTTATAAATCTTTTATTGAATCTGTCCTTACTTTTGCTTTTATTGCCTGGTATGGGGGCATTAGCCTGAGGAGAAAAATAACTTCAGCTATATTGTAAAAGTGGCTGGTAAGTTAATAGGCTGCCCACAGGTTTCCTTGACAACTATTTATGAGAGGCAGTTTATGAGGAAAGCAGATGCCAAATTGGGCTGTGTAAATCACCCCCTTCATTGTTCTTTTGAGGTCCTCCCTTTAGGCTGGAGATTCAGAGTCCCTCGTTTTAAATCCAATAGGACAAAGAACTTTTTTATACCAAGTGCAATTTGTTTGCTAAATTTGCATAATCCTTGATCTAGATGAGTATTAGTGTAACAGTGTTTTTAATTAATAGTTTGTATTGTTATTTGTATGTGTATGTGGTGTTTATATGTTGTGCTACCTGTGTGTTTACCTGGCTGTAAGACAAGTTTCCCTTAGGGGACAATAAACTGAAACTGAACTGAACTGAGAATGCGTGCAAAGTGCGCTCCCTTCATAATTTAAAAAGGTGACATCTCAGTTCATCGCGATCTCACAAAGCTCTGTTATCAATAAAACTGACTGCTCAATGAATCTTCCATAATGTATACATTTTATTTGTTATAATCAGAGGATTTGCCAGCATTCAGGATTCAGAACTGCGCAAAAACTCAAACGTTTTGAGTGGTGAGTGGATTCTATCTTAAATCCATCTGTTTGGCCATTGCGTTCTAGAAATAAACACAAATTCGTTAAATTGCACAGCGCAGCAAAAAAAATTATAAACAGAAACTCTGCCTATGCTTGCACCTGTAGCTAAATCGTTTTTATTTTGTTTTAGTTCTTGTTGATTTGTGCAATAGATGCATAACAATTTATTTGTTTCTAGATATTTTATTTATAGATATTTCTATTTTGCGTGAGTCCCACAAATAGTTTTATTCTCCCTCAACTACTTTACACACACGAATACCTTACACTTCGCACCGCACTCAGCCATCAAATCTAGTCCCGCGCTGCACTCTATATGCGTTGGGTGCAGGTCTCTATTCCCAAGCACATTTTTGCGCAAGTGAAGAGGATGATTTTCTTCCATCAATATTGGGACGCGAGTGAAGTACAAAGCATTAATAAATAATGGTTACGCATCCAAATAGGCTAGGCCTACATCGCGAATATGGAAACATTTGGATTCGAATAAGGGAGTCAGGCTACGCGAGACCAAAGCTGGTTACTTTCAGTTTCTCATAAAATTATTTCGTTTTGGCTTTATAGTTATAGCCTAATTGTAGGCTATTTTTTAATTCTTGATCCGTTCTGAATACTGTTCACTTTGAAGGATTTGTTGTGGAGTGAGGGGAACTAAAATAGCTATGTTTGTAGTGTTTATAATGTATGTACATTATTTTGCTTTATTTACTGGTATTTTATGAATGCAATCAAATGCGACTTGTATGTGACTTAGGCCTACCCCTCTCAAAAACATTTTTTTTGTGTGTATTTTGAAGCATGCAGCAAACGATTCATTGGTTAAAATTCTTGTTGGTTAACCAATTAATTAGCGTCCCATATACAGGCCTATATCAAATTAGCGCAGAATCAACTTTACTTTGCAAAAGCGTCATTGATCAAAAGCGGTTGTGTGGAAAAGTGCTGAGCTGAGCTTTTGTGCCATCTAGTGGTTTAATGGAGAATACAGTCAAATGGCCATATTGTATATAAGTATTATGCCTATATATGGTGCATGTGATTCAACGCTGTCAGAGCCGACAGACTCGTATGTCAGACTCATTTCAGTGCAAAATAATCAGGTCAAACGATTTAAAATACTGCAAATAACCTACTAGTTTTTTATGTTTATGTATAATTCATTTAGGCAAAAAACAAGGCTACCCAGTACTGATTTTCTTTGGTTGATTTCAGCCCTACAACATGAGCCCTCCTGGTCAGGTGGTTCCAAACCATGTTGCTCCTCATTTACCGCCTGTTAGGGCTTTTCCCATCTGATACAGTGAGCCTTGGCCTCCCATTGGATCTCGCAAGAGCCTTCCCGATCGGTCGTTCCAAAGCAAGGTTGCTCCCAGTCCATCAGCCAGTTGGGCCCCCTGGTCAAGCAACCAAGCTTATCAAAACGCCAGCCCACCAATTATCTGCGATTTGGAGGTTTTCTAGTGGCTGTCCTCTGCTTTTTGCATTTTGGGGGATACTCTGGGTTCGGGCCAAAATGTTTTATTATGTTTATGTTTGATGTTTTATTAACAAATTTCGGGAGGAGCATGTGCAGATAATTAAACCTAATTAAACACGAGTGGAGCACATCAAGCTAATCAATTTAATCTACAATAAGAGGTGTTTACATATATACAGCAGATTTACCTTATTTCGTTGACCATTTTTATTTTAGCATCCCTTCACCACCCCATCTCCTCACTTTGATTCTAATAAACTCTTATTAGATGTCAACACAAACCATAATATAATATATATATATATATAAAGTATTGTTTTTTTATATCTTATCTTTTATTATATGTTATAAATTAATTTAAAATGTGTTAGAGCCTATCTTGGAAGTAAGTAAATGACAAAAACAGAATTAGCGCTGCTGGGTATCTCTGGCTGAGACTGTGAGGGATAGCCTACGGCAAATTTGACATCTTACTTTGGTAACACTTTACAATAAGGTTGTATTAGTTAATGCATTAGTTAACATGAACTAATAATGAACTGCACTTATAAAGCATTTATTTATCTTTGAGAATGTTAATTTCAACATTTACTAATGCATTAAAAAAATCTTGTTAACATTAGTTAATGCACTGTGAACTAACATGAACAGCTGGATTTATATTAACTAACCTTAACAAATATTAACTAATGCTGAACAGTGTTGTTGTTCATGGTTAGTTCATGTTAACTAATGCGTTAACTAATGTTAACTAATACAACCTTATTGTAAAGTGTTACCCTTACTTTCTTCGTCTGCCAATCTCTTAATATTTCCCCCTCTTTTGGAAAGCCGTGGAAATGACATATAACAAATAAAACAAGACATTAATTATGTGGTAATTGGAATATTTTTATTGGTTTCCTCAAAGTATTTCTATAGCCTACGTTTGCTTGCTAGTGCTACTGTCTTTTTTTTGATAAAACACCAAGGCAAAGGGCACATTTCGGGGTGTAGTGAGCGGTGACGTGTGATTTTAAATTCAGCGCATTTAATTTCACAACGCATAGGCGCCGATGTTTCTGCCAGTGCATGCCCAGTGCCCACACAGTAGATCTGGTGATCTGATAGTACTAGTTCACTAAATAAATAATTCATTAAACACATTTATCATAAGCACTTAACTCAAAAATAACTAGGCCTATTAAACAATAAAATAACTAGAGAACTGGCTGACTAAAATCAGATTTCAAAGGAAGCAAAGGTGAAGTCCGTATAATTTATATAGGTAGCTTACCTACTGTGTTAATTATTTTATCAGTCAATCGTGAAAAATCTGGTGGTCTAAAGTTTCTGGTAACATTAAATCCAGGATAGAAGAAAATTCTAGAGAAAGAGCAATAGATTCACGAGTGCACAGAACACAGTTTGAGCACGCACACGTAATATGCGAGCAAGAGCAGAGCCGTGAAACATTTGAGAGCGCACGTCGATTTTCTGCTAGAGAGCGGAGAGATTCGTAATATGGATGCGCGTTAATGCCCTCGCATTTGTCATTAAAATAACGCAATAGAAACGGCCTCAAATTAACTATACAACGAGATGAAAGTCGTGTCTGAAAGCTGCAATCGTTTTTATTATTGGTTAAAATGAATGGAGAATATTTAGCCTTTTTTCCCGAGGGTGCTCGAGCCCCCGCGAACCCAAGGTATTGCCGCATCCTGTCACAATGACACTTCATCGCCAGGGCCCCGCTTGCGATGTGGGCTGGGCCCGCGTTTGTCACGAGCCCCACCGGCAGCACGGCCCCCAGTGCGGCTGCACTGCCTGCACTGTCTGTAGTTACGCCCCTGGACGCGGGCATTGCTGGACGATTACTGAGTACAGCAGGGTAAATGATATCGGAGTAAAGAGGTTAAGGGGAACGTTCTGGGAAGGTTAGGGAATGTTCTCCAAACCAACAGGGAACGTTCTATTTACGTAAAGAAAACTTTTCTGGCTAACCAATAGAGAACTTTAGGATCGGATGCCTGTTCTGGGAACGTTCTTAGAACCAAAAATTGTTATCTGGGATGAGATCAAAGGGTTAAAAAATTTGCGGGTTATCTCGACAGCTTTGGAAACAAAGACATTAAAATGCAATCACGCTTAATGGGATTTTTCTACTACTTATTATGAAATGTATTTCTTTTTATTGACAATTAGTATCATCCACACTGCAAAATATAGGCTAAGTTACGTGTTTATTCAGCTATGTGTTTTTAACGTTAGGCCTTGGGATGATGCGAGACTCATTTTACTTTTCAATATGATCCCGTATTTTACGGAATGGGTGGCCTATTAGAAGTGGATATCTTTGTGTAAACAGCGTGTACAGTAGAATATATATATATATATATATATATATATAAATATATATATATATATATATATATATATATATATATATATATATGGGCATCAAATTAAATTTCAAAAAGCTTAGAAGAGTGATAAAAAAATAAAGGGATATTCTACTGATAAACAAACGTTTTGTGTTTAAACTTACAACAATTTTTCTCTGCGATCTGGATTTTTTTTATTTTACATTTCTTGAATTAGGCCTACAAATGTCGGAACGTCAGTTAATTAGCAAATTGAAATCCCCCTTACATCTTAAGAAAATAATTTATGAAATACTTGAATTACTATTGAATACTTGAATACTATTCGGTTATGGAATTATATACACTTAGTTAAAAAACACTTTTACATCATCTAATCATATAATCAAACATATAAGTTACTCACCGTCCGCAGTGGTAGGCAGCTCGCTGCAGCACTCCAGACTCCAGAAAAAGACTGCCAAGTGGTCGCAAAATGGCGCAATAGCCTTTGACCTTTTGAATTAAAAAAAAATTACATTAAATTATAATTAAAAAAAATATGTATATGTTTCTTTTACAAAATGTAAAATATAATGCCTTTATCAAACAGCAGAATTATAGACAATTAAAAGGTTGTATATTTTTACTTTTTATTGAATTCTACAGAACACATTAATTATCAGCATTGTAAATCCTGCAAAGTATTTTATATATATATATTTTTTTTTTTAAAGATACGTACATTTATAAAACTATACTTTATATTTTATTACCTTTGCATCAAATTACAAAAAAAAAAAAAAAAGAGTTAATGCTGCTATGAGGGTGTTTCTACAGCGGCTGTGGGAGTGATGGTCAAATGGACATCTTTCTCTCTTCTGACTGCCGTTATCAATATCTCTATTTTTTTCCTTCTTATTGAAAGTTGTGAAAACACCAATATGGAGTTGTAAAAAAGTTGTTATTTTTTAGAAAGTTTTAGGAACACAACCCACATGGAAAGAACCTGTATGAGGATATATGCACATATGCTGCATATATACAGCATATATGCACATATATGATAATATATATGCTTATATCACAGGCAAAATGGAGGTGCATATATGTGCATATACAGGCCATATAGGTATCTTGTCAATTCTTTCTTGTATGAAGATAGTGGAAAAGAAGGAAATGTATTACAAAATGGTATGTCTTTTTTATTTTGTCAATCAAGCCTTTTTCCCCAATTTCAAGTCACTTCCAGAGTCACATTACAGCTCATACACATCCACACATTCACCGTTACATCCACCAAATGCAATGCAAAATGCAATGTATTCTCTGCAGTTTCTAGATGAATATGGCTGAAAGGTCATTACAGTCTAAATAGCAACAACAACAAAAAGTACATAGAACATACATTAAAGTAATCATCATCATCCTACATCTATCTGAGCATTTCACAGTGGTTAATGAATTTGAAGACACACATATAGGTGAACATACAGGTGCACATATATATGTGCATATATGTACCTATATAGATATATGTATGCACGTATATATGTACATAGGTAAACATATGTGCATATCTGTACATATAATAAAGGAAACCGGCCAATTTTATATATGTCAAATATATTAAAAACCTATATTAAAACATATATGTTTATATTGGTTATTTCCTTGTGGGAATATTGTAATGCATTACTTTTAACCAATGTTTACTCTATGAAGTACCAGTTCAGTTTTGCAAACCAGTTCAGTTCAGTTTCAGTTTGGCTTGAATCATTCCAAAGGTTCCGTCTTTCATGACGTCATAACAGTATCAATTTTAAAAGGACGAATATACTCTTTTATTATTCTAACTGATAAACACCACAATGTTATTATTACTCATAATAGTGTAGAGTCTGGACTAAATCACGATGAGTCAGTTCTGCTGCTTCAGAAAGCTTTTAGCCTTGTGACATTTGCATATAAATTAATGTCCTAACTCCTGGCGCCAAGAAGTCTACGGTGAATGCCTCCGTTGTCACTTTTGTAGTTGAGCAGCGCAAGCAGTAACACCGTTAGGGTCCTGTGGGTAGTTCAAAGAAATTTCAATCTCTCTCCATATCTCTAAGCATCATAGTGTATTTACCACCCTTTGGAGTACCAATTCTGACACCATCATAAATTAGGCAAATGGAGTCGTCAAATAGACAAAGAAAGTTTTCTCCTGCCTAAAGTTCACACATATGATTGGTCATTTCAGAAAAGAGGGGCGTAATGTGCCTTAATGGACAATGACACAAGCGGATCTTTGCTCAGTCAACTTGCTCAGTCGATTCACAACTTTCGATGAGACGACCGTCCTTTCCCCCTTTTCCGGCAAGACTTCGCTTTCAAGTTAACTCTTCACATTTCCCACAGATCGGAGACACAATCTCTGGAAAAGAACGCTTTCAGCGCAAAGAACGCTCTGAGAAGCCTCATGTTTGTGAAATTATCATTCCTTGATCTTTCTTTATTTCTCTTTTTCATTCTCTACTTTTCGTTATTCTGTATATCTATTCTTATTTAGTCATATGTACTCGTAGTATCATCTATTAAAACCATTGTATCCACGTTTGATTGTCATTGTTGCCGCAAACCACACTTCAATGTTTAGATTTTGCTACAAGCTTTCATATAGTATCGTTGATATATAGGTTAGGTATTTACCTTTTGAGTAATTTAGAGATTCATAATTTGATCATAATGCTTAACGATTAATTAAAAATAATCAAATATTAATTTAATTTATTAACATATGTAGCGAGTTGTTACAATAGTGTAAATTATACTTCATATTGCATTGTTTACTGTAAATTCACATGGTATGGTATGGCCAAGAGGGCCCCATGTGCGTTTCTCCATGTGGAACCCATAAAGAGATGACCTAAGTAGGTCCTACCTTGGACCCATGTTGGCAGCCTATATGGGACTGATTGTGTTAGCCCTTGTTTGACCCATATGGTTTGCCCAAGTGGGCCCCATGTGTGTTTCCCCATAAGGAACCCATATAGAGATGACCTAAGTGGGTCCTACCTTGGGCCCATGTTGGCAGCCTATATTCATTCATTCATTTATTCAACTTTATTGTCCACCTTAGTGGAAATTTGTCTTCGACTTCTCCGAACAGAAAAACATCAATAACACCACATTTAAACGTACATTAAAAAACACACACAGTTAAGAGTACAATACTACCACCATCAACATACAACAACAGAAAATGGAAAAAGGAAAAAACAGCGCAGCTGATTGAAAAAAGATAGATTTCGATCTACAATAAATACATTTTTTAAAACAACTTAGTGTAGATTAAGTTCCTGTATGGCATGGGGAATAAAAGATTTCTTATAGATGTTCCTGCTCACCCTTGGGACCCTGAATCTACGGCCAGATGGAAGCAATTCAAACTCTGAGTTTAGTGGGTGTAGGGTGTCTGTTGATATCTGTCGGGCCTTCCTGAGTACCGCCTTATCAAATATATCCCCAAGCTGCCTCTGTGACTTGCCAATCACCTTCCCTGCCGTATTAACAATTTTAGAAAGCTTGTTTTTATCTTTCACATTCAAGTTACCATACCAAGCTGTTATAATAAACTGTAAAATACTTTCTACAAGGCCCCTATATGCCATCTCAAGAATATGCTGACTGACCCTGAAACTCCTCAGTTTTCTAATTAAAAACAATCGCTGATTAGCTCTCTTAAAAATACTCTCTAAGTTAACATTAAAACTTAGAGTACAATCAATGATTGTACCCAGGTACTTAAAATGTTCAACTACTTCCACAGGCTGGCTGTTAAGTACAACAGGGTTGATGTTACTGGCCCCTCTTGGTTTCTTTTACTTAAGTCACGTTAATTTCTAATTTAACAGTCTGACACCAATCCTGCAATAAACTGACTTGGCTAAAATAAGCTTCCTCATGTGCTGCATTATTTTCTGTGAGAAGTCCTACCAAAGCCATGTCATCAGAATATTTAAGTAAACTAACATTGGTGCTGTGCACAGTCATACCAGTTATATAAATTGAAAACAACAAAGGTGACAACACACAGCCTTGTGGTGCTCCAGTATTTATAACAAGCTCATCTGAGTAAACCCCATTCATTAAGACTCTCTGATGGCGATCAGTTAAGAAACTTCTAATCCAGTGAATGAGCCCACCGTTCACGTTCATCCTATAAAGTTGTTCTAAAAGAATATAAATTTGCATAGTATTAAAAGCAGAAGTAAAATCAATGAAAAGAACCCGGGCAAGTGACTTTGGTTGTTGCAAATGTTTAGCTATTTGATTTACAAGAGTAAGAGTTGCGTCCTCTGTGCCCCTGTGTGACCTATAGGCAAATTGAAGGGGGTCAAGTTGATTCCCAACAGAAAACATAAGATGAGTGCTGACCACTCTCTCCATACACTTAGCTAAGAGTGGGGTGAGTGCCACCGGTCTAAAGTCTCCAAGTTCTATAGCCCTAGAGACTTTAGGCACAGGTATTATTGTGGATTTCTTCCATGAATTTGGAAAAACACCACAGTTCAGCAAAATTTGAAACAGCTGAGTGAGAACCCCTTTAAGCTGCTGAGAACATACCTTTAACACCCTTCCTTGTAGTCCATCAGGCCCAGGGGCTTTGTTTGGTCTAATTTTAGAGAGACATCTGGCATCTTCAGAAAGCTGTATATGTTCATAGCTACCAATCTGATCACAGGTAATACTGCAGCCTATTTTTGGGTCTCGCACATCATATCTTCCATAGAAGATGTTTAAATCATTAGCAAATTTACCACAATCTGCCATTTTAACACTTTGCTTTTTTCCTTCCCTACCCATTATTGTGTTTAATCCCTCCCATGCTTGTCTTGCATTGCCTGTACAGAATCTTTGTTCAACCTTATTCTTAAAATCTATTTTTGCTTTAAAATCCTTACGTTTAAATTCTTTCTCTTTCTCCTTTACTACATCATTTTCTCCTCGCAAGAATGCAGCCCTTTTCTCATTCAGACACGTTTTAAGATCCTTTGAGAGCCATGGCTTGTTATTACTAAACACCTGAACTTTCTTAGAAGTGATAACAGTTTCTTCACAAAACTTAATATAGCATGTGATTGTGTCTGTTAATTCGTGATAATCAGTGCATGTGTCAAAAAACATGCGCCAATCCGTAGAGTCAAAACAATCTCTGAGCTCCTCCTCCCCATCCTCAGTCCATTGACGTACAGTTTTCAGGAGTGGTTTTTCACGCCTTACTTTCTGTCTGTATGTTGGAAGGAGATGAATGACGTTATGATCTGACTTACCAAGAGGAGGACGACTCACTGCTTTATATGCGTCTGTGATGTTACCGAAGCATTGGTCCAGTATGCGAGTGGAGCGAGTAGGCACGGTGACATACTGCTGCAAAGTAGGTAGATGAGGTGACAGCTGACATGTGTTGAAATCCCCCAAAATAAAAACCGGCTGATCTGCCGATCGGGAGAGAGCAGCATTGAAGCTTTCAGTTATCATTTCCACTGCTTCTTTATTATTAGGCCCTGGAACATAGACAAGGATAATTGTAATTTGCCCGAACTCCCGCGGAAGGTAAAATGGCCTGATAGCTACAGACAGTAGTTCATAGTCTCTAGTGCACACTCTCTCGAGCACTTTAAATTGTGATGCCCAGGCGCTGTCAATAAACATACAGAGTCCTCCCCCGATGGATTTTTGAGATAACAGCTTATCACGATCTGCTCTTACGACTGTAAATCGCTCCATGTCAATGCCTGTGCTGTCCTCGTGAAGCCACGTCTCTGTAAAACAAAGCAAATTACTCCTCCTAAAATCCTCGTCAAACCGGAGGCGTGTTGTGATCTCATCCAGTTTATTATTTAATGATCTGACGTTTGACAGAGTTATGATGGGAAGCGGGTGTCTGTTTCCTCGCCTTCTCAACCTGTTACGGACGCCTCCCCTCGCGCCTCTTTTCTTCCTTTTCCTACCCTGGGCTTTTCCATGAGGTATTGCTGAGACATGACTTAAGTCCACAGGTACAGCTTCACTCCGTAGGGCAAGAAGAAAATCCCTCGAATATTTAATCACTGGCGACGTTCGTATCTGGTGTTTACTTCCCTCATTGTTCCCGGCTAGGGCAAAGTTCTCTCTTATGACAGCATATAGAATAAATAAGATCACCACTGCGCGCAGGTAATCCATTTCCATGTTAATTGCCTCAAGGACATTAACAAAACAAAGTAAACACACGATTAACGCCGCAAACAAACAAACGACGGAGAAGCACTGGTTCAGCAGCCGTGCGCGCCCTATCTCTAAAGGTCCCATATGGGACTGATTGTGTTAGCCCTTATTTGACCCATATGGTTTGGCCAAGTGGGCCCCATGTGTGTTTCCCCATAAGGAACCCATATAGAGATGACCTAAGTGGGTCCTACCTTGGGCCCATGTTGGCAGCCTATATGGGACTGATTGTGTTAGCCCTTGTTTGACCCATATGGTTTGGCCAAGTGGGCCCCATGTGTGTTTCCCCATAAGGAACCCATATAGAGATTACCTAATTGGGTCCTACCTTGGGCCCATGTTGGCAGCCTATATGGGAATGATTATGTTAGCCCTTGTTTGACCCATATGGTTTGGCTAAGTGGGCCCCATGTGTGTTTCCCCATAAGGAACCCATATAGAGATGACCTAATTGGGTCCTACCTTGGGCCCATGTTGGCAGCCTATATGGGACTGATTGTGTTAGACCTTGTTTGACCCATATGGTTTGGCCAAGTGGGCCCCATGTGTATTTCCCCATAAGGAACCCATATAGAGATGACCTAATTGGGTCTGTAAGACCGCTGAAATCGCTCCAATGGTGGCAGCGAAGGGCGGGCGAAGGTATCTGCGCGTTCGATGTTCTCAGCTGGGCAAAATGGATCTAATTCCAATTCCTCTTTATCTGACTCCATTTTATTATAATTTAGAATTTAGATTAGAATGCCAATTTGGTTATTTGGTCATTCATATTTAATAGTTAGACACACATTTAATTATTCCGTTTAACCCTTTGTGGAAAGTACCCATTCATGATCTCATAGAGATCGTTAATAATTCCAGAGTAAGTCAGAATAAATCAAAATGTAACAATTTATTAAACAGTCAGGTATAATTCCAATTACATAATCAATTCAAAGATCCTCAAAACATCGAATACTCTTAAGTAAAGAGATGCGTTCCTGACTTTCCATAGGTTACGTAACGTTGGCTGGACACAACGTTACGGGCGAATCTGATTACAAAATTGCGCCCTGACTCTTCTGCTACGCTGCCTTAAGTATTCAAATCTGACAATAACTTCTTTCAAATGGTAACATTTGTTAACAAAGGGAATTTACATTTAATCACTCTCTCAGACCTGTATTGACAAGACCAAATGGTTGAAAGCCACACCTACCATACTATACATGCAACATCTCTTTAAACTCTTAAAACCATTGTTATCTTCTTGAATATTTCTATGGGGATGAGATATTTGTACCAGTCGCACTAAGACATTTCCAATGATATCAAACACATATATATTGTTTATTATTTGTTCATTTTTAGATCATATAGATTTTGGGTATATTTTCAATGGTCACAGCCTGAGGGGAACTAGGATGGGGGGAGAGATAAATACATGTAAATTAGAGCCATTCTAAGTTGATTCACTCAGTGTGACGTCGTCTGCAAAAAGTTTTCTTTGTCCTCAACCAGACAAGCCGGCATCACTTTTTAAAGCCTTTCAGTCCGCCTCTTGATCCATTGGGTCAAACTCAAGTGGATCCCATGGGATCATAATTAGACGTTGGTTGCTATCTTTTGAGATGTAAGTTGTCTTTGTAATGTAAGCAGTTGTAGGGACCTTCCTAGGGCTCTGTGTTCACCGGCTGGACACCCAGTCTCATCAGGTGTATGTAGTTTGAGTTCAGCAGGTGGATTAGTGTCTTTCAGGTGTTCTACCTGTGGTAGAAGTTCAGCACATCATGTGGGCATCGATTCATAGAGTCAGTCTCGGACCTTGTGACCTGTTCAGTTAACGTGTCACTCCTTCATGGAGAACTTTCTGCTTCTGTAGCACCTTTCCGATGATAATCTGAACCTCCTTGTCCAATCCTCTCACCTCCAACGGTGCGGTTATCTGGGTAGACTTCCATAGGAGGAAGGCTTCTCTGTAGTTACACGCCATTTGGTGCATGACACCTGAAAAGTATCTTAATGACCTCTTAACGACTGAACACTGGTGAACTTGAAGTCATAAGGAACACATAATGCAGCAAAAAAACAAAACATAAAAGTAGGTTCATGTCAGATAGTGCGATTGGTACATCTTCTCTCAAGTGTTTTTTCAAGGTCATAAATGGTAGGGTGGTCTCATTTTATCATCTAATTCTTCACTATCACTGTGGTGGTAGTGCAATCTAAATATTCTTGGTCTGAATCACTCAAGGAAAAGCAGCAAAAGTCAGTTCAATTTATATATTTAAATATATGATATGCATCAATAAACCATATAAGAATAACAACAATTCAATCACAATTATGAAGGTGTATATCGGTATATAATAACCACTGTGTTTGTTCAGGAATCCCTATGTTATTAATGCAGATCTAAATATGATTAGTCATACAATAATGGGGATTGTGTATTCCTGGTAACAGAGTGTGCGTGTGTGTGTGTGTGTGTGTGTGTGTGTGTGTGTGTGTGTGTGTGTGTGTGTGTGTGTGTGTGTGTGTGTGTGTGTGTGTGTGTGTGTGTGTGTGTGTGTGTGTGTGTGGGCATGTTTTGTGAAATATCAGGACACAAATGTGTATAATGACATGGGTATGACATAGGTATTACAAAAGAGGGTGAAATATGAGGGCGTTCCCCATGTCCTCACTTTTCAAAATGCTTATAAATCACACAGGATGAGGTTTTTATCACAGAAAGTAAACTGTGCAGTCTCCTGTGATGGGTAGGTTTAGGGGCAGGGGCAGTGTAGGGGGATAGAAAATACAGTTTATACAGTATAAAATGCATTACGCCTATGGAATGTCCCCACATTTCACAAAAACAAACATGTGTGTGTGTGTGTGTGTGTGTGTGTGTGTGTGTTTGTATGTGTGTGTGTGTGTGTGTGTGTGTGTGTGTGTGTGTGTGTGTGAGAGTGTGTGTGTGAGTGTGTGTGTGATAATGTGTTATGTATGCTGTCACAGTCAATGACAAAAATAAATTTGATTGAAGTTCTCACACTTCAGATTTATCTGTGCTTTATAACGTTTCTGATATTAGCGATGTGTTGAGGAAAACCAGGTGCCCTCTGGTTTGCCAACCATCCTAATATCAGAAGGTTTAAACACTTGGAAGTTTAATTGGAGCATGTCTGTCTCTGCTTGAGGATTTGCATCATTGACTTGTGATCTGTAGCCATGCATATGTACAATGCATTGTTTTCCCATGAGTTAGTGGATGGTTGTAAATAAAGTCATCATGGGATCTCTATGCTCTGTATGTGTGAAGCTATCTGGATCTGTTAGTGTGAAAAAATGGGCAATAGATCTTTAGTGAAGTAACACTTTTAGACTCTATGCCATCTTTAATGTGTCTATGATGCGTCTATGATGTGTAATGTTCAGCCTGAATAGATTTGGTCTATTCCAGGTGATGTTGTCGTGCGTGTAGGGTGTGTTCTATGTTCATGTTTGGGAGATGGGTGGAATCTAATCAATATCAATCTGTGTTGCATAATTTAGTACCAGTGCTACACCGGGAGGTCGTGTAGTCATATTGTGAGATGTGAATGACCCCATCATATTTATCTTCGCACCCATCTCTCACATCTCAAGTTCTGACAATTTTCCGTTGCCCTGGCTCTGATGCAGGGGGAGGGGGACTTTTGGTCGTCCGTCCTCCAAGGAATTGCAATTGTCAACCTGAGATAGAAACAAATTTAGAGAGAAACAAATTTAGAGAGAAACACAGTTAATTTCTGCTGTTGTTTCAGTTTTTTTAACACTTAAAGCTGCTCTTGCAGTCGAGCCTTCACAATCAGCTGTGTTTTAGCATTATAAACTCCAGTTCTGCTGGAGAATTTTTCTGTGTTTTAGCATTATAAACTCCAGTTCTGCTGGAGAATTTCTCAGGATTAATTAGAAACTTCTAGTTGCTCTCATTACAGTTAGTTTGAGTGAAGGATGAATTGGTTTTCTATTATCTGTGCCACACTTCTAATTTTCTTATGCCTACAGAACTAGAAAAATATCACAACTCCCCTCCATTTTGGCACTGGGAATTGAACCAATGAAAAGTATTAGAACCTGCTCAAATTAGAAATTGCAAAGGTCAGAGTTATTGAGTCCTGTTGTGATGGAAACATTTTCATGGTTAGTGCAATTGTAATTCACACTGTAGCCAGATGGCAATTCTATGCTCCTGTACATGGTTTTACTGCAGCTATATGGGAAATAGCAGAGTTTCCACTCAGAAGACAAACAAATTCAACATAGACAGACACACATGCAACTTGAAATTGATATACAATTCCAGTATTGCGATTATTCCAATTTACACAAGATACGTGGCCTAGAATGCATAGCATCTCTACAACCTTTACCTAAGTGTTTAATGCAACATTTACAGTAAAGCAATCATGTGTTTTAAAGAATAAACTTAACTAGCCTATGTGCATCTAGTAGCACAAACAACTATAATGTGTGTTCTATGCGCGTGTTTAGTTCAATTACAAATTTGAAAATACAGACAGGATCATTGCAATTTGGATGTTTTAATTATTAAACTCACTGCTATTGACCACTATAAAGAGATCAATAGCTGAAGATCTTGCATGAACACTGCAGTTGAGGATATTCATGTCAAATCTTTTACATTGTGTTATACTCAGCAATCAAGATTCCGATAACATTGAGCCTCGCACCGGTAGGGGTTTACGATCTCTTGCCACAACTCGTCAGTCTTGGTCATTAAGGCAGAGGCGACACACTGATATTCTGGACGTCCGTAACCACTGTGATCATTCCAGAATATTTTTATTCAGTTCTCTTGGATCTGACTTTGCTTAATTAATGCAAAATTGTTTCCCATCAGAGGCCATGACCATTATCAATGAATTAAGCGACCAACTTGTTATAACTCTAATGATAACTTTCTATAATCATGCCGTGGTTTTCCACGTTTACGTAATTAGAACAACGTTACAATAATTAGGAATTGAGGTTGCCCTATTTAGATTGGTCTAACAATTTATTATTGTTCTAAACGGAATAGACTCGTTTGGCCTATCAACCCCTTACAGTCTAAGTATACGTACCTTACGCCAATGTGCTAGTAGGAGCTCTAAAACATCAGTCTGGTGTGTTTCACCAAAAACCGCATCTTAGTCCGTGTAACTAACCTGAGTGTAGTTTTGTGGTGTCATGGACACAACATGATCTACTGAGTTATTAACACAACATACATCATAGTAAGTTTAAATGTATAAAACAAATCTTTCGGAAATCAAGGATTTTGAATTATTTTTCTGGTAGCAGAACATTACAAACAGCAAAAGTGTGGGAGTAGTGTTTACAGATTTCCCCAGTTTTGTGTCACCTTTCTCCACATAATGTCCTGCTTGGCAATTGTAATACAATGTATATTATATTTTTATTTATAATACAATTATATTACAAAGAATATCAAATATTAATGTTATTTCTGGTCCATGTTACCTTGTTATTTGAGCTGCCTCAATTAATGAAAAGGTTTTTACTGATTTCTAATACTTTACAAATATGAATAAACGTTTGATTATTCTACTTAACTCTTTACATTTATTGAAATCGTTCATTAGGTTCTCAGAGTCGCACAGGGTCCTCGCACTTTCCATTATGCGGGCCCACGATCACATAACGTGTCAGTCTTGGTAATTAATGCAAAATGTTAGGCGGAGCTCTGCAATCTCAGTCGGTGTGCCTCAAAGCTCCACCCCAAACCGGACTGCATTCCGTTACTAACCTGACACAGATATGCGGAAACAATGGGTACACATAATGCACTAAAATCAATACTTTAGGAGTAAATCAGAACGAAGTCAAACGCAACAACATATTTGTCAAAGTGTATTAAAGACCGTGATTTTGGTTTGGCCCTGCAGTCACAGCCGACTGGCATGTTCATTGCATGCACAACAACAGTCAGGATTAAGGCCAATGAGACTCTGTTGTCGTTAACATCCAGTGAACTAGCAGCACATGCTGTGCAGTCCAATCCCTGCTCAAACCCTGTTTTTGAGAGTGAAGTTTCGTATTGTATTTTCGTGTCAATACATTTGAATATGAAAAAGCTGTGGTTCAGGGATGATGTGGCACATTCATTGTATCTCTTTTTAGATTTCAAATGCCTATTTGCTTGATTTAGTCTATTTAAAGACTAATCTGCACGATGGCACAGTGGCAATTTTAACTGATTTACAAAATGTGATAGATTTAGCTTGTGTTACTTCTTTGGCTAAACGCTCCCATGGAACAGGGAGAGAAAGTCTGCGTTCTCCGAGTGGGCGAGGTATGCCCCGTGGGCTCAGCTGAGCCACTCAAAAACATTAAATCATGCGTTTTCTTGACAAAAATAGTAACAATCATCACTATCATTCTGTTTATCAGTTTTAGATTTTAATCTTACCGCCTCTTGATTATTTTTTGTCGAGTATTTTCGATTTTGTAGCAGTAACAGCTATTGGTCAAACAAAAAGTTATCTTAACTTTAACATATTGCATTGCATCACCCTTGTTTCTCCAAATTTTGCTTTTCATAAACAAATGCATTATCAAATCGCATGTTTTCTAATTGTTTCTGAACTTAGATTTTTCATTCTATTGTCTGATCGCTCTCATCGCGCGTTGCACATAGTTAATGAGACAATGGAGACTCGTCTGATTTTATCACATTAGGCTCTAATTTATAGTTCTTCGTCGAGTCTCAGAAAATAGATCGTTCTAGTTTAGTTTCAATCTCTTGTTGCGCGAATGCCGACAAGGAGATCTTTAACAATTAATAGCAAGAGTTTTCATTTCTTATTTGCGCTGTTGTTAACCATGTCTGATGTGGTAATGTCTATTGAATCAATTCACAAACTCCGGATTTACAGCACGGTCAAACATTCGGGTTTTCCCAAAACATTTCTAAACAAGACAGAATGAATTTGACTTACCACAACAGCTGAAGAAAGAGAAGCTCAAACCTCTTGATGATTTTAGAATCCAATACTTCGCTGAAAAACATGCTGCTCGTTGTGTTCGAGCACTGCAGCTGTAAGACCGCTGAAATCGCTCCAATGGCGGCAGCGAAGGGCGGGCGAAGGTATCTGCGCGTACTGTGTTCTCAGCTGGGCAAAATGGATCTAATTCCAATTCCTCTTTATCTGACTCCATTTTATTATAATTTAGAATTTAGATTAGAATGCCAATTTGGTTATTTGGTCATTTATGTTTAATAGTTAGACACACATTTAATTATTCCGTTTAACCCTTTGTAGAAAGTACCCATTCATGATCTCATAGAGATCGTTAATAATTCCAGAGTAAGTCAGAATAAATCAAAATGTAACAATTTATTAAACAGTCAGGTATAATTCCAATTACATAATCAATTCAAAGATCCTCAAAACTTGAATACTCTTAAGTAAAGAGATGCGTTCCTGACTTTCCATAGGTTACGTAACGTTGGCTGGACACAACGTTACGGGCGAATCTGATTACAAAATTGCGCCCTGACTCTTCTGCTACGCTGCCTTAAGTATTCAAATCTGACAATAACTTCTTTCAAATGGTAACATATGTTAACAAAGGGAATTTACATTTAATCACTCTCTCAGACCTGTATTGACAAGACCAAATGGTTGAAAGCCACACCTACCATACTATATATGCAACATCTCTTTAAACTCTTAAAACCATTGTTATCTTCTTGAATATTTCTGTGGGGATGAGATATTTGTACCAGTCGCACTAAGACATTTCCAATGATATCAAACACATATATATTGTTTAGTATTTGTTCATTTTTAGATCATATAGATTTTGGGTATATTTTCAATGGTCACAGCCTGAGGTGAACTAGGATGGGGGGAGAGATAAATACATGTAAATTAGAGCCATTCTAAGTTGATTCACTCAGTGTGACGTCGTCTGCAAAAAGTTTTCTTTGTCCTCAACCAGACAAGCCGGCATCACTTTTTAAAGCCTTTCAGGTCCTACCTTGGGCCCATGTTGGCAGCCTATATGGGATTGATTGTGTTAGCCCTTCTTTGACCCATATGGTTTGGCCAAGTGGGCCCCATGTGTTTTTCCCCATAAGGAACCCATATAGAGATGACCTAATTGGGTCCTACCTTGGGCCCATGTTGGCAGCCTATATGGGATTGATTGTGTTAGCCCTTGTTTGACCCATATGGTTTGGCCAAGTGGGCCCCATGTGTTTTTCCCCATAAGGAACCCATATAGCGATGACCTAAGTGGGTCCTACCTTGGGCCCATGTTGGCAGCCTATATGGGACTGATTGTGTTAGCCCTTGTTTGACCCATATGGTTTGGCCAAGTGGGCCCCATATGAGTTGCCCATTTTGAGCCCATGCACCCATTACATTTACATTTACATTTAGTCATTTAGCAGACGCTTTTATCCAAAGCGACTTACAAATGAGAGTAATAGAAGCAACCAACACTAGTCAAGGGCAACAATATGCAAGCGCTGTAACAAGTCTCACGAAACACAAAACACAGGACAGTTTTTTTTTTTTTTTTTAAATAACAAACAGTAACGAATAGAGTGATAAGTGCTATTCTTTATTGGTCAAGTGCTGCTGGAAAAGAAGTGTCTTGAGATGTTTTTGAAAATGTCTACAGACTCGGCTGCTCGAACTGAGACAGGCAGGTCATTCCACCAGGTGGGAACGGTCCAGGAAAAGGTCCTAGTGAGGGATTTCATGCCTCTTTGAGATGGCACCACTAGGCGTCGTTCACTTGCAGAACGCAAGCTTCTGGAGGGTGTGTAAGTCTGAGCAAGTGAGTTTAGGTATACTGGTGCAGAGCCTGCGGTTGCTTTGTGGCGAGCACCAGAGCCTTGAATTTGATTCGCAGCAATCGGCAGCCAGTGAAGACTGATGAAGAGAGGTGTGACATGAGCTCTCTTCGGCTCGTTGAAGACCACTCGCCACTGCGTTTGGATCAGCTGCAAGGGTTTAACAGTGGATGCTGGAAGGCCCGCTAGAAGAGAATTACAGTAGTCCAGTCTGGAGTACAAGAGCTTGGACCAGGAGTTTAGTGGCCTGCTCTGATAGGAAGGGTCTAATCTTCCTAATGTTGTATAGCGCAAATCTGCAGGACCGGGTTGTTGCAGTAATGTGGTCAGTGAATTTAAGCTGATCATCAATCACAACTCCAAGGTTCCTGGCAGTCCCGGACGGAGTTATGGTTGATGAACCGAGCTGAATGGAGAGAGTATGTCGAAGTGCTGGGTTGGCTGAGACCACAAGCAGTTCTGTCTTTGCCAGATTGAGTTGAAGGTGTTGTTCCTTCATCCAGGCAGAAATGTCTGTCAGGCAGGTAGCGATCCGAACCCCAACTGTGGGATCATCTGGTTGAAATGAGAAGTAGAGTTGAGTGTCATCAGCATAGCAGTGATAGGAAAAGCCATGTTTCTTGATGACAGATACTAGAGATGACATGTAGATGGAGAAGAGAAGTGGTCCAAGCACTGAGCCCTGAGGAACTCCAGTAGCAATATGATGTGACTTAGACACTTCACCTCTCCATGACACCCTGAAGGACCTACCTGAGAGGTAAGACTTGAACCACTGGAGAGCAGTTCCTGAGATCCCCATCTTCATGAGTGTTGACAGGAGGATTTGGTGGTTAACTGTGTCAAAAGCAGCAGACAGATCCAGCAGGATAAGTACTGAGGATTTGGAAGCTGCTTTTGCCTGTCTCAGTGCTTCAGTAACCGAGAGCAGGGCAGTCTCAGTTGAGTGGCCGCTTTTGAATCCAGATTGGTTGTTGTCCAGGAGGTTGTTCTGTGCAAGAAACATAGAGAGTTGGTTGAACACTACTCTCTCAAGTGTCTTAGCAATAAAAGGCAGAAGGAACACCGGTCTGTAGTTTTCTAAAAGTGCTGGGTTCAGAGAGGGTTTCTTAAGCAGTGGGGTTACCGAGCCTGCTTGAATGCTGTGGGGAAAGTCCCGGTGTGAAGAGAGGTGTTGACGATGTGGGTGAGTGCAGGAGTAATTGGCGAATGGCCTGAAGCAGGTGAGTGGGGATAGGATCAAGCGGACAAGTAGTGGGGTGTTTGGAAAGGATGAGTTTGGAGACTTCTGTTTCAGAGAGCAGAGAGAAAGAGGGTAGCGTGTGTGTGACGGTTGATGAGATGTGTATGTCAGTTTGTGGTGCGGAGAATTGGCTGCTAATGGAGGAGGTTTTGTTTGTGAAGAAAGATGCAAAGTCGTCAGCTGTAAGAGTTGATGACGGAGGGGGAGGGCAAAGAGAGGAGAATGTTCTGAAAAGTGCACGAGAGTCAGAGCAGTTGTTGATTTTGTTGTGATAGTATGTAGTTTTTGCAGTGGAGACATGTGCAGAGAAGGAAACAAGAAGAGACTGATACAAGGTAAGATCAGTAGAGTTCTTAGATTTGCGCCACTTTCTCTCTGCCACCCTGAGGCCAGAGCGATGTTCGGAGAACATCAGACAGCCAGGGGCAGAGGGTGTGGTGCGGGCTGGTCTAGATGAAAGGGGGCAAAAGCTGTCTAAACAAGATGTTAGAGTGGAGCAAAGAGTGTCAGTAGCACTGTTAGTGTCCAGAGCTGAGAACTGAGCAGGTGGAGGAAGTGAGGATGAAACCATAGTGGATAGACGAGAGGAGAGAGAGAGCGTGGGATTACGCCGAAGGTGATCTGTGGATTAGTATGAGTTGTATCAGGAGTGAGTATGAGGTTAAGAGTGACGAGGAAGTGGTCGGAGGTGTGCAATGGAGTCACTAAAGTGTTGTTGTCTGTAGAGCAGTAGCGTGTGTAGATAAGGTCCAAATGATTACCTGATTTGTGAGTAGCCGTGGTAGATACTCGCTTAAGGTTAAAGGAGGTGAGTAGAGAGGTGAAGTCTGCAGCCTGGGGTTTATCAAGGTGGATGTTGAAGTCACCAAGCAGCACCAGAGGAGTGCCATCTTCAGGAAAGTTGGAGTAACATATCCAATTCCTCCAAGAAGTTGCCCAGTTGACCTGGGGGGCGATAAACAACTACAACATGGATTTTAGCAGGGTGAGTGATAGTGATTGAGTGTGATTCAAATGAGCTGTTGCCAGAGAGAGATGGTATGGGCTCAAATTTCCAATCCTTTGTGATGAGCAAACCAGTACCTCCACCTCTCCCAATTGGACGAGGTGAGTGCGAAAAGGAGAAATTAGTTGAGAGGGCCGCAGGAGTGGCCATGTCTTCTGGTTTGATCCAGGTCTCAGTTAGGGCCATGAGACTTAGATTAGAATGAGTGGAGATAGCTGAAATAAAGTCTGCTTTGTTTACAGCCGACTGGCAATTCCAGAGACCAATTGGAATGGACAGTAATGTGGTAGAGGAAATAGGTACCCTAAGCAGATTATTAGGATTACGGCATCGTGAATAAACAGATCGTGGTTTACGGGTGGTAGTGGTAATAGTGGAGATTTGAAAGCACATAGTGAATAGGGATTAAAGATTAAACAAACGAAAACAAGCAAAATACCAAAGTAAAAGAAAGCTATACTCAAGTGCCTTGTCGGTGTCCTTGCTCGAGTGGAGTCGCGCAGAGTAGAGTCGCTGGTCTTTACACTCTTTGGTCTTCATTTCCCATTAGTGCCCCAGCTAGGACCCACATAGGTAACCTACTTAACTGACCCAGATGGGTTCTAGATAAGATGCCCATTTTGGAACCATGCCCACTTCATACCCATTTAGCCCAAGCATAAACCATGTGGGGCCCACATATACATGTTGGCTGGGAAATGACACAGTCTGTGAAAACCTAGGTAAAAAAAAATTTCTACATAAAATTATCCAACTTTCTCCATCAAGAGGACATGCGTACATAGGCCTCTATCGCCTGAACAGGGCATCGCAAATATAGCTTCTCCTGGTCTGCCAACAGATGTGGTGGAGGTTGAAAGGCCTGCAGGACCACAAAATGTGCCACATAAGTTGGCATCTTGGGTACAAAGCACAGCCTTGAGTGGAGAATGGCTTTAACCCTCCCAGGAGTGAACTCGAGGCATGAGGGAGAAACAGAAAGAGCCTGCAGGTCCTCAACTCTCTTAAGGTTAATACTAGCCAAAAGGAAAGCCCTTTAATGAACTTCTCTGATACCTTGTTAGTGGGTTTGAAGGGTACCAGGGATAACTGGCTTGAATGACAGGCCTCATTCTCAAAGCACCCAAGGGGCCACCACTTAAAGGTGAATGGAAGGCAGCTATGGCCACCACGTAGACATTAAGTGTGGACGGGGATAGACCCCCACAGAAACAATCCTGAAGGAACTTCAGCACTGAAACTACTGGGCAGTTAATTTAGTCCAACTGGTGTTCTCTGCACCAGGAAGTGATTACATTCCACTTTAAGGTGTAGTTTCCACATGGAGGGAGCTCTAGAGTTTCTGGATGGTCTCAACAACCTTGGTTGAGAGACCAGTGCCTAAGAGCTGGTACTACTCTTCCAAAGCTTCCAAATATAGAAGGTAGAATGTCCCTCTTGATAGTAATCTTCCATGGAGGGTCTGCTAGGAGTGCTATGATGTCTGAGAACCAGACTTGAGCAGCCAGAACAGGGCTACCAGGAGTAGATTGACCCTGTCCTGGCAGACACTTTCTAGAACTCCCGGGAGTAGAGCTATTGGGGGGATGCGTACAGGCGGCGACTCATCCACATCTGTACCATGGGTGAGGGAGGACCAAATCGGATAGTAATTGTTCTCTTGGGACACATACAAATCTACTTCTGCATGGCTGAACTTCCTCCAAATCAACTCCTCCATCTCGAAATGAAGTTTCCATTTCCCAGACCTCATCTCCTGCCTTGACATGAATTATTTTCCCAATTTTAGGGATATACATTGTTCTAAATGTAAGCAACTTGCCCTGGGACCACAGAAGGACCTGATGCAGCAGTCTACACAGAGGGCGCAACCTCAGGCCCACCTTATGATTTATGTAGGAGACAACCGACATATTGTCTATTTATTCCAGAACATGATGGGCTCTGAAGGCTGGGAGGAAGTGCTTCAGAACTAGAAGCTCAGTCATACTCTCCAGGCAAGTTATGTGCCAAAGAGAGATGATTCCCTCTCCACAGACCTGGAGAGTGGCCCTCCATGACCGCTCCCCAGCATGTAAGGGATGTGTCCATAGTCACTATTTTCTGTTGACAGAATGCTCCTAACACAGGGCGTTGGAACAAGAACCATGGTTTCTTAGGCACCACTGTAGTGGTTTCATGTATAGCAGGCCAAAAGGTATTATGTTGGATGCAGCTGCCATAAGCCCCAACAGTCTCTGAGAGTATGTGTCAGTGAAGGTTTGGCCTAGCTTCATTTTGGTGACTGTTGCTAGAATGGTCTCTATACAATCAGGAGACAATTGTGCCTGCATTGTAGTCGAGTCCCACTCTATCCCCAGAAACATAGTTCTCTGCTGGAGAGATAGTGAGCTTTTCTTGGCATTGAGCTTCAACCCCAAGCACCTTATATGGTGAAGAACAACATCTCAATGCCAAATTGCCATCTCTTCCGACTGGGCCAGAATGAGCCAATCATTGATGTAATTGAGTATACAAAGGTCCTGGAGTCTCAACGGAGCCAGTGCTGTATCCATACTCTTCATAAAAGTGCTGGGAGATTCCGCTAGGCCAAAGAGAAGAACCCGGTATTCATCATATCTATAATGGGACGCAACCCCACATACTTCTTCAGGACTATGAAGTACCAGCTGTTGAACCCAGACTCACTCTCACGAGGAGGAATACGTTCTATGGCCTCCTTAGCCAAGAGGGACTGAACTTCTAGTTCCATCACCTGACCCTGCTCAGGGTTGCCTATACTCCATACCACCCCACTGGTACTTTAATTGAATTCTGTAACCCTATTCCACCAAACACAAGACCCATGAAGATACGTTGGGAAGGGTCTTCCATGCTTCTAAGTTATCTACTAGGGGGACCTGTCTCTCAAGACTGACCTCAGGTGTTTTGCATAGAGTAAGTTTGGTACCCGGAAGTGGCTGGCCAGCAGGAGAAAACAACATTTTCTACAGCAAACTCGACAGGATCGCAAAGACTTCAGACAGATGTCAGATATGCTCCACACAGAGATCTGATCTCACCTTCATTTAGTCTGTTTGTGATTACATGAAGAAACAAAAAGACAAAACAAAAACTGAGACAGTCTAAATCCAGAAAAACTGTGGCAATGTCTCCAAGATGCTTGAAGAAACCTACCTGCAAAGATTCCTGAAAAGCAGATTCTCAATGATGAGATCAGATCTCTGTGTGGAGCATACTGACTGTTGTCAGACTCCTTATGCATACACAAATCTCACTGGATTATGACAACTAATAGCAAAAGGAATGTTTGGAAATGTAAACTGATATTTCCTACTGACAGACAGCAAAAGATAAAACAGGAAGATAAAACCTTTTTGGGGGTGAAAATACTAACATGCCAAATACTTTTGCACAGTGTTGTATTTCTATTTTAAAATGAATAAAATTAGGTTTTCCCTCCCCATTTACATTTGTGGATAAAACAATGTCCATATATATATAATAAGTAAATTGACAATGTACCACATTTTTAAGTCACCAGTATTATCAAAAAAAAACATATTGAGGGAATGACATTGATTATCAAAATATACTTCTTGACAGGTATATTAAATTAACATTTTCCTAAAAAGTAAATGACCATTACTATTCAGATGTTGTGAAACCAACAAAATATTTTCCCTAAACCAATTAACTAAAAAGAGAGGTGTATTTTGGTGTATAATGTATTTATTATTCCAAATTAAGCATTGTGAGAGTAGAAATTGTGTTTGAATGCAATCATCCACGATAACACTGCCTGTATATGAACATTTTTAAAGTTTCATGGAAAGCTTGTTAATATTAAAATTACAATTAGTATTGTAATAATTCAATACCACACACTTTTGCAAAAATAATAATAGGGATATAACGCCATAATTTATCTTTGGAATGAGTATAGTTTTTGTATCTATTTAATTTTAAATATAGTATTAGATATTTCAAAATCAAGCACATTCAGCCCACCTTGGTTAAGTGAATTACAGAGTGTGTATATATATATGTGTGTGTGTGTGTGTGTGTGTGTGTGTGTGTGTGTGTGTGTGTGTGTGTGTGTGTGTGTGTGTGTGTGTGTGTGTGTGTGTGTGTGTGTGTGTGTGTGTGTGTGTGTGTGTGTGTGTGTGAGAGATCATAATTAATGATTGTTTGGAACATCTATTGACACTGTTGTGTAAATTAGTATAGAAACTCTTCAGATTTTGATAATAAAGTCTCTCACTAATCATGTTTTTATTTATTTATTATTAATTAATGGGGTATAATTAAGATCTATTCTTTCTTTTTGTTCTTTGCATAGTTTAATTCCTAAATGAGAAATATAGTCTTCAATTGGAATGCCACATAATTCTGACAAGTTCTTTTAATGCAAATAATTCACATTTTTAATATTTATAGATAACCCTGATACTAAATAGAACTCATTAAGACACACAAACCAATTTTAATTATTTTACGTCTTTTAGAAAAATTGTCGTATCATATGCTACCGTCATTTAAATTATTTGTAAAATCCACAGGTTAAGAAACAGAAACTTCTTTGTGACACTCCAGCACATTAGGGGGCGCTCTGCCGCTTTCAGTCGGTTTGCGACTCGCCAGTGAATCCACAGCCGAAGAAGAACACGTCATAAACCTGCGCAGCGCCCCTGTGTCTGATGTGCTTTGGCTGAAGAAAGGTTTGTGTTTTTAAGCGTTTAAAGTGTTTAAATTGATACAAACAGTTCATAAAACGATATAATTTTTTAAAGCGCTGAAAATGAGTGGATAATTATGCAAAGCAACATTAATGCTGTATCTAACATCTGTTATTTAGTTGCGTGTAAACAAGTAACAAAAGTGCGTGTCATTTTCTTAATAACTGTGGAGACGTCCCTAATGTGATATGGTTTAATGTACATAAAATGTGAACAACATTTTTCTTTGTAAAAAGGGGCCTTTTCTGTCTTCAAACACAACATTTTAGCTTTTTAATTTGCGCCTCTGGGTCACAACACAGCTCGTGCACTTTGAAATACCGAAACAGCAAAATAGTTTTTTATAATTGACTAACGTTATCTTTGAGAGAAACTGGAGAAAATCAGCAGATGCTTTCTATATTTTTATAGCAACGAAAAGATACAGGTACAGTCCAAAACAAACAAATACAAAAACAATTATAAGGTAATCCTAAATGGATCCAGTAAAACTTTTACAGTTACAGCGGTAGAACATTTATGTAATATGGTTTAAAAAAATAAAACAGTATAAATTATTGGTATGAAAATGTAGATAGCTTAAATTTGTAATTACTATGGCACTCTATGAACTAAGATTTGCATCCCTGATCTAAACACACCAACTTAAGTTTGCAATCATTAACTGGTATAATAAAAACAGATAAATTACAATACTTAAGAGTCTGATCGCCGTTTTATTAAATAAATACATAAAACGACCACAGACAAATCAATTTAAAGGGGTACTTCAGCACTGGGAAGATGAATCTGTATTTGAACATTAATGTAGTAGAAATGTGAAATTATTTTTGAGTTGGGTGCCTTCTAGACTGAGAAACTTTCTCATGGGGATGAAAGACAACAGTTCCCAGAATCCACTTCACTGCCCTACGCTAGGCAGAACATGATTAACTTGTCCACCGCGTTCATTTTTATATAATATGTTCAGTTAGAGACGCTACAATTAAAAACTGAACATGTCTGTTCAATATATTATGAGTCGATTGAGTGTCACGGCCCAAACTCAGCAGGATCGAATTACATTCATCACCAGGGTTTTTCCTGGGTCAAAAATGGTCTTCGGTGGTGGCTGACAGACATGGTCATCCATACACACATGCACAGTAAAAAAGTACCCTACCCACGTGATCTGCAAGCACAATACTGACAAAACATTTTAAATAAATTCAAAGAAAGTTTGCAATTTTTGCTTATTTTGATACCTTGATGTTTGTTTTTGTTCCTCACTTTTACACTATTTATATATCGTTTTGGTATATAATCATATCAATATAAAAAAAATATATATATATATATATATATATATATATATATATATATATATATATATATAAATATATATATATATATATATATATATATATATATATATATATATATATATATATATATATATACATATATATATATATTAGGGGTGGGCCAAAAAATCGATATGCCGATTTATCACGATATTTCCGGCCGCGAGACGTTATCGATACGCTGTCCCTAATGTGATAAGTATCGATATTTTATCAGAATATTTAAATTCATATCTACATTGTGGCTGTTTACCGCTTTGGCTTCCCGGAGTGGCAGTACCTCCAGACTTCATGTGGTGGCGCTTCACCGAGCACGAATACAGCGTCAAAATCGCGTCTAGTTTGACGCGTGAACATTTTGAATCCATTCGCACGTCAGCAGCGAATTGGACGTGCGAAGAAATCGAGCATTTGAGCGTTCAAGGCGCTCCTGAAGAAAAATGTCATAAAACACCACTCTGCCTCTTTTCATTTTCATAAAAAAATAATTAAGCATTAACAGCCACACAAATGTGGTACAGCCAACGCACTACCTGGATTATCTTCACTGCAAAAAAATACATTTAAAGTTATGAAACTTTACTTTGCCCTCAGTCAAAATGATTTGGTAGACAACAATAGATTCATTAGACCAAAGATCGCCCATTAGATTTACACAAGACGAATTATATGTCATGTTTAACCACTACAGAGACATCCGAGCCAGAGGCAACGCTAGAAGGACTGGCCGAGGAGAGGCAGCTCGCCAGGGTTAACGAGCGCTGAGCGCTCGCTGTTCGCCTGGAGCTCACAACTCCAGCATAAAACTATAAATACAAGATATTGTAAATAGGCGCTGTCTTTACAAATAAACCACATAATTTTGCTTTAAGCAACTACGTTATCAACTGAAAAGCATTAAAACTACATTTAGTGACAAAATATCAGTATTTTTAGTTATGCAGGGTTTCTCCTCACATCACTTGACCACGTTGACAGCAGCAAGCAGGCTCCTGATTGGTTAACGCGCTTGGTACTCAGATTTTACCATACTTTATTATATAAGGTTTTATACTGGGTGTTTTTTCACATTTTTAGTAATGTGGCTATTTTGCAATTTCCAAATATGAAATGTTGCTGCTATGAATAAGTCAGAGATAGTGACCTTTCTTTATTATAAATCATTTAGTCACAGAAACTGTTCTCTCATGTCTGTTTGATGGCTTTATATGCACTTACTGAACTTTATAGCTATTTCAAAAAAGATTAAATTATTTAGTTTTAATAATGAAATACATGATCATATGACTTTTTTGACGATTTTTCCATTTACAAAATGATATTGTGATATATCGTGAGAGATTTTCTTGCAATATATCGTCTGTCACAGAATCGCTGGTATCGTGATATTATCGTTATCGTGGGCAAAATATTGTGATATTATTGTATCGTGTGTTGACCTGTAAATTCCCACCCCTAATTAATATATATATATATATATATATATATATATATATGTAGGTCCTTCTCAAAGATTAGCATATTGTGATAAAAGTTCATTATTTTCCATAATGTAATTATAAAAATTAAACTTTCATATATTTTAGATTCATTGCACACCAACTGAAATATTTCAGGTCTTTTATTGTTTTAATACTGATGATTTTGGCATACAGCTCATGAAACCCCAAAATTCCTATCTAAAAAAAATAGCATATTTCATCTGACCAATAAAA
Source organism: Gobiocypris rarus (assembly GCA_023029165.1). Lineage (NCBI taxonomy): Eukaryota > Metazoa > Chordata > Actinopteri > Cypriniformes > Gobionidae > Gobiocypris > Gobiocypris rarus. The sequence goes on from CM040923.1 coordinate 7,835,376, forward strand.
GAAAAGTGTTTTTAATACAAAAAAAATCAACCTTCAAATAATTATGTTCAGTTATGCACTCAATACTTGGTCAGGAATCCTTTTGCAGAAATGACTGCTTCAGTGCGGCATGGCATGGATGCAATCAGCCTGTGGCACTGCTGAGGTGTTATGGAGGCCCAGGATGCTTCGATAGCGGCCTTAAGCTCATCCAGAGTGTTGGGTCTTGCGTCTCTCAACTTTCTCTTCACAATATCAGGTCAGGAGAGTTGGCAGGCCAATTGAGCACAGTAATACAATGGTCAGTAAACCATTTACCAGTGGTTTTGGCACTGTGAGCAGGTGCCAGGTCGTGCTGAAAAACGAAATCTTCATCTCCATAAAGCTTTTCAGCAGATGGAAGCATGAAGAGCTCCAAGATCTCCTGATAGCTAGCTGCATTGACCCGGCCCTTGATAAAACACAGTGAACCAACACCAGCAGCTGACATGGCACCCCAGACCATCACTGACTGTGGGTACTTGACACTGGGCTTCAGGCATTTTGGCATTTCCTTCTCCCCAGTCTTCCTCCAGACTCTGGCACCTTGATTTCCGAATGACATGCAAAATTTGAGCGACAGTCCAGTGCTGCTTCTCTGTAGCCCAGGTCAGGCGCTTCTGCCGCTGTTTCTAGTTCAAAAGTGGCTTAACCTGGGGAATGCGGCACCTGTAGCCCATTTCCTGCACACGCCTGTGCACGGTGGCTCTGGATGTTTCTACTCCAGACTCAGTCCACTGCTTCCGCAGGTCCCCCAAGGTCTGGAATCGGTTCTTCTCCACAATCTTCCTCAGGGTCCGGTCACCTCTTCTCGTTGTGCAGCGTTTTTTTGCCACACTTTTTCCTTCCCACAGACTTCCCACTGAGGTGCCTTGATACAGCACTCTGGGAACAGCCTATTCGTTCAGAAATGTCTTTCTGTGTCTTACCCTCTCGCTTGAGGGTGTCAATGATGGCCTTCTGGACAGCAGTCAGATCGGCAGTCTTACACATGATTGCGGTTTTGAGTAATGAACCAGGCTGGGAGTTTTTAAAAGCCTCAGGAATCTTTTGCAGGTGTTTAGAGTTAATTAGTTGATTCAGATGATTAGGTTAATAGCTCGTTTAGAGAAACTTTTCATGATATGCTAATTTTTTTAGATTTTTTAGAATTTTGGGGTTTCATGAGCTGTATGCCAAAATCATCAGTATTAAAACAATAAAAGACCTGAAACATTTCAGTTGGTGTGCAATGAATCTAAAATATATGAAAGTTTAATTTTTATCATTACATTATGGAAAATAATGAACTTTTATCACAATATGCTAATTTTTTGAGAATGACCTGTATATATATATATAAAAGAACAAATAGCCTAATTTTCTGCCATATACAATTTTATAAAATTATCAGCTAGCTAAAAACAACTTTTTTCTGGGTTCACCTCACTCCAGTCTAAATTAAATTATTTTAGGCTCTTTATTTTACTACACATTGTGAACATAAATAAGCCGAAAGACTGGATAATTAAAACTAACTCTTGCTAAATTGGGTAAGCACACTTGTGTTCTCAGAGTAAATGTTTACACAGATTCGTGAGTTGAGTGTTGGACAGATCAATTGTTCTAACCAGTCGTTAAAATGATTCGGTTCAAAGGAGTCATCATGTCGCTAATCGGACATTAGTAGACGCGTTGTTTGCGAATCCCGTCTGTTAAAACATCGCAAAAGATTTTTCAACACACAGAAAACACTTCATAACTGGATACAATTTGTTTCCCGTTTATTGAAAGTAAGGTTTATGTCAGCTGGTCAGAGGAAGAGTCAACATTTTTTGAGCACAATTCACACCCAGCGGTAATTAAAGGAAAACATCATCTGATAGCGCCACGTGCACATGGATTCAGGTCTTTCCGACCTTTTGATTTTGATTAACATAATATGTATAATATTAGAAAGCTAAGAATGCTTATTTTGAAAACAGAGAGAGAGAGTGCGAGCGGGGGAGGAGCTCTCTTCTCGTTCTCTCTGTCACTCAGTTAACGCAAGCGCAGCAGTCATCTACTACATTAATCACCATAACTGATCAAATAAGACTTTGGCAGGACAAAAAACCCATATCACATGAGCTGAGGTAAGCGCGGGATTCGCGGCTGCATTCTCAGCACGTGAACAGTCTGGCGCATTTTCAGATCATGTCTTTGAAGCTTAACTTTCATAGGAATTCATTTGAAAAGTTGAAACACTCAAATTGGTCTCCACCGCTCCGTTTACACGAATCTCCGCAGCTCCCCAAGCCGAGTGGTGTGAGTGCGATGTTGAAAACGTGGAAATAGCGCCTCCTGCTGGCTGTAGTGTTTAGCCTCTGGACAAAAACTCCTCCGATGACGCAAAATGACGATATTTACGTCATCGGAAGAATTTTTCCAGAAATAAAATGCCTAATTCTCTCTTCTCAGGGTCAAATGAGAGGGGAAAGTACGATAATTTGAATATGCTCCTGGGTTTCTACTGATTCAAAGGTTAATTTTAAACGCTGAAGTAACCCTTTAAAGAGAATTAGAATTAGGTTATACATCCCATAATAACATATTAATAGTAAAGACTTTAAAAATTAAACCATAATAATGCTTGCATGTGTTTTATGTTACAATCATGTTTTTATTTATCAAGTATTAAGACTGTAATGAAGTTCGTTGTTGGAAGGAAGGAAGAAGACGGGGTCGGCTTGACTGGGACTCGTACACTCAAGTTCCACGATATGGGTCGCCCTGTTCAGTTCTCAGCACGAGAAGTTTCTCTTGTCTCCCCGCAGCGTGCGTGTAGTCCCAGTCCCAGTCTCTCTGTCTCACTCTCTCCCGGCAGCGGCTTATAAGCGCTCTCTCCACGCCAATTACTGTAATCAGAGACAGGTGTTCATCATCTGCTTGACCTACTTACCCACCGCTCTGCTCCTCTCTCTTTCTCCCGCTGCAGCTTTCGCAGAACCACGCCCCCTCCGCCACATACCCCCACCGCCCGACTCAGGCGTCTGTCTGCAGCAAGAATGGGAGAGATATGTTAGGAGCCTGTACGAGCGGCCCACCACACAGGGCAGCCTTTAACTGGGTAAAAGCCTGCTGGCACTGCTCCATCCACCGAACTGTATCTGGTTCTTCCTTTTTAGTTAGATCAGTCAGCGGGCTGGCGAGGTCCGAATAATTAGGTACAAACCTCCTATAATATCCTGCCAGCCCCAGGAACTGTCTAACCTCCTTTTTGGTCTTGGGTCTTGGGCAGGCCACAACCGCTGCGGTCTTATTAATTTGGGGACGCACCTGCCCATGACCCAAGTGGAAGCTCAGATATCTTACTTCCACCCGCCCAATTGCACACTTCTTGGGTTGGCGTGAGCCGCCCTTCTCAGCGACCTGAGGACTGCTTGCAAATGCTGCATATGACGCTGCCAGTCCCCACTATAAATGATGATATCATCGAGATAAGCAGCGGCATATGCAGCATGCGGCCGAAGAATTCGGTCCATCAGGCGCTGAAAAGTCACGGGTGCCCCGAACAGCCCGAAAGGAAGCGTAACGAATTGGTGCAATCCAAACGGCGTGGTAAAAGCTGTTTTTTCTTTGGTTACTGGAGACAAGGGGATCTGCCAGTAACCCTTTGTCAAGTCCAGTGTCGAATAAAAACGAGCAGTACCCAGCCGATCAAGCAATTCGTCAATCCGTGGCATGGGATATGCATCAAATTTCGACACGCGTTGACTTTTCTGTAATCCACGCAGAACCGGACCGAGCCGTCAGGTTTTGGCACCAAAACGATCGGGCTCACCCAGTCACTGTTGGATTCTTCTATAACCCCCATCTCTAGCATTGCCTCTAATTCTGCCTGAACCACTTCTTTCTTGTGTTCAGGCAACCTATATGGTCGGCTGCGCGCATAACCACGCTCGGATCGGTCTCAACGCGTGGTGTTGGATGAGGTCTGTCCGACCCGGTAGGGGCGAGAACACGTCGGCGAAATCCGCCTGTAATTGTTTGAGGTCTATGAGCTGGGAGGGTGAGAGGTGATCTCCCCCCGGGACCAGAGCGGGAGATTGTGACTTTTGAACCGCCTCTGGTCCGAGATCATCCTCTCCACTCACTACCGTCGCCAGCATCACAGCCTCGGCCTCAACCCATTTTTTTAATAAATTGAGATGGTATATCTGACGTGCCCCGTCCCTGTCGGACCGAATGACCTCATAGTTCAGATCCCCTACTCGTCGTGTGACCTCAAACGGTCCTTGCCACTTATTAGTAATTTGGAACTAGAGGTGGGGAGTAATAGAAGTACTTTCTCTCCCGGTGAAAATTGTTGTAATCTAGCCCCTTTGTTGTACAGCTGTCTCTGTTTGTCTTGAGCCTGTAACAAATTCTCCATCGAAAGCCGCCCCAGCGTGTGGAGTTTTGTTCTCAGGTCCAACACAAACTGAATTTCGTTTTTACTAGCGGATGGTCCGTCCTCCCAAGCTTCCCTCATGACATTCAAAACCCCTCGGGGTTGGCGGCCATAGAGAAGCTCAAGGGAAAACCCGTGGAGGCTTGGGGACCTCGCGGACAGCGAACAAGAGAGGTTCTAGCCATTTGTCCCAATTTTTGGTGTCTTCGTGAACGAATTTACGAATCATTGTTTTCAACGTGCGATTAAATCTTTCTACCAGCCCGTCTGTTTGTGGGTGATAGATGCTGGTCCGAATAGATTTAATGCCCAATAATCCGTAAAGTTCGCGGATTGTCCGTGACATGAACGCCGTGCCTTGATCGGTGAGAATCTCTTTCGGGATTCCCACCCGGGAGATTAGGAGAACAGTGCACTCGCAACACTTTTATGATACGCAGTGGCACTGCCTCAGGATATCGCGTTGCATAATCCACTAGGACTAATGCAAGCGATGTCCGCGGCTGACCGCTCTAATGGCCCGATGAGGTCCATACCAATTCTTTCGAAGGGGACCTGCATCAACGGAAGGGGGCACAATGGTGCTTTTTGTTGGGCCGGTGGATTTACCAACTGACATTCACGACAAGACGCACACCACCGGCGTACATTCTCGTGAATGCCCGGCCAAAAGAATCGGGCCATGAGGCGGTTTAGTGTCGCCCTAAATGCCCGCCATAGATTATGATGAGCCGCCTGGAAAAGCATTTCCAGCGGCTTTTAGGAATTAACAACTGGGTTGTAGTCTGTTTTGTTTGGGCATCTTGGGTCACCCTATACAACCGGTCCTTTAGCAGAGCAAAATAAGGAAAGGTGAGCGGTTGACCAGGCCGGAGGGGATGGCCGTCGATGGCACAGACCTGATTGAACGCGTTTTTTAGCGTCTCATCCTGGGACTGTTCCAGGGGAAAGTCATCGCTTTCCGAAAACACTGGCGTTTCCGGAGCGCTCGGTTCCCCCGGATCAGTGCCCAGTGGTCTCGGTTCCACCTCCCCCGCCTGTGCAACCGCCACCTTCCCTTTCTCTTTTTTTCCCCATGAGGCACCCACACACAAACATCCCAATAATTCATTAAAACCTGGCCAATTTGTCCCTAAAATCAGTGGGTGCCGGAGGTGCTGGTTAACGGCCACCTCAACTTTTTACCCCTGAATAGAAAATCCATTGGCACTAACGGGTATTCTCTCACCTCCCCGTGCACACACCTCACCATAACCATGCGGCGCTTATCCCATGCCCCGGGTTGAATCAGGCTTTGGTGTACGGAGGTCTGGTTACAACCTGAATCCACCTTGACATGGCGGCGGCGGACTTCTCCCTTCCCGGGTTTCGGCACCAGTGTAATGAAGTTCGTTGTTGGAAGGAAGAAAGAAGACGGGGTCGGCTTGACTGGGACTTACACACTTTATTTTCACACACAAAATCACCCTCTCTGGCGTATACACTCAAAATCCACGATATGGGTCGCCCCGTTCCACACAGGCACACCTTCGGTGGCTCGTACACTCAAGTTCCACGATATGGGTCGCCCCGTTCAGTTCTCAGCACGAGAAGTTTCTCTTGTCTTCCTGCAGCGTGCGTGTAGTCCCAGTCCCAGTCTCTCTGTCTCACTCTCTCCCGGCAGCGGCTTATAAGCGCTCTCTCCACGCCAATTACTGTAATCAGAGACAGGTGTTCATCATCTGCTTGACCTACTTACCCACCGCTCTGCTCCTCTCTCTTTCTCCCGCTGCAGCTTTCGCAGAACCACGTCCCCTCCGCCACAAAGACCAAATTAAATTTTAAAATAAGTGAATATTTCCAGCCCAAAGTCGTTTATTCACAAATAACTGGTTTGATTCTCTTAAATGTGTCATATCCTCTGGTTTTGTGTGCAATAACTGGATAGCATTATATTTTAGAAAAGGTTGGTGATTAATCATAATAAATATAGCACAACAATAAAAACATTAACTCACAGATCTTCATTTGTCTCAGGACTGCGACAACACCTGCAACGCTAACAATCGCCTCGCTCACATAATGTTAAACATTAACCCTTTGACACGTACGATCACACCCGTGTGATCATTCTAGGCTGGTCCCTGGTGCATATGATCACACGGGTGATCAACGCTCAGTGATCAACTGCCAAATTCAACATTTAAAACCTGCTTTAATGCGCTGAGCCTAAGACTGAGTGAGTGAGAGACTGACTGAGCTCAGTGTCTTTTAATGTTTATTTTAGGTTTCATACACTTCAAATTACATTACACAACCACAAAAATATCAGCAAAAACTAAATATAGTTTGTAATTGCATACTAATATATATAACAGCAAGATATCAGTTTTATATATAATGGTCCGTGATTATTTACTGATCAGCTAATTACTAACAATCATTTTCTACAATGTTCCCTCACGTAATGTCACATAGGGTGAATTCAGGGTGATTGGGACACTTTTCCCAAGTCATCGCAATGCCAAAAAGTGTCCTTGAAATCACCCCATATCAGGAGAAGTGGATGATCTTGTGTTGTAAATCCAGCAGGCTCCGACTCCCTGTCAGTGTTGAAAACATATAATGGCGGCGCCCCGCCCACAGCCCGTGATATATCGATCAACAAACATATAATTTTCATATATAATTAAAAAAACTCACGGCAGGCTGCCAGTCTGAATATTTAGAACGTACGTGCGAAAGGGTTAAAATAGAAATGTACTCAAATGATAGGGTATCGTGAGAGGCTAAATAAACTGATGAACTGGTGATGCTTTCTGTCAACTCCAACAAAGTTAGTTTAATTTTCGTGTCAAAATTAGCAATCATCCATTGGCAATCATGCAGGCAGAAATTCGATAACCGTAATTCCTCAAATAAAAGCCTGTATTCAATGAAACGCCGGGCCTCTGATAGTGGCCGGGGGTGTGGTCAGCATGAACAAATAAAGGCTGGTCTCAAATTAAGGCTGGGAAAAATGTGTGGAGAATCTCCTAAATGCCTTTCATTTAATGTGCATTCAATTATATCGTAATGTGCAGTAGGGTTGTGCCGTGACGGCTGACCGACATCATCATGGAGCGCAACCATCCTGACGCCACGCGCCCGTTGCAAGTCTTGCAAGTGCGACACACCTAACCTAAAAACTATGCAGGGATTGCTCTGTAAATTAAATTGAGAATATAACTGATGTATATATGCCATTTTAAATACTGTAATCTATGAGAGATGTGACGTCTGTGAAAATACAGTGTCAAGCATGCTGTACACAAATATTGATCTTCACAATATTAGCCTTTTCATCTTTTTTATATGTCTTACTCTGCATTTAAATTAAAATATTTTATTTTGTACAAGAAAATAGCATAGGCTTCAAAATAAACTTTATTGTTGAAATTTGAACTCGGCTACACAAACGACTGTTTAAAAAACAATATGCAAATTCAAAATTGCGTGCAACCTATTGGAAGTGCGGACGAGTAATTAGTTGGGTCAGAAAAATAATGAAATTATAGTTTTTAAGTATAAAAAAATATGTAAAGAGACATAAGCTATTAAAATAAAAACAGTGCTTAAAAGTGCACAACTTGGTAACACTTTAAAATAATGGTCATTAGTTAACAATGAACTAATAATGAACTGCACTTATAAAGCATTTAATAATCTTTGTTAATGTTATTTTCAACATTTACTAATACATTATTATTAAAATCTTGTTAAAATTAGTTAATGCACTCTTAACTAACATGAACAAACCATGAACAGCTGTATTTTTATTAACTAACATTAACAAAGATGAACATTACCGTAACAAATGAACTGCTCATGGTTAGTTCATGTTAGTTAATACATTAGCTAATGTTAATGACCATTATTCTAAAGTGTTATCCTCTTCTTAAGTGGAAGTAAGTTGTTTCCCTCACGTGCACCCGATATATAGAAAGCACTGAGTCATTAGTTGGGTTAGTAAAATAAAAAAAATTATAGTTTTTAAAGTAGAAAATAATATTTATGTAAATAAATATATTAAAATAAAAAGTGCTAATTAGTAATCAAATTATATTATAAAATATTATCTACAAATCAATAACATAAGTGTTAATCATAAATGCCTAAATATAAAATATGATTATTTGTATAATTCTGTATAATGTGTGTTCTAGTGTGTTATAGTGTTAGTTTTGAGTTTTGAGGGATTTTTTGGCTAATCGGGTAATTTAAGGCCGTTAGAGGTAGGCAATTTGGGAGAGGCTATAAATATCAAGCTAACTTTGAAAGCATTTGAAAACCCACCCATCCTTCAGAGCGTCTCCAAAGCCACACCTTCTCCAAAACACGATTGCGCACAGCAGCATCTGCAAATGTTAAATTACCTCTGGTCTCAAAGCACATTACAATGATTTGGACCGAATGCAATGATTGGAAGAGCATTTTTTGTTCCTGAGACTTTAAGAGAAGATTAATGTACGTTTTACTATTTAGACCACTTTTATAATTTATTGCTATCAGGATGTGAAGAGAGTTTCAAACAGAAAAACAAAAAGTGTTTATACAATTTTTTTTTTTTTCCTACCCTACCTTTAACTCTCACTCTGACTTACTGTCACCCTTATTAGTGCACTGACTACTGAACTAGGGAGCTGATGGAGATAACCTTATCCTTATCTTTCTTTCTGGTAATTATTTCACTTTTTAAACAGGACAGAGTGTCCGAACACGCAGAAAAACTCCTGGTGAAGCGACTGAGATCGACGTGACATACAAGATGGCGTTGATTAAAGAGGAGAGTGAAGAAATGAAGATTGAAGAAGTATTCAGTGTGAAACAAGAAGATACTGAGGAACAAATAGGTTGGTTTCATTCTCAAAGCTGAACTCGGCCCCACTTTATATTAGGTGGCCTTAACTACTATGTACTTACATCAAAAATTAAGTACAATGTACTTACTGTGTTCATATTGTATTGCAAAACACCTTTGCTGATATTGAGGTGGGATACGGGAAAGTTAGGGACAGGTGAGGTGGGATGGGTAAGTTTAAGGGTAGGGTTAGGTACAAGGGAAGTGTCAATAGTGTAATAACAAATGTAACTACAGAAATTAATTACAGATGTAATTACATTAAGTTATTTTTAAAAATGTAAGTACAAAGTAAAAAAAAATGTATGTACACAATAAGTGCAATGTATCAAATTATTAATTAAAATGTTAGTACATAGTAGTTAAGGCCACCTAATATAAAGTGGGTCCCTGAACTCAAACATTTCAAATGTTGATGCCTACAGAAATGAATGATATTTTTAAGTATGTCTTATGAGTGTCCTATTTAAAGCAGTTTTATTTGACATCTAGTGGGTCTCCTCTTGGGCAGTAGGTGTGGGAATCTCTAGGCACCTCGGGATTCGATTACGATTCAGAGGGCTGAGATGATAAAATAATAATTGATGCATCTTTTTTTTTTATACAGGATTACTTTTTTTTCTCACTGTGACACTAGAGGAATCGTTGGGCACCTCACAATCAGATTCAATAACGATTCTTGATCCTTTTTTTATTATTAATTAATTTGGTTACCAACTTTAAATCTGACATTTATTTGTAATTTTTTTAATTTAATTATTTGTTTAATTATAAGTACTTTTTAAAATATGTGTGTGTGTGTGTGTGTGTGTGTGTGTGTGTGTGTGTGTGTGTGTGTGTGTGTGTGTGTGTGTGTGTGTGTGTGTGTGTGTGTGTGTGTGTGTGTGTGTGTGTGTGTGTGTGTGTGTATAAAGGCAAGGCAAGTTTATTTATATAGCACATTACATACATAATGGCAATTCAAAGTGCTTTACATAGAAAATGAAATTAAAATATTGATAACATGCATAAAAGAATACAATGTGTAAGAATTAAAAATAAAAACAGGATAATTAAAACAGTTGTAAAATAATTTAAAAAAAATATGAAGAAATAGAAATATACAGTTGTAAAGATAATTAAGAAGAATAAAATGATTAATAACAATAGCCAAAGATAAGAGCAATGGTAAATAAAGATGATGCATAGATTAGATAAGAGTGAATCAGTCTGACGTACAGTGGCACACAGGGCTCATTCAGTAAATGCACAGCTGGACAGATGTGTTTTGAGTCTGGATTTGAATGTGGCTACGGTTGGAGCACGTCAGATCTCTTTTGGAAGCTGGTTCCAGCTGCGGCTGGCATAATAGCTAAACGCAGACTCTCCTTGCTTTGAGTGAACTCTTGGTATTTCTAACTGACTTGATCCTGATGATCTGAGTGACCTGTTGGATTTGTATTTAATCAGCATATCTGCAATGTGTTGAGGTCCTAGGTCATTGAGTGATTTATAAACAAGTAATAGTACTTTAAAATCGATCCTAAATGTAACTGGAAGCCAGTGTAAAGGACTGGTGTGATATGGTCATATTTTCTGGTTCTGCTCAGAATCCTGGCCGCAGCGTTCTGTATGAGCTGCAGCTGTCTAATGGTCTTTTTGGGAAGGCCGGTGAGTAGACCATTACAATAGTCCACCCTGCTGGTGATGAAAGCATGAACGAGTTTCTCTAAGTCTTGCCTGGAAACAAAGCATCTGATTCCTGATATATTTTTCAGATGATAGGAAGCTGATTTAGTTATTGAGTACTGAAAGTCAGGTCTGACTCCAAAATCACACCAAGATTCCTGACTTGATTTTTTGTTATTAGACCTTTAGCCTCAAGATATGAATTTCATCTTTGTTTCCAAATGTAATGATTTCAGTTTTGTTTTTGTTTAACTGAAGATAGTTTTGGCTCATCCAACTTTTGACTTCATCAATGCATTTGCACAGCGAGTCAATGGGGCTATAGTCATTAGGTGATAGTGCTAAGTAGATCTGGGTGTCTTCAGCATAGCTGTGGTAAGCAATTTTGTTCTTTTTCATAATTTGGCTCAGTGGCAGTATATAAAGCAGTAAACAGTTTTTAAATTATAACACCTGCAAACTGAACACCTCAGTGAGATGGATGGTACTGCGATCTGCACTGCAGCACATTTGCGAGGTCGGGGTTTGACAGCTGTGGTCGCAACCCGCAAGACATTATGCAGATGGGCATCGGTTATTCTGGACCTTAAGTGGTTTTTGTTCAAGTTCATAAGAGAGAACCTCTGTTCGCAAAGATATGTGGATCCAAAGAGGCTCAACATTCTCTTGGCAAAGGCTTGCAGTTTGGTGAATTTCTCTTTATTTAAATGTCAATAAAAGTCAATTACTGATAGCTGCTGATGTCGGAAGCGCATCTTATCAAAATGCAAGTCTATTAACTCCAGTTGCAGTTCATGGGGAGCGTCAACGAGATCCATTGAGAAATGAGATGGGAAGAGATGCATTTCTTATATAATTATGGCAAAATCCCTAAAACACCAGTTAAACTCAGAAAAGAGGGCTTCGCTTCACCTTTGCATACTTTCCCACAAGTCCATTATCTCTTGAAGTGCAGGGAAATGTGAGGTGTTTGTTTCACTTTGTGACAAGTCTTTTTTTGAACAGTTGAAGTTCTGTTGCAAAATGAGAGAATACAGTTGACTCACAACTGTCTTTACCTTGAAGGCTGACGTTTAATGCATTCAGGTGTTTGGTAATGTTAATTATAAACGCCAGATCTGCCAGCCACTTGGGGTCAGACAGTTCTTTCATTGCATAACCCTTTTTGTCCAAAAACTGGCCTATCTTTGTCCTAAAACGCTTTCCCGATCTTACATCATTGTGGTAAATTACATCTCCATATTGTCATATTGTCGTGGCTTTGGCACGAATGAAGTTAATGGCTTTCACCACCGTTGACAACATGATCAAACTGCAGATATTTGGCGCACAGTACTTGCTGGTGAATTAAGCAATGTTTGACGGCATTCCCCCTTGCTCGCTCACTTTGTTGCATAACAATGAAGCTTATCCACTTTCATCAGTCATAGCTGGCACGCCCCATCAGTAGCAATTCCTCATAATTTCTCCCAGGGCAGTTTTGCGTCATCAGGCTACAGAGACCCAGTCCCAATCATTTTTTATACCCCTTCGCCTTCCCATATCCCTACCTGTTCCCCTTGCCCCTTGAAACGGAGTGGCATGGTGTAGAAGTGAAAATATTCCCCTAAGAAATGGGACACCACTACTGCACATCATCATACACTGTTTCTTTTATTAGTGTCCCGTAACATTTAACCAGTATGAACAGCAATGAAAAGTGTGTAGGCCATAACTAACAGAAATCAGGCACGAGCACATTTAACAAATGACTCACTCCCAACGTAGTTTTGCGCTGTATTTAGACTTAATTAAACGGCGCTTGTTTTCAATTAAGAAACGTATGAGCTTTCGAGTTTCCTAAGATGATACAGAACATACAAGACTGGTGGAGCCGCTTTTCCATTGGGCCAAACTGTTCATTTTGTTTATTAACAGTTCCATTCCGTGCTGATCCGCTGGCTGGTTGCGGATATGGTTTCGTTTTCTCGCTCTTTGCAATGTAATTTAAACGAGTCAGGTGTTGCCTTGGTAACACACGTTTACAGACGATACACGTGATGTAAATAGCGACTGCGTTATGAAGGATGGCCAAATATATTTTTTAAACTGTTATTAGTTTGTGTTCACATCACTCAAACAGCGTGTTTAGCAAGTGACAGAGAAACTGGCAGCCAGGCGACACACAAGTGATCGATTCTGAGTGGCAACATCACTACAGGCATTCTAGCAGCACGATAGTGAGTGTTTGCACTGATACGCTGATACCCTTACCCCTACCACTCCAGCCAAAAGAGAAACGAGACACCCCTACCCCTTCATGTGCAAAACAAAGGGGTAGGGGAAAGTGAAGGGCTAAGGGGTAGAAATGGGATTGAGCCTAAATCTACAACTCGTGTCTGACCCTTGATACTTTTGAGGTCCAGCAATTCTTGTTCCACTACAAAAAATGTGTAGCTGGGCAGCATCTGAAATATCAGTGCTCTCATCACAGACCAAAGAAAAATTATCAAAATTACGGCCACGTTCAGTCACTTGTCTTTTGATGCCTGATGATATTTCTTCAATTTTCCTTACAATAGTGTTGCAAGCCACGCAAACACAAATCTTGCTTCTTATCTGGGCAGATGTTTTCAGCAATTTTCATTAAACATTCTTGAACAAACTTGCAGTCAGAGAAAGGTTTTCCATGTTTAGCGATAAGGATTGCCATCTCAAAGCTTCATTGGACTCTTTTGCCCTGATGAATAATCGCTGCTGGGAAACTAGAAAGGCTTCCAGTTGTTTAACTTTATCCTCTCGTTCGCTGCCGGAGAACCTTTGATAGGAGTTGGCATGTTTTGACTTGTAATGCCTCTTCACATTATACTCTTTCATAACAGAGACTGTCTCTTGACAAATTTGACAGACGCAAAATATACAAATCTCTGTGAAAAAATTTCTCTGATTTTCAGCGCTTAGTAAATCAGTGGCCCTCCTTATCAACTTTGTGTTTCTTTGATATGGCCATGGTCGCATGCTGATAACTTTATAATTGTCACTCACTCGCAATTTAGCGCAATACCTTGCCTAAAATATAGTGCTGCCACCTTGTGTTGAAATGATAAAACTGCATGATTTGTAAATTATGTGTGGCGGGCCACATATAATATATTTAATTAGACAAGCTGTGGGCCATTTGAAATTCATCCCCGGGCCGTGATTGGCCCGAGGGCCATACTTTGGACACCCCGGTACTAAATGAAGCTAGGATGTCGAGCTACATTCATGCTATTCTAAGGCATGAAGATTTTATTCATATTTAGTAGATATATAATTTTGGTGATCAAATATGAGTTTTTAAGGGATCAAATTTACTACAGGAGAACTTTAATGAAGTTCCATTTATGTGTTTGGGAGGAGTTTAATCATCCAGTCTTGTTAATCATCATTTGATTGTGTAAACAAGTAATACTTTTTTTTAGGAAAGGATACTTTGTTAATTTTGTTCCTAACTTTTCAAATCAGTCTCTTAGTGACTTTTTCCATATACCTTGTTTTATTATCGGTCCTGACAATTAAAATATATTTTTTAATTGCATGTGTAAATAGTATAAGGTAATATTAAAAACGGTTTCTTTGCGTTTATTTTGGATTCATCGTCAGTACTGGGCTCGCAGTTCACATGGGAAGGGTACTTTGAACTGTGTGTCTGCATTACTTTTTTGCATTCCATCACCAAGGTCCATTTTTGACCCACGAAAATATAATATGTGTATAGCATTCATGTTGTTGGTTTTGATGCTTTAAATGTTTTTGTTAAATATTTTGATGTCTTGTGCTTTGTGCCACTAAATTGGTGTCAACTTGTATTTGTCTTTTTCACCTTAGACCGGAAGGCGCTGAAAGAGGAGAAACATGATTTCATGACTGGAAGAAAATCTACACAGATTAAAAAGACCTCACGAAACCGAGCTAAAAAGACTGGAAATAAAAAGTATTTCACCTGCCAACAATGTGGAAAGAGTTTTGATCAGCGTGGAAACCTTAAAGTCCACATGAGAGTTCACACTGGAGAAAAGCCTTACGCCTGCAAACATTGTGGAAAGAGTTTCAATGAAAAAGGAAACCTTAATGTTCACACGAGAATTCACACTGGAGAGAAGCCTTACTCCTGCCAACAATGTGGAAAGAGTTTCACTCAAAAAGGAAACCTTACAAACCACATGAGAATTCACACTGGAGAGAGCTCGTTCAACTGCCAACAGTGTGGAAAGAATTTCAGTGAAAAGGGAAACCTCAAAGTTCACATGAGAATTCACACTGGAGAGAGCTCTTTTACCTGCAAACAGTGTGGAAAGAGTTTCACTCAAAATGGAAACCTTAAAAAGCACATGAGAATTCACACCGGAGAGAAGCCTTATACCTGCAGACTCTGCGGGAAGAGCTTTACGCGGGAACTAGGCCTTAGATATCACATGCACATTCACACGGGAGAAAAGCCATTCGTATGTGGTCAGTGTGGAAAGAGTTTCACACGCAAAGTGACCCTTGAGACCCACATGAGAGTTCACACTGGAGAGAAGCCGTTCACATGTGTTCAGTGTGGAAAGAGTTTCAGATGTAGAGAGAACCTTAATCAGCACATGAGGATTCACTCCAGAGTGAACTGTTTTATATGTCATCAGTGCGGGAGTAGTTTCAGAGACATGAAGCGTCTTAAGAATCACGTAATAACTCACAATGGAGAGAAGCCTTTCATGTGCCATCACTGTGGAAAAAGTTTTACGATTGAAGAAAAGCTTCAAACTCACATGAGACTTCACACTGGAAAGAGGCCTTTCACATGTCTCCAGCGTGAGAAGAGTTTCTCATATCAAAGAGTCATGAAACGTCATTTGCAAACTCACCCTGGAGGAAAGAAATTGAATTGTGATCAGTGTAATAAAAAATTTATTTTGCCATTACACTTAAAGATACACCTGAAAAATCATACAGATGTGAGACCCTATTCGTGTTCTTTGTGTGGAAAGAGTTTCAAAAGGCTCTGCAATTTAAAATGGCACCAGAAAACACGTATCTGTGTGAAATTAAGGCTACGCTCACGCCGCAAATAAATGTTCTGTTTATTTGGGGTGAGACCTCACATGACCTTTATACACTCACTGGCCACTTTATTAGGTACACCTGTTCAACAACTTGTTAACACAAATATCTAATCATGAGGCAGCAACTCCACATTTATGCATGGTCAAGACGAAGTTCAAACTGAGCATCAGAATGGGGAAGAAAGATGATTTAGGTGACTTTGAATGTCAAATGAATAAAACATCAAGTGAGTGGCAGTTCTGTGATCGAAAATGTCTTCTTGATGTAAGAGGAGAATGGCAAGACTGGTTCGAGCTCATAGAAAGGCAACAGTAACTCTAACCACTCGTTTCAACCAAGGTCTGCAGAAGAGCATCTCTGAACACACAACACTTAAAACCTTGAAGCAGATGGGCAACAGCAGCAGAAGATCACATGGAGTGCCACTCCTGTCAGCTAAGAACAAGAAAAGGAGGCAACAATTCGCATGGGTTCACTAACAATGGACAATAGAAGATTGGAAAAATGTTGCCTGGTCTAATGAGTCTCGGTTTCTACTGTGACATTCAGATTGTAGGGTCAGAATTTAGCGTAAACAACATGAAAGCATGGATCCATCAACAATTGAGGCTGCTGGTAGTGGTGTGATGGTATGGGGGATATTTTCTTGCCACACTTTGGGCCCCTTAGTACCAATTGAGCATTGGTAGCACCCATCTTATGATCACTACATTCAGCAGGATAACGCATCATGTCACAAAACTCAAATAATTTCAAACTGGTTTTCTTGAACATGACAACGACTTTATTGTACTCAAATGGCCTCCACAGTCACCAGATCTAAAACCAATAGAGCAGCTTTGGGATGTGGTAGAAGAACAGGAGATTCGCATCATGGATGTGCAGCCAACAAATCTGCAACCGTATGGGCCAAAGTCTGAGGAATATTTCCAGCACCTTGTTGAATGAATTAAGGCTGTTTTGAACAGCTACAATACTCTGTTCTGTTTGTCACATCTATTGACTTTTAGTGAGAGGTTGCTGTAGACACCCTCTAATTTTCCTTGTATAGAGACGTTCTATTTCATATATTGATGCAATGGAATCAAAATATTAATTAAACTTTTGTTTTGCAGTGAAATACAGCTGTGTAAATAAAAAATTATAAATAAAAAGACAAACTGAATGAAGTAATGAACATTGCATTGCATTATTTGATTAAACTACAGTGAATGCATGTCCATGTCAGCTCAACCAGAAGCCTCCGGGTAACTCAAGATTTATTAAAGCTATCTCAATATCTTATTCTGGTTCTTAATGAAGTTACAGATATTGATTAATCATTCACTTTTGTCAATCGTCATTTGAGAGCGTATAAGCAGAAGTCATTGAGTGGTCCTAGCGACAGTTCTTCTGGCATGACATTTCATGCTTTGCAGAATTCTCTTCCGTACTCTTCCATAATTTCTAATGGTTTTATGCCTAAGTGGCATATTTATACTTGTATAATTACATAGAATAAGTGACAAGTAATAAGATCCTGGTGAATAAATGTCTGTTTCATTGTTGTGAGCTTGTATTCTGTGGCGCTTGGTAATCTGAGCAATCCAAGGGCATTCCAATTGTAAAACAATAGGTGATTGGCCTCTACATACCCACCCATCATATCCTAGAACAATTTTCCATTGGTTGGACTAGCCGATGTTTTCACATGACATTTTCAAACACTGCATTGGAACAAGATCGGATCCTCAAATGTATTGAAGTGTGATGTACTTTACTAATGTTTTGTGAAGTTACGAACCAAGGCATGGCACAAAAGCCTAATACTGTACACATGTGCATTTGTGGTGCTTTTTCTTACAAAAAAAAGCAGTATGGTTTGGTCTCCAACTGAAACAAATATGCTTGTTGTATTCTGCTAGTTGAGATCTCAATTCTAAATGATACTGGATTTCAGCTCAGGATTGTGAGTATAATGCAGGAAATTCAGACTATTTTTTGAAACACCATGAATAAATCATCGCTATTACATTGAGCTGAGTGTAAAGGATACAAGAAACTTTCCACAAATAGAACCACAAAAGCTGTCAAATGCTCTTTTAAAATCTAACTTGCTTTTTTTCTGTAGGTGTAGGACTGTTATTAGAAAAACGAGACATCAATTATTATTATTATTAAAATTGCTTTATTTTAATGTAGATGTTTCTGTATTGGAAATGTTTTTAGTGCTTTGAATGAGAGTGAAAAGAAAATGAATGTATAGGAGTTTGTTTCATGTTGAAATTAAGGGTCGAGAAGAAAATCATTCAAAAGAGATAGTAGGTGAACGCAGGGAGGGGATTTTGAGTGGGAGCAGGAGGGTGCGGAATAGAACCGATAGCGGGACGAAAAAACAGTCTTGTGCTGACCTAATCTAATTTGTATTTAAAGAAAATGCAGAAAAAAGCAAGATAAAAGAAAGAAATAGCAGGGAGAGTCTGGACATACTGTTTCCTCTTCTTGAGAGAATGGTTGAGAAATAAAGTATATGCTATAAGTTAAAACTGGTAAATTAAACATTATCTTGCCAGGTTGCTTAGGGCAGGGAACTGGGAATTGTGTGAATGCCACCACTACAGAAAGTTTGGTTCACTTCAAGTTCAAACTGTTGTGTCGGGACCAGCTGGCTATTTTCCGACCGACCGCTCCCATTCAAAGTATTCCAAAGTTACAGACCGCTACCGTATTTCACTGGGAAATGTAATCAATAAATCTGATCGGATGCCACGGGAATGCAGACCAGATATAAATCCTGTCGTCAACGGTGTGCAATGAACTCTGGGGTAGGGTAGGCTGCGAAGCGTCCATCTGTTGTACCTGAATTGCGGCAGCCTTCGTCGTACCACTGTGACGCAATCGCACTTCCAATGATGCCTTCACAATGGGGAAGCCGCCTTTTACAGTTCCTCCTGAACCGACACGACTTGTTCATTCCATGTCATAAACATAATTGCCAATATGGCAACCCGTGATGTTCATGTCCTCAAACACTGATTTTTGCATTTGAGTCAAAGATCAAGCATAAAAAAAATAAAAGTGTAATACAGCTTGTAAAGTAAAAAGAACTTCAGATACTTTGATCTGCTGAGATACAGGCATTTGTCTCCACACCCCACTGAGTGAAGATGGGGGAAAGCTTCTTTCCCTCCTGGTCTTACTTCATATAGACTTTGAAATGTATCAGACGCAGTCCCCCATTTTTTCTTTTTGAGAACCAGAAAAGAATGGCTGTAGTAGCCTGACTCTTCTCTCTGGGAGGAGAACATGTTCTATGGCCTCTTTGTCCAGAAGAGATTATCTTGTGACAGCAGATGCACTTACTCCATTTTAACGGTAGTGGGGACCATGTTGTTAAAATGAGGAGAGCTGTGTATTTCACTTTCTACCCTCTTTAGGACCCAAAGAAATACCTGGCTGTAGCTTTCATGCTGCCCAAGTCTCTTTAAAGGGGTATCAATTTTAATACTTCCTGATGGGGAATTTTACATTTTAACATAAAGAACTCTTATTACTATCCCTATTTGCATAGACCAATTTGGTCTTCTGGCTCTCTGTCCCTCCTCCATCCATCTCTTCACTGAGGCATAAAATGCCTCCAAAGGAGGACCCTAAATGCTGATTCGGAGCAGGTGTAATGAAGATCTAATGTCTGACTGTATGCGTTTCTGTACAGAGAACCCTCTCTCCGTCATCAACGACATTATAAAGCCACAATACCTACACATACCATCAGCTACAGAAGTCAGAAAAATATTCAGAGGATTCAGTGACATGTGGTGGTTCCCACAGTGTGCAGGAGCTGTGGATGGCACTCATATTTCCATCATGGCCCCACCTCACAACCCAGCTGACTACTACAACGCAAAGGCTTCTATTCAGTAATCCTGCATGGTGTTGTGGACCACAATATGAAGTTTTGGGTAGTGTTGCTTTCGTCAATTAAAATTATTAAATTCTGGTCATGTGACGATGACTATAATTAAATGTATAATGCAATATTGTTGACGAATAAAAACGAGACTCAATGTAGTTTACAAAATAAAATGCTCACTTTTAGTCGACTGAAACTTGACTAGACTAAAAAGAGTATGAACATAACTAAAACTAATAAAAACTAAAATGACAGCTTGACACAAAGACTAGACTAAAACAAATTAAAACAGGCTGCCAAAAACAACACTAGTTTTGGGGTGTCAACATCGGCTGGACTGGGAGGGTTCATGATCCCATAGTGTTCTCAAACTCGACTCTTTATAAGCGAGGGCAGAATGGGACACTATTACCTGGATGGCAAGAAACCATTCAGTGTGTGGAGGTACCTCTTGTGGTACTAGGAGATGCCGCTTATCCACTGCTACCATGGCTAATGTAACTATACCCGGCTGGCAGAGGAATAACACCGGAACAATCTGTTTTCAATCACCAGAATGACTGTGGAGAAGGCTTTTGGACGCTCAAAAAGGAAGATGGAGGTGCCTACTGAATCGATGTGATTGCCACGTCACCTTAATCAGTGACATCATCTCTGCCTGCTGTGTCCTTCACAATTTTTGTGAGTAAGAATGAAGAATATATTGGCAATGAAGATGAAAATTATGACGCAAGACCAGACCCTACAGACCGTGTCATTGATGGTGACAGTGGAGCAAATATTAGGAATGCATTATGTTTTCATTTTTCAAATCTGTACGTGTGGACATTGTTTTGGCACTTGCAGCCTTCGCATTGCATTATTGCTTGTTCTGTCGTGAAACAATCATTATTGCCTGTTATGTTCTGCAACCAACTACAATAAATATATACATTTTACTAAAGTTTATTGGTGAAATAGATGTTGATCTTGTTCTGTTCATAATTACAACAGACTTCAGTATGTAAGGGAGAGATGACACTGTTACATTTGGTCAAAGCTATACTCATATTTGGATAGATATCAAGTATATTCTCTTTATATATTTAATCAAGCATCTCAAATGGTGATGAGACATGTAGCTGGAAGGACCTAACAGACAAATCAGACACAATTATTTGTTATATTTAACAAAAAAATCTTTGAAACTCGCTCTGGGGTTTTTAGAACCATCCTCCCCCCGACATACCACTAAGGAGGGCTTCAGTTACCATGGATACCAACTGATAAGAGAGTTCATTGCTCTAAAAAATTTAGCCATATGGGAAAGGAAAAGGCCACATTTAAGAAACAAAGCCTGTAAAAACATACTCTTTTGCTCAAGTTAGACAAACCAAGTCATGTGCAACTTCCACAACCTCGACGGAGCCGAAATAACTGCAAGTGCATCATATCTTCTTCAGTTAGCACAGAAGAAATCGATTGCAACTTCTACACCATCTGACTGAACTATCAAGACTTTCTCCTGTGATTTTACATCAGATGCTCTTCAACAGCTCAGGCTAAATGCAAGGAACTTACGATATACATATCGCTGTGTAGTTAATAAAAGCTGTAAACCCCTTTGTTCAGACAAAGGAGCTAGTAGTCACTGATGGTTCTCCTAGGTGTTTTCATAGTTTCATTCCTCTTTTCTGACCCGGTTCTTCAAGCACTTTAACTTTGCATCTTACTTATGTATGTGTGTTCTGTATGTATGCATTTTCTGTTAGTTTAGTCGTGTTCGAGATCCTGGATTGAGTCCTGAGCCAGAGAGTCTTTCCTTCAGGTCTGGTTTCTCTCATGATCCAAAGATGTGTGAATTACAGATGCTAAGTTGCCTAAAGTGTCTAAAGGTGTGAGTTAAGTTTCTTTTACTTTCAAGATTTTGGACAAAAACACACTGTCTGTGAGTTGATTTGCAATTACAAACGGAATATATGTCCACAATGAGCACATTTGAACTGTTTAACCTTGAGGTTCCATGAACGTCTATATCAGACGTGCAGATCATGTCCAAAACAGACGTCATAAAAACTTTCATTCTGGCTCCTCAGTGGACGTCTTTTCAACGTTCACCTCTAGGGACAAAGACGTTGAAAAGACGTCTTTTGGACATAACTTTGCTTAGTGGGCTCTCTTTTGAAGAGCTCTTCTGCTGTTGACTGAGTTTACTCTGTACCCTCATACTCCAGCTGTTTAGTTTTTCTTCTCTGACAGACCACAGGCCAGCTCATCTCCACCTCAAGTTTCTCTGCTATCTCTCTGGCATCTGTTTTAGCAGAAAGAAATCCATGACTGCGAAATACCTGAACAAATTCTTTAACTGCTCTGATTTCTTCCCTCACTGTCTCGACTGAAACTTTGGGGCTCTGGAGGATCTTAATCACTTTGTTTATCTGGATCAACACATTGTACCAGACTATGGTACTTACAGCAAAAGGCCATGCAGCTCCTGGCAGATGCTTTCAGCTAAAGACAACATCTGCATCTCATTTCCCTGCAGTGTACTCCTTTAGAGCAGTTAATGCCTTCACAATTTCAGGCAGGTGGTAGCAGATAGCTTTCAGAACTTTAACTCCCACTTGGTTGGTGACAATTCCTTAAGTGTAAAATTCTTAACTTGTTCTTTGAGAATGGTCCAACAGTAAACTGAGGAGCTGAAAAGAGTGTAAAGTTGCTGTAACAGCCCAAAGAAGCTTATGGATGTCACAGAGGATTCGGCTGCATCACCAACAACAAGATTCAGTGTGTGACTTCCACAAGGAACATATAACGCTTTGCAGTTTAATTCCAGCACTCTCTTTTGGACTCCCTGTTTTTTACCCTGCATGTTGCTCCCGTTAGCGTAAGATTGGCCTCGACAGTTACAAAGATCCAATCTTAGTGTTTCTAGGTGGCCTAAAAATGTCCTCACATAATTCGTAGCACCACTAAGAGCTGGTTAATAACACAAATAAATTACAGAAGTACGTGAAGCTGTGTCATTAATTTTCACCACGCAGTTAGATGATCTTAGAGGTCTGTAGTTTATCTCAATCACTCTGAGCATCTTCAAGCACCTGTAACCCTGGTAGGTTCAAATTTCCATTCTAACTCTTTAACCCAATTCTGCTTCTTTGTTTACGCGAGCTCTGTCGTATACTGCGATTGTTTCTGATGAGCGCAATTTTGGTACAGGAGTCGTACAGTAAGCGTGTGAGAGTATGTTATATTGATGCACAAAGAACAAACAGTGTGCACGCTCTTGATCACTGATCGCACGCTGCATTCATGTACAGACACATTTTAGTACATTTGCATTGTGTCCACACACACTCGGGAAGGATAATGTTTGATTTGTCAAAAATGTGTTATCTGTATCATCAACCTCCAGCATCACGGACGTTTCCTTCAGCTGGCCGCTGTGTTTGTGGATGCCCTACAGGATGTGGTCCTACAAGCTGATCTTCAGTTTGCCAAACTGCATACAGTCTGGTCAGTGAAGTCAGCTTGTGGGCTCTACATCAGTGGTTTTCAAACCCTTCCTGGAGGCACCCCAGCCATGCACAGGTTCTCTTGCGATATGCATGTGGCAAAGTTGATAAGGGAGTGCTCTCTTGGCAACAGTACCACAATTCCGGTTCCAGGGCACCATCACACGGCCCATAACACCTCCACCTCCGATGCCACTTGTACCAACTGCCAAGTGGCTCCTCTCTGTCCACGCGGAGGATGTCCCATCCCGGTATAGTGAACTAAAAGCCAGGGTCACCTCTGTCTTTGGGTCGTTTTCTGACAACAGGTGGCCAAAAAAATGGCGGGAACTGCAGCTGGGATCACAGCCTGGGTCACCAATATGGGCAATGAGCACGGACATGTCTGTGCTCACCTCACATGAGGGTCAGGGACTGCAACCCATGGCCACGGGCCTAGTGAGGAGGTATGAAGCGTTTCATCTGGGACGAGGGAGATGTAGCCCTGCTGAGGAAGGCGAAAAGGAGGGAGCTGGAGCAAAAGCGAGGCATCTGAGGCCTCACTGATAAGAATTTGCAACAGAATTTGATTTGGCTGTACAAAATGGTAGAAAATTGAGAAAATGGTAATGTCAAACAGCTAATTTCAGTTATCATATAGTGTCAATGCGGGCAGATCAGAAATATAGTTGAAAATTTAGTGTCCCCAACTGAGCAAGCCAAAAGTGAACCAAAACTCTTTCAGGGGCCAGAATGGAGAAAAAACCTTGGGAGAAACCAGGCTCAGTCGGGGTGCCAGTTCTCCTCTGGCCAACGAACAAACAGTGTTTGATTATGATTCTGGCAATATTACAGGTCAGTTTAAGTCATTTTAGCTTGAAAGATTATTCAAAAGTTCGGAGTCATCATGCCTGAGACGGGACAGTACACAGGCATGTGTCTAATGCCATGTTTTTTTTTGTAATGCAGACTTCTGATTTACAACCTTGTTTTCTATCAGTTTTATTTATCTAGTTTTATTTTGTCAGGCAAGCTCATCGGGGAGGAGTACCTTCATACTAACTGATCTTCTTTCTTTTTGTTAGGTTTGCAGAGGACCAGACGGGAATCCAGGGTTTGACAGAGTGGTGAACCTAGTCGGCAAGTTTTCTTTCCAAGAAACAGACTGGTCTCCTGTGTCACATACAAAATAAAAAATAATTGCATTGAATGATGTCTGTTAACATGGATACAGGCAGCAGTCATTCCCTTAGTAACCTTACCACTGTTTAAGTTTAAGCTTCATGACATTTTGCTTCCTTAGAAGGGGTAGTGAGTCTTCTTTTGGGACCGAGCATTTCATCTTTCCTGTAATTTCATGGAATTCTACAGTTGCATTAAGTAATAACTTATGATCCACGCATATGTATGTTAGATCCTGGAGAATTTTCAATGTCTTTCGTGGGGCACATTGTACAGTGGAAACTACATTTGCCTCCCTGTCTTTCTTCAGACACTGAATGTCACAAAAGTCTATGGCAACAGAATGTACACTCACCTAAATGATTATTAGGAACACCATACTAATACTGTGTTTGACGCCTTTTCACCTTCAGAACTGCCTTAATTCTACGTGGCATTGATTCAACAAGGTGCTGAAAGCATTCTTTAGAAATGTTGGCCCATATTGATAGGATAGCATCTTGCAGTTGATGGAGATTTGTGGCATGCACATCCAGGGAACGAAGCTCCCGTTCCACCATATCCCAAAGATAATCTATTGGGTTGAGATCTGGTGACTGTGGGGGCTATTTTAGTACAGTGAACTCATTGTCATGTTCAAGAATCCAATTTGAAATGATTCGAGCTTTGTGACATGGTGCATTATCCTGCTGGAAGTAGCCATCAGAGAATGGGTACATGGTGGTCATAAAGGGATGGACATGGTCAGAAACAATGCTCAGGTAAGCCGTGGCATTTAAGCGATGCCCAATTGGCACTTAGGGGCCTAAAGTGTGCCAAGAAAACATTCCCCACACCATTACACCACCAGCCTGTGACTATTTGTCTCTTGAATATCTGGGTATTGTGTTAAAAGGTGCTCCACGCTACAGAGCTGTTATCAATAATTTCCTCAGAGTTTGATTGTTTTGCCATTGCTGGGGATTTTAACATTTACATAGACAATGCTGAATCCAGTACAACAAAAGTGTCACGCTGTTAGTGAAGCAAAGCAGAGGCGGATCCAATAGCGAGTGCAAAATAATCTCTTTAATACTAGTAATGACTCAGCGAATACAGTAGTAAAGCACAGCAGTAAAGCACAGCAGTCTCTGATAGTTTGTGGCCGGCAGACGGTGACAGGAGATCCGGAGACGGTGCAGCATACTTGACACAGGGACGCAATGGGCAAGGAACAGGCAACGGAACTCCTGGATGGAAACACTCCAGAAGACACGGAAGGACGATCCACAACACCAGACACGGGAAGACGACTGCACATGAGTACATACAGGGAGAACTGCAACGATCAACAAACACAGGATGTGGGTGAGGCAAATATGAAGGCAGGTGAGATGAGGTGCAGCTGGAGAAGTGGTGATTGCAATGATCAGTGACCACGCCTCCAACACAACCAAACAACCTCTAGAGAGAAATGAGTCAGTGAATCCATGAACCTTGACAGTACCCCTCCCCCTAGGAACAACACCTCCTTTCTTCTTGGTTCCACCTAGCCTCATCGCTATCTGCCTCTCAGACGGCCAGCAGGTGGGACGTGTTGGTTCCATGGTGTAATGGTTAGCAAGGGTCATAGGCAAGCAGGACATATCTGAGAAATTGGTCATCAAACCTTTTTGAAGCGAGGCAGGTTAGCTCAGTTGGTTAGAGTGTGGTGCTAATAATGCCAAGGCCGCGGGTATGATCCCGTACAGGCCACTCTGCTCCTTTTACAAGAATGGCCTGTCTCACAGAAATCTCTGCTGGCAAGCAAGTTGCCTGACCTGGCTGAAATAGCTCAGTTGGGAGATCGTTAGACTGAAGATCTAAAAGTCCCTGGTTCGATCCTGGGTTTCGGCAAAGGAACCATGTATGCGTGCTTTTGGTCGAGGGGCTCCAGTGTCCAAACACCACCTCCTTTCTTCTTGGGTCCACCTAGCCTCATCGCTGTCTGCCTCTCAGACGGCCAGCAGGTAGGACGTGTCGGTTCCATGGTGTAATGGTGAGCACTCTGGACTTTGAATCCAGTGATCCGAGTTCAAATCTCGGTGGAACCTTAGTAGCTTTTTTGCGGGGCGGGGTGGGAGCAAACTGAGGTGTTGCGCAACTGCCGTCGTACCTGTGAAATTGGCTGTCTGGAACCGAGTCGGAATTGGGGAAACATGGGCTCAAAAAGCAAAGCCTTCGCTGGCTCTTTGGTATGGAGCTTCTAGGCTGATTTACTTAACTCTCTGCTGCTCCCAGGTTCAAATCCCAGGTGAGCCTGTGTTACTCTCTTATTCAATGCAAGTTTGTAAATATGTTGATATTCTTTATCTGTCACTGATTCTTAAGTTAAGGGACCAAATATATTTCCAAAATACAAAAGCCCTATTTATGTTAAAAAATAAATATTGAATTCTATTTTCCAAAAAAAAAACACAATATAACATTTAATTTTGAGGAACACTTACTATTTCCTGCTCATTGTGGGTCTCACAGTAGGACACAAAGTTCTGGAAGTTATATATATTTTAAATATTTTAAACAAACAATATTGAAGTCTCTGCGGTCACAGCCTTAACATGGCAACTCCTTCATTGCAGTGTAATAGTTTCTGTAAATAGTTGTGGGATAAATCTTGCCATTTTGATTAAGGCAGCTACAACTGAGGAAAACAATTATATTGCTCCACTGTGCGGTTAAGGTGGATTTTTTTTATTTTGTCCACTTCAATTACTACGTGATATTATGTCATAATTACCTAAGAACATTGGTGGTATGTGTTTAATATTAAAATTAGGGAGGAGAATTAAGGAATTTAGAAACTCTGTTGTTCATAATAGTGTGAAAACAAACAATATTTAAACAAAAAATGTATTTTATGACTTAGCTCCTTTACTGAACACCAATATTACATAACTGAAGACTTTACAGTTTTTGGATAGTTTAAATTAAATTAGCATGCTTTATAGTGTGTCTGATGGAGTTGACACAGATTAAGTTATAGAGTGAATAAATATATTTTTTTAGAAACAATGTTTAAAAAGAAACCTGTTCCCTTACATGGTTCGTTATCTGAGACCTTTGTCTACAAAAATCCATGGATGACTATAAAGGGGGTACTTCAGCGCAGAAGATGTATCTGTATTTAAACTGGGTCATTTATGTAGTAGAAATGTGAAATTATTTTTGTATTTGGTGCCTTTGAGTGAACTCTTGGTATTTCTAACTGACTTGATCCTGATGATCTGAGTGGGCTGTTGGGTTTGTATTTAATCAGCATATCTGCAATGTATTGAGGTCCTAGGTCATTGAGTGATTTACAAACAAGTAATAGTACTTTAAAATCGATCCTAAATGTAAATGAAAGCCAGTGTAAAGACCTGAGGACTGGTGTGATATGGTCATATTTTCTGGTTCTGCTCAGAATCCTGGCCGCAGCATTCTTTATGAGCTGCAGCTGTCTAATGGACTTTTTGGGAAGGCCGGTGAGAAGACCATTACAATAGTCCACCCTGCTGGTGATGAAAGCATGAACGAGTTTCTCTAAGTCTTGCCTGGAAACAAAGCATCTGATTCTTGATATATTTTTCAGATGATAGTAAGCTGATTTAGTTATTGAGTACTGAAAGTCAGGTCTGACTCCAAAATCACACCAAGATTCCTGATTTGATTTTTTGTTATTAGACCTTTAGCCTAAAGATATGCATTCACCTAGAGAATTTCATCTTTGTTTCCAAATGTAATAATTTCAGTTTTGTTTTTGTTTAACTGAAGATAGTTTTGACTCATCCAACTGTCGACTTCATCAATGCATTTGCACAGGGAGTCAATGGGGCTATAGTCATTAGGTGATAGTGCTAAGTAGATCTGGGTGTTGTCAGCATAGCTGTGGTAAGCAATTTTCATGATTTGGCTCAGTGGCAGCATATACAGAATTGGAGTGGTGCAAGAATTGAACCTTGTGGGACTCCACAACTCATGGATGTCCAGTCAGACTTATGTCACCTATACTAACATAATAACCTCTCCCTTCTAAGTCTAACCTGAACCATTTAAGGAATGGTCTTCTCAGTCTAACCTGAACCATCAGCACCTGAACACATGCTAGAGATCGCTGGACACATTCTCTCTTGTGTAGAGGGGAATTAGCTCAAATGGTAGGCTTGACAGCAGGGATTTCTGTGAGACAAGCCATTCTTGTAAAACGAGATGAAGCTGAAGGTCCCAGAGAGCAAAACAGTGGCCCGTACGGGGATCAAACGCACGACCTTGGCGTTATTAGCACCACGCTCTAACCAACTGAGCTAACCGGCCTCGTTTCAAAAAGGTTTGTTGACCAATTTCTCAGAAATGTCCTGCTTGCCCATGAACCTAATGAGGCTGAAGAGGTTAAATGCAGAAACATGGGCTCGTCCGGGATTTGAACCCGGGACCTCTCGCACCCAAAGCGAGAATCATACCCCTAGACCAACGAGCCAACTCAGGCCGCTACTGCTTGCTGCCTGGCTGCAAGCATTGCCAAACTTTGGAAATCCCGCTGCAGCACCTGCACACATGCTAGAGATCGGTCCTCAACGGTGTCTTTGAGAGCGCTGGACACATTCTCTCTTTTGTAGAGGGGAATTAGCTCAAATGGTATAGTGCTCGCTTAGCATGCGAGAGGTAGCGGGATCGATGCCCGCATTCTCCATGTGGGTTCCTGTGTTTTTAGGATCACTGCTATGGAAAATTTTGGCAAAAGCAGGTCCCACCGAGATTTGAACTCGGATGACTGGATTCAGAGTCCAGAGTGCTAACCATTACACCGTGGAACCTTGGCGGAGCTTCCTTTTCTCACAGAGCAGCAGAGAGTTAAGTCAATCAGCCTAGAAGCTCCATACCAAAGAGCCAGCGAAGGCTTTGCTTTTGAGCCCATGTTTCCGCAATTCCGACTCGGTTCCAGACAGCCAATTTCACAGGTACGACGGCAGTTGCGCAACACCTCAGTTTGCTCCCACCCGCCGCAAAAAAGCTACTAAGGTTCCACTGAGATTTGAACTCGGATCACTGGATTCAAAGTCCAGAGTGCTCACCATTACACCATTCTCCATGTGGGTTCCTGTGTTTTTAGGATCACTGCTATGGAAAATTTTGGCAAAAGCAGGTCCCACCTAGATTTGAACTCGGATGACTGGATTCAGAGTCCAGAGTGCCAACCATTACACCATGGAACCTTGGAGCTTCCTTTTCTCACAGAGCAACAGAGAGTTAAGTCAATCAGCCTAGAAGCTCCATACCAAAGAGCCAGCGAAGGCTTTGCTTTTTGAGCCCATGTTTCCCCAATTCCGACTCGGTTCCAGACAGCCAATTTCACAGGTACGACGACAGTTGCGCAACACCTCAGTTTGCTCCCACCCCGCCAAAAGCTACTAAGGTTCCACCGAGATTTGAACTCGGATCACTGGATTCAAAGTCCAGAGTGCTCACCATTACACCATGGAACCAACACGTCCTACTTGCTGGCCGTCTGAGAGGAAGATAGCGATGAGGCTAGGTGGAACCAAGAAGAAAGGAGGTGGTGTTTGGACACTGGAGCCCCTCGACCAAAAGCACGCAGACATGGTTCCTCTGCCGAAACCGGGATCGAACCAGGGACCTTTAGATCTTCAGTCTAACGCTCTCCCAACTGAGCTATTTCGGCCAGGTCGGGCAAAGGCTTGCCAGCAGGGATTTCTGTGAGACAGGCCATTCTTGTAAAAGGAGCAGAAGCTGAAGGTCCCAGAGAGCAAAACAGTGGCCCCGTCGGATCGAACCGCGACCTTGGCGTTATTAGCACCACGCTCTAACCAACTGAGCTAACCGGCCTCGCTTCAAAAAGGTTTGTTGACCAATTTCTCAGAAATGTCCTGCTTGCCCATGAACCTAATGAGGCTGAAGAGGTTAAATGCAGAAACATAGGCTCGTCTGGGATTTGAACCCGGGACCTCTCGCACCCAAAGTGAGAATCATACCCCTAGACCAACGAGCCAACTCAGATGCTCTTCTGCTTGCTGCCTGGCTGCAAGCATTGCCAAACTTTGGAAATCCCGCTGCAGCACCTGCACACATGCTAGAGATCGGTCCTCAACGGTGTCTTTGAGAGCGCTGGACACATTCTCTCTTTTGTAGAGGGGAATTAGCTCAAATGGTAGAGCGCTCGCTTAGCATGCGAGAGGTAGCGGGATCGATGCCCGCATTCTCCATGTGGGTTCCTGTGTTTTTAGGATCACTGCTGTGGAAAATTTTGGCAAAAGCAGGTCCCACCGAGATTTGAACTCGGATGACTGGATTCAGAGTCCAGAGTGCTAACCATTACACCATGGAACCTTGGATGGAGCTTCCTTTTCTCACAGAGCAACAGAGAGTTAAGTCAATCAGCCTAGAAGCTCCATACCAAAGAGCCAGCGAAGGCTTTGCTTTTGAGCCCATGTTTCCCAATTCCGACTCGGTTCCAGACAGCCAATTTCACAGGTACGACGACAGTTGCGCAACACCTCAGTTTGCTCCCACCCCGCCGCAAAAAACCTACTAAGGTTCCACCGAGATTTGAACTCGGATCACTGGATTCAAAGTCCAGAGTGCTCACCATTACACCATTCTCCATGTGGGTTCCTGTGTTTTTAGGATCACTGCTATGGAAAATTTTGGCAAAAGCAGGTCCCACCGAGATTTGAACTCGGATGACTGGATTCAGAGTCCAGAGTGCCAACCATTACACCATGGAACCTTGGCGGGAGCTTCCTTTTCTCACAGAGCAACAGAGAGTTAAGTCAATCAGCCTAGAAGCTCCATACCAAAGAGCCAGCGAAGGCTTTGCTTTTTGAGCCCATGTTTCCCCAATTCCGACTCGGTTCCAGATAGCCAATTTCACAGGTACGACGACAGTTGCGCAACACCTCAGTTTGCTCCCACCCGCGCAAAAAGCTACTAAGGTTCCACCGAGATTTGAACTCGGATCACTGGATTCAAAGTCCAGAGTGCTCACCATTACACCATGGAACCAACACGTCCTACTTGCTGGCCGTCTGAGAGGAAGATAGCGATGAGGCTAGGTGGAACCAAGAAGAAAGGAGGTGGTGTTTGGACACTGGAGCCCCTGACCAAAAGCACGCAGACATGGTTCCTCTGCGAAACCCGGGATCAAACCAGGGACCTTTAGATCTTCAGTCTAACGCTCTCCCAACTGAGCTATTTCGGCCAGGTCGGGCAAAAGGCTTGCCAGCAGGGATTTCTGTGAGACAGGCCATTCTTGTAAAACGAGCAGAAGCTGAAGGTCCCAGAGAGCAAAACAGTGGCCCGTACGGGGATCGAACCCACGACCTTGGCGTTATTAGCACCACGCTCTAACCAACTGAGCTAACCGGCCTCGCTTCAAAAAGGTTTGTTGACCAATTTCTCAGAAATGTCCTGCTTGCCCATGAACCTAATGAGGCTGAAGAGGTTAAATGCAGAAACATAGGCTCGTCTGGGATTTGAACCCGGGACCTCTCACACCCAAAGCGAGAATCATACCCCTAGACCAACGAGCCAACTCAGATGCTCTACTGCTTGCTGCCTGGCTGCAAGCATTGCCAAACTTTGGAAATCCCGCTGCAGCACCTGCACACATGCTAGAGATCGGTCCTCAACGGTGTCTTTGAGAGCGCTGGACACATTCTCTCTTTTGTAGAGGGGAATTAGCTCAAATGGTAGAGCGCTCGCTGCGCAAAAGAAGGGGCCCAATCTTTCCGCCCACGCACGCAAGCGAAAATGACGCATAAAAGGGGAATACGTCAACAATTTTCCCTTTAACATTATTCGGGCTATACTTATGTGCGTTATGGAGGAGTTTTAGTTACATGTGAAACAAAACACCCTCCGCAGGTTGGACTCGAACCCATGGTCTGCGTGCCAAAGTATCCAAGTGTGCAATCATATGCTGCGCCTATATTTAGTTATCTATGACATAACCCTTTTCACAGACTGTGATGACGCGTTTTAACGGTAATCAATCAGTATCGTAAATCCTGCAAAGTTTTTTGTATTTTTCTTTTTTTCTTATGTATGTACATTTATAACACTAATTCTTTGTATTGTATTACTTTTGCATTAAATTACAAAAAAAAAGTTATGGGAGTGATAGTAAAAATTAACATATTTCCCTTTTCACTGTCGTTATCAATCCCACTCTATTTTTCCCTCTTTTTGAAAGTTGTGAAATCACTATTGTGGCGTTTTTCTTTTGCTATTTGAGCAAATTGGCACACAAAAATATTTTTTAATGTTCTCTCATTCACAGAAGTTAACCAAAATATCACGACTTCCGCTCTGAGAAACCGGAAATGTGAAAAGGGTCTATTGATTGATATTTATTTGGTGTATATGATTAAAAAAAAGAAGAAAAAAAAGCATTTTACATGTTTATGGTTAAATAAAATTAATTAAAAAAATAGTGTGTGTGATTTGATCGATATGATTTATCAGATGTAATTTATCTAATAAAAAAAACACTTCAAATGTAAAATGTTTTATTAAAATGAGCAAATATACATACAAATATTAAAATGATTACACACACACACACAAATATATAAAATATATATTGTAAAATATATATTGTATAATATAAAAAGTGGGCACATGTAATATATACAAAATATATACAGGAAAGTGTTTATTGAGGAGGTGGAGTTTGGCGTTTATTTTGCTGTCGCTGTTCTGCCAGCCAGTCATCTAAAGATTGTCCACCCGAGGCACGCAAGCAAAATGTGGCATTTCCATATCGGCTATGGCCAAACTCCTTAGTTTTGGGCTGTCCACATTTGCTGCACATGTTAAAAGTCACCCCTCGCACATACTTCCTCTTATGGACTCCGCTTTCCTCCTCCTGGGCCCGCCGGCGCCTGTTCCTCTGGGTGTAACGGGACACAGGAGCAGCAGACACATGAGCAGCAGACACAGGAGCAGCAGACACAGGAGCAGCAGACACAGGAGCAGCAGACACAGCAGCAGACACAGGAGCAGGCAGAGCTGGGCCTGCACCGGATGTCAAGGCACTAGAAGACTGAATCACCATCGACACAGTCATGTCTGGGTTAAAGACTAGTCTGCCCAGCAATGACCCAGGTGCTAAAATGGGCTGCACAACTCCTGATGTTGTGGGGGCAGGTGCGATAGGACACTCCCTGGAGGCGGCAGCGGGGCGTCGACCTGGTCGCAGAATAGGTGCCTGTCCTTCTTGATTTGCCGGAAAGACAAATTTATGTTTTGGGCCTGAGGTTGATGGTGCTTCATCCAGTTTCTCCCTCGGTGGAGGAAGCTGCGTAACAGCCACAGCAATTGGATCAGGTGGAGTCAGTCCCTGAGCGAGGACACTCATTTCCTGATTCTTCTGCCGCCGTTGAAACCTGAAAATAAATTACTTATTATAAATATGTTTAGAAGTATTCAGTTAATTTGAAGCAAATAATGTGCCTTACTTACCACTGAATGAGTGTCCTCTGGTTTAGCTCAAACAGCTGGATCATTGTTTCATCCATCAGCCTGCGACTATTAAGCACCAGCTCTCGGATGTGGTGGTAATCTGAGAGGATTTTAGACCACCTGGGAGTGCAAACTCCAGCCTTCTTGGTTGGCGACTTGTGTAAAGCACACAGCTTTATACAAATGGCCTCAACCAAGCGACTGGTGCTGGGCCACTGTGCTGGACCCCCAGGATGTCCAATCAGACAACGTTTAACACTTTCCACACCCGGTGTGACACCGGACCGCTTTGGTGCCTTAAAGCGCCCATGTGTCAGCTGAGGCTGATGTCGAGGCTGATAGTTGACCCGCTGTTTATCGCAATCAGGGAGAGCTGTCCACAGCTGGATGGCCTCTGTCATCTGGAGGTCAGTGAGGTAAGGAGCCTCACGAAGACCCACCAGGTAACCAGCCAGATCCTGGACCTTGTCCCACCCAGCGATGCCATCTGGACCAATGACTGCTCCCTAGTAAATGGAGATTAATGTTAATATATGTGGAATAAAACGAGATTGCAATTAAATAAAGCCCTTAAAGTGTCTTACCTGAGCCTCATCAGAGAGACTGCTTCCAGTGTCAGATGGCTGTTACAGCACTGAAGGGGCAGGGGCAAGATGCTGACCTTCTCCACTAGATGATGTGGATGGATCAGCCAGTGATACTGGGGACTGAGGGGAGAGGCAAAGATGAGGGGCTGTTTTCGAGATCACTGCATGGGTCATCCTCATACAGCACTGGAACTGTGATGTCCTCCATGATCTGTTCCTCAAACCCCTCATCTTGCAGATCCTGGTCATCAACTTCCTCCACCAGCCTGTCTTCCTCCTCTGGGTTCTGGAGCACTGGAGTAAGTGTTTTGCCAGTCTGGCTGTAAAGGTACTCCATTCCCAGCAATTCACCTACAAGAATAAAAAGCGAGAAAAAAGAAAGTGTTTTTAAAGTGCCCCTATTATACTATTTTAAAGTTACCTAATTTAGTTTTGGAGATCTCCAATAACAGGTTTACATGCATCAAAGGTCAAAAAACAGTTAAATTTTCTCTTAATATATATTGCACATCACCAAAATGTTCAGTCTCTCTAAATCCCTCCTTTCCGTGAGCCTACTCTGCTCTGATTGGTCAGAAGGCCCAGTCTGTTGTGATTGGTTAGTGCGAGTCCGAATTGATGATGAAACAATAGAAGAACTAATTTTCAACCTGAACCGTGAGCAGGGTTAAGGGCCTGTTATACTCGCGCCTGGCTCTGCAGCGCGAGCTCCGCTAACTGCACGCGCTCCTCCCCCAAACGGACAAGGCGTTTATAGTCGATGCGCGCGCTTGTAGTATTCTGTGAAAGCGACAGGGCGACTTGGAGTAATTGTTCTATAAACCATCAGGAAAATGCGTCGAGAAGAATTGGGCTAATGTGCACAGGTGATGATATTTATTTTAGTGGACTTTACCAAAAAACACAAACGAATCTTGTAAAACCCAGTAAACCTTGATATGATTTATTTGGACTTTAGAACAAAATGTATGTACACATGTATACAACTAAATTAACAATCTCTTAAACATTTCTAATTTCTATAAATATTTTCAGTTAGTTTCGTGAACATTTTTACTAAACATGGATCTTTATTTTCATTAAAAGTGCTTATTTCTGCTATTGTTGGCTCATTTTGTAAATATAAGCAACTGATTTAGAAGCGCAAACTGGGTGCCGGTGTGATGAGACGTCATGCTCGGCCAGATTCGCCTCAAATTCGTGCATCTTCGGTTGCGGAGCCGCGCGCAAAGTTACAAAATTTGACATGCACACCGCCAGGCGTAATGGGGTCTTGCGCACCCAACGCGCACGACCGCCCACTCCGCGTTGACGTCATTTTTGCCGCGCGCACCCTCGCGCTCGTGCGGACGCGTCGAGTATAAACAAGGCTTTAGGGTTAGCCCTTGAGCAGGGTTAGGGTTAGCCCCCTTGAGCAGGGTTAGAGCCCTTGAGCAGGGTTAGGGTTAGAGCCCTTGAGCAGGGTTAGGGTTAGCCCCCTTGAGCAGGGTTAGGGTTAGCCCCCTTGAGCAGGGTTAGGGTTAGAGCCCTTGAGCAGGGTTAGGGTTAGCCCCCTTGAGCAGGGTTAGGGTTAGAGCCCTTGAGCAGGGTTAGGGTTAGAGCCCTTGAGCAGGGTTAGGGTTAGAGCCCTTGAGCAGGGTTAGGGTTAGAGCCCTTGAGCAGGGTTAGGGTTAGAGCCCTTGAGCAGGGTTAGGGTTAGAGCCCTTGAGCAGGGTTAGGGTTAGCCCCCTTGAGCAGGGTTAGGGTTAGGGTTAGAAAATAATCAAAGATATTTATTATTTGAAATTGAACAAAGACATTTGCTGTACTGTTTTCAACCCCCTTTCTTATCAGAGGAGCCACTTGGAATTCCTTAAGACAAAGAGATTTTGGAGGCCTGTAGGCCAAATGTGTGTCACACCTGTATACAGTGGGGGAGACTTGATCTGATTGGTCAGTTTGAATGTCTCACATTAGGATTTCAGTCACATGGTCAAGAAAAGGATAAAAGAAGATTGTAACTGTTGCTCTGTCTCTTTTTATCCTCTGGCTTTCTCTGCTTAGGGGCTGCTCAAGGGCTCTCTCTCTCTCTCTCTCTCTCTCTCTCTCTCTCTCTCAGGTAACATTCTATGCATAGGCCTACTGAGTACAATTAAGGGTTTAAGTTTACATCCATTTGAAACTATTTTAAGTGTAACCATAACTAGAATTTGTGTTTCCTTTTAAAAGAGATTTCTGTCTACTATGTAATTTACATTTTACATTTACCTGATTGTAATAAATTGTTACATTTTGATCCTTTCTGAATTACTCTGTAATTATTAACTATCTCCATTATTGAACGGTATAATTGCAACAAAGGGTTAAAATGGAATGATTAAATGTATGATTAACTATCAAATATAAGTGAACAAACAACCAATTGGCATTCTCTTCTAAATTCGACAACTATGATAAATGGTCAGATAAAGAATATTATAAATCCATTTTGCCCAGCTGAAACACTGAATGCGCATGCGACCATCGCGGTTCGTTACCGATCATTGGAGCGAATTCAGCGGACTTACAAGATGTTTTAACTGTAATTTCTCACCATTAGCATTAACAAGTTTGCGTCCATCAACAAACCGGTGTGTGTGTGTCTAATGTATTCCGTTGCACATGTGGGAACTGTATCAATAACTGTATCAATACATCAGCTGTTACCTAGCTGATGTAAACGTGCGTTTGCAAAACAAATCTTGCTCCATCCTTTATCTTTACTCAAAGTAGTAAGTACGACAAACAATCTGTATTAATAGACACAATTTTAGGTAATACTGCAGCCCACAGCTGATTTACAGAAGTATTTCAATAAGACAGTAATAACGTTAGCCAGACCTACACAATATGAAACACAATAAACACATTGATGCTATCCAGTATCTGCTGCAGTGTTCAAGTTTTCCCTGGTGTCTGCGCAGTAAGTGGACAAGCAATATGCAAATGTTTGACACAACGTCAAAACAAAATGGTTTTGCGACTCATTTGCAACCGTTTAACTGACTCAGAGTCGACTGTAACTTTTAAGAGACAATAACTTTATATACAGGTTTCTTTCTTTATTACATTATTATTACAAGATGGTTATTGTTGTACATCTTAATATTCATGTTGATTGAGCAAATGATTACGCAGTTGATGACTTTAAAAATCACTCAATATTTTAATTTAGTACAACATGTGTCAGGTTCTCATAGCCATTGTCATAAGTTGGATTTATTTATGAGATTGTAAAACCTTCCAGTTGTCTTAAAGATGTGGTTCTCTTTTAGACTGTTAAAGGAATTGATTAGAAATATAGTTCCTATTTTACTATCTATAGTGAAAAGTTCACTTGTTTCTGGATGTGTTTCT
This sequence comes from Gobiocypris rarus, assembly GCA_023029165.1. Classification (NCBI taxonomy): domain Eukaryota; kingdom Metazoa; phylum Chordata; class Actinopteri; order Cypriniformes; family Gobionidae; genus Gobiocypris; species Gobiocypris rarus. Next base: position 7,873,408 of record CM040923.1, read on the forward strand.
GAGGTGCTAAAGATAGCGACAGTACAACCTCTACCGAAGAAGCCTTCTTTAGATCCTGCCATTGTAAATAATGATAGACCCATCTCATATATTTTTTTCAAAAGTAATAGAAAAGGCAGTAGCCAAACAATTGTTGAAGGTTGTAAATGGAAATATATTTGAGAAATTTCAGTAAGGTTTTAGCGCAGGTCATAGTGTCGAAACTGCACTTTTACGAGTGATTAATGATTTATTGATGGCAGAGAATGCTGGTGAATGTTCAGTTTAAATACTTTTAGATTTGACTGCAGCCTTTGATACAGTGGACCATTCTATTTAAATGAATACGTTGAGAACATGGGTCAGGTTTTGTGAGAGGCATTGGATTGGTTGTTATATTATTTGTCAAACAGGACATTTGTAGTGTCAGTAGGAGATTAAGTATCTCAACGTTCTGAAATTATTATGTGGAGTTCTGCAGAGTACACTGTTAGGACCAATTTTGTCCTCAATCTACATTTGGTGCTGTAATCAGAAAACATATAATACATTTTCACTGTTGTGCAGATGACCTACAGTTATACTTATCACTAAAAATCTGAAGAGTCTAAATCTCCTTCAAGCTTGCTTAACTGACATAAAAAAATTGGATGGCCTTACATTTTCTGCAATTAAACAATGAGAAAAAAAACCCGAAGTTGTGATAATTGGTCAGAACTCAAGTAAAATTCGTATTGAGCTTGCTCTAAATGTTTTTTTTTTTCAAAATATTAAGCAGGAAGTGAGAAATTAGGGTGTTTATTTTGATTCCAATTAAAATTTTGAATATCATGTTAAGAAGCTGATTCAGTCTTATTTTTATTAAGAAATAGAAAGTGAGGCGGTTTTTGAATTTTAATGATACAGATATAAGCTTATTCAAGCTTTTATTTCCTTCCATCTTGATTATTGTAATAATCAAATGCAAAGTTGCAATTGCAAGATGCAAAGTTATTTCATCATATTATATAATTTGTTTTAAAGCTTCTTTAAATTGGTTACCTGTTTATTCCAGGATTGATCTTAAGATTTTATTGTTGATATATAAAGCTTTAAATGGTTTGGCACCTATATATTTAACTGAGCTTCTGAGACCTTATGAATCAGGGAGATGTCTAAGGCCTCTTTAAACAAGCTGCTGGATGTTCTAAGAACTAGATATAAAACTAAAGGAGATGGAATAGCTTGCCAATTAATATTAGAAAATCTGAGTGTCTGTTTTTAAACCCTGCCCCTGCCCCTTCATCTGAAAATGTACTTATAGACATGCTTTTAGTATTTAGTGATGTATTTTGTTTAGTTTGGGTTTTGATGTTGTGTAAAGCACTTTGTGCATTGTAGTGTTAAAAGTGCTATGTAAATAAAATGGTACACTGTTTTTCTTGTTTACTACATCAAAGGTAATTTTCAGAAATCCATAATAGGGGCTCTTTAATATTTTGTCTAGTACATTAAAGGCTAAATAGATAACTTAGTAGAATATTACAAAACAACAAATTAATGAATTTCTTGCCTGTATATGCTCCAGGAGGCCGATAGCGCTCATCCCAGGGCTTCCCAAAGACTGTTCGGCTAAGCTGGTCCACAGCCTCTTTCATGGCACTGCCATATGACCGGATGGATGAAGGTCCTTTTATTGCGTCATCCATCCGGTCATCATTCCAACATCAGGCCCTCAAGGAGATAAGCCTGAAAATGCGCGTCACTGGCACTGGTTCCTAAAAGTTAAATAAACAAAAAAGGGTTTTATTTGTCACATATGTACTACACAATATGTGCTATGAAATAACTGGTTACATGTAATAGAGTTATGTAATTACATAAAAAATTGTCATTATAACAAGAGTTACTATTGTCAGGCAAGACAATAGTAGACAAAAGTTTTGTCAATGCTTATGACATCAGAAAATAACTAACATTACTGTAGAGTGTGACATTAATTAAAGTGACATTACTTTAAAATAATGGAAGCAGTTACAGTGCTTATATTTTAAATTAGTAATCCATATGTATTTAATACCTGGAATAAAACGGTTCAGGTGGAGGTGGAATGACTCCAAGGAGGTAGAGCCACGGGCACACCTGTAGCAGCACAGCTCCACACGCCTTTCTTCAGTGTCCCTGTCTTCACGTAGAGCGGAAAGTTATCTGGGTCTTGGATACACTGTACGTGCTTCTGCTGTTCTTTCCATATCCGCTGGATCCGTTCATGGTCCAGCAGAGGAACTCCCAGAGTGTCCTTCCCGGCCGCACTGTCAAACAGATCGATCAGTGATCCAATTGATCTGGTCGTCTCCTCCAACCCCCTGGTCATCCTCCGGCAGTGCAGTGCCAACTCCCTCCGGTTAATGCGAGCACTGACCGCCTTAGCTGAGATGTGTCCAGTCTTCTTTGCCACCAGCTCACTTTCCTTTGCATGGCGAAGAGCAGCCACATCCTCTGGATCCCACTGAAAGATGCACATGGACAGACGTGCCATGAAGATCCCATAGAGCGGATGAGCCTCTGTCGTGACACCTGCAGCAAATCGCCGCATGAAATGCCAGATGTCAAGGCGCACTTCAAGCTCATCCCACTCCGAAAACAGGACCTTCACCGAGACTGGCCATGCTGACCGCAGCAATCTCTGTCCACGCATCACTTTTGGGGCTGCCTCTCCTGCCTCCCGGTAGCGTTTCATCAGTCCAGCTGCCATGGAGTCCAGTCCATGTCCCTCTGCAGCTGTCAGCACAGAGACAAGGACTTGACCGTGTTCATTTCCCACATTTGTGCACCAGCAAGTTTCTTTGTGACCTTTAGGGAAAAATAAAAGGGTCAACAACTGTGTTCATTATGTATGTATACATATCCATATCTGGCAAATTTCTGGATGCAAACTGGGCTGTGATACCTTTTTTGTGGAGTCCATCTTGAGAACACAGCCAAAGACGGATGTAATTTTGCCCTTGACCTCGTGCAGACGCCCCAGAACATCCCTGGCGTACACGGCTAACAACCACTTAGGTTTAGGTAGGGCAGGTAAAAGGGGAGGCTCAGCAAACACAGGAGGCTGCACAAGGGAGGACGTTGTGAATGGTTCACAGGCAGTCAGGTACTGCAGAACACGCTGTGTCCATGCCTCACTGTGTTGCTCCATCAGCTTCTTGTAAAGCTGAGTCACACTGTTGCCCAGTGTCCTCTCCCTCATCATCCTCAACACCCGGTTATCACATGAGTATCTAAGGAAACATCAGTATAATCATGCAAATTGTTTGGTTGGTTAAAAAAAAGAACACAAATAAAAGCGCCTAATAATGAATGATTGTCATTAAGAATTACCTGTATGTCAGCAAAGCTGGAAACTGACTGCGGTGGCCCATATCCAGCTGTCCTAAGATGTCCTCGGACCAGGCAGGATATTTCTTTTTGCAGCGTTTGCACTCCAGATACTCAGTGGCAAGGTCATACCACCCGTCGATGTCCAAGACCTTGCGCACGGTGCGATAAAGTCCTGCCGCTGTTAGTCTGTGCTTAACACAGTCTGGGCGAACACAGACAAGGGGAAATAACCACATCTTCAGTGGCATCCATAAGAAAAGGGGCCGACAGAAGAAGAGGTCGTGAGGCAGGCGGCTGAGTGTTAATTAAAGGGGTTGAGGAGGATACCACCAAAGCTTCAGCTGGGACACTAGTTCTGGCTTGCCGGTTCAAGGTTGGCCTTAAATAGTGTGTTCCGGATCCACTCATGCTGGAAAGGTGGAAGATGATCTTTCCAGTGACCTGGAAGCTCAGCTGGTGGGTGATGATGTGGAAGATCTGGTGTTTTTGCTGTTTCCACTGATGGAGATGGACCAGCACAGGCCTCTGAGTGAACAGTAACAAAAAAACAATATAAGGATTGCTGCATTTGATAGTAATATGCCATTAAATGAAGCAGTAATTTTGCACAAGTATTAATAATTATTAACAGTTAAGAAAATGGTACTAGTGTTAAGAAGCAAAGAACGCAGTGCACACTTTATTGATGTAAGGAATATGGAATCAATAAAGCTCTTTGAAAATGAGGATTAGATGGAATGGAGTAAGGAAAATGAGGAGCGATTAATTCAGTTTAAAGTAATGATGCCCACAGACATGACGCATGCACACAGATACAGTAAGGAAAAACTGTTCCACTAATCATTAGAACAATGAAACTCCATGATCCTGTCTGCTCAGGGGGAGCTAAAGAGTGAGTGAGTGAGAAGAGCAAGCGGTGTGAAAAAGTTATCCGGTGATTGATTAACAACGGGTAAGTTCGGAAACGCAAATAAATACCCTGACACCTTTGGACATCCTTAAGGTTTTGAAGAAGTGCACTCAAATAATGCATCCCGCTTGAGGCATGATGTGACATAATTCTGTATTTTAAACAACAACAAAAAAATGTTTTGTGTGTTTTCAAAAAACATTCTTATAACATTTGGGTAACACTTTATAATAATGTTCAGTTAAGTCAAGTCACTTATAAGTTATTAGTTGATGAATTTACAAAACACTACTATACATTCATAAATGTTTAATAAGTAATATGCTAACATTTTATAAATGTTTTGTTAATTCAGTTATAAGTCATTTATTAATTATTACTTAATACATTCATAAATTATTATTAAGTGGTATCCTATACTGTACATCCATATATATATAAGTCAGGGTTACTTTAGTCTGGTTGTCCTGCATCATCCTTAAACAAACTACAATTAGTCCAAAATGCAGCTAGAGTTCTTACTAGGTCAAGAAAAATATGATCATATTACACCAATTTTATCATCTCTACACTGGTTACCTATTACATTCTGTGTCAATTATAAAGTATTGTTACTGACCTATAAGTCCCTAAACAGTTAAGCTACTGTGTATTTAACTGATCTTCTATCGCACAATAATCCATCTCGCTCTTCAAGATAACAAAACTCTGGGATTCTGGTAATACCTAGGCTATCCTTCCTGATAATGCTCGGGGCTCAGACTCACTCTCAGTTTAAATCTAGATTAAAGACGCATCTCTTTAGCCAAGCATTCACATAACGCATCTCATAGCCTTGTACTCCAGATACATCAGTGCACATGATTGTCTCTGCTTAATGATTTGAACAGCAGCTACGCTAATTATTTTCCTGTTGTGTTTTATCTCGGGCGCCCATCCCGAGGTAACTAGAAAATCGTCAGCTCCAGCCTGGATTCAGCCTCTCACGAAGACTTCAGATGACCATCACCTGTGAAGAGCGACTCCAACTCTACCACCAACAAACCCAATCATTATTAACAACATGTATTCTTTACTTCAATGACCCCATTGTTTCTGCCTTAAATTATTACATTGTTTATTAATAAATTTTTAGCTGACTGTGTGATTGATATTTTCTGAAATACATAACTTGGACAGTCTCCTCTGATAACAAATCACTCTAAATTGTAATGCATACGCATGCATTTTCTGTAAAGCTGCTTTGAGACGATATGTATTGTGAAAATTTAAAAGTGATGAATGGTTTACATTTTAGATTAGGGATGCAGAAAGCTTTGTAAATTATTTATTCATGTGTTTACACATCATTTATAACAGGTGTTGAACACTCCAGTAGTGTGTACTCAGTGCTGACTGGTGAGGGTATAGATCAATGTCTTCTCTGACACACATGGAGTCTTTAACCGCTTTGCACTGGATATGAGCATCGTGGAAGGTGAAACTGGTTCCCATTATCACTGGATCAAAGGATTCATCATAACCCACCTGAATCCCCTGACTGTGAGACATTTATAAATGTTCATCCCCATAAATAAATTACTCTTCTTAAAAAAAGCTGTTTAAGCATTCTGCATGTTTGTGCTTTTGAGCACAGACAAGCTTACCCTGATCATTTACTAATGGTCTATTAATAATTTGTTCCAGATTAACCATTGTCAGAGACGATGCTGAAACAAGTTTGACCTAAATACTTAAATAGTATAAATAGTGGATCAACTAATAACTCATCAATCATCTGCTATTGATCAGTTTGATTTATTTAATGATTTAAAAATGTTTTAACATCATTTACAGCACATTTGTATATGTTTGCAAACCACTTTTTAATAAGTTATTTGGTAACACTTTACAATAAGGTTCATTAGTTAACATGAACTAATAATGAACTGCAATTAGAAAGCATTTAATGGTAACATTTTACAATAAGGTTGTATTAGTTACCATTAGTTAACGCATTAGTTAACATGAACTAACCATGAACAACACCTCTGTTCAGAATTAGTTAATCTTTGTTAACGTTAGTTAATAAATATACAGCTGTTCATGTTAGTTCACAGTGCATTAACTAATGTTAACAAGATTTTAATAATGCATTAGTAAATGTTGAAATTAACATTAACAAACATAAATAAATGCTTCATAAGTGCAGTTCATCATTAGTTCATGTTAACTAATGTTAACTAATACAACCTTATTGTAAAGTGTTACCAGTTATATTTATATAGTCATGTTTATAGTAAATCATTAGTTCATCACTAAACCAATAATTTATAAGTGTCTTATAACATAATTAACAAAACATTTATAAATGGTTTGCATATTACTTATTAATAATTTATTATTGTATAGTCACATTTTGTCATCATTCATTATTCTTCATTAACAAATAACTTATAAGTTACTTATAACTGAATGTGTTACCAATATTTGCATTTGTGTCATATGCCACACCTGTATTTAGCTGTGCTTCACATTGTGATGCAGCAAATACCAGCTCCTCATCATCCTCATCATCTTCAGCAGTGGGAACAGAAGTGCCTGGAGCACAAATGTTAAAACTATTACAGTGAACAATACACAAAGACAAACGTATGTAAGATGGTGCTTACTTACCAGTAGTGAAAAGTTGCCTTTGGGCCAAACGTTTGGCTGGAGGTTCTGCTGCTGGAGGAGGTAAAGTGGACTGCAGTAATGGATCTGGAAACATGACAAGTTTGCCATAACGATAAATAAATATGTAGAACTGCTGTATGGGAAATTCAAGATTCCCACTCACTACTCACAGGGTTTAACTGGTGACATGATTTTCTCGCCAGCTGTGAAGGAGACAAATGTTTACCACGTGCCAACAGCGCTTTCACAGAGGCGGTCTGCTGTACACCAGTTCGGATGGCTGCAGGTGGAGCTGCAGAGGCACTGGAGGCTGCAGATGGAGGTACAGAGACACTGGCGGCTGCAGGTGGGCGTGCAGGCTGATGTACACTAGTGCCCACAGCAGAAGCCTGTCTTTTCAGGGGCGTATGCCTTGAAAATGGCCATGTTGGTGTTGGGCCTGGCATCTGCCTTAACTAGGTACCTGATGAGGTCTTTTGCCTCCTTGCTCTGGTCCTCATAAACATCCTTCATGGACCGACCCTTGAAGTCACCAAACTCCACCATCAAGCAGCCCTGGTCTCCAGTTGCCCGGGCTTCTGCTTGCATTTCCTGCTTCCTCTTGTACTTCTCCACTTCTTCTGCCATCTCTCTAATATAAGAAGTGTACTGTAGGAATAGTTGTTTATTTTCAGATAATGGGTTTATCTGTGCTTTCTCAGTGGAAATGCTGAGCACCAAATAAACTGCATACCCCAGTGAGTTTTCCAGGAGCCATCTAAATCTCTGGCCCTGGTACTTCCCAAACTGAAGTTTGCAGTGAGCCAGTACTAAAAACTGGTCACTGGGGTCTCCACCGTTTGTGCAGACATAAGTACTGGCCTCTGTCAGCACCTCCTCTTTCGGTTTGGCCCTTCCAGACTCCACATTTTCAAAGCGCTTCGCCTCCGCCGAAGCTGCCATGAGGAGTCTGTTTGATGTTGGCGTTTGGCGGCGAAAAACAGGGTATGCGTACATTTTCTGAAATGAAAATCAGAAAGAGACTATTACCTCAAGAAATTGAACAGTACCTGTACGTTTAGTGTTTAACAATATATATATATATATATATATATATATATATATATATATATATATATATATATATATATATAGGTGCATGACAGATAGAGAGGTACACATACACAACTTCACAAACCAACAAACACTTCACATAATCACATCTAAAACCAAACCTCTGATGTTTTGTTATGTATTTACAATGTTGTTTTTATTAAGTGTTTGTAACGACTTTATAACATGCTACACGTAAGAAAGAGACTATTACCTCTAGAAATCGAAGCGATACCTGTACATTAAGTGTGTAACTATATATATATATATATATATATATATATATATATATATATATATATTAAGATGCATGACAGATAGAGAGGTACACATACACAATTTCACAGACCAACACACACTTCACATAATCACATGTAAAACCAAAACTTTGATGTTTTTGTTAAGTATTTATAATGTTGTTTGGTTATAGCTGTCTCATTATGTCCTGTCCTAGATTTTTTATTAAGTGTTTATGCTGACTTTATAACATGCTATACGTAAGAAAGAGACTATTACCTCTAGAAATTGAAGCGATACCTGTACATTAAGTGTATATATATATATATATATATATATATATATATATTAAAATGCATGACATATAGAGAGGTTCACATACACAATTTCACAGACCAACACACACTTCACATAATCACATGTAAAACCAAAACTTTTATGTTTTTGCTTTGTATTTACAATGTTGTTTTGTTATATCTGTCTCATTATGTCCTGTCCTAGTAGCTAAAAAAAAAAAAAAAAAAAAAAAACGTATGTGTAACGGCACTATAACATGCTACACGTAACCATATTACTGTGGTAATAAACTGGCCTGATGATGAGTTTTCTACAGAGGACATGATTCCCTGATATATTAATAATGTAAAGTCGAATATGAAGTATGTAATTTTATGGGGGATGCTGGTAACGATTCGGTGGGCCCAGGCTCTTGGATGTCACTAGTATTATTACCAAATAAGTAATTTTTGTTTAATCATTATGTTTAATCATTGGGCCCAGAAGCAATGACTTTGCACACAATACACACACCATAGATGACATCAATATAGCTTAATGGCCGATGATTTTAGCTTATCTGATTATTGGCGACATGTTTTGCTCTGTAGGCTATTTATCATATGAAAAGTTACAGGTTGACAGGTAACGTTACCAAGGAAAACCTGTGCTGTAAATGCTAGCTAACTACATTGACACGTTTCGTTTTCTAAAAATACACATTGTATATAAACAAATGATATTAAAATAACACAAAGCGATCTATCATAGTCTTACCTATAGCAAAGATGACAATAATAACGGACGACGGCTATTGGTCAAAAGTAAGCCAGAGGAGAGAAACGCGATTGGTCACAAGTAAGCCACGGGAGCGAAACGCGATTGGTCAAAAAGTAAGCCACATGAGCGAAACGCGATTGGTCAAAAGTAAGCCACAGGAGGAAACGCGATTGGTCAAAAGTAAGCCACAGGAGGAAACGCGATTGGTCAAAAGTAAGCCACAGGAGGAAACGCGATTGGCTCACGTGGGCTTACTTTGGGCTTACTTTGGCTCAACCGGTGGAAAGCAGTAGGCGCAAGCGAGAGGTAGCGGGATCGATGCCCGCATTCTCCATGTGGGTTCCTGTGTTTTTAGGATCACTGCTATGGAAAATTTTGGCAAAAGCAGGTCCCACCGAGATTTGAACTCGGATGACTGGATTCAGAGTCCAGAGTGCTAACCATTACACCATGGAACCTTGGATGGAGCTTCCTTTTCTCAAAGAGCAGCAGAGAGTTAAGTCAATCAGCCTAGAAGCTCCATACCAAAGAGCCAGCGAAGGCTTTGCTTTTTGAGCCCATGTTTCCCCAATTCCGACTCAGTTCCAGACAGCCAATTTCACAGGTACGACGACAGTTGCGCAACACCTCAGTTTGCTCCCACCCCGCCGCAAAAAAGCTACTAAGGTTCCACCGAGATTTGAACTCGGATCACTGGATTCAAAGTCCAGAGTGCTCACCATTACACCATGGAACCAACACGTCCTGTTGCTGGCCGTCTGAGAGGAAGATAGCGATGAGGCTAGGTGGAACCAAGAAGAAAGGAGGTGGTGTTTGGACACTGGAGCCCCTCGACCAAAAGCACGCAGACATGGTTCCTCTGCCGAAACCCGGGATCGAACCAGGGACCTTTAGATCTTCAGTCTAACGCTCTCCCAACTGAGCTATTTCGGCCAGGTCGGGCAAAAGGCTTGCCAGCAGGGATTTCTGTGAGACAGGCCATTCTTGTAAAACGAGCAGAAGCTGAAGGTCCCAGAGAGCAAAACAGTGGCCCGTACGGGGATCGAACCCACGACCTTGGCGTTATTAGCACCACGCTCTAACCAACTGAGCTAACCGGCCTCGCTTCAAAAAGGTTTGTTGACCAATTTCTCAGAAATGTCCTGCTTACCCATGAACCTAATGAGGCTGAAGAGGTTAAATGCAGAAACATGGGCTCGTCCGGGATTTGAACCCGGGACCTCTCGCACCCAAAGCGAGAATCATACCCCTAGACCAACGAGCCAACTCAGATGCTCTACTGCTTGCTGCCTGGCTGCAAGCATTGCCAAACTTTGGAAATCACCCTGCAGCACCTGCACACATGCTAGAGATCGGTCCTCAACGGTGTCTTTGAGAGCGCTGGACACATTCTCTCTTTTGTAGAGGGGAATTAGCTCAAATGGTAGAGCGCTCGCTTAGCATGCGAGAGGTAGTTGGATCGATGCCTGCATTCTCCATGTGGGTTCCTGTGTTTTTAGGATAACTGCTATGGAAAATTTTGGCAAAAGCAGGTCCACGAGATTTGAACTCGGATGACTGGATTCAGAGTCCAGAGTGCTAACCATTACACCATGGAACCTTGGCGGGAGCTTCCTTTTCTCAAAGAGCAGCAGAGAGTTAAGTCAATCAGCCTAGAAGCTCCATACCAAAGAGCCAGCGAAGGCTTTGCTTTTTGAGCCCATGTTTCCCCAATTCCGACTCAGTTCCAGACAGCCAATTTCACAGGTACGACGACAGTTGCGCAACACCTCAGTTTGCTCCCACCCGCGCAAAAAGCTACTAAGGTTCCACGAGATTTGAACTCGGATCACTGGATTCAAAGTCCAGAGTGCTCAACATTACACCATGGAACCAACACGTCCTATTGGCTGGCCGTCTGAGAGGAAGATAGCGATGAGGCTAGGTGGAACCAAGAAGAAAGGAGGTGGTGTTTGGACACTGGAGCCCCTCGACCAAAAGCACGCAGACATGGTTCCTCTGCGAAACCGGGATCGAACCAGGGACCTTTAGATCTTCAGTCTAACGCTCTCCCAACTGAGCTATTTCGGCCAGGTCGGGCAAAGGCTTGCCAGCAGGGATTTCTGTGAGACAGGCCATTCTTGTAAAACGAGCAGAAGCTGAAGGTCCCGAGAGCAAAACAGTGGCCCGTGCGGGGATCGAACCCAGCGACCTTGGCGTTATTAGCACCCCGCTCTAACCAACTGAGCTAACCGGCCTCGCTTCAAAAGGTTTGTTGACCAATTTCTCAGAAATGTCCTGCTTACCCATGAACCTAATGAGGCTGAAGAGGTTAAATGCAGAAACATGGGCTCCGGGATTTGAACCGGGACCTCTCGCACCCAAGCGAGAATCATACCCCTAGACCAACGAGCCAACTCAGATGCTCTACTGCTTGCTGCCTGGCTGCAAGCATTTATAAACTTTGGAAATCCCGCTGCAGCACCTGCACACATGCTAGAATCGGTCCTCAACGGTGTCTTTGAGGCGCTGGACACATTCTCTCTTTTGTAGAGGAATTAGCTCAAATGGTAGAGCGCTCGCTTAGCATGCGAGAGGTAGCGGGATCGATGCCCGCATTCTCCATGTGGGTTCCTGTGTTTTTAGGATCACTGCTATGGAAAATTTTGGCAAAAGCAGGTCCCACCGAGATTTGAACTCGGATGACTGGATTCAGAGTCCAGAGTGCTAACCATTACACCATGGAACCTTGGCGGGAGCTTCCTTTTCTCAAAGAGCAGCAGAGAGTTAAGTCAATCAGCCTAGAAGCTCCATACCAAAGAGCCAGCGAAGGCTTTGCTTTTTGAGCCCATGTTTCCCCAATTCCGACTCAGTTCCAGACAGCCAATTTCACAGGTACGACGACAGTTGCGCAACACCTCAGTTTGCTCCCACCCCGCCGCAAAAAAGCTACTAAGGTTCCACGAGATTTGAACTCGGATCACTGGATTCAAAGTCCAGAGTGCTCACCATTACACCATGGAACCAACACGTCCTACTTGCTGGCCGTCTGAGAGGAAGATAGCGATGAGGCTAGGTGGAACCAAGAAGAAAGGAGGTGGTGTTTGGACACTGGAGCCCCTCGACCAAAAGCACGCAGACATGATTCCTCTGCCGAAACCCGGGGTCGAACCAGGGACCTTTAGATCTTCAGTCTAACGCTCTCCCAACTGAGCTATTTCAGCCATGGGCAAAGGCTTGCCAGCAGGGATTTCTGTGAGACAGGCCATTCTTGTAAAACAAGCAGAAGCTGAAGGTCCCAGAGAGCAAAACAGTGGCCCGTACGGGGATCGAACCGCGACCTTGGCGTTATTAGCACCACGCTCTAACCAACTGAGCTAACCGGCCTCGCTTCAAAAGGTTTGTTGACCAATTTCTCAGAAATGTCCTGCTTACCCATGAACCTAATGAGGCTGAAGAGGTTAAATGCAGAAACATGGGCTCGTCCGGGATTTGAACCCGGGACCTCTCGCACCCAAAGCGAGAATCATACCCCTAGACCAACGAGCCAACTCAGATGCTCTACTGCTTGCTGCCTGGCTGCAAGCATTGCCAAACTTTGGAAATCCCGCTGCAGCACCTGCACACATGCTAGAGATCGGTCCTCAACGGTGTCTTTGAGAGCGCTGGACACATTCTCTCTTTTGTAGAGGGGAATTAGCTCAAATGGTAGAGCGCTCGCTTAGCATGCGAGAGGTAGCGGGATCGATGCCCGCATTCTCCATGTGGGTTCCTGTGTTTTTAGGATCACTGCTATGGAAAATTTTGGCAAAAGCAGGTCCCACCGAGATTTGAACTCGGATGACTGGATTCAGAGTCCAGAGTGCTAACCATTACACCATGGAACCTTGGCGGGAGCTTCCTTTTCTCAAAGAGAAGCAGAGAGTTAAGTCAATCAGCCTAGAAGCTCCATACCAAAGAGCCAGCGAAGGCTTTGCTTTTTGAGCCCATGTTTCCCCAATTCCGACTCAGTTCCAGACAGCCAATTTCACAGGTACGACGACAGTTGCGCAACACCTCAGTTTGCTCCCACCCGCGCAAAAGCTACTAAGGTTCCACGAGATTTGAACTCGGATCACTGGATTCAAAGTCCAGAGTGCTCACCATTACACCATGGAACCAACCCGTCCTATTGCTGGCCGTCTGAGAGGAAGATAGCGATGAGGCTAGGTGGAACCAAGAAGAAAGGAGGTGGTGTTTGGACACTGGAGCCCCTCGACCAAAAGCACGCAGACATGGTTCCTCTGCGAAACCGGGATCGAACCAGGGACCTTTAGATCTTCAGTCTAACGCTCTCCCAACTGAGCTATTTCGGCCAGGTCGGGCAAAGGCTTGCCAGCAGGGATTTCTGTGAGACAGGCCATTCTTGTAAAACGAGCAGAAGCTGAAGGTCCCAGAGAGCAAAACAGTGGCCCGTACGGGGATCGAACCGCGACCTTGGCGTTATTAGCACCACGCTCTAACCAACTGAGCTAACCGGCCTCGCTTCAAAAGGTTTGTTGACCAATTTCTCAGAAATGTCCTGCTTACCCATGAACCTAATGAGGCTGAAGAGGTTAAATGCAGAAACATGGGCTCGTCCGGGATTTGAACCAGGACCTCTCGCACTTTTAAGCGAGAATCATACCCCTAGACCAACGAGCCAACTCAGATGCTCTACTGCTTGCTGCCTGGCTGCAAGCATTGAAACTTTGGAAATCCGCTGCAGCACCTGCACACATGCTAGAGATCGGTCCTCAACGGTGTCTTTGAGAGCGCTGGACACATTCTCTCTTTTGTAGAGGGGAATTAGCTCAAATGGTAGAGCGCTCGCTTAGCATGCGAGAGGTAGCGGGATCGATGCCCGCATTCTCCATGTGGGTTCCTGTGTTTTTAGGATCACTGCTATGGAAAATTTTGGCAAAAGCAGGTCCCACCGAGATTTGAACTCGGATGACTGGATTCAGAGTCCAGAGTGCTAACCATTACACCATGGAACCTTGGCGGGAGCTTCCTTTTCTCAAAGAGCAGCAGAGAGTTAAGTCAATCAGCCTAGAAGCTCCATACCAAAGAGCCAGCGAAGGCTTTGCTTTTTGAGCCCATGTTTCCCCAATTCCGACTCAGTTCCAGACAGCCAATTTCACAGGTACGACGACAGTTGCGCAACACCTCAGTTTGCTCCCACCCCGCCGCAAAAAAGCTACTAAGGTTCCACCGAGATTTGAACTCGGATCACTGGATTCAAAGTCCAGAGTGCTCACCATTACACCATGGAACCAACACGTCCTGCTGGCCGTCTGAGAGGAAGATAGCGATGAGGCTAGGTGGAACCAAGAAGAAAGGAGGTGGTGTTTGGACACTGGAGCCCCTCGACCAAAAGCACGCAGACATGATTCCTCTGCCGAAACCCGGGGTCGAACCAGGGACCTTTAGATCTTCAGTCTAACGCTCTCCCAACTGAGCTATTTCAGCCATGTCGGGCAAAAGGCTTGCCAGCAGGGATTTCTGTGAGACAGGCCATTCTTGTAAAACAAGCAGAAGCTGAAGGTCCCAGAGAGCAAAACAGTGGCCCGTACGGGGATCGAACCCGCGACCTTGGCGTTATTAGCACCACGCTCTAACCAACTGAGCTAACCGGCCTCGCTTCAAAAAGGTTTGTTGACCAATTTCTCAGAAATGTCCTGCTTACCCATGAACCTAATGAGGCTGAAGAGGTTAAATGCAGAAACATGGGCTCATCCGGGATTTGAACCCGGGACCTCTCGCACCCAAAGCGAGAATCATACCCCTAGACCAACGAGCCAACTCAGATGCTCTACTGCTTGCTGCCTGGCTGCAAGCATTGCCAAACTTTGGAAATCCCGCTGCAGCACCTGCACACATGCTAGAATCGGTCCTCAACGGTGTCTTTGAGAGCGCTGGACACATTCTCTCTTTTGTAGAGGGGAATTAGCTCAAATGGTAGAGCGCTCGCTTAGCATGCGAGAGGTAGCGGGATCGATGCCCGCATTCTCCATGTGGGTTCCTGTGTTTTTAGGATCACTGCTATGGAAAATTTTGGCAAAAGCAGGTCCCACCGAGATTTGAACTCGGATGACTGGATTCAGAGTCCAGAGTGCTAACCATTACACCATGGAACCTTGGCGGGAGCTTCCTTTTCTCAAAGAGCAGCAGAGAGTTAAGTCAATCAGCCTAGAAGCTCCATACCAAAGAGCCAGCGAAGGCTTTGCTTTTTGAGCCCATGTTTCCCCAATTCCGACTCAGTTCCAGACAGCCAATTTCACAGGTACGACGACAGTTGCGCAACACCTCAGTTTGCTCCCACCCCGCGCAAAAAGCTACTAAGGTTCCACGAGATTTGAACTCGGATGACTGGATTCAGAGTCCAGAGTGCTAACCATTACACCATGGAACCTTGGCGGGAGCTTCCTTTTCTCAAAGAGCAGCAGAGAGTTAAGTCAATCAGCCTAGAAGCTCCATACCAAAGAGCCAGCGAAGGCTTTGCTTTTTGAGCCCATGTTTCCCCAATTCCGACTCAGTTCCAGACAGCCAATTTCACAGGTACGACGACAGTTGCGCAACACCTCAGTTTGCTCCCACCCGCCACAAAAAAGCTACTAAGGTTCCACCGAGATTTGAACTCGGATCACTGGATTCAAAGTCCAGAGTGCTCAACATTACACCATGGAACCAACACGTCCTATTGGCTGGCCGTCTGAGAGGAAGATAGCGATGAGGCTAGGTGGAACCAAGAAGAAAGGAGGTGGTGTTTGGACACTGAAGAGGTTAAATGCAGAAACATGGGCTCGTCCGGGATTTGAACCCGGGACCTCTCGCACCCAAAGCGAGAATCATACCCCTAGACCAACGAGCCAACTTAGAGCTTCTTTGAGAGCGCTGGACACATTCTCTCTTTTGTAGAGGAATTAGCTCAAAATGGTAGAGCGCCGCTAGCATGCGAGGTAGCGGGATCGATGCCCGCATTCTCCATGTGGGTTCCTGTGTTTTTAGGATCACTGCTATGGAAAATTTTGGCAAAAGCAGGTCCCACCGAGATTTGAACTCGGATGACTGGATTCAGAGTCCAGAGTGCTCAACATTACACCATGGAACCAACACGTCCTATTGGCTGGCCGTCTGAGAGGAAGATAGCGATGAGGCTAGGTGGAACCAAGAAGAAAGGAGGTGGTGTTTGGACACTGGAGCCCCTCGACCAAAAGCACGCAGACATGGTTCCTCTGCCGAAACCCGGGATCGAACCAGGGACCTTTAGATCTTCAGTCTAACGCTCTCCCAACTGAGCTATTTCGGCCAGGTCGGGCAAAAGGCTTGCCAGCAGGGATTTCTGTGAGACAGGCCATTCTTGTAAAACGAGCAGAAGCTGAAGGTCCCAGAGAGCAAAACAGTGGCCCGTGACGGATCGAACCAGCGACCTTGGCGTTATTAGCACCACGCTCTAACCAACTGAGCTAACCGGCCTCGCTTCAAAAAGGTTTGTTGACCAATTTCTCAGAAATGTCCTGCTTACCCATGAACCTAATGAGGCTGAAGAGGTTAAATGCAGAAACATGGGCTCGTCCGGGATTTGAACCCGGGACCTCTCGCACCCAAAGCGAGAATCATACCCCTAGACCAACGAGCCAACTCAGAGCTTCTTTGAGAGCGCTGGACACATTCTCTCTTTTGTAGAGGGGAATTAGCTCAAATGGTAGAGCGCTCGCTTAGCATGCGAGAGGTAGCGGGATCGATGCCCGCATTCTCCATGTGGGTTCCTGTGTTTTTAGGATCACTGCTATGGAAAATTTTGGCAAAAGCAGGTCCCACGAGATTTGAACTCGGATGACTGGATTCAGAGTCCAGAGTGCTAACCATTACACCATGGAACCTTGGCGGGAGCTTCCTTTTCTCACAGAGCAACAGAGAGTTAAGTCAATCAGCCTAGAAGCTCCATACCAAAGAGCCAGCGAAGGCTTTGCTTTTGAGCCCATGTTTCCCCAATTCCGACTCGGTTCCAGACAGCCAATTTCACAGGTACGACGACAGTTGCGCAACACCTCAGTTTGCTCCCAACCTGCAAAAAAGCTATAAGGTTCCACCGAGATTTGAACTCGGATCACTGGATTCAAAGTCCAGAGTGCTCAACATTACACCATGGAACCAACACGTCCTATTGGCTGGCCGTCTGAGAGGAAGATAGCGATGAGGCTAGGTGGAACCAAGAAGAAAGGAGGTGGTGTTTGGACACTGGAGCCCCTCGACCAAAAGCACGCAGACATGGTTCCTCTGCCGAAACCGGGATCGAACCAGGGACCTTTAGATCTTCAGTCTAACGCTCTCCCAACTGAGCTATTTCGGCCAGGTCGGGCAAAGGCTTGCCAGCAGGGATTTCTGTGAGACAGGCCATTCTTGTAAAAGCGAGCAGAAGCTGAAGGTCCCAGAGAGCAAAACAGTGGCCCGTGCGGGATCGAACCGCGACCTTGGCGTTATTAGCACCACGCTCTAACCAACTGAGCTAACCGGCCTCGCTTCAAAAGGTTTGTTGACCAATTTCTCAGAAATGTCCTGCTTACCCATGAACCTAATGAGGCTGAAGAGGTTAAATGCAGAAACATGGGCTCGTCCGGGATTTGAACCGGGACCTCTCGCACTTTTAAGCGAGAATCATAGACCAACGAGCCAACTCAGATGCTCTACTGCTTGCTGCCTGGCTGCAAGCATTGCCAAACTTGGAAATCCCGCTGCAGCACCTGCACACATGCTAGAGATCGGTCCTCAACGGTGTCTTTGAGAGCGCTGGACACATTCTCTCTTTGTAGAGGGAATTAGCTCAAATGGTAGAGCACTCGCTTAGCATGCGAGAGGTAGCGGGATCGATGCCCGCATTCTCCATGTGGGGTTCCTGTGTTTTTAGGATCACTGCTGTGGAAAATTTTGGCAAAGCAGGTCCCACCGAGATTTGAACTCGGATGACTGGATTCAGAGTCCAGAGTGCTAACCATTACATCATGGAACCTTGGCGGAGCTTCTTTCTCAAAGAGCAGCAGAGAGTTAAGTCAATCAGCCTAGAAGCTCCATACCAAAGAGCCAGCGAAGGCTTTGCTTTTGAGCCCATGTTTCCCCAATTCCGACTCGGTTCCAGACAGCCAATTTCACAGGTACGACGACAGTTGCGCAACACCTCAGTTTGCTCCCACCCCGCCGCAAAAAAGCTACTAAGGTTCCACCGAGATTTGAACTCGGATCACTGGATTCAAAGTCCAGAGTGCTCACCATTACACCATGTCTGAGAGGAAGATAGCGATGAGGCTAGGTGGAACCAAGAAGAAAGGAGGTGGTGTTTGGACACTGGAGCCCTCGACCAAAAGCAGACATGGTTCCTCTGCCGAAACCCGGGGTCGAACCAGGGACCTTTAGATCTTCAGTCTAACGCTCTCCCAACTGAGCTATTTCAGCCATGTCGGGCAAAAGGCTTGCCAGCAGGGATTTCTGTGAGACAGGCCATTCTTGTAAAACAAGCAGATTATTAGCACCACGCCTAACCAACTGAGCTAACCGGCCTCGCTTCAAAAAGGTTTGTTGACCAATTTCAGAAATGTCCTGCTTACCCATGAACCTAATGAGGCTGAAGAGGTTAAATGCAGAAACATGGGCTCATCCGGGATTTGAACCGGGACCTCTCGCACTCCAAAGCGAGAATCATACCCCTAGACCAACGAGCCAACTCAGATGCTCTACTGCTTGCTGCCTGGCTGCAAGCATTTGGAAATCCTGCAGCACCTGCACACATGCTAGAGATCGGTCCTCAACGGTGTCTTTGAGAGCGCTGGACACATTTTCTTTTTGTAGAGGAATTAGCTCAAATGGTAGAGCGCTCGCTTAGCATGCAGAGGTAGCGGATCGATGCCCGCATTCTCCATGTGGGTTCCTGTGTTTTTAGGATCACTGCTATGGAAAATTTTGGCAAAAGCAGGTCCACGAGATTTGAACTCGGATGACTGGATTCAGAGTCCAGAGTGCTAACCATTACACCATGGAACTTGGCGGAGCCTTTCAAAGAGCAGCAGAGAGTTAAGTCAATCAGCCTAGAAGCTCCATACCAAAGAGCCAGCGAAGGCTTTGCTTTTTGAGCCCATGTTTCCCCAATTCCGACTCAGTTCCAGACAGCCAATTTCACAGGTACGACGACAGTTGCGCAACACCTCAGTTTGCTCCCACCCCCGCAAAAAAGCTACTAAGGTTCCACCAGATTTGAACTCGATGACTGGATTCAGAGTCCAGAGTGCTAACCATTACACCATGGAACCTTGGCGGAGCTTTTCTCAAAGAGCAGCAGAGAGTTAAGTCAATCAGCCTAGAAGCTCCATACCAAAGAGCCAGCGAAGGCTTTGCTTTTGAGCCCATGTTTCCCCAATTCACTCAGTTCCAGACAGCCAATTTCACAGGTACGACGACAGTTGCGCAACACCTCAGTTTGCTCCCACCCCGCCACAAAAGCTACTAAGGTTCCACCGAGATTTGAACTCGGATCACTGGATTCAAAGTCCAGAGTGCTCAACATTACACCATGGAACCAACACGTCCTATTGGCTGGCCGTCTGAGAGGAAGATAGCGATGAGGCTAGGTGGAACCAAGAAGAAAGGAGGTGGTGTTTGGACACTGGAGCCCTCACCAAAAGCACGCAGACATGGTTCCTCTGCCAAACCCGGATCGAACCAGGGACCTTTAGATCTTCAGTCTAACGCTCTCCCAACTGAGCTATTTCGGCCAGGTCGGGCAAAAGGCTTGCCAGCAGGGATTTCTGTGAGACAGGCCATTCTTGTAAAACGAGCAGAAGCTGAAGGTCCCAGAGAGCAAAACAGTGGCCCGTACGGGGATCGAACCCGCGACCTTGGCGTTATTAGCACCACGCTCTAACCAACTGAGCTAACCGGCCTCGCTTCAAAAAGGTTTGTTGACCAATTTCTCAGAAATGTCCTGCTTACCCATGAACCTAATGAGGCTGAAGAGGTTAAATGCAGAAACATGGGCTTGTCCGGGATTTGAACCCGGGACCTCTCGCACCCAAAGCGAGAATCATACCCCTAGACCAACGAGCCAACTCAGAGCTTCTTTGAGAGCGCTGGACACATTCTCTCTTTGTAGAGGAATTAGCTCAAATGGTAGAGCGCCGCTAGCATGCGAGAGGTAGCGGGATCGATGCCCGCATTCTCCATGTGGGTTCCTGTGTTTTTAGGATCACTGCTATGGAAAATTTTGGCAAAAGCAGGTCCCACCGAGATTTGAACTCGGATGACTGGATTCAGAGTCCAGAGTGCTAACCATTACACCATGGAACCTTGGATGGAGCTTCCTTTTCTCAAAGAGCAGCAGAGAGTTAAGTCAATCAGCCTAGAAGCTCCATACCAAAGAGCCAGCGAAGGCTTTGCTTTTTGAGCCCATGTTTCCCAATTCCGACTCAGTTCCAGACAGCCAATTTCACAGGTACGACGACAGTTGCGCAACACCTCAGTTTGCTCCCACCCCGCCGCAAAAAAGCTACTAAGGTTCCACCGAGATTTGAACTCGGATCACTGGATTCAAAGTCCAGAGTGCTCACCATTACACCATGGAACCAACACGTCCTATTTGCTGGCCGTCTGAGAGGAAGATAGCGATGAGGCTACGTGGAACCAAGAAGAAAGGAGGTGGTGTTTGGACACTGGAGCCCCTCGACCAAAAGCACGCAGACATGGTTCCTCTGCCGAAACCCGGGATCGAACCAGGGACCTTTAGATCTTCAGTCTAACGCTCTCCCAACTGAGCTATTTCGGCCAGGTCGGGCAAAAGGCTTGCCAGCAGGGATTTCTGTGAGACAGGCCATTCTTGTAAAACGAGCAGAAGCTGAAGGTCCCAGAGAGCAAAACAGTGGCCCGTGACGGGATCGAACCCGCGACCTTGGCGTTATTAGCACCACGCTCTAACCAACTGAGCTAACCGGCCTCGCTTCAAAAAGGTTTGTTGACCAATTTCTCAGAAATGTCCTGCTTACCCATGAACCTAATGAGGCTGAAGAGGTTAAATGCAGAAACATGGGCTCGTCCGGGATTTGAACTCGACCTCTCGCACCCAAAGCGAGAATCATACCCCTAGACCAACGAGCCAACTCAGATGCTCTACTGCTTGCTGCCTGGCTGCAAGCATTGCCAAACTTTGGAAATCACCCTGCAGCACCTGCACACATGCTAGAGATCGGTCCTCAACGGTGTCTTTGAGAGCGCTGGACACATTCTCTTTTGTAGAGGGAATTAGCTCAAATGGTAGAGCGCGCTTAGCATGCGAGAGGTAGCGGGATCGATGCCCGCATTCTCCATGTGGGTTCCTGTGTTTTTAGGATCACTGCTATGGAAAATTTTGGCAAAAGCAGGTCCCACCGAGATTTGAACTCGGATGACTGGATTCAGAGTCCAGAGTGCTAACCATTACACCATGGAACCTTGGCGGGAGCTTCCTTTTCTCAAAGAGCAGCAGAGAGTTAAGTCAATCAGCCTAGAAGCTCCATACCAAAGAGCCAGCGAAGGCTTTGCTTTTTGAGCCCATGTTTCCCCAATTCCGACTCAGTTCCAGACAGCCAATTTCACAGGTACGACGACAGTTGCGCAACACCTCAGTTTGCTCCCACCCCGCCGCAAAAAAGCTACTAAGGTTCCACCGAGATTTGAACTCGGATCACTGGATTCAAAGTCCAGAGTGCTCACCATTACACCATGGAACCAACACGCCCTATTGCTGGCCGCCTGAGAGGAAGATAGCGATGAGGCTAGGTGGAACCAAGAAGAAAGGAGGTGGTGTTTGGACACTGGAGCCCTCGACCAAAAGCACGCAGACATGGTTCCTCTGCCGAAACCCGGGATCGAACCAGGGACCTTTAGATCTTCAGTCTAACGCTCTCCCAACTGAGCTATTTCGGCAGGTCGGGCAAAAGGCTTGCCAGCAGGGATTTCTGTGAGACAGGCCATTCTTGTAAAACGAGCAGAAGCTGAAGGTCCCAGAGAGCAAAACAGTGGCCCGTACGGGGATCGAACCCGCGACCTTGGCGTTATTAGCACCACGCTCTAACCAACTGAGCTAACCGGCCTCGCTTCAAAAAGGTTTGTTGACCAATTTCTCAGAAATGTCCTGCTTACCCATGAACCTAATGAGGCTGAAGAGGTTAAATGCAGAAACATGGGCTCGTCCGGGATTTGAACCCGGGACCTCTCGCACCCAAAGCGAGAATCATACCCCTAGACCAACGAGCCAACTCAGATGCTCTACTGCTTGCTGCCTGGCTGCAAGCATTGCCAAACTTTGGAAATCCCGCTGCAGCACCTGCACACATGCTAGAGATCGGTCCTCAACGGTGTCTTTGAGAGCGCTGGACACATTCTCTCTTTTGTAGAGGGGAATTAGCTCAAATGGTAGAGCGCTCGCTAGCATGCGAGAGGTAGCGGGATCGATGCCCGCATTCTCCATGTGGGTTCCTGTGTTTTTAGGATCACTGCTATGGAAAATTTTGGCAAAAGCAGGTCCCACCGAGATTTGAACTCGGATGACTGGATTCAGAGTCCAGAGTGCTAACCATTACACCATGGAACCTTGGCGGGAGCCTTTTCTCAAAGAGCAGCAGAGAGTTAAGTCAATCAGCCTAGAAGCTCCATACCAAAGAGCCAGCGAAGGCTTTGCTTTTTGAGCCCATGTTTCCCAATTCCGACTCAGTTCCAGACAGCCAATTTCACAGGTACGACGACAGTTGCGCAACACCTCAGTTTGCTCCCACCCCGCCGCAAAAAAGCTACTAAGGTTCCACCGAGATTTGAACTCGGATCACTGGATTCAAAGTCCAGAGTGCTCAACATTACACCATGGAACCAACACGTCCTATTGGCTGGCCGTCTGAGAGGAAGATAGCGATGAGGCTAGGTGGAACCAAGAAGAAAGGAGGTGGTGTTTGGACACTGGAGCCCCTCGACCAAAAGCACGCAGACATGGTTCCTCTGCCGAAACCCGGATCGAACCAGGGACCTTTAGATCTTCAGTCTAACGCCTCCCAACTGAGCTATTTCGCCAGGTCGGGCAAAAGGCTTGCCAGCAGGGATTTCTGTGAGACAGGCCATTCTTGTAAAACGAGCAGAAGCTGAAGGTCCCAGAGAGCAAAACAGTGGCCCGTGACGGGATCGAACCCGCGACCTTGGCGTTATTAGCACCACGCCTAACCAACTGAGCTAACCGGCCTCGCTTCAAAAAGGTTTGTTGACCAATTTCTCAGAAATGTCCTGCTTACCCATGAACCTAATGAGGCTGAAGAGGTTAAATGCAGAAACATGGGCTCGTCCGGGATTTGAACCCGGGACCTCTCGCACCCAAAGCGAGAATCATACCCCTAGACCAACGAGCCAACTCAGATGCTCTACTGCTTGCTGCCTGGCTGCAAGCATTGCCAAACTTTGGAAATCCCGCTGCAGCACCTGCACACATGCTAGAGATCGGTCCTCAACGGTGTCTTTGAGAGCGCTGGACACATTCTCTCTTTTGTAGAGGGGAATTAGCTCAAATGGTAGAGCGCTCGCTTAGCATAAGAAGGGGCCCAATCTTTCCGCCCACGCACGCAAGCGAAAATGACGCATAAAAGGGGAATACGTCAACAATTTTCCCTTTAACATTATTCGGGCTATACTTATGTGCGTTATGGAGGAGTTTTAGTTACATGTGAAACAAAACACCCTCCGCAGGTTGGACTCGAACCCATGGTCTGCGTGCCAAAGTATCCAAGTGTGCAATCATATGCTGCGCCTATATTTAGTTATCTATGACATAACCCTTTTCACAGACTGTGATGACGCGTTTTAACGGTAATCAATCAGTATCGTAAATCCTGCAAAGTTTTTTGTATTTTTCATTTTTTTTTTCTTATGTATGTACATTTATAACACTAATTCTTTGTATTGTATTACTTTTGCATTAAATTACAAAAAAAAAGTTATGGGAGTGATAGTAAAAATTAACATATTTCCCTTTTCACTGTCGTTATCAATCCCACTCTATTTTTCCCTCTTTTTGAAAGTTGTGAAATCACTATTGTGGCGTTTTTCTTTTGCTATTTGAGCAAATGGGCACACAAAAATATTTTTTAATGTTCTCTCATTCACAGAAGTTAACCAAAATATGACGACTTCCGCTCTGAGAAACCGGAAATGTGAAAAGGGTCTATTGATTGATATTTATTTGGTGTATATGATTAAAAAAAGAAAAAAGCATTTTACATGTTTATGGTTAAATAAAATTAATTTAAAAATTGTGTGTGTGATTTGATTGATATGATTTATCAGATGTAATTTATCTAATAAAAAAAACACTTCAAATGTAAAATGTTTTATTAAAATGAGCAAATATACATACAAATATTAAAATGAGTACACACACACACACACACACACACACACACACACACACACACACACACACACACAAATATATAAAATATATATTGTAAAATATATATTGTAAAATATATATTGTATAATATAAAAGTGGGCACATGTAATATATACAAAATATATACAGGAAAGTGTTTATTGAGGAGGTGGAGTTTGGCGTTTATTTTGCTGTCGCTGTTCTGCCAGCCAGTCATCTAAAGATTGTCCACCCGAGGCACGCAAGCAAAATGTGGCATTTCCATATCGGCTATGGCCAAACTCCTTAGTTTTGGGCTGTCCACATTTGCTGCACATGTTAAAAGTCACCCCTCGCACATACTTCCTCTTATGGACTCCGCTTTCCTCCTCCTGGGCCCGCCGGCGCCTGTTCCTCTGGGTGTAACGGGACACAGGAGCAGCAGACACAGGAGCAGCAGACACAGGAGCAGCAGACACAGGAGCAGCAGACACAGGAGCAGCAGACACAGGAGCAGCAGACACAGGAGCAGCAGACACAGGAGCAGCAGACACAGGAGCAGCAGACACAGCAGCAGACACAGGAGCAGCAGACACAGGAGCAGGCAGAGCTGGGCCTGCACCGGATGTCAAGGCACTAGAAGACTGAATCACCATCGACACAGTCATGTCTGGGTTAAAGACTAGTCTGCCCAGCAATGACCCAGGTGCTAAAATGGGCTGCACAACTCCTGATGTTATGGGGGCAGGTGCGATAGGACACTCCCTGGAGGCGGCAGCGGGCGCCGACCTGGTCGCAGAATAGGTGCCTGTCCTTCTTGATTTGCCGGAAAGACAAATTTATGTTTTGGGCCTGAGGTTGATGGTGCTTCATCCAGTTTCTCCCTCGGTGGAGGAAGCTGCGTAACAGCCACAGCAATTGGATCAGGTGGAGTCAGTCCCTGAGCGAGGACACTCATTTCCTGATTCTTCTGCCGCCGTTGAAACCTGAAAATAAATTACTTATTATAAATATGTTTAGAAGTATTCAGTTAATTTGAAGCAAATAATGTGCCTTACTTACCACTGAATGAGTGTCCTCTGGTTTAGCTCAAACAGCTGGATCATTGTTTCATCCATCAGCCTGCGACTATTAAGCACCAGCTCTCGGATGTGGTGGTAATCTGAGAGGATTTTAGACCACCTGGGAGTGCAAACTCCAGCCTTCTTGGTTGGCGACTTGTGTAAAGCACACAGCTTTATACAAATGGCCTCAACCAAGCGACTGGTGCTGGGCCACTGTGCTGGACCCCCAGGATGTCCAATCAGACAACGCTTAACACTTTCCACACCCGGTGTGACACCGACCGCTTTGGTGCCTTAAAGCGCCCATGTGTCAGCTGAGGCTGATGTCGAGGCTGATAGTTGACCCGCTGTTTATCGCAATCAGGGAGAGCTGTCCACAGCTGGATGGCCTCTGTCATCTGGAGGTCAGTGAGGTAAGGAGCCTCACGAAGACCCACCAGGTAACCAGCCAGATCCTGGACCTTGTCCCACCCAGCGATGCCATCTGGACCAATGACTGCTCCCTAGTAAATGGAGATTAATGTTAATATATGTGGAATAAAACGAGATTGCAATTAAATAAAGCCCTTAAAGTGTCTTACCTGAGCCTCATCAGAGAGACTGCTTCCAGTGTCAGATGGCTGTGACAGCACTGAAGGGGCAGGGGCAAGATGCTGACCTTCTCCACTAGATGATGTGGATGGATCAGCCAGTGATACTGGGGACTGAGGGAGAGGCAAAGATGAGGGGCTGTTTTCGAGATCACTGCATGGGTCATCCTCATACAGCACTGGAACTGTGATGTCCTCCATGATCTGTTCCTCAAACCCCTCATCTTGCAGATCCTGGTCATCAACTTCCTCCACCAGCCTGTCTTCCTCCTCTGGGTTCTGGAGCACTGGAGTAAGTGTTTTGCCAGTCTGGCTGTAAAGGTACTCCATTCCCAGCAATTCACCTACAAGAATAAAAAGAGAAAAAAGAAAGTGTTTTTAAAGTGCCCTATTATACTATTTTAAAGTTACCTAATTTAGTTTTGGAGATCTCCAATAACAGGTTTACATGCATCAAAGGTCAAAAACAGTTAAATTTTCTCTTAATATATATATTGCACATCACCAAAATGTTCAGTCTCTCTAAATCCCTCCTTTCCGTGAGCCTACTCTGCTCTGATTGGTCAGAAGGCCCAGTCTGTTGTGATTGGTTAGTGCGAGTCCGAATTGATGATGAAACAATAGAAGAACTAATTTTTCAACCTGAACCGTGAGCAGGGTTAAGGGCCTGTTATACTCGCGCCTGGCTCTGCAGCGCGAGCTCCGCTAACTGCACGCGCTCCTCCCCCAAACGGACGAGGCGTTTATAGTCGACGCGCGCGCCGTTGTAGTATTCTGTGAAACGACAGGGGCGACTTGGAGTAATTGTTCTATAAACCATCAGGAAAATGCGAGAAGAATTGGGCTAATGTGCACAGGTGATGATATTTATTTTAGTGGACTTTACCAAAAAACACAAACGAATCTTGTAAAACCCAGTAAACCTTGATATGATTTATTTGGACTTTAGAACAAAATGTATGTACACATGTATACAACTAAATTAACAATCTCTAAACATTTCTAATTTCTATAAATATTTTCAGTTAGTTTCGTGAACATTTTTACTAAACATGGATCTTTATTTTCATTAAAAGTGCTTATTTCTGCTATTGTTGGCTCATTTTGTAAATATAAGCAACTGATTTAGAAGCGCAAACTGGTGCGGTGTGATAAGACGCCATGCTCGGCCAGATTCGCCTTAATTCGCATCTTCAAGGCGGAGTCGCAGCGCAGTTACATAAAATTTGACATGCATACCGGGCCAGGCGTAATGGGGTCTTATGCACCCAACGCGCACGCATCGCCTCACTCCGCTGGACGCCATTTTTGGTTACATACAAGCACCGCTACTTTGTATGGACGCACGGTATAAACAAGGCTTTAGGTTAGCCTGAGCAGGGTTAGGCTAGCCCCCTGGAGCAGGTTAGGTTGTGAGCCCTTTGAGCAGGGTTAGGTTAGAGCCCTTGAGCAGGGTTAGGTTAGAGCCCTTGAGCAGGGTTAGGTTAGAGCCCTTGAGCAGGGTTAGGTTAGAGCCCTTGAGCAGGGTTAGGGTTAGAGCCCTTGAGCAGGGTTAGGTTAGAGCCCTTGAGCAGGGTTAGGGTTAGAGCCCTTGAGCAGGGTTAGGTTAGCCCCTTGAGCAGGGTTAGGGTTAGGGTTAGAAAATAATCAAAGATATTTATTATTTGAAATTGAACAAAGACATTTGCTGTACTGTTTTCAACCCCTTTCTTATCAGAGGAGCCACTTGGAATTCCTTAAGACAAAGAGATTTTGGAGGCCTGTAGGCCAAATGTGTGTCACACCTGTATACAGTGGGGGAGGCTTGATCTGATTGGTCAGTTTGAATGTCTCACATTAGGATTTCAGTCACATGGTCAAGAAAAGGATAAAAGAAGATTGTAACTGTTGCTCTGTCTCTTTTTATCCTCTGGCTTTCTCTGCTTAGGGGCTCAAGGGCTCTCTCTCTCTCTCTCTCTCTCTCTCTCTCTCTCTCTCTCTCTCTCAGGTAACATTCTATGCATAGGCCTACTGAGTACAATTAAGGTTTTAAGTTTACATCCATTTGAAACTATTTTAAGTGTAACCATAACTAGAATTTGTGTTTCCTTTTAAAAGAGATTTCTGTCTACTATGTAATTTACATTTTACATTTACCTGATTGTAATAAATTGTTACATTTTGATCCTTTCTGAATTACTCTGTAATTATTAACTATCTCCATTATTGAACGGTATAATTGCAACAAAGGGTTAAAATGGAATGATTAAATGTATGATTAACTATCAAATATAAGTGAACAAACAACCAATTGGCATTCTCTTCTAAATTCGACAACTATGATAAATGGTCAGATAAAGAATATTATAAATCCATTTTGCCCAGCTGAAACACTGAATGCGCATGCGACCATCGCGGTTCGTTACCGATCATTGGAGCGTAATTCAGCGGACTTACAAGATGTTTTAACTGTAATTTCTCACCATTAGCATTAACAAGTTTGCGTCCATCAACAAACCGGTGTGTGTGTCTAATGTATTCCGTTGCACATGTGGGAACTGTATCAATAACTGTATCAATACATCAGCTGTTACCTAGCTGATGTAAACATTAACGTTTGCAAAACAAATCTTGCTCCATCCTTTATCTTTACTCAAAGTAGTAAGTACGACAAACAATCTGTATTAATAGACACAATTTTAGGTAATACTGCAGCCCACAGCTGATTTACAGAAGTATTTCAATAAGACAGTAATAACGTTAGCCAGACCTACACAATATGAAACACAATAAACACATTGATGCTATCCAGTATCTGCTGCAGTGTTCAAGTTTTCCCTGGTGTCTGCGCGCAATAAGTGGACAAGCAATATGCAAATGTTTCGACACAACGTCAAAACAAAATGGTTTGCGACTCATTTGAAAAACGCTTCGTTTAACTGACTCAGAGTCGACTGTAACTTTTAAGAGACAATAACTTTATATACAGGTTTCTTTCTTTATTACATTATTATTACAAGATGGTTATTGTTGTACATCTTAATATTCATGTTGATTGAGCAAATGATTACGCAGTTGATGACTTTAAAAATCACTCAATATTTTAATTTAGTACAACATGTGTCAGGTTCTACGCATAGCCATTGTCATAAGTTGGATTTATTTATGAGATTGTAAAACCTTCCAGTTGTCTTAAAGATGTGGTTCTCTTTAGACTGTTAAAGGAATTGATTAGAAAATAGTTCCTATTTTACTATCTATAGTGAAAAGTTCACTTGTTTCTGGATGTGTTTCTGAGGTGCTAAAGATAGCGACAGTACAACCTCTACCGAAGAAGCCTTCTTTAGATCCTGCCATTGTAAATAATGATAGACCCATCTCATATATTTTTTTCAAAAGTAATAGAAAAGGCAGTAGCCAAACAATTGTTGAAGGTTGTAAATGGAAATATATTTGAGAAATTTCAGTAAGGTTTTAGCGCAGGTCATAGTGTCGAAACTGCACTTTTACGAGTGATTAATGATTTATTGATGGCAGAGAATGCTGGTGAATGTTCAGTTTAAATACTTTTAGATTTGACTGCAGCCTTTGATACAGTGGACCATTCTATTTAAATGAATACGTTGAGAACATGGGTCAGGTTTTGTGAGAGGCATTGGATTGGTTGTTATATTATTTGTCAAACAGGACATTTGTAGTGTCAGTAGGAGATTAAGTATCTCAACGTTCTGAAATTATTATGTGGAGTTCTGCAGAGTACACTGTTAGGACCAATTTTGTCCTCAATCTACATTTGGTGCTGTAATCAGAAAACATATAATACATTTTCACTGTTGTGCAGATGATCTACAGTTATACTTATCACTAAAAATCTGAAGAGTCTAAATCTCCTTCAAGCTTGCTTAACTGACATAAAAAAATTGGATGGCCTTACATTTTCTGCAATTAAACAATGAGAAAAAAAACCCCGGTTGTGATAATTGGTCAGAACTCAAGTAAAATTCGTATTGAGCTTGCTCTAAATGTTTTTTTTTTCAAAATATTAAGCAGGAAGTGAGAAATTAGGGTGTTTATTTTGATTCCAATTAAAATTTTGAATATCATGTTAAGAAGCTGATTCAGTCTTATTTTTATTAAGAAATAGAAAGTGAGGCGGTTTTTGAATTTTAATGATACAGATATAAGCTTATTCAAGCTTTTATTTCCTTCCATCTTGATTATTGTAATAATCAAATGCAAAGTTGCAATTGCAAGATGCAAAGTTATTTCATCATATTATATAATTTGTTTTAAAGCTTCTTTACATTGGTTACCTGTTTATTCCAGGATTGATCTTAAGATTTTATTGTTGATATATAAAGCTTTAAATGGTTTGGCACCTATATATTTAACTGAGCTTCTGAGACCTTATGAATCAGGGAGATGTCTAAGGCCTCTTTAAACAAGCTGCTGGATGTTCTAAGAACTAGATATAAAACTAAAGGAGATGGAATAGCTTGCCAATTAATATTAGAAAATCTGAGTGTCTGTTTTTAAACCCTGCCCCTGCCCCTTCATCTGAAAATGTACTTATAGACATGCTTTTAGTATTTAGTGATGTATTTTGTTTAGTTTGGGTTTTGATGTTGTGTAAAGCACTTTGTGCATTGTAGTGTTAAAAGTGCTATGTAAATAAAATGGTACACTGTTTTTTTCTTGTTTACTACATCAAAGGTAATTTTCAGAAATCCATAATAGGGGCTCTTTAATATTTTGTCTAGTACATTAAAGGCTAAATAGATAACTTAGTAGAATATTACAAAACAACAAATTAATGAATTTCTTGCCTGTATATGCTCCAGGAGGCCGATAGCGCTCATCCCAGGGCTTCCCAAAGACTGTTCGGCTAAGCTGGTCCACAGCCTCTTTCATGGCACTGCCATATGACCGGATGGATGAAGGTCCTTTTATTGCGTCATCCATCCGGTCATCATTCCAACGCATCAGGCCCTCAAGGAGATAAGCCTGAAAATGCGCACACTGGCACTGGTTCCTAAAAGTTAAATAAACAAAAAAGGGTTTTATTTGTCACATATGTACTACACAATATGTGCTATGAAATAACTGGTTACATGTAATAGAGTTATGTAATTACATAAAAAATTGTCATTATAACAAGAGTTACTATTGTCAGGCAAGACAATAGTAGACAAAAGTTTTGTCAATGCTTATGACATCAGAAAATAACTAACATTACTGTAGAGTGTGACATTAATTAAAGTGACATTACTTTAAAATAATGGAAGCAGTTACAGTGCTTATATTTTAAATTAGTAATCCATATGTATTTAATACCTGGAATAAAACGGTTCAGGTGGAGGTGGAATGACTCCAAGGAGGTAGAGCCACGGGCACACCTGTAGCAGCACAGCTCCACACCGCCTTTCTTCAGTGTCCCTGTCTTCACGTAGAGTGGAAAGTTATCTGGGTCTTGGATACACTGTACGTGCTTCTGCTGTTCTTTCCATATCCGCTGGATCCGTTCATGGTCCAGCAGAGGAACTCCCAGAGTGTCCTTCCCGGCCGCACTGTCAAACAGATCGATCAGTGATCCAATTGATCTGGTCGTCTCCTCCAACCCCCTGGTCATCCTCCGGCAGTGCAGTGCCAACTCCTCCGGTTAATGCGAGCACTGACCGCCTTAGCTGAGATGTGTCCAGTCTTCTTTGCCACCAGCTCACTTTCCTTTGCATGGCGAAGAGCAGCCACATCCTCTGGATCCCACTGAAAGATGCACATGGACAGACGTGCCATGAAGATCCCATAGAGCGGATGAGCCTCTGTCGTGACACCTGCAGCAAATCGCCGCATGAAATGCCAGATGTCAAGGCGCACTTCAAGCTCATCCCACTCCGAAAACAGGACCTTCACCCGAGACTGGCCATGCTGACCGCAGCAATCTCTGTCCACGTACATCACTTTTGGGGCTCTCCTGCCTCCCGGTAGCGTTTCATCAGTCCAGCTGCCATGGAGTCCAGTCCATGTCCTCTGCAGCTGTCAGCACAGAGACAAGGACTTGACCGTGTTCATTTCCCACATTTGTGCACCAGGCAGCTGTTCCTGAAGCAGCACCAGCAAGTTTCTTTGTGACCTTTAGGAAAAATAAAAGGGTCAACAACTGTGTTCATTATGTATGTATACATATCCATATCTGGCAAATTTCTGGATGCAAACTGGGCTGTGATACCTTTTTTGTGGAGTCCATCTTGAGAACACAGCCAAAGACGGATGTAATTTTGCCCTTGACTCGTGCAGACGCCCAGAACATCTCCTGGCGACACGGCCAACAACCACTTAGGTTTAGGTAGGGCAGGTAAAAGGGGAGGCTCAGCAAACACAGGAGGCTGCACAAGGGAGGACCTTGTGAATGGTTCACAGGCAGTCAGGTACTGCAGAACACGCTGTGTCCATGCCTCACTGTGTTGCTCCATCAGCTTCTTGTAAAGCTGAGTCACACTGTTGCCCAGTGTCCTCTCCCTCATCATCCTCAACACCCGGTTATCACATGAGTATCTAAGGAAACATCAGTATAATCATGCAAATTGTTTGGTTGGTTAAAAAAAACACAAATAAAAGCGCCTAATAATGAATGATTGTCATTAAGAATTACCTGTATGTCAGCAAAGCTGAAACTGACTCACGGTGGCCATATCCAGCTGTCCTAAGATGTCCTCGGACCAGGCAGGATATTTCTTTTTGCAGCGTTTGCACTCCAGATACTCAGTGGCAAGGTCATACCACCCGTCGATGTCCAAGACCTTGCGCGCGGTGCGATAAAGTCCTGCCGCTGTTAGTCTGTGCTTAACACAGTCTGGGCGAACACAGACAAGGGGAAATAACCACATCTTCAGTGGCATCCATAAGAAAGGGGCCGACAGAAGAAGAGGTCGTGTGAGGCAGGCGGCTGAGTGTTAATTAAAGGGGTTGAGGAGGATACCACAAAGCTTCAGCTGGGACACTAGTTCTGGCTTGCGGTTCGAAGGTTGGCCTTAAATAGTGTGTTCGGATCCACTCATGCTGGAAAGGTGGAAGATGATCTTTCCAGTGACCTGGAAGCTCAGCTGGTGGGTGATGATGTGGAAGATCTGGTGTTTTTGCTGTTTCCACTGATGGAGATGGACCAGCACAGGCCTCTGAGTGAACAGTAACAAAAAACAATATAAGGATTGCTACATTTGATAGTAATATGCCATTAAATGAAGCAGTAATTTTGCACAAGTATTAATAATTATTAACAGTTAAGAAAATGGTACTAGTGTTAAGAAGCAAAGAACGCAGTGCACACTTTATTGATGTAAGGAATATGGAATCAATAAAGCTCTTTGAAAATGAGGATTAGATGGAATGGAGTAAGGAAAATGAGGATCGATTAATTCAGTTTAAAGTAATGATGCCACAGACATGGCGCATGCACACAGATACAGTAAGGAAAAACTGTTCCACTAATCATTAGAACAATGAAACTCCATGATCCTGTCTGCTCAGGGGGAGCTAAAGAGTGAGTGAGTGAGAAGCGGTGTGAAAAAGTTATCCGGTGATTGATTAACAGCGGGTAAGTTCGGAAAGCAAATAAATACCCTGACACCTTTGGACATCCTTAAGGTTTTGAAGAAGTGCACTCAAATAATGCATCCCTTGAGGCATGATGTGACATAATTCTGTATTTTAAACAACAACAAAAAAATGTTTTGTGTGTTTTCAAAAAACATTCTTATAACATTTGGGTAACACTTTATAATAATGTTCAGTTAAGTCAAGTCACTTATAAGTTATTAGTTGATGAATTTACAAAACACTACTATACATTCATAAATGTTTAATAAGTAATATGCTAACATTTTATAAATGTTTTGTTAATTCAGTTATAAGTCATTTATTAATTATTACTTAATACATTCATAAATTATTATTAAGTGGTATCCTATACTGTACATCCATATATATATATATAAGTCAGGGTTACTTTAGTCTGGTTGTCCTGCATCATCCATAAACAAACTACAATTAGTCCAAAATGCAGCTGCTAGAGTTCTTACTAGGTCAAGAAAAATATGATCATATTACACCAATTTTATCATCTCTACACTGGTTACCTATTACATTCTGTGTCAATTATAAAGTATTGTTACTGACCTATAAGTCCCTAAACAGTTAAGCTACTGTGTATTTAACTGATCTTCTATCGCACAATAATCCATCTCGCTCTTCAAGATAACAAAACTCTGGGATTCTGGTAATACCTAGGCTATCCTTCCTGATAATGCTCGGGGCTCAGACTCACTCTCAGTTTAAATCTAGATTAAAGACGCATCTCTTTAGCCAAGCATTCACATAACGCATCTCATAGCCTTGTACTCCAGATACATCAGTGCACATGATTGTCTCTGCTTAATGATTTGAACAGCAGCTACGCTAATTATTTTCCTGTTGTGTTTTATCTCGGGAACGCCCATCCCGAGGTAACTAGAGAGTACGTCAGCTCCAGCCTGGATTCAGCCTCTCACGAAGACTTCAGATGACCATCACCTGTGAAGAGACGACTCCAACTCTACCACCAACAAACCCAATCATTATTAACAACATGTATTCTTTACTTCAATGACCCCATTGTTTCTGCCTTAAATTATTACATTGTTTATTAATAAATTTTTAGCTGACTGTGTGATTGATATTTTCTGAAATACATAACTTGGACAGTCTCCTCTGATAACAAATCACTCTAAATTGTAATGCATACGCATGCATTTTCTGTAAAGCTGCTTTGAGACGATATGTATTGTGAAAATTTAAAAGTGATGAATGGTTTACATTTTAGATTAGGGATGCAGAAAGCTTTGTAAATTATTTATTCATGTGTTTACACATCATTTATAACAGGTGTTGAACACTCAGTAGTGTGTACTCCAGTGCTGACTGGTGAGGGTATAGATCAATGTCTTCTCTGACACACATGGAGTCTTTAACCGCTTTGCACTGGATATGAGCATCGTGGAAGGTGAAACTGGTTCCCATTATCACTGGATCAAAGTTCATCATAACCCACCTGAATCCCCTGACTGTGAGACATTTATAAATGTTCATCCCCATAAATAAATTACCCTTCTTAAAAAAAGCTGTTTAAGCATTCTGCATGTTTGTGCTTTTGAGCACAGACAAACACCCTGATCATTTACTAATGGTCTATTAATAATTTGTTCCAGATTAACCATTGTCAGAGCGATGCTGAAACAAGTTTGACCTAAATACTTAAATAGTATAAATAGTGGATCAACTAATAACTCATCAATCATCTGCTATTGATCAGTTTGATTTATTTAATGATTTAAAAATGTTTTAACATCATTTACAGCACATTTGTATATGTTTGCAAACCACTTTTTAATAAGTTATTTGGTAACACTTTACAATAAGGTTCATTAGTTAACATGAACTAATAATGAACTGCAATTAGAAAGCATTTAATGGTAACATTTTACAATAAGGTTGTATTAGTTACCATTAGTTAACGATAGTTAACATGAACTAACCATGAACAACACCTCTGTTCAGAATTAGTTAATCTTTGTTAACGTTAGTTAATAAATATACAGCTGTTCATGTTAGTTCACAGTGCATTAACTAATGTTAACAAGATTTTAATAATGCATTAGTAAATGTTGAAATTAACATTAACAAACATAAATAAATGCTTCATAAGTGCAGTTCATCATTAGTTCATGTTAACTAATGTTAACTAATACAACCTTATTGTAAAGTGTTACCAGTTATATTTATATAGTCATGTTTATAGTAAATCATTAGTTCATCACTAAACCAATAATTTATAAGTGTCTTATAACATAATTAACAAAACATTTATAAATGGTTTGCATATTACTTATTAATAATTTATTATTGTATAGTCACATTTTGTCATCATTCATTATTCTTCATTAACAAATAACTTATAAGTTACTTATAACTGAATGTGTTACCAATATTTGCATTTGTGTCATATGCCACACCTGTATTTAGCTGTGCTTCACATTGTGATGCAGCAAATACCAGCTCCTCATCATCCTCATCATCTTCAGCAGTGGGAACAGAAGTGCCTGGAGCACAAATGTTAAAACTATTACAGTGAACAATACACAAAGACAAAGCGTATGTAAGATGGTGCTTACTTACCAGTAGTGAAAAGTTGCCTTTGGGCCAAACGTTTGGCTGGAGGTTCTGCTGCTGGAGGAGGTAAAGTGGACTGCAGTAATGGATCTGGAAACATGACAAGTTTGCCATAACGATAAATAAATGCGTAGAACTGCTGTATGGGAAATTCAAGATTCCCACTCACTACTCACAGGGTTTAACTGGTGACATGATTTTCTCGCCAGCTGTGAAGGAGACAAATGTTTGCCACGTGCCAACAGCGCTTTCACAGAGGCGGTCTGCTGTACACCAGTTCGGATGGCTGCAGGTGGAGCTGCAGAGGCACTGGAGGCTGCAGATGGAGTACAGAGACACTGGCGGCTGCAGGTGGGCGTGCAGGCTGATGTACACTAGTGCCCACAGCAGAAGCCTGTCTTTTCAGGGCGTATGCCTTGAAAATGGCCATGTTGGTGTTGGGCCTGGCATCTGCCTTAACTAGGTACCTGATGAGGTCTTTTGCCTCCTTGCTCTGGTCCTCATAAACATCCTTCATGGACCGACCCTTGAAGTCACCAAACTCCACCATCAAGCAGCCCTGGTCTCCAGTTGCCGGGCTTCTGCTTGCATTTCCTGCTTCCTCTTGTACTTCTCCACTTCTTCTGCCATCTCTCTAATATAAGAAGTGTACTGTAGGAATAGTTGTTTATTTTCAGATAATGGGTTTATCTGTGCTTTCTCAGTGGAAATGCTGAGCACCAAATAAACTGCATACCCCAGTGAGTTTTCAGGAGCCATCTAAATCTCTGGCCCTGGTACTTCCCAAACTGAAGTTTGCAGTGAGCCAGTACTAAAACTGGTCACTGGGGTCTCCACCGTTTGTGCAGACATAAGTACTGGCCTCTGTCAGCACCTCCTCTTTCGGTTTGGCCCTTCCAGACTCCACATTTTCAAAGCGCTTCGCCTCCGCCGAAAGCTCATGAAGTCTGTTTGATGTTGGCGTTTGGCGGCGAAAAACAGGGTATGCGTACATTTTCTGAAATGAAAATCAGAAAGAGACTATTACCTCAAGAAATTGAACAGTACCTGTACGTTTAGTGTTTAACAATATATATATATATAGGTGCATGACAGATAGAGAGGTACACATACACAACTTCACAAACCAACAAACACTTCACATAATCACATCTAAAACCAAACCTCTGATGTTTTGTTATGTATTTACAATGTTGTTTTTTATTAAGTGTTTGTAACGACTTTATAACATGCTACACGTAAGAAAGAGACTATTACCTCTAGAAATCGAAGCGATACCTGTACATTAAGTGTGTAACTATATATATATATATATATATATATATATATATATATATATATATATTAAGATGCATGACAGATAGAGAGGTACACATACACAATTTCACAGACCAACACACACTTCACATAATCACATGTAAAACCAAAACTTTGATGTTTTTGTTAAGTATTTATAATGTTGTTTGGTTATAGCTGTCTCATTATGTCCTGTCCTAGATTTTTTTATTAAGTGTTTGTAACGACTTTATAACATGCTATACGTAAGAAAGAGACTATTACCTCTAGAAATTGAAACGATACCTGTACATT
This sequence comes from Gobiocypris rarus, assembly GCA_023029165.1. Classification (NCBI taxonomy): domain Eukaryota; kingdom Metazoa; phylum Chordata; class Actinopteri; order Cypriniformes; family Gobionidae; genus Gobiocypris; species Gobiocypris rarus. The sequence continues at coordinate 7,911,523 of CM040923.1, forward strand.
AAGTGTATATATATATATATATATATATATATATATATATATATATATATATATATATATATATATATATATATATATATATATATTAAAATGCATGACATATAGAGAGGTTCACATACACAATTTCACAGACCAACACACACTTCACATAATCACATGTAAAACCAAAACTTTTATGTTTTTGCTTTGTATTTACAATGTTGTTTTGTTATATCTGTCTCATTATGTCCTGTCCTAGTAGCTAAAAAAAACAAAAAAAAACGTATGTGTAACGGCACTATAACATGCTACACGTAACCATATTACTGTAGTAATAAACTGGCCTGATGATGAGTTTTCTACAGAGGACATGATATCCCTATATATATATATATATATATATATATATATATATATATATATATATATATTAAGATGCATGCCCAGGCTCTTGGATGTCACTAGTATTATTACCAAATAAGTAATTTTTGTTTAATCATTATGTTTAATCATTGGGCCCAGAAGCAATGACTTTGCACACAATACACACACCATAGATGACATCAATATAGCTTATAATGTTGTTTAGCTTATCTGATTATTATGTCCGACATGTTTTGCTCTGTAGGCTATTTATCATATGAAAAGTATAACATGCTATCGTAAGAAAGAGACTATTACCTCTAGAAATTGACGATACCTGTACATTAAGTGTATATATATATATATATATATATATATATATATATATATATATATATATATATATATATATATATATATATTAGCAAAGATGACAATAATAGAGAGGTTCACATACACTATTTCACAGTAAGCCAGAGGACACACTTCACATAATCACATGTAAAACCAAAACATGTTTTGCGTATTTACAATGTTGTTTTGTTATATCTGTCTCATTATGTCCTGTCCTAGTAGCTAAAAAAAAACAGGAGGAAAAAACGCGTATTGGTCAAAAGTAAGCCACAGGAGGATACATGCGATTGGTCAAAGTAACCATATTACTGTGGTAATAAACTGGCTGATGATGAGCTTACTTTACAGAGGCTTACTTTCAACCTGATATATTAATAATGTAAAGTCGAATATGATCGTATGCAATTCTCCATGTGGGTTCCTGTGTTTTTAGGATCACTGCTGTGGCAAAAGCAGGCCCAGGCTCTTGGATGTCACTAGTATTATTACCAAATAAGTAATTTTTGTTTAATCATTATGTTTAATCATTGGGCCCAGAGCAATGAGTTAAGTCAATCAGCCTAGAAGCTCCATCAATATAGCCAGCGATGATTTTAGCTTATCTGATTATTGGCGACATGTTTTGCTCTGTAGGCTATTTATCATATGACAGCCAATTTACAGGTTGACAGTAGCGTTACCAACACCTCAGGAAAACCCGTGCAAAAAGCTACTAAGGTTCCACCGAGATTTGAACTCGGATCACTGGATTCAAAGTCCAGAGTGCTCACCATTACACCATGGAACCAACACAAGCGATCTATCATAGTCTTACCTATAGCAAAGATGACAATAATAAGGAGGTGGTGTTTGGTACACTGGAGCCCCTCGACCAAAAGCACGCGACATGGTTCACTCTAAGCCACGGGATCGAACCAGGGACCTTTAGATCTTCAAAAGTCTAACGCCACTCCCAACTGAGCTATTTGGCCAGGTCGGGCAAAAGCTTGCCAGCAGGGATTTCTGTGAGACAGGCCATTCTTGTAAGCCACAGGAGAAGCTGATTGGTCCCAGAGTAAGCCACAGGAGGAAGCGATTGGTCAAAGTAAGCCACAGGAGGATCGATTGGCTCACCTTACTTTGGGCTTACTTTAGCTCAACGCAGTACCAACTGAGCTAACCGGATCGATGCCGCATTCTAAAAGGTTTGTGTTTTTAGGATCACTGCTTAAAATTTTGGCAAACCTGAATGAGGCTGAAGAGGTTAAATGCAGAAACATGGGCTCGTCCGGGGTTTGAACCGGGACCTCTCGCACCCAAAGCGAGAATCATACCCCTAGACCAACGAGCCAACTCAGATGCTCTACTGCTTGCCTGGCGCTGGACACATTCTCTCTTTTGTAGAGGAATTAGCTCAAATGGTAGAGCGCTCGCTTAGCATGCGAGAGGTAGCGGGATCGATGCCCGCATTCTCCATGTGGGTTCCTGTGTTTTTAGGATCACTGCTGTGGAAAATTTTGGCAAAAGCAGGTCCCACGAGATTTGAACTCGGATGACTGGATTCAGAGTCCAGAGTGCTAACCATTACACCATGGAACCTTGGATGGAGCTTCCTTTTCTCAGAGCAACAGAGAGTTAAGTCAATCAGCCTAGAAGCTCCATACCAAAGAGCCAGCGAAGGCTTTGCTTTTGAGCCCATGTTTCCCAATTCGACTCAGTTCCAGACAGCCAATTTCACAGGTGCAGCGACAGTTGCGCAACACCTCAGTTTGCTCCCACCCCGCGCAAAAAAAAACTAAGGTTCCACCGAGATTTGAACTCGGATCACTGGATTCAAAGTCCAGAGTGCTCACCATTACACCATGGAACCAACACGTCCTACTTGCTGGCCGTCTGAGAGGAAGATAGCGATGAGGCTAGGTGGAACCAAGAAGAAAGGAGGTGGTGTTTGGACACTGGAGCCCCTCGACCAAAAGCACGCAGACATGGTTCCTCTGCCGAAACCCGGGATCGAACCAGGGACCTTTAGATCTTCAGTCTAACGCTCTCCCAACTGAGCTATTTCGGCCAGGTCGGGCAAAGGCTTGCCAGCAGGGATTTCTGTGAGACAGGCCATTCTTGTAAAACAAGCAGAAGCTGAAGGTCCCAGAGAGCAAAACAGTGGCCCGTACGGGGATCGAACCCGCGACCTTGGCGTTATTAGCACCACGCTCTAACCAACTGAGCTAACCGGCCTCGCTTCAAAAAGGTTTGTTGACCAATTTCTCAGAAATGTCCTGCTTACCCATGAACCTAATGAGGCTGAAGAGGTTAAATGCAGAAACATGGGCTCGTCCGGGATTTGAACCCGGGACCTCTCGCACCCAACGAGAATCATACCCTAGACCAACGAGCCAACTCAGAGCTTCTTTGAGAGCGCTGGACACATTCTCTCTTTTGTAGAGGGGAATTAGCTCAAATGGTAGAGCGCTTAGCATGCGAGAGGTAGCGGGATCGATGCCGTATTCTCCATGTGGGTTCCTGTGTTTTTAGGATCACTGCTATGGAAAATTTTGATTTGAACTCGGATGACTGGATTCAGAGTCAGAGTGCTAACCATTACACCACACACACACACACACACACACAAATATAAAATATATATTGTAAAATATATATTATTATAATATAAAAGTAGGCACATATAATATATACAAAATATATACAGGAAAGTGTTTATTGAGGAGGTGGAGTTGGCGTTTATTGCTCTTCGCTGTTCTGTAGCCAGTCATCTAAAGATTCCATCCTGCCCGAGACACATAAGCAAAATGTGGCATTTCCATATGTTTATGGCCAAACTCCTTGAATTTTGTTGTCACATTGCTGCACATGTTAAAGTCACCTAGCACATACTTCCTCATGGACTCCATTTCACCTCCTCCTGGGCCACTTGGCGTGCCTGTTCCTCTAGGTTGTAGCAGGACACAAGGCAGCAGACACATGAGCAGCAGACACAGGGCAGCAGACACATGAGCAGCAGACACATGGGCAGCAGACACAGAACCTTGAAGACACAGGAGCAGCAGACACAGGAGCAGCAGACACAGGAGCATGAACACAGGAGCAGCAGACACAGGGCAGCAGACGCAGGAGCAGGCAGAGCTGGGCCTGCACCGGATGTCAAGACACTAGAACTGAATCACCACTTCGACACAGTCGTATCTGGGTTAAAGACTAGTCATAGCAGCAATGACCCAGGTGCTAAAATGGGCTGCACAACTCCTGATGTTGTGGATTTCTCAGAAATGTCCTGCTTACCCATGAACCTAATGCGGCTGAAGAGGTTAAACAAATATTATTAAATAGTACAGAAACATGGGCTCGTCCGGGATTTGAACCGGGACCTCTCGCACCCAGCGAGAATCATACCCCTAGACCAACGAGCCAACTCAGAGCTTCTTTGAGAGCGCTGGACACATTCTCTCTTTTGTAGAGGGGAATTAGCTCAAATGGTAGGCGCTAGCATGCGAGAGGTAGCGGGATCGATGCCCGCATTCTCCATGTGGGTTCCTGTGTTTTTAGGATCACTGCTATGGAAAATTTTGGCAAAAGCAGGTCCACCGAGATTTGAACTTCGGATGACTGGATTCAGAGTCCAGAGTGCTAACCATTACACCATGGAACCTTGGATGGAGCTTCCTTTTCTCAAAGAGCAGCAGAGAGTTAAGTCAATCAGCCTAGAAGCTCCATACCAAAGAGCCAGCGAAGGCTTTGCTTTTGAGCCCATGTTTCCCCAATTCGACTCAGTTCCAGACAGCCAATTTCACAGGTCGGCGACAGTTCGCAACACCTCAGTTTGCTCCCACCCCGCCGCAAAAAAGCTACTAAGGTTCCACCGAGATTTGAACTCGGATCACTGGATTCAAAGTCCAGAGTGCTCACCATTACACCATGGAACCAACACGTCCTACTTGCTGGCCGTCTGAGAGGAAGATAGCGATGAGGCTAGGTGGAACCAAGAAGAAAGGAGGTGGTGTTTGGACACTGGAGCCCCTCGACCAAAAGCACGCAGACATGATTCCTCTGCGAAACCGGGATCGAACCAGGGACCTTTAGATCTTCAGTCTAACGCTCTCCCAACTGAGCTATTTCAGCCATGTCGGGCAAAGGCTTGCCAGCAGGGATTTCTGTGAGACAGGCCATTCTTGTAAAACAAGCAGAAGCTGAAGGTCCCAGAGAGCAAAACAGTGGCCCGTATGGGGATCGAACCCGCGACCTTGGCGTTATTAGCACCACGCTCTAACCAACTGAGCTAACCGGCCTCGCTTCAAAAGGTTTGTTGACCAATTTCTCAGAAATGTCCTGCTTACCCATGAACCTAATGAGGCTGAAGAGGTTAAATGCAGAAACATGGGCTCATCCGGGATTTGAACCGGGACCTCTCGCACTCCAAGCGAGAATCATACCCCTAGACCAGCAGGCCAACTCAGAGCTTCTTTGAGAGCGCTGGACACATTCTCTCTTTTGTAGAAATTAGCTCAAATGGTAGGCGCTCGCTTAGCATAAGAAGGGCCCAATCTTTCCGCCCACGCATAGCGAAAATGGCGCATAAAGGGAATCGTCAACATTTTTCCCTTTAACATTATTCGGGCTATACTTATGTGCGTTATGGAGGAGTTTTAGTTACATGTGAAACAAAACACCCTCCGCAGGTTGGACTCGAACCCATGGTCTGCGTGCCAAAGTATCCAAGTGTGCAATCATATGCTGCGCCTATATTTAGTTATCTATGACATAACCCTTTTCACAGACTGTGATGACGCGTTTTAACGGTAATCAATCAGTATCGTAAATCCTGCAAAGTTTTTTGTATTTTTCATTTTTTTTCTTATGTATGTACATTTATAACACTAATTCTTTGTATTGTATTACTTTTGCATTAAATTACAAAAAAAAAGTTATGGGAGTGATAGTAAAATATTTCCCTTTTCACTGTCGTTATCAATCCCACTCTATTTTCCCTCTTTTTGAAAGTTGTGAAATCACTATTGTGGCGTTTTCTTTTGCTATTTGAGCAAATGGGCACACAAAAATATTTTTTAATGTTCTCTCATTCACAGAAGTTAACCAAAATATGACGACTTCCGCTCTGAGAAACCGGAAATGTGAAAAGGGTCTATTGATTGATATTTATTTGGTGTATATGATTAAAAAAAAAAAAAAAAGCATTTTACATGTTTATGGTTAAATAAAATTAATTAAAAAATTGTGTGTGTGATTTGATTGATATGATTTATCAGATGTAATTTATCTAATAAAAACACTTCAAATGTAAAATGTTTTATTAAAATGAGCAAATATACATACAAATATTAAAATGAGTACACACACACACACACACACACACAAATATATAAAATATATATTGTAAAATATATATTGTAAAATATATATTGTATAATATAAAAAGTGGGCACATGTAATATATACAAAATATATACAGGAAAGTGTTTATTGAGGAGGTGGAGTTTGGCGTTTATTTTGCTGTCGCTGTTCTGCCAGCCAGTCATCTAAAGATTGTCCACCCGAGGCACGCAAGCAAAATGTGGCATTTCCATATCGGCTATGGCCAAACTCCTTAGTTTTGGGCTGTCACATTTGCTGCACATGTTAAAAGTCACCCCTCGCACATACTTCCTCTTATGGACTCCGCTTTCCTCCTCCTGGGCCGCGCCTGTTCCTCTGGGTGTAACGGGACACAGGAGCAGCAGACACAGGAGCAGCAGACACAGGAGCAGCAGACACAGGAGCAGCAGACACAGGAGCAGCAGACACAGGAGCAGCAGACACAGGAGCAGACACAGGAGCAGGCAGAGCTGGGCCTGCACCGGATGTCAAGGCACTAGAAGACTGAATCACCATCGACACAGTCATGTCTGGGTTAAAGACTAGTCTGCCCAGCAATGACCCAGGTGCTAAAATGGGCTGCACAACTCCTGATGTTATGGGGGCAGGTGCGATAGGACACTCCCTGGAGGCGGCAGCGGGGCGTCGACCTGGTCGCAGAATAGGTGCCTGTCCTTCTTGATTTGCCGGAAAGACAAATTTATGTTTTGGGCCTGAGGTTGATGGTGCTTCATCCAGTTTCTCCCTCGGTGGAGGAAGCTGCGTAACAGCCACAGCAATTGGATCAGGTGGAGTCAGTCCCTGAGCGAGGACACTCATTTCCTGATTCTTCTGCCGCCGTTGAAACCTGAAAATAAATTACTTATTATAAATATGTTTAGAAGTATTCAGTTAATTTGAAGCAAATAATGTGCCTTACTTACCACTGAATGAGTGTCCTCTGGTTTAGCTCAAACAGCTGGATCATTGTTTCATCCATCAGCCTGCGACTATTAAGCACCAGCTCTGAGTACAATGTGGTGGTAATCTGAGAGGATTTTAGACCACCTGGGAGTGCAAACTCCAGCCTTCTTGGTTGGCGACTTGTGTAAAGCACACAGCTTTATACAAATGGCCTCAACCAAGCGACTGGTGCTGGGCCACTGTGCTGGACCCCCAGGATGTCCAATCAGACAACGTTTAACACTTTCCACACCCGGTGTGACACCGGACCGCTTTGGTGCCTTAAAGCGCCCATGTGTCAGCTGAGGCTGATGTCGAGGCTGATAGTTGACCGCTGTTTATCGCCCAATCAGGAGAGCTGTCCACAGCTGGATGGCCTCTGTCATCTGGAGGTCAGTGAGGTAAGAGCCTCACGAAGACCCGCAGGTAACCAGCCAGATCCTGGACCTTGTCCCACCCAGCGATGCCATCTGGACCAATGACTGCTCCTAGTAAATGGAGATTAATGTTAATATATGTGGAATAAAACGAGATTGCAATTAAATAAAGCCCTTAAAGTGTCTTACCTGAGCCTCATCAGAGACTGCTTCCAGTGTCAGATGGCTGTGACAGCACTGAAGGGGCAGGGGCAAGATGCTGACCTTCTCCACTAGATGATGTGGATGGATCAGCCAGTGATACTGGGGACTGAGGGAGAGGCAAAGATGAGGGGCTGTTTCGAGATCACTGCATGGGTCATCCTCATACAGCACTGGAACTGTGATGTCCTCCATGATCTGTTCCTCAAACCCCTCATCTTGCAGATCCTGGTCATCAACTTCCTCCACCAGCCTGTCTTCCTCCTCTGGGTTCTGGAGCACTGGAGTAAGTGTTTTGCCAGTCTGGCTGTAAAGGTACTCCATTCCCAGCAATTCACCTACAAGAATAAAAGAGAAAAAGAAAGTGTTTTAAAGTGCCCCTATTATACTATTTTAAAGTTACCTAATTTAGTTTTGGAGATCTCCAATAACAGGTTTACATGCATCAAAGGTCAAAAAACAGTTAAATTTTCTCTTAATATATATTGCACATCACCAAAATGTTCAGTCTCTCTAAATCCCTCCTTTCCGTGAGCCTACTCTGCTCTGATTGGTCAGAAGGCCCAGTCTGTTGTGATTGGTTAGTGCGAGTCCGAATTGATGATGAAACAATAGAAGAACTAATTTTCAAACCGTGAGCAGGGTTAAGGGCCTGTTATACTCGCGCCTGGCTCTGCAGCGCGAGCTCCGCTAACTGCACGCGCTCCTCCCCCAAACGGACAAGGCGTTTATAGTCGATGCGCGCGCCGTTGTAGTATTCTGTGAAAGCGACAGAGCGACTTGGAGTAATTGTTCTATAAACCATCAGGAAAATCGTCGAGAAGAATTGGGCTAATGTGCACAGGTGATGATATTTATTTTAGTGGACTTTACCAAAAACACAAACAGATCTTGTAAAACCCAGTAAACCTTGATATGATTTATTTGGACTTTAGAACAAAATGTATGTACACATGTATACAACTAAATTAACAATCTCTTAAACATTTCTAATTTCTATAAATATTTTCAGTTAGTTTAAGTGAACATTTTTACTAAACATGGATCTTTATTTTCATTAAAAGTGCTTATTTCTGCTATTGTTGGCTCATTTTGTAAATATAAGCAACTGATTTAGAAGCGCAAACTGGAGTGCGGTGTGATGAGGCGTCATGCTCGGCCAGATTAGCCTCAAATTACGTGCATCTTCGGTTGCGGAACGCGCCAAAGTTACAAAATTTGACATGCACACGCCAGGCGTAATGGGGTCTTGCGCACCCAATGCGCGCGACCGCCCACTCAGCGTTAGCGTCATTTTTGCGCGCGCACCCTCGCTCGTGCCGGGCCACGCGTCGAGTATAAACAAGGCTTTAGGGTTAGCCCTTGAATAGGGTTAGGGTTAGCCCCCTTGAGCAGGGTTAGGGTTAGCCTTGAGCAGGGTTAGGGTTAGAGCCCTTGAGCAGGGTTAGGGTTAGAGCCCTTGAGCAGGGTTGGGGTTAGAGCCCTTGAGCAGGGTTAGGGTTAGAGCCCTTGAGCAGGGTTAGGGTTAGAGCCCTTGAGCAGGGTTAGAGCCCTTGAGCAGATAGAGCCCTTGAGCGGTTAGAGCCCTTGCCAGGGTTAGGGTTAGAGCCCTTGAGCAGGGTTAGCCCCCTTGAGCAGGGTTAGGGTTAGTTGGTTAGAAAATAATCAAGATATTTATTATTTGAAATTGAACAAAGACATTTGCTGTACTGTTTTCAGCCTTCTTTATATCAGGAGCTTTTTGGAATTCCTTAAGACAAAGAGATTTTGAGGCTGTGTAGGCAAATGTGTGTCACACACCTGTATACAGTGGGGAGGCTTGATCTGATTGGTCAGTTTGAATGTCTCACATTAGGATTTCAGTCCATGAAAGAGAAAAAAAGGAAAAGAAGATTGCCAACTGTTGCTCTGTCTCTTTTTATCCTCTGGCTTTCTCTGCTTAGGGGCTGCTCAAGGGCTCTCTCTCTCTCTCTCTCCTCTCTCTCTCTCTCTCTCTCTCTCTCTCAGGTAACATTCTATGCATAGGCCTACTGAGTACAATTAAGGTTTTAAGTTTACATCCATTTGAAACTATTTTAAGTGTAACCATAACTAGAATTTGTGTTTCCTTTTAAAAGAGATTTCTGTCTACTATGTAATTTACATTTTACATTTACATGATTGTAATAAATTGTTACATTTTGATCCTTTCTGAATTACTCTGTAATTATTAACTATCTCCATTATTGAACGGTATAATTGCAACAAAGGGTTAAAATGGAATGATTAAATGTATGATTAACTATCAAATATAAGTGAACAAACAACCAATTGGCATTCTCTTCTAAATTAAACAACTATGATAAATGGTCAGATAAAGAATATTATAAATCCATTTTGCCCAGCTGAAACACTGAATGCGCATGCGACCATGTGATTCGTTACCGATCATTGGGCGAATTCAGCGGACTTACAAGATGTTTTAACTGTAATTTCTCACCATTAGCATTAACAAGTTTGCGTCCATCAACAAACCGGTGTGTGTGTGTCTAATGTATTCCGTTGCACATGTGGGAACTGTATCAATAACTGTATCAATACATCAGCTGGGTAAGCTGATGTAAACATTAGCGTTTGCAAAACAAATCTTGCTCCATCCTTTATCTTTACTCAAAGTAGTAAGTACGACAAACAATCTGTATTAATAGACACAATTTTAGGTAATACTGCAGCCCACAGCTGATTTACAGAAGTATTTCAATAAGACAGTAATAACGTTAGCCAGACCTACACAATATGAAACACAATAAACACATTGATGCTATCCAGTATCTGCTGCAGTGTTCAAGTTTTCCCTGGTGTCTCTGCGCGCAATAAGTGGACAAGCAATATGCAAATGTTTGACACAACGTCAAAACAAAATGGTTTGCGACTCATTTGGCGCGTTTAACTGACTCAGAGTCGACTGTAACTTTTAAGAGACAATAACTTTATATACAGGTTTCTTTCTTTATTACATTATTATTACAAGATGGTTATTGTTGTACATCTTAATATTCATGTTGATTGAGCAAATGATTACGCAGTTGATGACTTTAAAAATCACTCAATATTTTAATTTAGTACAACATGTGTCAGGTTCTACGCATAGCCATTGTCATAAGTTGGATTTATTTATGAGATTGTAAAACCTTCCAGTTGTCTTAAAGATGTGGTTCTCTTTTAGACTGTTAAAGGAATTGATTAGAAAAATAGTTCCTATTTTACTATCTATAGTGAAAAGTTCACTTGTTTCTGGATGTGTTTCTGAGGTGCTAAAGATAGCGACAGTACAACCTCTACCGAAGAAGCCTTCTTTAGATCCTGCCATTGTAAATAATGATAGACCCATCTCATATATTTTTTTCAAAAGTAATAGAAAGGCAGTAGCCAAACAATTGTTGAAGGTTGTAAATGGAAATATATTTGAGAAATTTCAGTAAGGTTTTAGCGCAGGTCATAGTGTCAGAAACTGCACTTTTACGAGTGATTAATGATTTATTGATGGCAGAGAATGCTGGTGAATGTTCAGTTTAAATACTTTTAGATTTGACTGCAGCCTTTGATACAGTGGACCATTCTATTTAAATGAATACGTTGAGAACATGGGTCAGGTTTTGTGAGAGGCATTGGATTGGTTGTTATATTATTTGTCAAACAGGACATTTGTAGTGTCAGTAGGAGATTAAGTATCTCAACGTTCTGAAATTATTATGTGGAGTTCTGCAAAGTACACTGTTAGGACCAATTTTGTCCTCAATCTACATTTGGTGCTGTAATCAGAAAACATATAATACATTTTCACTGTTGTGCAGATGATCTACAGTTATACTTATCACTAAAAATCTGAAGAGTCTAAATCTCCTTCAAGCTTGCTTAACTGACATAAAAAAATTGGATGGCCTTACATTTTCTGCAATTAAACAATGAGAAAAAAAACCCGAAGTTGTGATAATTGGTCAGAACTCAAGTAAAATTCGTATTGAGCTTGCTCTAAATGTTTTTTTCAAAATATTAAGCAGGAAGTGAGAAATTAGGGTGTTTATTTTGATTCCAATTAAAATTTTGAATATCATGTTAAGAAGCTGATTCAGTCTTATTTTTATTAAGAAATAGAAAGTGAGCGGTTTTGAATTTTAATGATACAGATATAAACTTATTCAAGCTTTTATTTCCTTCCATCTTGATTATTGTAATAATCAAATGCAAAGTTGCAATTGCAAGATGCAAAGTTATTTCATCATATTATATAATTTGTTTTAAAGCTTCTTTACATTGGTTACCTGTTTATTCCAGGATTGATCTTAAGATTTTATTGTTGATATATAAAGCTTTAAATGGTTTGGCACCTATATATTTAACTGAGCTTCTGAGACCTTATGAATCAGGGAGATGTCTAAGGCCTCTTTAAACAAGCTGCTGGATGTTCTAAGAACTAGATATAAAACTAAAGGAGATGGAATAGCTTGCCAATTAATATTAGAAAATCTGAGTGTCTGTTTTAAACCCTGCCCCTGCCCCTTCATCTGAAAATGTACTTATAGACATGCTTTTAGTATTTAGTGATGTATTTTGTTTAGTTTGGGTTTTGATGTTGTGTAAAGCACTTTGTGCATTGTAGTGTTAAAGTGCTATGTAAATAAAATGGTACACTGTTTTTCTTGTTTACTACATCAAAGGTAATTTTCAGAAATCCATAATAGGGGCTCTTTAATATTTTGTCTAGTACATTAAAGGCTAAATAGATAACTTAGTAGAATATTACAAAACAACAAATTAATGAATTTCTTGCCTGTATATGCTCCAGGAGGCCGATAGCGCTCATCCCAGGGCTTCCCAAAGACTGTTCGGCTAAGCTGGTCCACAGCCTCTTTCATGGCACTGCCATATGACCGGATGGATGAAGGTCCTTTTATTGCGTCATCCATCCGGTCATCATTCCAACGCATCAGGCCCTCAAGGAGATAAGCCTGAAAATGCGCGTCACTGGCACTGGTTCCTAAAAGTTAAATAAACAAAAAGGTTTTATTTGTCACATATGTACTACACAATATGTGCTATGAAATAACTGGTTACATGTAATAGAGTTATGTAATTACATAAAAATTGTCATTATAACAAGAGTTACTATTGTCAGGCAAGACAATAGTAGACAAAAGTTTATCAATGCTTATGACATCAGAAAATAACTAACATTACTGTAAGTGTGACATTAATTAAAGTGACATTACTTTAAAATAATGGAAGCAGTTACAGTGCTTATATTTTAAATTAGTAATCCATATGTATTTAATACCTGGAATAAAACGGTTCAGGTGGAGGTGGAATGACTCCAGGAGGTAGAGCCACGGGCACACCTGTAGCAGCACAGCTCCACACGCCTTTCTTCAGTGTCCCTGTCTTCACGTAGAGCGGAAAGTTATCTGGGTCTTGGATACACTGTCGTGCTTCTGCTGTTCTTTCCATATCCGCTGGATCCGTTCATGGTCCAGCAGAGGAACTCCCAGAGTGTCCTTCCCGCGCACTGTCAAACAGATCGATCAGTGATCCAATTGATCTGGTCGTCTCCTCCAACCCCCTGGTCATCCTCCGGCAGTGCAGTGCCAACTCCCTCCGGTTAATGCGAGCACTGACCGCCTTAGCTGAGATGTGTCCAGTCTTCTTTGCCACCAGCTCACTTTCCTTTGCATGGCGAAGAGCAGCCACATCCTCTGGATCCCACTGAAAGATGCACATGGACAGGCGTGCCATGAAGATCCCATAGAGCGGATGAGCCTCTGTCGTGACACCTGCAGCAAATCGCGCATGAAATGCCAGATGTCAAGGCGCACTTCAAGCTCATCCACTCCGAAAACAGGACCTTCACCGAGACTGGCCATGCTGACCGCAGCAATCTCTGTCCACGTACATCACTTTTGGGGCTGCCTCTCCTGCCTCCCGGTAGCGTTTCATCAGTCCAGCTGCCATGGAGTCCAGTCCATGTCCCTCTGCAGCTGTCAGCACAGAGACAAGGACTTGACCGTGTTCATTTCCCACATTTGTGCACCAGGCAGCTGTTCCTGAAGCAGCACCAGCAAGTTTCTTTGTGACCTTTAGGGAAAAATAAAAGGGTCAACAACTGTGTTCATTATGTATGTATACATATCCATATCTGGCAAATTTCTGGATGCAAACTGGGCTGTGATACCTTTTTTGTGGAGTCCATCTTGAGAACACAGCCAAAGACGGATGTAATTTTGCCCTTGACCTCGTGCAGGCCCCAGAACATCCCTGGCGTACCACGGCTAACAACCACTTAGGTTTAGGTAGGGCAGGTAAAAGGGGAGGCTCAGCAAACACAGGAGGCTGCACAAGGGAGGACCTTGTGAATGGTTCACAGGCAGTCAGGTACTGCAGAACACGCTGTGTCCATGCCTCACTGTGTTGCTCCATCAGCTTCTTGTAAAGCTGAGTCACACTGTTGCCCAGTGTCCTCTCCCTCATCATCCTCAACACCCGGTTATCACATGAGTATCTAAGGAAACATCAGTATAATCATGCAAATTGTTTGGTTGGTTAAAAAAAAGAACACAAATAAAAGCGCCTAATAATGAATGATTGTCATTAAGAATTACCTGTATGTCAGCAAAGCTGGAAACTGACTGCGGTGGCCCATATCCAGCTGTCCTAAGATGTCCTCGGACCAGGCAGGATATTTCTTTTTGCAGCGTTTGCACTCCAGATACTCAGTGGCAAGGTCATACCACCCGTCGATGTCCAAGACCTTGCGCACGGTGCGATAAAGTCCTGCGCTGTTAGTCTGTGCTTAACACAGTCTGGGCGAACACAGACAGGGAAATAACCACATCTTCAGTGGCATCCATAAGAAAAGGGCCGACAGAAAGAAGAGGTCGTGTGAGGCAGGCGGCTGAGTGTTAATTAAAGGGGGTTGAGGAGGATACCACCAAAGCTTCAGCTGGGACACTAGTTCTGGCTTGCGGTTCGAAGGTTGGCCTTAAATAGTGTGTTCGGATCACTCATGCTGGAAAGGTGGAAGATGATCTTTCCAGTGACCTGGAAGCTCAGCTGGTGGGTGATGATGTGGAAGATCTGGTGTTTTTGCTGTTTCCACTGATGGAGATGGACCAGCACAGGCCTCTGAGTGAACAGTAACAAAAAACAATATAAGGATTGCTACATTTGATAGTAATATGCCATTAAATGAAGCAGTAATTTTGCACAAGTATTAATAATTATTAACAGTTAAGAAAATGGTACTAGTGTTAAGAAGCAAAGCGCAGTGCACACTTTATTGATGTAAGGAATATGGAATCAATAAAGCTCTTTGAAAAATGAGGATTAGATGGAATGGAGTAAGGAAAATGAGGATCGATTAATTCAGTTTAAAGTAATGATGCCCACAGACATGACGCATGCACACAGATACAGTAAGGAAAAACTGTTCCACTAATCATTAGAACAATGAAACTCCATGATCCTGTCTGCTCAGGGGGAGCTAAAGAGTGAGTGAGTGAGAAGAGCAAGCGGTGTGAAAAAGTTATCCGGTGATTGATTAACAGCGGGTAAGTTCGGAAAGCATAAATAAATACCCTGACACCTTTGGACATCCTTAAGGTTTTGAAGAAGTGCACTCAAATAATGCATCCGCTTGAGGCATGATGTGACATAATTCTGTATTTTAAACAACAACAAAAAAATGTTTTGTGTGTTTTCAAAAAACATTCTTATAACATTTGGGTAACACTTTATAATAATGTTCAGTTAAGTCAAGTCACTTATAAGTTATTAGTTGATGAATTTACAAAACACTACTATACATTCATAAATGTTTAATAAGTAATATGCTAACATTTTATAAATGTTTTGTTAATTCAGTTATAAGTCATTTATTAATTATTACTTAATACATTCATAAATTATTATTAAGTGGTATCCTATACTGTACATCCATATATATATATAAGTCAGAGTTACTTTAGTCTGGTTGTCCTGCATCATCCATAAACAAACTACAATTAGTCAAAATGCAGCTGCTAGAGTTCTTACTAGGTCAAGAAAAATATGATCATATTACACCAATTTTATCATCTCTACACTGGTTACCTATTACATTCTGTGTCAATTATAAAGTATTGTTACTGACCTATAAGTCCCTAAACAGTTAAGCTACTGTGTATTTAACTGATCTTCTATCGCACAATAATCCATCTCGCTCTTCAAGATAACAAAACTCTGGGATTCTGGTAATACCTAGGCTATCCTTCCTGATAATGCTCGGGCTCAGACTCACTCTCAGTTTAAATCTAGATTAAAGGCATCTCTTTGTAAGCATTCACATAACGCATCTCATAGCCTTGTACTCCAGATACATCAGTGCACATGATTGTCTCTGCTTAATGATTTGAACAGCAGCTCGCTAATTATTTTCCTGTTGTGTTTTATCTCGGGGCGCCCATCCGAGGTAACTAGAAATCGTCAGCTCCAGCCTGGATTCAGCCTCTCACGAAGACTTCAGATGACCATCACCTGTGAAGAGGCGACTCCAACTCTACCACCAACAAACCCAATCATTATTAACAACATGTATTCTTTACTTCAATGACCCCATTGTTTCTGCCTTAAATTATTACATTGTTTATTAATAAATTTTTAGCTGACTGTGTGATTGATATTTTCTGAAATACATAACTTGGACAGTCTCCTCTGATAACAAATCACTCTAAATTGTAATGCATACGCATGCATTTTCTGTAAAGCTGCTTTGAGGACGATATGTATTGTGAAAATTTAAAAGTGATGAATGGTTTACATTTTAGATTAGGGATGCAGAAAGCTTTGTAAATTATTTATTCATGTGTTTACACATCATTTATAACAGGTGTTGAACACTCAGTAGTGTGTACTCCAGTGCTGACTGGTGAGGGTATAGATCAATGTCTTCTCTGACACACATGGAGTCTTTAACCGCTTTGCACTGGATATGAGCATCGTGGAAGGTGAAACTGGTTCCCATTATCACTGGATCAAAGGATTCATCATAACCCACCTGAATCCCCTGACTGTGAGACATTTATAAATGTTCATCCCCATAAATAAATTACCCTTCTTAAAAAAAGCTGTTTAAGCATTCTGCATGTTTGTGCTTTTGAGCACAGACAAACACCCTGATCATTTACTAATGGTCTATTAATAATTTGTTCCAGATTAACCATTGTCAGAGACGATGCTGAAACAAGTTTGACCTAAATACTTAAATAGTATAAATAGTGGATCAACTAATAACTCATCAATCATCTGCTATTGATCAGTTTGATTTATTTAATGATTTAAAAATGTTTTAACATCATTTACAGCACATTTGTATATGTTTGCAAACCACTTTTTAATAAGTTATTTGGTAACACTTTACAATAAGGTTCATTAGTTAACATGAACTAATAATGAACTGCAATTAGAAAGCATTTAATGGTAACATTTTACAATAAGGTTGTATTAGTTACCATTAGTTAACGCATTAGTTAACATGAACTAACCATGAACAACACCTCTGTTCAGAATTAGTTAATCTTTGTTAACGTTAGTTAATAAATATACAGCTGTTCATGTTAGTTCACAGTGCATTAACTAATGTTAACAAGATTTTAATAATGCATTAGTAAATGTTGAAATTAACATTAACAAACATAAATAAATGCTTCATAAGTGCAGTTCATCATTAGTTCATGTTAACTAATGTTAACTAATACAACCTTATTGTAAAGTGTTACCAGTTATATTTATATAGTCATGTTTATAGTAAATCATTAGTTCATCACTAAACCAATAATTTATAAGTGTCTTATAACATAATTAACAAAACATTTATAAATGGTTTGCATATTACTGCATATAGTCACATTTTGTCATCATTCATTATTCTTCATTAACAAATAACTTATAAGTTACTTATAACTGAATGTGTTACCAATATTTGCATTTGTGTCATATGCCACACCTGTATTTAGCTGTGCTTCACATTGTGATGCAGCAAATACCAGCTCCTCATCATCATCATCATCTTCAGCAGTGGGAACAGAAGTGCCTGGAGCACAAATGTTAAAACTATTACAGTGAACAATACACAAAGACAAACGTATGTAAGATGGTGCTTACTTACCAGTAGTGAAAAGTTGCCTTTGGGCCAAACGTTTGGCTGGAGGTTCTGCTGCTGGAGGAGGTAAAGTGGACTGCAGTAATGGATCTGGAAACATGACAAGTTTGCCATAACGATAAATAAATATGCGTAGAACTGCTGTATGGGAAATTCAAGATTCCCACTCACTACTCACAGGGTTTAACTGGTAAATTCCCAGAGTTAATTGCTCTACTCAGAGAACATATGGTCCCTCTCTGCATAGAGTTAAAATAACTCTGAATCAATCGATAAATTTAATCAGGATGGCTGCAGGTGGAGCTGCAGAGGCACTGGAGGCTGCAGATGGAGGTACAGAGACACTGGCGGCTGCAGGTGGGCGTGCAGGCTGATGTACACTAGTGCCCACAGCAGAAGCCTGTCTTTTCAGGACGTATGCCTTGAAAATGGCCATGTTGGTGTTGGGCCTGGCATCTGCCTTAACTAGGTACCTGATGAGGTCTTTTGCCTCCTTGCTCTGGTCCTCATAAACATCCTTCATGGACCGACCCTTGAAGTCACCAAACTCCACCATCAAGCAGCCCTGGTCTCCAGTTGCCGGGCTTCTGCTTGCATTTCCTGCTTCCTCTTGTACTTCTCCACTTCTTCTGCCATCTCTCTAATATAAGAAGTGTACTGTAGGAATAGTTGTTTATTTTCAGATAATGGGTTTATCTGTGCTTTCTCAGTGGAAATGCTGAGCACCAAATAAACTGCATAACCCAGTGAGTTTTCAGGAGCCATCTAAATCTCTGGCCTGGTACTTCCCAAACTGAAGTTTGCAGTGAGCCAGTACTAAAAACTGGTCACTGGGGTCTCCACCGTTTGTGCAGACATAAGTACTGGCCTCTGTCAGCCTCTCTCTCTCTCTCTCTCTCTCTCTCTCTCTCTCTCTCAGGTAACATTCATGCATAGGCCTGCAAAATTACAATTAAGGTTTTAAGTTTAGCCATTTGAAACTATTTTAAGTGTAAATGAAAATCAGAAAGAGACTATTACCTCAAGAAATTGAACAGTACCTGTACGTTTAGTGTTTAACAATATATATATATATATATATATATATATATATATATATATATATATATATATATATATATAGGTGCATGACAGATAGAGAGGTACACATACACAACTTCACAAACCAACAAACACTTCACATAATCACATCTAAAACCAAACCTCTGATGTTTTTGTTATGTATTTACAATGTTGTTTTTATTAAGTGTTTGTAACAACTTTATAACATGCTACACGTAAGAAAGAGACTATTACCTCTAGAAATCAAGCGATACCTGTACATTAAGTGTGTAATATATATATATATATATATATATATATATATATTAAGATGACATGACACATACACAATTTCACAGACCAACACACACTTCACATAATCACATGTAAAACCAAAACTTTGATGTTTTGTTAAGTATTTATAATGTTGTTTGGTTATAGCTGTCTCATTATGTCCTGTCCTAGATTTTTTTATGAAGTGTTTGTAACGACTTTATAACATGCTATACGTAAGAAAGAGACTATTACCTCTAGAAATTGAACGATACCTGTACATTAAGTGTGTATATATATATATATATATATATATATATATATATATATATATATATATATATATATATATAAAATGCATGACATATAGAGAGGTTCACATACACAATTTCACAGACCAACACACACTTCACATAATCACATGTAAAACCAAAACTTTTATGTTTTGCTTTGTATTTACAATGTTGTTTTGTTATATCTGTCTCATTATGTCCTGTCCTAGTAGCTAAAAAAACATTACTGTGGTAATAAACTGGCCTGATGATGAGTTTTCTACAGAGACACTGGCGGCTGCAGGTGGACGTGCAGGCTGATGTACACTAGTACCCACAGCAGAAGCCTATCTTTTCAGGGCGTATGCCTTGAGAAATAGCCATGTTAGTGTTGGGCCTGGCTCTTGGATGTCACTAGTATTATTACCAAATAAGTAATTTTGTTTAATCATTATGTTTAATCATTGGGCCCAGAAGCAATGACTTTGCACACAATACACACACCATAGATGACATCAATATAGCTTAATGGCGATGATTTTAGCTTATCTGATTATTGGCGACATGTTTTGCTCTGTAGGCTATTTATCATATGAAAAGTTACAGGTTGACGAACGTTACCAAGGAAAACCTGTGCTGTAAATGCTAGCTAACTACATTGACACGTTTCGTTTTCTAAAAATACACATTGTATATAAACAAATGATATTAAAATAACACAAAGCGATCTATCATAGTCTTACCTATAGCAAAGATGACAATAATAACGGACGACGGCTATTGGTCAAAAGTAAGCCAGAGGAAAGCGCGATTGGTCATAAGTAAGCCACGGGGCGAAAGCGATTGGTCAAAAGTAAGCCACATGGCGAAAGCGCGATTGGTCAAAAAGTAAGCCACAGAAGCGCGATTGGTCAAAAGTAAGCCACAGGAGGAAACGCGATTGGTCAAAAGTAAGATATATATCTGTGATATGGTCAAGTATATATATATATCATATATATATATATATATACTACTCATACCCCAATACTCTATATATACGTGGTATAGCGAGAAGGTAGCGGGATCGATGCCCAGCATTCTCCATGTGAGTTCTGTACACACCTTTTAGGATCACTGCTATGGAAAATTTTGACTGGATTCAGAGTCCAGAGTGCTAACCATTACACCATGGAACCTTGGCGGGAGCTTCCTTTTCTCAGAGCAGCAGAGAGTTAAGTATATATATATATATATATATATATATATATATATATATATATTAAGATGCATGACAGATAGAGAGGTACACATACACAATTCACAGATCAACATACACTTCACATAATCACATGTAAACCAAAACTTCCATAACATTAAGTACTAAGGTTCCACGAGATTTGAACTCGGATCACTGGATTCAAAGTCCAGAGTGCTCAACATTACACCATGGAACCAACACGTCCTATTGGCTGGCCGTCTGAGAGGAAGATAGCGATGAGGCTAGGTGGAACCAAGAAGAAAGGAGGTATATATATATATATATATATATATATATATATATATATATATATATATATCAGTGTATATATATATATATATATATATATATATATATATATATATATGCAAAGGCTTGCCAGCAGGGATTTCTGTGAGACAGGATATATATATATACATATATATATAGGTGCATGACAGATGAAGGTACACATACACAACTTCACAAACCAACAAACACTTCACATAATCATCTAAAACAAACCTCTGATGTTTTGTTATTATTATTTTGACCAATTTCTCAGAAATGTCCTGCTTACCCATGAACCTAATGAGGCTGAAGAGGTTAAATGCAGAAACATGGGCTCGTCCGATTTGAACCGGGACCTCTGCGAGAATCATACCCGAGACTCAGATGCTCTACTGCTTGCTGCCTGGGTGCAAGCATTGCCAAACTTTAAATCACCCTGCAGCACCTGCACACATGCTAGAGATCGGTCCTCAACGGTGTCTTTGAGGCGCTGGACACATTCTCTCTTTTGTAGAGGGAATTAGCTCAAATGGTAGAGCGCTCGCTTAGCATGCGAGAGGTAGCGTGATCGATGCCGCATTCTCCATGTGGGTTCCTGTGTTTTTAGGATCACTGCTGTGGAAAATTTTGGAAAAGCAGGTCCACGAGATTTAGACTCGGATGACTGGATTCAGAGTCCAGAGTGCTAACCATTACACCATGGAACCTTGGCAGGAGCTTCCTTTTCTCACAGAGCAACAGAGAGTTAAGTCAATCAGCCTAGAAGCTCCATACCAAGAGCCAGCGAAGGCTTTGCTTTTGAGCCCATGTTTCCCCAATTCCGACTCAGTTCCAGACAGCCAATTTCACAGGTGCAGACGACAGTTGCGCAACACCTCAGTTTGCTCCCAACCCGCCGCCAAAAAAGCTACTAAGGTTCCACGAGATTTGAACTCGGATCACTGGATTCAAAGTCCAGAGTGCTCACCATTACACCATGGAACCAACACATCCTACTTGCTGGCCGTCTGAGAGGAAGATAGCGATGAGGCTAGGTGGAACCAAGAAGAAAGGAGGTGGTGTTTGGACACTGGAGCCCCTCGACCAAAAGCACGCAGACATGGTTCCTCTGCGAAACCGGGATCGAACCAGGGACCTTTAGATCTTCAGTCTAACGCTCTCCCAACTGAGCTATTTCAGCCATGTCGGGCAAAAGGCTTGCCAGCAGGGATTTCTGTGAGACAGGCCATTCTTGTAAAACAAGCAGAAGCTGAAGGTCCCAGAGAGCAAAACAGTGGCCCGTACGGGGATCGAACCCGCGACCTTGGCGTTATTAGCACCACGCTCTAACCAACTGAGCTAACCGGCCTCACTTCAAAAAGGTTTGTTGACCAATTTCTCAGAAATGTCCTGCTTACCCATGAACCTAATGAGGCTGAAGAGGTTAAATGCAGAAACATGGGCTCGTCCGGGATTTGAACCGGGACGTCTACCCAAAGCGAGAATCATACCCCTAGACCAACGAGCCTAACTCAGAGCTTCTTTGAGAGCGCTGGTCACATTCTCTCTTTTGGAAATTAGCACCTCACATGCTAGAGATCGGCTCAGCATCTTTGAGGCGCTGATTTTTAGGATCACTGCTATGGAAAATTTTGGCAAAGCAGGTCCCACCGAGATTTGAACTCGGATGACTGGATTCAGAGTCAGAGTGCTAACCATTACACCATGGAACCTTGGCGGGAGCTTCCTTTTCTCAAAGAGCAGCAGAGAGTTAAGTCAATCAGCCTAGAAGCTCCATACCAAAGAGCCAGCGAAGGCTTTGCTTTTGAGCCCATGTTTCCCCAATTCCGACTCAGTTCCAGACAGCCAATTTCACAGGTGCACGACAGTTGCGCAACACCTCAGTTTGCTCCCACCCGCCCGCAAAAAAGCTACTAAGGTTCCACCGAGATTTGAACTCGGATCACTGGATTCAAAGTCCAGAGTGCTCACCATTACACCATGGAACCAACACGTCCTCCTTGCTGGCCGTCTGAGAGGAAGATAGCGATGAGGCTAGGTGGAACCAAGAAGAAAGGAGGTGGTGTTTGGACACTGGAGCCCCTCGACCAAAAGCACGCAGACATGGTTCCTCTGCGAAACCGGGATCGAACCAGGGACCTTTAGATCTTCAGTCTAACGCTCTCCCAACTGAGCTATTTCGGCCAGGTCGGGCAAAGGCTTGCCAGCAGGTATTTCTGTGAGACAGGCCATTCTTGTAAAACGAGCAGAAGCTGAAGGTCCCAGAGAGCAAAACAGTGGCCCGTACGGGGATCGAACCCGCGACCTTGGCGTTATTAGCACCACGCTCTAACCAACTGAGCTAACCGGCCTCGCTTCAAAAGGTTTGTTGACCAATTTCTCAGAAATGTCCTGCTTACCCATGAACCTAATGAGGCTGAAGAGGTTAAATGCAGAAACATGGGCTCGTCCGGGATTTGAACCAGGGACCTCTCGCACCCAAAGCGAGAATCATACCCCTAGACCAACGAGCCAACTCAGAGCTTCTTTCTTTCTCTCGCTGGACATTCTCAAATGGTTGTAGCAGCATGCAGAGGTAGGGCTTTTAGGATCACTGCTATGGAAAATTTTGGCAAAAGCAGGTCCCACCGAGATTTGAACTCGGATGACTGGATTCAGAGTCCAGAGTGCTAACCATTACACCATGGAACCTTGGATGGAGCTTCCTTTTCTCAAAGAGCAGCAGAGAGTTAAGTCAATCAGCCTAGAAGCTCCATACCAAAGAGCCAGCGAAGGCTTTGCTTTTTGAGCCCATGTTTCCCCAATTCCGACTCAGTTCCAGACAGCCAATTTCACAGATGCACGACAGTTCGCAACACCTCAGTTTGCTCCCACCCCGCCAAAAAGCTACTAAGGTTCCACGAGATTTGAACTCGGATCACTGGATTCAAAGTCCAGAGTGCTCACCATTACACCATGGAACCAACCGTCCTGTTGCTGGCCGTCTGAGAGGAAGATAGCGATGAGGCTAGGTGGAACCAAGAAGAAAGGAGGTGGTGTTTGGACACTGGAGCCCCTCGACCAAAAGCACGCAGACATGGTTCCTCTGCCGAAACCGGGATCGAACTAGGGACCTTTAGATCTTCAGTCTAACGCTCTCCCAACTGAGCTATTTCGGCCAGGTCGGGCAAAGGCTTGCCAGCAGGGATTTTTGTGAGACAGGCCATTCTTGTAAAACGAGCAGAAGCTGAAGGTCCCAGAGAGCAAAACAGTGGCCCGTACGGGGATCGAACCAGCGACCTTGGCGTTATTAGCACCACGCTCTAACCAACTGAGCTAACCGGCCTCGCTTCAAAAGGTTTGTTGACCAATTTCTCAGAAATGTCCTGCTTACCCATGAACCTAATGAGGCTGAAGAGGTTAAATGCAGAAACATGGGCTCGTCCGGGATTTGAACACGGGACCTCTACTTTTAAGCGAGAATCATACCCCTAGACCAGCGAGCCAACTCAGATGCTCTACTGCTTGCTGCCTGGCTGCAAGCATTTACTAAACTTTTGGAAATCCCGCTGCAGCACCTGCACACATGCTAGAATCGGTCCTCAACGGTGTCTTTGAGGCGCTGGACACATTCTCTCTTTTGTAGAGGGAATTAGCTCAAATGGTAGAGCGCTCGCTGCGCAAAGAAGGGCCCAATCTTTCCATGTACATGCATAGCGAAAATGACGCATAAAGGGAATACGTCAACAATTTTCCCTTTAACATTATTAGGAGCTATACTTATATGCGTTATGGAGAGTTTAGTTACATGTGAAACAAAACACCCTCCATGAGTTGGACTCGAACCCATGGTCTGCGTGCCAAAGTATCCAAGTGTGCAATCATATATGCGCCTATATTTAGTTATCTATGACATAACCCTTTTCACAGACTGTGATGACGCGTTTTAACGGTAATCAATCAGTATCGTAAATCCTGCAAAGTTTTTTGTATTTTTCATTTTTTTTTTCTTATGTATGTACATTTATAACACTAATTCTTTGTATTGTATTACTTTTGCATTAAATTACAAAAAAAAAGTTATGGGAGTGATAGTAAAAATTAACATATTTCCCTTTTCACTGTCGTTATCAATCCCACTCTATTTTCCCCTCTTTTTGAAAGTTGTGAAATCACTATTGTGGCGTTTTTCTTTTGCTATTTGAGCAAATGGGCACACAAAAATATTTTTTAATGTTCTCTCATTCACAGAAGTTAACCAAAATATGACGACTTCCGCTCTGAGAAACCGGAAATGTGAAAAGGGTCTATTGATTGATATTTATTTGGTGTATATGATTAAAAAAAAAAAGAAAAAAAAGCATTTTACATGTTTATGGTTAAATAAAATTAATTTAAAAAATTGTGTGTGTGATTTGATTGATATGATTTATCAGATGTAATTTATCTAATAAAAAAAACACTTCAAATGTAAAATGTTTTATTAAAATGAGCAAATATACATACAAATATTAAAATGAGTACACACACACACACACACACACACACACACACACACACACACACACACACAAATATATAAAATATATATTGTAAAATATATATTATAAAATATATATTGTATAATATAAAAGTAGGCACATGTAATATATACAAAATATATACAGGAAAGTGTTTATTGAGGAGGTGGAGTTTGGCGTTTATTTTGCTGTCGCTGTTCTGCCAGCCAGTCATCTAAGATTGTCCACCCGAGGCACGCAAGCAAAATGTGGCATTTCCATATCGGCTATGGCCAAACTCCTTAGTTTTGGGCTGTCCACATTTGCTGCACATGTTAAAGTCACCCCTCGCACATACTTCCTTTTATGGACTCCGCTTTCCTCCTCCTGGGCCGCCGGCGCCTGTTCCTCTGGGTGTAACGGGACACAGGGCAGCAGACACATGAGCAGCAGACACAGGAGCAGCAGACACAGGAGCAGCAGACACAGGAGCAGCAGACACAGGAGCAGCAGACACAGCAGCAGACACAGGAGCAGGCAGAGCTGGGCCTGCACCGGATGTCAAGGCACTAGAAGACTGAATCACCATCGACACAGTCATGTCTGGGTTAAAGACTAGTCTGCCCAGCAATGACCCAGGTGCTAAAATGGGCTGCACAACTCCTGATGTTGTGGGGGCAGGTGCGATAGGACACTCCCTGGAGGCGGCAGCGGGGCGTCGACCTGGTCGCAGAATAGGTGCCTGTCCTTCTTGATTTGCTGGAAAGACAAATTTATGTTTTGGGCCTGAGGTTGATGGTGCTTCATCCAGTTTCTCCCTCGGTGGAGGAAGCTGCGTAACAGCCACAGCAATTGGATCAGGTGGAGTCAGTCCCTGAGCGAGGACACTCATTTCCTGATTCTTCTGCGCCCGTTGAAACCTGAAAATAAATTACTTATTATAAATATGTTTAGAAGTATTCAGTTAATTTGAAGCAAATAATGTGCCTTACTTACCACTGAATGAGTGTCCTCTGGTTTAGCTCAAACAGCTGGATCATTGTTTCATCCATCAGCCTGCGACTATTAAGCACCAGCTCTCGGATGTGGTGGTAATCTGAGAGGATTTTAGACCACCTGGGAGTGCAAACTCCAGCCTTCTTGGTTGGCGACTTGTGTAAGCACACAGCTTTATACAAATGGCCTCAACCAAGCGACTGGTGCTGGGCCACTGTGCTGGACCCCCAGGATGTCCAATCAGACAACGTTTAACACTTTCCACACCGGTGTGACACGGACCGCTTTGGTGCCTTAAAGCGCCCATGTGTCAGCTGAGGCTGATGTCGAGGCTGATAGTTGACCGCTGTTTATCGCAATCAGGAGAGCTGTCCACAGCTGGATGGCCTCTGTCATCTGGAGGTCAGTGAGGTAAGGAGCCTCCACGAAGACCCACCAGGTAACCAGCCAGATCCTGGACCTTGTCCCACCCAGCGATGCCATCTGGACCAATGACTGCTCCCTAGTAAATGGAGATTAATGTTAATATATGTGGAATAAAACGAGATTGCAATTAAATAAAGCCCTTAAAGTGTCTTACCTGAGCCTCATCAGAGACTGCTTCCAGTGTCAGATGGCTGTGACAGCACTGAAGGGGCAGGGGCAAGATGCTGACCTTCTCCACTAGATGATGTGGATGGATCAGCCAGTGATACTGGGGACTGAGGGAGAGGCAAAGATGAGGGGCTGTTTGAGATCACTGCATGGGTCATCCTCATACAGCACTGGAACTGTGATGTCCTCCATGATCTGTTCCTCAAACCCCTCATCTTGCAGATCCTGGTCATCAACTTCCTCCACCAGCCTGTCTTCCTCCTCTGGGTTCTGGAGCACTGGGTAAGTGTTTTGCCAGTCTGGCTGTAAAGGTACTCCATTCCCAGCAATTCACCTACAAGAATAAAGAGAAAAAGAAAGTGTTTTTAAAGTGCCCTATTATACTATTTTAAAGTTACCTAATTTAGTTTTGGAGATCTCCAATAACAGGTTTACATGCATCAAAGGTCAAAAAACAGTTAAATTTTCTCTTAATATATATTGCACATCACCAAAATGTTCAGTCTCTCTAAATCCCTCCTTTCCGTGAGCCTACTCTGCTCTGATTGGTCAGAAGGCCCAGTCTGTTGTGATTGGTTAGTGCGAGTCGAATTGATGATGAAACAATAGAAGAACTAATTTTCAACCTGAACCGTGAGCAGGGTTAAGGGCCTGTTATACTCGCGCCTGGCTCTGCAGCGCAGCTCCGCTTCTTTCTGCGCTCCTCCCCAAGCGGACGAGGCGTTTATAGTCGGCAGACGCCCGTTGTAGTATTCTGTGAAACGACAGGGGCGACTTGGAGTAATTGTTCTATAAACCATCAGGAAAATCGTCGAGAAGAATTGGGCTAATGTGCACAGGTGATGATATTTATTTTAGTGGACTTTGCAAAAAACACAAGCAGATCTTGTAAAACCCAGTAAACCTTGATATGATTTGTTTGGACTTTAGAACAAAATGTATGTACACATGTATACAACTAAATTAACAATCTCTTAAACATTTCTAATTTCTATAAATATTTTCAGTTAGTTTAGTGAACATTTTTACTAAACATGGATCTTTATTTTCATTAAAAGTGCTTATTTCTGCTATTGTTGGCTCATTTTGTAAATATAAGCAACTGATTTAGAAGCGCAAACTGGGTGCGGTGTGATGAGGCGTCATGCTCGGCCAGATTAGCCTCAAATTCGTGCATCTTCGGTTCGAGCGCAAAGTTACAAAATTTGACATGCACACCGCCAGGCGTAATGGGGTCTTGCGCACCCAATGCGCCCGACCGCCACTCAGCGTTAGCGTCATTTTGCCGCGCGCGCCCTCGCTCGTGCGGCGTCGAGTATAAACAAGGCTTTAGGGTTAGCCCTTGAATAGGGTTAGAGCAGGGTTAGGGTTAGCCCCCTTGAGCAGGGTTAGGGTTAGAGCCCTTGAGCAGGAGTTAGGGTTAGAGCCCTTGAGCAGGGTTAGGGTTAGAGCCCTTGAGCAGGGTTAGGGTTAGAGCCCTTGAGCAGGGTTAGGGTTAGAGCCCTTGAGCAGGGTTAGGGTTAGGGTTAGAAAATAATCAAAGATATTTATTATTTGAAATTGAACAAAGACATTTGCTGTACTGTTTTCAACCCCCTTTCTTATCAGAGGAGCCACTTGGAATTCCTTAAGACAAAGAGATTTTGGAGGCCTGTAGGCCAAATGTGTGTCACACCTGTATACAGTGGGAGGCTTGATCTGATTGGTCAGTTTGAATGTCTCAGTATATGTCCTCCTCCTAGCTAGCTAAAAAACAAAAAAAAGCATTATATGTATGCATCCAGGAGGTACCCACATAGCGTCATCCCAGGGCTTCCCAAAGACTGTTAAAACTAAGCTGGCTCTGTCTCTTTTTATCCTCTGGCTTTCTCTGCTTAGGGGCTGCTCAAGGGCTCTCTCTCTCTCTCTCTCTCTCTCTCTCTCTCTCTCCAGGTAGCTATTCTATGCATAGGCCTGCAGGTAGTAAATTAAGGGTTTAAGTTTACATCCATTTAAACTATTTAAGTGTAACCATAACTAAATTTTATTCCATTTTGGAAACTATTTTAAGATGTAACCATAATTTCTGAATTTCTGTGTTTCCTTTTAAAGAGATTTCTGTCTACATTTTACATTTACAGTTGTAATAAATTGTTACATTTTGATCCTGATTACTTAATAAATTGTACATTTTGATCACTTTCTGAATTACTCTGTAATTATTAACTATCTCCATTATTGAGCAGTATAATTGCAACAAAGGGTTAAAATGGAATGATTAAATGTATGATTAACTATCAAATATAAGTGAACAAACAACCAATGGCGATACCTGTACACATGCATTAAATTGTGTAACTATATATATATATATATATATATATATATATATATATATATATATATATATATATATATATATATATAAAAAATGCATGACATATGAGAGGTTCACATACACTATTTACTGAACCAACACACACTTCCTGTAATTTCTCACCATTAGCATTAACAAGTTTGCGTCCATCAACAAACCGGTGTGTGTGTGTCTAATGTATTCCGTTGCACATGTGGGAACTGTATCAATAACTGTATCAATACATCAGCTGTTACCTAGCTGATGTAAACGTGCGTTTGCAAAACAAATCTTGCTCCATCCTTTATTATATATATATATATATATATATATATATATATATATAGTATTAATAGACACAATTTTAGGTAATACTGCAGCCCACAGCTGATTTACAGAAGTATTTCAATAAGACAGTAATAACGTTAGCCAGACCTACACAATATGAAACACAATAAACACATTGATGCTATCCAGTATCTGCTGCAGTGTTCAAGTTTTCCCTGGTGTCTGCGCGCAATAAGTGGACAAGCAATATGCAAATGTTTACACAGCGTCAAAACAAAATGGTTTGCGACTCATTTGGAAAAACCCGTTTAACTGACTCAGAGTCGACTGTAACTTTTAGAGACAATAACTTTATATACAGGTTTCTTTCTTTATTACATTATTATTACAAGATGGTTATTGTTGTACATCTTAATATTCATGTTGATTGAGCAAATGATTACGCAGTTGATGACTTTAAAAATCACTCAATATTTTAATTTAGTACAACATGTGTCAGGTTCTACGCATAGCCATTGTCATAAGTTGGATTTATATATGAGATTGTAAAACCTTCCAGTTGTCTTAAAGATGTGGTTCTCTTTTAGACTGTTAAAGGAATTGATTAGAAATATAGTTCCTATTTTACTATCTATAGTGAAAAGTTCACTTGTTTCTGGATGTGTTTCTGAGGTGCTAAAGATAGCGACAGTACAACCTCTACCGAAGAAGCCTTCTTTAGATCCTGCCATTGTAAATAATGATAGACCCATCTCATATATTTTTTTCAAAAGTAATAGAAAGGCAGTAGCCAAACAATTGTTGAAGGTTGTAAATGGAAATATATTTGAGAAATTTCAGTAAGGTTTTAGCGCAGGTCATAGTGTCGAAACTGCACTTTTACGAGTGATTAATGATTTATTGATGGCAGAGAATGCTGGTGAATGTTCAGTTTAAATACTTTTAGATTTGACTGCAGCCTTTGATACAGTGGACCATTCTATTTAAATGAATACGTTGAGAACATGGGTCAGGTTTTGTGAGAGGCATTGGATTGGTTGTTATATTATTTGTCAAACAGGACATTTGTAGTGTCAGTAGGAGATTAAGTATCTCAACGTTCTGAAATTATTATGTGGAGTTCTGCAGAGTACACTGTTAGGACCAATTTTGTCCTCAATCTACATTTGGTGCTGTAATCAGAAAACATATAATACATTTTCACTGTTGTGCAGATGACCTACAGTTATACTTATCACTAAAAATCTGAAGAGTCTAAATCTCCTTCAAGCTTGTAACTGACATAAAAAAATTGGATGGCCTTACATTTTCTGCAATTAAACAATGAGAAAAAAAACCCGAAGTTGTGATAATTGGTCAGAACTCAAGTAAAATTCGTATTGAGCTTGCTCTAAATGTTTTTCAAAATATTAAGCAGGAAGTGAGAAATTAGGGTGTTTATTTTGATTCCAATTAAAATTTTGAATATCATGTTAAGAAGCTGATTCAGTCTTATTTTTATTAAGAAATAGAAAGTGAGGCGGTTTTTGAATTTTAATGATACAGATATAAGCTTATTCAAGCTTTTATTTCCTTCCATCTTGATTATTGTAATAATCAAATGCAAAGTTACAATTGCAAGATGCAAAGTTATTTCATCATATTATATAATTGTAGTACCACACACACACACACACACACACACACACACACACACACACACACACACACACACATTCCAAATAGCGTAATATATATTTTACTGTACAAACCGTCAACTATATTGTATAATATCCCCCAAAAAGTACACCACTGCCCCTAATACCTACCATCACAGGAGACTGCGCAGAGAGTATTCTGTGAAAAAACCTCCATCCTGGAGTTGGCGTTTTATTTGCTATAAGCATGTTCTGCCAGTGAGAGGATCATCTAAAGATTGTCCACCCGAGGCATCAATTATTCAAAACCTTACTCTTTTTGTTATGCCATGTGTCATGGCCCATGGCCAAACTCACACATTTGTGTTGGGCTGTCCATATTTCTGCACATGTTAAAGTCACCTCGCACATACTTCCTCACTTATGGACTTACACATTCACACACACACACACACACATGTGTTCACACACACACACACACACACACAGCAGACACATGAGCAGCAGACACAGGTAGCAGCAATACACGCAGGCAGCAGACACGCAGGCAGCAGACACAGGAGCAGCAGACACAGTAGGCAGCATATAATATATACACAGGGCAGCTAGACACACAGGAAAGTGTTTATTGAGGAGGTGGAGTTGGCGTTTATTGCTCTTCGCTGTTCTGTAGCCAGTCATCTAAAGATTCCATCCTGCCCGAGACACATAAGCAAAATGTGGCATTTCCATATGTTTATGGCCAAACTCCTTGAATTTTGTTGTCACATTGCTGCACATGTTAAAGTCACCTAGCACATACTTCCTCATGGACTCCATTTCACCTCCTCCTGGGCCACTTGGCGTGCCTGTTCCTCTAGGTTGGAAAATAACTAACATTACTGTAAGTGTGACATTAATTAAAGTGACATTACTTTAAAATAATGGAAGCAGTTACAGTGCTTATATTTTAAATTAGTAATCCATATGTATTTAATACCTGGAATAAAACGGTTCAGGTGGAGTGGAATGACTCCAGGAGGTAGAGCCACGGGCACACCTGTAGCAACACAGCTCACACACGCCTTTCTTCAGTGTCCCTGTCTTCACGTAGAGCGGAAAGTTATCTGGGTCTTGGATACACTGTGCGTGCTTCTGCTGTTCTTTCCATATCCGCTGGATCCGTTCATGGTCAGCAGAGGAACTCCCAGAGTGTCCTTCCCGGCGCACTGTCAAACAGATCGATCAGTGATCCAATTGATCTGGTCGTCTCCTCCAACCCCTGGTCATCCTCCGGCAGTGCAGTGCCAACTCCCTCCGGGTAATCACGAGCACTGACCGCCTTAGCTGAGATGTGTCCAGTCTTCTTTGCCACCAGCTCACTTTCCTTTGCATGGCGAAGAGCAGCCACATCCTCTGGATCCCACTGAAAGATGCACATGGACAGGCGTGCCATGAAGATCCCATAGAGCGGATGAGCCTCTGTCGTGACACCTGCAGCAAATCGCCGCATGAAATGCCAGATGTCAAAGCGCACTTCAAGCTCATCCCACTCCGAAAACAGGACCTTCACCCGAGACTGGCCATGCTGACGCAGCAATCTCTGTCCACGTACATCACTTTTGGGGCTGCCTCTCCTGCCTCCCGGTAGCGTTTCATCAGTCCAGCTGCCATGGAGTCCAGTCCATGTCCCTCTGCAGCTGTCAGCACAGAGACAAGGACTTGACCGTGTTCATTTCCCACATTTGTGCACCAGGCAGCTGTTCCTGAAGCAGCACCAGCAAGTTTCTTTGTGACCTTTGGGGAAAAATAAGGGTCAACAACTGTGTTCATTATGTATGTATACATATCCATATCTGGCAAATTTCTGGATGCAAACTGGGCTGTGATACCTTTTTGTAGAGTCCATCTTGAGAACACAGCCAAAGACGGATGTAATTTTGCCCTTGACCTCGTGCAGGCGCCCCAGAACATCCCTGGCGTACCACGGCTAACAACCACTTAGGTTTAGGTAGGGCAGGTAAAGGGAGGCTCAGCAAACACAGGAGGCTGCACAAGGGAGGACCTTGTGAATGGTTCACAGGCAGTCAGGTACTGCAGAACACGCTGTGTCCATGCCTCACTGTGTTGCTCCATCAGCTTCTTGTAAAGCTGAGTCACACTGTTGCCCAGTGTCCTCTCCCTCATCATCCTCAACACCCGGTTATCACATGAGTATCTAAGGAAACATCAGTATAATCATGCAAATTGTTTGGTTGGTTAAAAAAAGAACAAATAAAAGCGCCTAATAATGAATGATTGTCATTAAGAATTACCTGTATGTCAGCAAAGCTGGAAACTGACTGCGGTGGCCCATATCCAGCTGTCCTAAGATGTCCTCGGACCAGGCAGGATATTTCTTTTTGCAGCGTTTGCACTCCAGATACTCAGTGGCAAGGTCATACCACCGTCGATGTCCAAGACCTTGCGCACGGTGCGATAAAGTCCTGCCGCTGTTAGTCTGTGCTTAATACAGTCTGGGCGAACACAGACAAGGGGAAATAACCACATCTTCAGTGGCATCCATAAGAAAAGGGCCGACAGAAGAAGAGGTCGTGTGAGGCAGGCGGCTGAGTGTTAATTAAAGGGGTTGAGGAGGATACCACCAAAGCTTCAGCTGGGACACTAGTTCTGGCTTGCGGTTCGAAGGTTGGCCTTAAATAGTGTGTTCGGATCCACTCATGCTGGAAAGGTGGAAGATGATCTTTCCAGTGACCTGGAAGCTCAGCTGGTGGGTGATGATGTGGAAGATATGGTGTTTTTGCTGTTTCCACTGATGGAGATGGACCAGCACAGGCCTCTGAGTGAACAGTAACAAAAAACAATATAAGGATTGCTACATTTGATAGTAATATGCCATTAAATGAAGCAGTAATTTTGCACAAGTATTAATAATTATTAACAGTTAAGAAAATGGTACTAGTGTTAAGAAAGCAAGACGCAGTGCACACTTTATTGATGTAAGGAATATGGAATCAATAAAGCTCTTTGAAAATGAGATTAGATGGAATGAAGTAAGGAAAATGAGGAGCGATTAATTCAGTTTAAAGTAATGATGCCCACAGACATGACGCATGCACACAGATACAGTAAGGAAAAACTGTTCCACTAATCATTAGAACAATGAAACTCCATGATCCTGTCTGCTCAGGGGGAGCTAAAGAGTGAGTGAGTGAGAAGAGCAAGCGGTGTGAAAAAGTTATCCGGTGATTGATTAACAGCGGGTAAGTTCGGAAGCATAAATAAATACCCTGACACCTTTGGACATCCTTAAGGTTTTGAAGAAGTGCACTCAAATAATGCATCCCGCTTGAGGCATGATGTGACATAATTCTGTATTTTAAACAACAACAAAAAAATGTTTTGTGTGTTTTCAAAAAACATTCTTATAACATTTGGGTAACACTTTATAATAATGTTCAGTTAAGTCAAATCACTTATAAGTTATTAGTTGATGAATTTACAAACACTACTATACATTCATAAATGTTTAATAAGTAATATGCTAACATTTTATAAATGTTTTGTTAATTCAGTTATAAGTCATTTTTAATTATTACTTAATACATTCATAAATTATTATTAAGTGGTATCCTATACTGTACATCCATATATATATATAAGTCAGAGTTACTTTAGTCTGGTTGTCCATCATCCATAAACAAACTACAATTAGTCAAAATGCAGCTGCTAGAGTTCTTACTAGGTCAAGAAAAATATGATCATATTACACCAATTTTATCATCTCTACACTGGTTACCTATTACATTCTGTGTCAATTATAAAGTATTATTTACTGACCTATAAGTCCCTAAACAGTTAAGCTACTGTGTATTTAACTGATCTTCTATCGCACAATAATCCATCTCGCTCTTCAAGATAACAAAACTCTGGGATTCTGGTAATACCTAGGCTATCCTTCCTGATAATGCTCAGGGCTCAGACTCACTCTCAGTTTAAATCTAGATTAAAGGCATCTCTTTGTAAGCATTCACATAGCATCTCATAGCCTTGTACTCCAGATACATCAGTGCACATGATTGTCTCTGCTTAATGATTTGAACAGCAGCTACGCTAATTATTTTCCTGTTGTGTTTTATCTCGGGGCGCCCATCCCGAGGTAACTAGAAAATCACGTCAGCTCCAGCCTGGATTCAGCCTCTCACGAAGACTTCAGATGACCATCACCTGTGAAGAGACGACTCAACTCTACCACCAACAAACCCAATCATTATTAACAACATGTATTCTTTACTTCAATGACCCCATTGTTTCTGCCTTAAATTATTACATTGTTTATTAATAAATTTTTAGCTGACTGTGTGATTGATATTTTCTGAAATACATAACTTGGACAGTCTCCTCTGATAACAAATCACTCTAAATTGTAATGCATACGCATGCATTTTCTGTAAAGCTGCTTTGAGACGATATGTATTGTGAAAATTTAAAAGTGATGAATGGTTTACATTTTAGATTAGGGATGCAGAAAGCTTTGTAAATTATTTATTCATGTGTTTACACATCATTTATAACAGGTGTTGAACACTCAGTAGTGTGTACTCCAGTGCTGACTGGTGAGGGTATAGATCAATGTCTTCTCTGACACACATGGAGTCTTTAACGCTTTGCACTGGATATGAGCATCGTGGAAGGTGAAACTGGTTCCCATTATCACTGGATCAAAGGATTCATCATAACCCACCTGAATCCCCTGACTGTGAGACATTTATAAATGTTCATCCCCATAAATAAATTACCCTTCTTAAAAAAAGCTGTTTAAGCATTCTGCATGTTTGTGCTTTTGAGCACAGACAAAAACCCTGATCATTTACTAATGGTCTATTAATAATTTGTTCCAGATTAACCATTGTCAGAGACGATACTGAAACAAGTTTGACCTAAATACTTAAATAGTATAAATAGTGGATCAACTAATAACTCATCAATCATCTGCTATTGATCAGTTTGATTTATTTAATGATTTAAAAATGTTTTAACATCATTTACAGCACATTTGTATATGTTTGCAAACCACTTTTTAATAAGTTATATGGTAACACTTTACAATAAGGTTCATTAGTTAACATGAACTAATAATGAACTGCAATTAGAAAGCATTTAATGGTAACATTTTACAATAAGGTTGTATTAGTTACCATTAGTTAACGCATTAGTTAACATGAACTAACCATGAACAACACCTCTGTTCAGAATTAGTTAATCTTTGTTAACGTTAGTTAATAAATATACAGCTGTTCATGTTAGTTCACAGTGCATTACCTAATGTTAACAAGATTTTAATAATGCATTAGTAAATGTTGAAAT
This sequence comes from Gobiocypris rarus, assembly GCA_023029165.1. Classification (NCBI taxonomy): domain Eukaryota; kingdom Metazoa; phylum Chordata; class Actinopteri; order Cypriniformes; family Gobionidae; genus Gobiocypris; species Gobiocypris rarus. The sequence goes on from CM040923.1 coordinate 7,948,041, forward strand.
TAACATTAACAAACATAAATAAATGCTTCATAAGTGCAGTTCATCATTAGTTCATGTTAACTAATGTTAACTAATACAACCTTATTGTAAAGTGTTACCAGTTATATTTATATAGTCATGTTTATAGTAAATCATTAGTTCATCACTAAACCAATAATTTATAAGTGTCTTATAACATAATTAACAAAACATTTATAAATGGTTTGCATATTACTTATTAATAATTTATTATTGTATAGTTACATTTGTCATCATTCATTATTCTTCATTAACAAATAACATAAGTTACTTATAACTGAATGTGTTACCAATATTTGCATTTGTGTCATATGCCACACCTGTATTTAGCTGTGCTTCACATTTGTGATGCAGCAAATACCAGCTCCTCATCATCCTCATCATCTTCAGCAGTGGGAACAGAAGTGCCTGGAGCACAAATGTTAAAACTATTACAGTGAACAATACACAAAGACAAACGTATGTAAGATGGTGCTTACTTACCAGTAGTGAAAAGTTGCCTTTGGGCCAAACGTTTGGCTGGAGGTTCTGCTGCTGGAGGAGGTAAAGTGGACTGCAGTAATGGATCTGGAAACATGACAAGTTTGCCATAACGATAAATAAATATCATTAGAACTGCTGTATGGGAAATTCAAGATTCCCACTCACTACTCACAGGGTTTAACTGCAAAAATTCCCAGAGTTAATTTAACTCTACTCAGAGAACATATGGTCCCTCTCTACATAGAGTTAAAATAACTCTGAATCAGTGTTAAATTTAATGAGATAATTAAGAGATTAATTAAGTGATGATTTAGCATTAATGATGAACACCTGATGTTAAAGCAGAATCACTGAAGGACAGAGAAACACAGTAACTACAACTGACTTCAGCCACAGCCTTAGATGAAATCAACTGAAGATAAAGAAGACATTAAATCTCTGAAAATCTCAGCAGAGGAGGATTAAACAACTCCACAAACAGCATTACCAGCTTCATACATTACTGACCAGATTGACTTTATTTCTGTTAGATATCTACAGAAGCTCTAATTGAGAATTAACAGAGGTTTTTTTTGTTGTTGTTGATTTTGTGTTGAAAATCCTTTTTTATGTCACCATCAAGTTGATCAGTGTTTTCTTTAGTTGGGCAGTTTGTGACTTTTTAATGTAAGTGTTTCTCTGGCTGCTGTAAATGAGTTTGCTATGAAAAGCGAGAAAAGCGAGAGAAAACAAAATCATATGTTGTCAGCTGCTTGATGATAACAAAATGATCATTTACAGTGGCTTAATTCACAGAGTTTAATGAGCAAAATACTATTAACTTTGTTTCATTGTGATTTTAGAAAATATCCATCATTGTTTTAATCAAAAAAGCTTAATACTTTTTAAAACAGATTGTACACTAAGCACTTTGTCTCCCAAAAGCTTGTCTCACACATAGATCAAGAATCAGCCTATGAATCTCAATAATGGTGACATGCTTCATGCCACAATGCATTCTGGGAGCCATGGATGAGTTTTGCATGATGCACCCAGAATACATTGCAGCATGAAACATGTCACCATTGTTGAGATTCATAGGCTGATTCTTGATTTGTGTGTGTGAGAATAGCTCGCAGCAGTTAGAACTGTTTAGTGTGTGATGTGTCAGTAATCCAGAGAACAAAACAAATGTACACATTTTAAAGACCCTTCGGTTTATTTCATTGAAACACTGCTGAATATTCTGTAGAATCACAAGACTACAGTAATCAATGACTCTCAGGAGATCAGCAAATAAAGACACTATATGATGATAACAACTGTATTATCAACAACAAGTCAACATCAGTTGTCATCACCAATGTTATCTTGCTGTTCTCGTCATCCAGCAGCCAGAGAAACAATTATGTTAAAAAGTCAAGGGTCAAGAGCCCAACTAAAGCAAACACTGATCCCCATAATGGTGACTACAAACTTACCTATTATTTTCAATAAATAATCAGAGCTAAACCTCTGTTGATTCTCAATAAGAGCTTCTGTATATGTCTGACAGAAATAAAGTCAGTCTGGTCAGTAATATGTGAAGCTGGTAATGCTGTTTGTGGAGTTGTTTAATCCTCCTCTGATGATATTTAATGTCTTATTTTATCTTCAGTTGATTTCATATGAGGCTGTGGCTGAAGTCAGCTGTAGTTCTTGTGTTTTTCTGTCCTGCAGTGGTTCTGCTTGTTGACAGCAGGTGTTCATCATTAATGCTAAATCATCACTTAATTAATCACTTAACTATCTCATTAACTTTAACACTGATTCAGAGTTATTTTAACTCTATGTAGAGAGGACCATATGTTCTCTGAGTAGAGTTAATTTAACTCTGGGGATTTTGCTGTGTGGTGACATGATTTTCTCGCCAGCTGTGAAGGAGACAAATGTTTACCACGTGCCAACAGCGCTTTCACAGAGGCGGTCTGCTGTACACCAGTTCGGATGGCTGCAGGTGGAGCTGCAGAGGCACTGGAGGCTGCAGATGGAGGTACAGAGACACTGGCGGCTGCAGGTGGGACGTGCAGGCTGATGTACACTAGTGCCCACAGCAGAAGCCTGTCTTTTCAGGGCGTATGCCTTGAAAATGGCCATGTTGGTGTTGGGCCTGGCATCTGCCTTAACTAGGTACCTGATGAGGTCTTTTGCCTCCTTGCTCTGGTCCTCATAAACATCCTTCATGGACCGACCCTTGAAGTCACCAAACTCCACCATCAAGCAGCCCTGGTCTCCAGTTGCCCGGGCTTCTGCTTGCATTTCCTGCTTCCTCTTGTACTTCTCCACTTCTTCTGCCATCTCTCTAATATAAGAAGTGTACTGTAGGAATAGTTGTTTATTTTCAGATAATGGGTTTATCTGTGCTTTCTCAGTGGAAATGCTGAGCACCAAATAAACTGCATACCCCAGTGAGTTTTCAGGAGCCATCTAAATCTCTGGCCTGGTACTTCCCAAACTGAAGTTTGCAGTGAGCCAGTACTAAAACTGGTCACTGGGGTCTCCACCGTTTGTGCAGACATAAGTACTGGCCTCTGTCAGCACCTCCTCTTCGGTTTGGCCCTTCCAGACTCCACATTTTCAAAGCGCTTCGCCTCCGCCCGGCTCGCATGAGAGTCTGTTTGATGTTGGCGTTTGGCGAAAAACAGGGTATCGTACATTTTCTGAAATGAAAATCAGAAAGAGACTATTACCTCAAGAAATGGAACAGTACCTGTACGTTTAGTGTTTAACAATATATATATATATATATATATATATATATATATATATATATATATATATATATATATATATATATATATACATATATATATAGGTGCATGACAGATAGAGAGGTACACATACACAACTTCACAAACCAACAAACACTTCACATAATCACATCTAAAACCAAACCTCTGATGTTTTTGTTATGTATTTACAATGTTGTTTTTATTAAGTGTTTGTAACGACTTTATAACATGCTACACGTAAGAAAGAGACTATTACCTCTAGAAATCGACGATACCTGTACATTAAGTGTAACTATATATATATATATATATATATATATATATATATATATATATATATATATTAAGATGCATGACAGATAGAGAGGTACACATACACAATTTCACAGATCAACATACACTTCACATAATCACATGTGAAACCAAAACTTTATGTTTTTGTTAAGTATTTATAATGTTGTTTGGTTATAGCTGTCTCATTATGTCCTGTTCTAGATTTTTTTATTAAGTGTTTGTAACGACTTTATAACATGCTATACGTAAGAAAGAGACTATTACCTCTAGAAATTGAAGCGATACCTGTACATTAAGTGTATATATATATATATATATATATATATATATATATATATATATATATATATATATATATATATATATATATATATATTAAAATGCATGACATATAGAGAGGTTCACATACACAATTTTACAGACCAACACACACTTCACATAATCACATGTAAAACCAAAACTTTTATGTTTTTGCTTTGTATTTACAATGTTGTTTTGTTATATCTGTCTCATTATGTCCTGTCCTAGTAGCTAAAAAAACAAAAAAAACGTATGTGTAACGGCACTATAACATGCTACACGTAACCATATTACTGTGGTAATAAACTGGCCTGATGATGAGTTTTCTACAGAGGACATGATTCCTGATATTTAATAATGTAAAGTCGAATATGAAGTATGTAATTTTATGGGGATGCTGGTAATGATTCGGTGGGCCCAGGCTCTTGGATGTCACTAGTATTATTACCAAATAAGTAATTTTGTTTAATCATTATGTTTAATCATTGGGCCCAGAAGCAATGACTTTGCACACAATACACACCATAGATGACATCAATATAGCTTAATGGCCGATGATTTTAGCTTATCTGATTATTGGCGACATGTTTTGCTCTGTAGGCTATTTATCATATGAAAAGTTACAGGTTGACAGGAATAGTTGTTTATTTTCCAGATAATGGGTTTATCTGTGCTGTAAATGCTAGCACCAAATAAACTACATTGACAGTGAGTTTTCCAGGAGCCATCTAAATCTCTGGCCCTGGTACTATAAACAAATGATATTGCAAAATAACACAAGCGATCTATCATAGTCTTACCTATAGCAAAGATGACAATAATAACGGACTGTCAGCACCTCCTATTGGTCAAAAGTAAGCCAGAGGAGAGAAAGCGATTGGTCACAAGCCACGGAGCGAAAGCGATTGGTCAAAAAGTAAGCCACATGAGCGTATGCGATTTTCTGAAAAGTAAGCCACAAGCGAAAGCGACTTGGTCAAGAAAGTAAGCCACAGGAGAAACGTTTGGTCAAAAGTATATATATATATATATATATATATATATATATATATATATATATATATATATATATATATATATATACATATTGGCTCACGTGGGCTTACTTTGGGTACACATACACAACTTCACAAACCAACAAACACTTCACATAATCGATGCCAAACCTCTGATGTTTTGTTCCTGTGTTTTTATCACTGCTGTAAAATTTTATTAAGCAGGTAACGAGATTTGAACTCGGATGACTGGATTCAGAGTCCAGAGTGCTAACCATTACACCATGGAACCTTGGCGAGCTTCCTTTTCTCAAAGAGCAGCAGAGAGTTATAGTCAATCAGCCTAGAAGCTCCATACCAAAGATATATATAGGCTTTGCTTTTGAGCCATGTTTCACATACACAATTTCACAGATCAACATACACTTCACATAATCACATGTGAAACCAAAACTTTTATGTTTTTGTTAAGTATTTATAATGTTGTTTGGTTATAGCTGTCTCATTATGTCCTGTTCTAGATTTTTTATTAAGTGTTTGAACTTTATAACATGCTATACAAAGTCCAGAGTGCTATTACACCATGGAACCAACACGTCCTATATATATATATATATATATATATATATATATATATATATATATATATATATATATATATATATATTTGGACATATGGAGGTTCGACCATACACAATGGTTCCTCTGCCGACCGGGATCGAATCACAGGGACCTTTATGTTTTTGCTTTGTATTTACAACTGTTGTATTTGTTCGGGCAAAGGCTTGCCAGCGGATTTCTGTGAGACAGGCCAATCATAAAGAGCAATAAGGTACAGAGAGGACATGATTTGATGCGGCTCAGAGGACCGTTTAGGTCTGTGGCTTGGGCCCCAATTCCGACTCAGTTCCAGACAGCCAATTTCACGAATGCGACGACAGTTGCGCAACACCTCAGTTTGCTCCCACCCCGCCGCAAAAAAGCTACTAAGGTTCCACGAGATTTGAACTCGGATCACTGGATTCAAAGTCCAGAGTGCTCACCATTACACCATGGAACCAACACGTCCTACTTGCTGGCCGTCTGAGAGGAAGATAGCGATGAGGCTAGGTGGAACCAAGAAGAAAGGAGGTGGTGTTTGGACACTGGAGCCCCTCGACCAAAAGCACGCAGACATGGTTCCTCTGCGAAACCGGGATCGAACCAGGGACCTTTAGATCTTCAGTCTAACGCTCTCCCAACTGAGCTATTTCGGCCATGTCGGGCAAAAGGCTTGCCAGCAGGGATTTCTGTGAGACAGGCCATTCTTGTAAAACAAGCAGAAGCTGAAGGTCCCAGAGAGCAAAACAGTGGCCCGTACGGGGATCGAACCGCGACCTTGGCGTTATTAGCACCACGCTCTAACCAACTGAGCTAACCGGCCTCGCTTCAAAAGGTTTGTTGACCAATTTCTCAGAAATGTCCTGCTTACCCATGAACCTAATGAGGCTGAAGAGGTTAAATGCAGAAACATGGGCTCAAATCCGGGATTTGAACCGGGACCTCTCACACCCAAGCGAGAATCATACCCCTAGACCAACGAGCCAACTCAGATGCTCTACTGCTTGCTGCCTGGCTGCAAGCATTTATAAACTTTGGAAATCCGCTGCAGCACCTGCACACATGCTAGAGATCGGTCCTCAACGGTGTCTTTGAGGCGCTGGACACATTCTCTCTTTTGTAGAGGAATTAGCTCAAATGGTAGAGCGCTCGCTTAGCATGCGAGAGGTAGCGGGATCGATGCCCGCATTCTCCATGTGGGTTCCTGTGTTTTTAGGATCACTGCTATGGAAAATTTTGGCAAAAGCAGGTCCCACGAGATTTGAACTCGGATGACTGGATTCAGAGTCCAGAGTGCTAACCATTACACCATGGAACCTTGGCGGAGCTTCCTTTTCTCAAAGAGCAGCAGAGAGTTAAGTCAATCAGCCTAGAAGCTCCATACCAAAGAGCCAGCGAAGGCTTTGCTTTTTGAGCCCATGTTTCCCCAATTCCGACTCAGTTCCAGACAGCCAATTTCACAGGTAGCGACAGTTCGCAACACCTCAGTTTGCTCCCACCCGCCGCAAAAAGCTACTAAGGTTCCACCGAGATTTGAACTCGGATCACTGGATTCAAAGTCCAGAGTGCTCAGCATTACACCATGGAACCAACACGTCCTACTTGCTGGCCGTCTGAGAGGAAGATAGCGATGAGGCTAGGTGGAACCAAGAAGAAAGGAGGTGGTGTTTGGACACTGGAGCCCCTCGACCAAAAGCACGCAGACATGATTCCTCTGCCGAAACCCGGGGTCGAACCAGGGACCTTTAGATCTTCAGTCTAACGCTCTCCCAACTGAGCTATTTCAGCCATGTCGGGCAAAAGGCTTGCCAGCAGGGATTTCTGTGAGACAGGCCATTCTTGTAAAACGAGCAGAAGCTGAAGGTCCCAGAGAGCAAAACAGTGGCCCGTCTGCGGGATCGAACCAGCGACCTTGGCGTTATTAGCACCACGCTCTAACCAACTGAGCTAACCGGCCTCGCTTCAAAAAGGTTTGTTGACCAATTTCTCAGAAATGTCCTGCTTACCCATGAACCTAATGAGGCTGAAGAGGTTAAATGCAGAAACATGGGCTCGTCCGGGATTTGAACCCGGGACCTCTCGCACCCAAAGCGAGAATCATACCCCTAGACCAACGAGCCAACTCAGATGCTCTACTGCTTGCTGCCTGGCTGCAAGCATTGCCAAACTTAAATCCCGCTGCAGCACCTGCACACATGCTAGAGATCGGTCCTCAACGGTGTCTTTGAGGCGCTGGACACATTCTCTCTTTTGTAGAGGAATTAGCTCAAATGGTAGAGCGCTCGCTTAGCATGCGAGAGGTAGCGGGATCGATGCCCGCATTCTCCATGTGGGTTCCTGTGTTTTTAGGATCACTGCTATGGAAAATTTTGGCAAAGCAGGTCCCACCGAGATTTGAACTCGGATGACTGGATTCAGAGTCCAGAGTGCTAACCATTACACCATGGAACCTTGGCGGGAGCTTCCTTTTCTCAAAGAGCAGCAGAGAGTTAAGTCAATCAGCCTAGAAGCTCCATACCAAAGAGCCAGCGAAGGCTTTGCTTTTTGAGCCCATGTTTCCCCAATTCCGACTCAGTTCCAGACAGCCAATTTCACAGGTACGACGACAGTTGCGCAACACCTCAGTTTGCTCCCACCCCGCCGCAAAAAAGCTACTAAGGTTCCACCGAGATTTGAACTCGGATCACTGGATTCAAAGTCCAGAGTGCTCACCATTACACCATGGAACCAACACGTCCTACTTGCTGGCCGTCTGAGAGGAAGATAGCGATGAGGCTAGGTGGAACCAAGAAGAAAGGAGGTGGTGTTTGGACACTGGAGCCCCTCGACCAAAAGCACGCAGACATGGTTCCTCTGCGAAACCGGGATCGAACCAGGGACCTTTAGATCTTCAGTCTAACGCTCTCCCAACTGAGCTATTTCGGCCAGGTCGGGCAAAGGCTTGCCAGCAGGGATTTCTGTGAGACAGGCCATTCTTGTAAAACAAGCAGAAGCTGAAGGTCCCAGAGAGCAAAACAGTGGCCCGTCTGGGATCGAACCAGCGACCTTGGCGTTATTAGCACCACGCTCTAACCAACTGAGCTAACCGGCCTCGCTTCAAAAGGTTTGTTGACCAATTTCTCAGAAATGTCCTGCTTACCCATGAACCTAATGAGGCTGAAGAGGTTAAATGCAGAAACATGGGCTCATCCGGGATTTGAACCGGGACCTCTCGCACTTTTAAGCGAGAATCATACCCCTAGACCAACGAGCCAACTCAGATGCTCTACTGCTTGCTGCCTGGCTGCAAGCATTTATAAACTTTGGAAATCCGCTGCAGCACCTGCACACATGCTAGAGATCGGTCCTCAACGGTGTCTTTGAGCGCTGGACACATTCTCTCTTTTGTAGAGGAATTAGCTCAAATGGTAGGCGCTCGCTTTGCATGCGAGAGGTAGCGGGATCGATGCCGCATTCTCCATGTGGGTTCCTGTGTTTTTAGGAAATACTGCTGTGGAAAATTTTGGCAAAGCAGGTCCCACCGAGATTTGAAGTCGGATGACTGGATTCAGAGTCCAGAGTGCTAACCATTACACCATGGAACCTTGGCGGGAGCTTCCTTTTCTCAGAGCAACAGAGAGTTAAGTCAATCAGCCTAGAAGCTCCATACCAAAGAGCCAGCGAAGGCTTTGCTTTTGAGCCCATGTTTCCCCAATTCGACTCGGTTCCAGACAGCCAATTTCACAGGTGCAGCGACAGTTGCGCAACACCTCAGTTTGCTCCCACCCGCGCCAAAAAAGCTACTAAGGTTCCACGAGATTTGAACTCGGATCACTGGATTCAAAGTCCAGAGTGCTCACCATTACACCATGGAACCAACACGTCCTACTTGCTGGCCGTCTGAGAGGAAGATAGCGATGAGGCTAGGTGGAACCAAGAAGAAAGGAGGTGGTGTTTGGACACTGGAGCCCCTCGACCAAAAGCACGCAGACATGGTTCCTCTGCCGAAACCGGGATCGAACCAGGGACCTTTAGATCTTCAGTCTAACGCTCTCCCAACTGAGCTATTTCGGCCAGGTCGGGCAAAGGCTTGCCAGCAGGGATTTCTGTGAGACAGGCCATTCTTGTAAAACGAGCAGAAGCTGAATGGTCCCAGAGAGCAAAACAGTGGCCCGTACGGGGATCGAACCCGCGACCTTGGCGTTATTAGCACCACGCTCTAACCAACTGAGCTAACCGGCCTCGCTTCAAAAAGGTTTGTTGACCAATTTCTCAGAAATGTCCTGCTTACCCATGAACCTAATGAGGCTGAAGAGGTTAAATGCAGAAACATGGGCTCGTCCGGGATTTGAACCGGGGCGTCTCGCACTTTTAAGCGAGAATAATACCCTAGACCAACGAGCCAACTCAGATGCTCTACTGCTTGCTGCCTGGGTGCAAGCATTGCCAAACTTTAAATCCGCTGCAGCACCTGCACACATGCTAGAGATCGGTCCTCAACGGTGTCTTTGAGAGCGCTGGACACATTCTCTCTTTTGTAGAGGGGAATTAGCTCAAATGGTAGGCGCTCGCTGCAAAAGAAGGGCCCAATCTTTCCGCCCACGCATAGCGAAAATGGCGCATAAAGGGAATCGTCAACAATTTTCCCTTTAACATTATTCGGGCTATACTTATGTGCGTTATGGAGGAGTTTTAGTTACATGTGAAACAAAACACCCTCCGCAGGTTGGACTCGAACCCATGGTCTGCGTGCCAAAGTATCCAAGTGTGCAATCATATGCTGCGCCTATATTTAGTTATCTATGACATAACCCTTTTCACAGACTGTGATGACGCGTTTTAACGGTAATCAATCAGTATCGTAAATCCTGCAAAGTTTTTTGTATTTTTCATTTTTTTTCTTATGTATGTACATTTATAACACTAATTCTTTGTATTGTATTACTTTTGCATTAAATTACAAAAAAAAAGTTATGGGAGTGATAGTAAAAATTAACATATTTCCCTTTTCACTGTCGTTATCAATCCCACTCTATTTTCCCCTCTTTTTGAAAGTTGTGAAATCACTATTGTGGCGTTTTTCTTTTGCTATTTGAGCAAATGGGCACACAAAAATATTTTTTAATGTTCTCTCATTCACAGAAGTTAACCAAAATATGACGACTTCCGCTCTGAGAAACCGGAAATGTGAAAAGGGTCTATTGATTGATATTTATTTGGTGTATATGATTAAAAAAAAGAAGAAAAAAAAGCATTTTACATGTTTATGGTTAAATAAAATTAATTTAAAAAATTGTGTGTGTGATTTGATTGATATGATTTATCAGATGTAATTTATCTAATAAAAAAAACACTTCAAATGTAAAATGTTTTATTAAAATGAGCAAATATACATACAAATATTAAAATGAGTACACACACACACACACACACACACACACACACACACAAATATATAAAATATATATTGTAAAATATATATTGTAAAATATATATTGTATAATATAAAAAGTGGGCACATGTAATATATACAAAATATATACAGGAAAGTGTTTATTGAGGAGGTGGAGTTTGGCGTTTATTTTGCTGTCGCTGTTCTGCCAGCCAGTCATCTAAAGATTGTCCACCCGAGGCACGCAAGCAAAATGTGGCATTTCCATATCGGCTATGGCCAAACTCCTTAGTTTTGGGCTGTCCACATTTGCTGCACATGTTAAAAGTCACCCCTCGCACATACTTCCTCTTATGGACTCCGCTTTCCTCCTCCTGGGCCCGCGCCTGTTCCTCTGGGTGTAACAGGACACAGGAGCAGCAGACACATGAGCAGCAGACACAGGAGCAGCAGACACAGGAGCAGCAGACACAGGAGCAGACACAGGAGCAGCAGACACAGCAGCAGACACAGGAGCAGGCAGAGCTGGGCCTGCACCGGATGTCAAGGCACTAGAAGACTGAATCACCATCGACACAGTCATGTCTGGGTTAAAGACTAGTCTGCCCAGCAATGACCCAGGTGCTAAAATGGGCTGCACAACTCCTGATGTTGTGGGGCAGGTGCGATAGGACACTCCTGGAGGCGGCAGCGGGCGTCGACCTGGTCGCAGAATAGGTGCCTGTCCTTCTTGATTTGCGGAAAGACAAATTTATGTTTTGGGCCTGAGGTTGATGGTGCTTCATCCAGTTTCTCCCTCGGTGGAGGAAGCTGCGTAACAGCCACAGCAATTGGATCAGGTGGAGTCAGTCCCTGAGCGAGGACACTCATTTCCTGATTCTTCTGCCGTTGAAACCTGAAAATAAATTACTTATTATAAATATGTTTAGAAGTATTCAGTTAATTTGAAGCAAATAATGTGCCTTACTTACCACTGAATGAGTGTCCTCTGGTTTAGCTCAAACAGCTGGATCATTGTTTCATCCATCAGCCTGCGACTATTAAGCACCAGCTCTCGGATGTGGTGGTAATCTGAGAGGATTTTAGACCACCTGGGAGTGCAAACTCCAGCCTTCTTGGTTGGCGACTTGTGTAAAGCACACAGCTTTATACAAATGGCCTCAACCAAGCGACTGGTGCTGGGCCACTGTGCTGGACCCCCAGGATGTCCAATCAGACAACGTTTAACACTTTCCACACCCGGTGTGACACCGGACCGCTTTGGTGCCTTAAAGCGCCCATGTGTTGTGGAGGAAATTCATTTTTTACCAGGTCTAAAGCTGTGTTACAGTAGGCCTCACTAGGCCTCAGTTAGTAGGACAGGCCTTGGCTGTGCATCAGAAAAGCAAGGTCAGTCGCCCATAAAAAACATCAAAACAATGGAGATAACATGGGAAAGCAGGAGAAGTTATATTTGTTGTGTGGGAAAACCGGTGTGAAGCGCTGGGAAACTGTCATGAAAGTGTTATATAGTAGCTTTTTAGAAAATCAGAAAGGAGAAAACTGGTGTGAAGCGCTGGGAAACTGTCATGAAAGTGTTATATAGTAGCTTTTTAAAAAAATCAGAAAGCCTGGGACTTTCCACAAGTAAATATGATATGTGACAAAGTTTGCGTATAATTGTGGCGAAACTATAAGGTGGAGCAAAAAAGAAAAGATACCTGGAAGGCGCTAATTGGATAAAGAATGATAAGAAAAGAGTATAAGAAATTATGTTTTACCATGAAAGAGTCAGATGAACAGCTGCATCTCACTTTGTTGTTCTTGCAATAAAGTTTATTTTTCCTGAGACCTGGAACTTCGACTCTGAGAGATTTTCTTTGATACATTGAAGACAACTGAGACATAGAATTTGCCACGACATAATTGGCGGAGCCAGCCAGGAGCGGGACGGGGCTTGGCGGGACCCACGGTAGCCTGCTGGCGAGAGGCCTCACAAAACAAAAAGGCGCCATATAAATACAAGGTAAGCAAATTTGCTTATATTTTGTTTTGTGTGGTCCCTGTGAGCTGCTGCCTGAGGTAACTGCCTATTGCCTTACCAAACGAACCTCAAATTGCTTATTGTTAAATAAATGATTGAATGTATAATCATATTGACAGGATTAAAAGAGGGTAATTTCCAGGTCTAGGAATAGCGCATGCGTAGTTAAACGCAAAGAAGTTGCGTGTTTGCCTGAGTGGGGCACTTATAGAAGTTAAACGCAAAGAAGTTGCGTGTTTGCCTGAGTGGGGCACTTATAGAAGTTAAAGCAAAGAAGTTGCGTGTTTGCCTGAGTGGGGCACTTATAGAAGTTAAACGCAAAGAAGTTGCGTGTTTGCCTGAGTGGGGCACATATAGAAGTTAAACGCAAAGAAGTTGCGTGTTTGCCTGAGTGGGGCACATATAGAAGTTAAACGCAAAGAAGTTGCGTGTTTGCCTGAGTGGGGCACATATAGAAGTTAAACGCAAAGAAGTTGCGTGTTTGCCTGAGTGGGGCATTATTTATTAGAACAGTATACTGTGTGTCTGTCTGTCCGTCTGTCTAAAGAAGGAGCATCTGTGTATGTATGTGTGTCTGTGAGGATGCGCTTGTCTGGGAAGTGATCCAAGTTTGGCTAAGTGACAGATAAGAAGCGCTGAGTTGTCAAAATAAAGAGCTTTGCAGAGAGTGAAGCAGACCCGGGGGAGAAACAGATAAAGTGTATATTTTCTTGTATATTGATTGTAAATATTATAAAGAAAAAGAGCAAAAGTGTCTAACTGCTTTGTTATAATTGTACTAATTGCTTTGTACATAAGCTGAGGTGTTGTAAAGGATAAATGACAGAGCGGGCTTGTGTGCCGTGGAAAAGAATTGTTCCAATCACAGTAGAAGAGCAAGGGCTAGGAAGAGACAGTACTGTGTGGAATAAAATATATTTGTTTGCCCCAGTGGGAGCGCGCCATTGTTCAAGGCTGCTGGGAAGGCAAAAGGGGAAGCAGATTGAACAATTGCTACAGACAGACCAAGCCATATTATCAGTATTTGCAACTGCTGGTGTTGAGTCACAAATAAAAGAAGGACAAACTGTTGTATTGGCTTTTAGTGTACCATATTGGAGACCTAAATTAAACAGAGAAAAAGGAGAAATCGCTTTGGCCCCCACTAAATTATTACATACAAATTGGCAATACGCCACTGCATGGTATCCATTGAATTAAAGACTCAGTAATTACAGATGAATAATACAACCCAACAGGAAAAGCAAAAGGGGATAAATTCTGTAGGAATTGCTGTAAAGACTAAAAATATTCCCCGAAACTGGCTCTGTCGCTTGGTTGGACATTTTCCAGACTGCAAGCGCTGTGATCCAGATAGAGAGACACAACCACTGATAAGCAAAAAATAAAAGTTATTGAGTTTGTACTTCTTTTGATTACCCAACACCAGTGAAAAAGCTGCAAGTTTGAAAGTGTGTGAGTGAAAGCCCGGGTGTGTGAGTGGAGCGTGTGCATGTGTGCATATGTAGGTACATGACTGCGCAGTAAAGTGAAAAGCAAGAGTGAATATTGGGAATACTGAAGCATTAAAGGGAGGAAGTGTGGGTGTGCGTGCAGCAGAACTTTGTTGTTTTCCAGCATGTGGACAAGGCTTAGCGCTGAAAGGGAAAGATATAGAAGAAGAGATAGAGGATATAGGGAGTATTTAAAATACAAGGAAGCATTAATTGAATCCAAAGGAATTAAGAAGCATTTTTGGCTGGAAGATGAATATGTGAATGCGAAAGGAGAGAAAGAGGTCTTAACGGAAGAAAAGAAAGATGAGCTCTTGAAGAGTCTCACTAAAATTACAAATCTGAATCAAATTGAAGATAAGTGGCCTCTGATAGATTGGCGTGAAAAAGTCAAGGAACACATAAACCTGAAAAATTTAAGATCACATTTGGACAGAGTTTGTTTCCCAAGAGTGACTCTTTTGGAATCATTGCTGACGGCAGTGGAACTGCAGCTGCCCCCACTATCCGTACCATACTTAAAGCGAAACGTGGGACTACGTTGGCCACAGGATTTAGGAGGGGCAACCATACTTAGAAACATCTATATTATAGTGAGTCCCTGTGTAAGACCGGAGCAGTGGGAAAGTCGAATGCTTTGTGTGCATAAGAGAAGGGGAGGAGTCAGACCACTCCCCATTACAAGTTGGACGCTTGACAAATTAGCTGTGTCAGTGGTATTCAAAAACAACCCAGAACACATACACCACCTGTGGGTAGAAATACGCAAGAGTAAGAGGGAAGCAGAAAAGCAGTTAGAATTACAAGAGGATGGAAGCCAAGAAAGAGAAGAACAGGAAGAAGAGGGGGAGTAGGGGAAAAAGAATTTTAAAACAACAAGAGAGGGAGGCCCTGGTTAAAGTGTTTGAGCCATTGGATTTTATAAAATTCACAAAAAGTGAATTACAGATTTCAATCACTATAGTAGGAGGCTTTGATGTTAAATTAACCCCATGTCTCACTTATTCATATTGGACAGGAGGAATAACATTAACGAGTCGGAGGGTTGATGAGAACGAGCTCTGGAGTTTTGAACTGATCTGCCTGGGAGAGGACATTCTTTGGAAACGCAACAACAACAATTGGCTAGGATTGGAAGACGTGTCATCGAAGCCATTGACTGAGGTACAAATAAGAGCAGTCTTAAAATACATACGAAGCCCTAAAGCCAAGAGGCTGTTGTTCTAAAAATAACAATAATAGTAATAAAATTAGAGCACCTGACAAAAAAAAAAAAAAAAAAAAAAAAAAAAAAAAAGTTTGGAAATACTGAACAGGCAATTCATATAGCAAACAAAACTTTAATACAAAAAATCCAAACCTTTTTGGAAGAAATAAAAATAAAAAAGGTAACCTTGAGACGATGGCTTCGGTGTCACAAGATCTAGAAACCCCTGTAGAGCGAATAGTAACAGAATACCCAATATGTAGGGATACTATTAGAAACTTATCCAAAAAGTGGGAAAGAAGGACCAAAAAATTAAACACAAAGTGGCCAGCAGAGGGAACATTTGATTTGCCCATGTGTAAAGAAATGGAAGCATTGATAAAGAATCATAAGGCCCAGGATAAGACAAAAAAGAGGGAGGAAAAAAGGATGAAGGAACAGGAAGTGCTAAAGCTGTTTAAGGATTGGGGAATAAGAATGATAAAAGAAAGAAGGGGTGGGATAAAAGATAGTGGGAAAAATGTAGTGAGAGAGGAAAGACCACCCCCATATGCACCACCATGTGGTTCAGTAGCTGCTAAACAACTGCCACTAGTGGATGCACAGCTACACGTGACAGGAAAGGTGGATTTCGAAAAAGAACAGCAGGAAGTGGAAGTATGGGAGGAGCAGACAGAACTTCATTACAGGGGTGATGGGCGGCAAACTAATGAACGGTCCTTAAACAGAAGAGCAGGAACACCAACAAGGCTGAGTGATATCTCTATAGTAAGCACCCATGATAGGGAAGGAGGTTATCCGAACCAGCCCACTGAAAAGCAGGACAGGAAAAGAACCCCATCACCACCATGCAAAGAAAGGGATAGGAAAGAATGGAGCACCACAGAACATGTGACTGAGAACCCGTATCGATATGCAGACCAAGCACTAAAACAGCTTGTGAAAGAAACCATGGTTAATGAAGTGGAAGAGCTGTTACAAGCAGCAGCTGAAGAAGGCCTGGTGGGGGAGCTGGACCAAATAAGAGAAGAAACTGAGAAGGTAAGGAGGCAAATAAGCCAAGATACTCAAGATCTGAGAAGGAGCTTAAGTAGAATGAATGAATGTGGACGATCCAACAGACGATCTCTCTCAAGCAGTCCTCGAGAATACAAGCATGTTTCAGGAACTCTTGTGATGGAAGAGGCAAAGCCCAGACTGCGCTGGCAGAGAGGTGGAACCCTAAGAAGCAGGCCATCAAGTGTCGCAGTGGGACAAAGAGAGAGTGCAGCAGAGAACCAGCACGAAGAAACTATGCAATGCCCAATCCTAATCAAGGGGCAACAAGGAGAATATGTGCCATGGGCAGGACAGGATCTGGAGGGCTTGATAGCCCGCCTACCAGACATACACGAAGGGGCAGGAAAGTGGATCAAGCAGGTGGAGGAAGAGACAATGGGAAAGATCCTGGCTGTTGGAGATGTCAAGGCTCTACTGGCAAGGAGTGTGGGAGGAGCTAAAACGAATGAAATCCTGGAGGAAGCACATCTTCATGCGGCAGTGGCCCAAACTGGGCTTGATGCCCTCCCACTTGACAGATGCCGTGCCCAGATGTGGAAAGCACTTAGAAGAATGTACCCCACACAAATGGACCCAAAGCTTCTGAAAGGAGAACCAATGGGGGAAGCAGAGAACCCCACAACTTATGTACAGCGACAATTAAGAAGATGGAAGCAGGATCTGGAAAGAGATCCAGAACAAGATCCAGTAATGACTGCGTTGTTCAGAAATGCCATAGTAGAAGCAATGCCACCAACAGTTAAAGCAAAACTGGAGGATGTGGTGGGCCTCAACTCCAAGACATCAAAAGAGTTCTGCGACCATGTAGCACATTCTGTGGAGCAGTATCGGAAGAGTGAGCAGAAACTGAAGAATCAAGAAAGAGAACTCCAAAGAAGGTTGGCGCAACTCCAACTTGAGGAATTGACAACAAAGAAGAAGAGAGTTCAGGCAGCACTAAGAGACAATGAAGACTCAGCAGTAATGGCAACAGTGAACGCAGTCGGTGCAACTGCACAGACGCCAGCGACACCTGCAGATGATGACAACAGCTCAGAGTGCAGTAAAAGCATCGGCTGTGCCACTGATGGCACCTGCCCAGCTCATGACGCCAGTGCAAAACATAGCGATGGCACCAGCACCTGTGCCCTCGATGGCACCTGCCCAGTTGATGACACCAGCACCTGTGCATCAGAGTGCAGCACCAACCAACATACAACAACAACCAAATGCACCAATAGTCATCTATATGCCAGAACAGAGGAACAATGGAAATAACCTACAACAACGTGGAAGAGGAAGAGGAAGACAAAATAACAACTATCAACAGAGAATTAACCTTCCTTCGGGAGTCTGCTGGGGATGTAACCAGCCTGGTCACGTTAAGAGGAACTGTCCCACAAACCCATGGCCGTCAGAAATGCAGCAGATGAACCAAACACAGCCAGCATGGCACCAGAACCCACCAGCCCAAGTTCAGGGACCAGTCAATCCATGGCGTGGTCCGGACATGGGATACTAGGGCTGCCCAGAGAATCCTATGGGGAGGGGTCAGCTACCAGTGATATCTTACAATGCTGACCAAGAACCAATGCTGCAGGTTAAAGTAGAGGACAAAATGATACCGATGATGCTTGATACGGAGCCACTTTCAGTTGTTTAAGTCCAAAATATGCCTCTCACCTCCCCAAATCTGGAAAATATGTTAAGACAGTAGGATTCTCGGGACAAGCGCAGCTAATTCCAATGACGGCTCCAGTCAACATAAAAGTAAAAGACTCTGAAGTAAGAATTCCAATTTTAATATCAGAACAAACACCAGTCAACCTGCTAGGAAGAGATGCTATATGCAAGCTAAACCTGCAAATTTGGTGCTCCCCTGAAGGAATATATATTGACAACACAGCAATAAAACAAATGAACCTAATACAAAGCAGCAACCCAGAAGAATCACAAGCAAATGTGTTTTGGATAGGGACTTGGGAAAAGAAGTAAAAAAGACATTAAATAAGTGGGGGAAATATATAAAAGAACAACTTAGAAGCGCAGAAGAACCAAAAACTGAGTTTCATTGTACAATGATTTATGACTCAACACAAGACCCTAAAATAGAAGAAGACTGGTTAAGGCAAACAGAACAACAAAAGATACCACTGGTTTCAGAATATATAATAGTGGGACCAATGGGTGCAGCACTACAGATAGAGGAATGTGATTTTACAAGAGAATGGTTTAGAGTAGAAGAATCAACCCCACATGTCACTTTATATGTAAAAGAAGGAAAACAGGCTAGAGACTTAGGGCCAATGATGAAAAAAGCCAAGGAAAAAGAATGGGAGGCCACAGAGAATCCTTTCATTTTTCAAACACCAGATGTAACACACTTGAAAATTTTGTGCTGTACAACAATGGAGGGTACACCAAAAATGGTGGTAGAAGCAGTGGACATTACTGTAGAAGAGAAAGGTGTGAAATCGAAATTTGAAGAACTGATGTATGAAATGGAACAGAGAGTCCCATCGGAATTATGGGCAAAGCATGACACAGATGTAGGGTTAGTAAAATCTGCAAGTGCAATCAGGGTTAGAATTAAGCCAGGAGCTGTGTTACCCAGAAAACAGCAGTATCCCCTAAAAACAGAGGCAGTGGAAGGCATTAAAAAAACGATAGAAGGGTTGGCAAGAGCAGGAGTATTGATTGAAACAAACAGCTGTTGTAACACACCTATTCTACCTGTTGAAAAAGCAAATAAGACTAAATGGAGATTGGTGCATGACCTAAGGGCAGTGAATGAAGTAGTAGAAGACTGGCCAGCTGAAGTTCCAAATCCTCATACACTGTTGACAAATGTTCCACCTGCTGCTAACTATTTTACTGTCATTGATCTCACATCAGCTTTCTTCAGCATACCATTGGCGGAAGAGAGCAGATACCTTTTTTCCTTCACCTACCAAGGTAAAAAATATACTTACACACGAATGCCACAGGGATTCAAGCATTCACCGCATGTATTTAACCAAATGTTAAAAATGGATTTGGAAGACCTGAGACTGGACAGCACATTGATACAATACGTGGATGACTTGTTAATCTGCTCAGCAACTTTAGAGCAATGTCATCAAGACTCAATAAAGGTGCTTACCAAGTTAGCAGAAGGAGGCCACAAAGCCTCAAAAGAAAAATTACAATATTGCTTGCCACAGGTTGAATACCTGGGGAGAATTATTGCGCACAAAACAAAGTCAATTTCTCCCAGTCAATTGGAAGGCATAAGTAAGGCACCACAACCCCAGACGGTAGGACAAATGATGACATTTTTGGGAATGACAGGATTTAGTGCAGATTGGATAGAAGACTATGCTGTAAAAACAGCTCCTCTAAGAGCCTTAATGAAACAAACGGGTCAGCAAAATCTCAGAGGACGACTAACCTGGGATGCTGAAGCCCTTGTAGCCTTTGAGACACTGAAAAAGGAGCTGCAAACAGCTCCCACATTGGCCACACCAAATTATGAAAAGCCTTTCCATTTATATGTAGCTAACAGAAAAGATGGATTTGCATCTGCTGTTTTGATGCAGGAAACATGCAGTGGAAGGAAAAAGCAACCAATTGCTTATTATAGTACAAAATTGGATAGTGTGGCACAAGGTTACCCACCTTGCTATCAACAGGGAGTTGCTGCTGTATATTTTGGATATGACAAAGCATCTTCTGTGACAATGGGCTATCCAGTCATTATATACACACACCACAAAGTGGCTGAATTGTTAGAGAGAGGAAGATTTGTACTAACCCAAGCAAGATGCTTAACTTACTCTGCCTTATTAACTTATCCAGATGTCACCATAAAGAGATGCACAACAGTAAACCCAGCAAGTTACATTCCTCTAGCAGATGAGGAAAACCCCATGAATGTATAACGGACTCTCTGGCATTCACACGCTTAAGACCAGACTTAGAGTCCACCCCAATTGTGGATGCGGAAATTGATTACTTTGTTGATGGCTCATGCTCGAGACCATTTGGGGAATCATGCTGGTTTTGCTGTAATTAAAAGGGAGGGTGACTCTTTCATTCCAGTTTTGCTGCAGCATTGTGAGCAACCATGCTCAGCACAATTGGCAGAATTGAGAGCCCTAACTGAGGCATGCCTGCTAGCAAGAAATCAGTCTGCTAATATTTATACTGACTCAGCATATGCTCATGGAGTATGCCATCTATTTGGAGCCGTTTGGAAGCAAAGAGGATTCAAAAGAGTGATGGAACTCAATCCAACATGGAGACCAAATTATCAAATTGATTTCAGCAATGATGTATCCTACCAAATTGGCTATTGTTAAATGTCAGGCTCACAAAAAGGGCAATGACTTCGTAATTAAAGGCAACAACGCTGCTGATTTACATGCTAAACAGGCTTCAGGGTGCCAACTTGCTGTAATGGCGCCCTCATTTTTGATTCAGCCCATTCCTACTCTGGATAGCATAAAAGACATGCAGAATAGAGCAACGCCCTATGAACTGACTTTATGGCAGCAAAGGGGGGCAACAAGAGATGTCAATGGAATTTACAGATCCCATGAGGGATTTATGATAGCCCCAAATCAATTACTGACAATCTTGATACCAGATGCGCATGGATTTGACCATTGCGCAAGGGGGGAAGTTATGAGAAAAATCAAACGACAAGGATTCTGGTCACCATACTTACAACAACGAGTTGATGAATTCTTAAGTGAATGTGAAATTTGTGCCCAAAACAATGTTAGAAAAGGAACATCAACACCGATAGGTTCAATTCCAGTACCAGAAGGACCCTTCAAACATTTAGTACTAGATTATGTTGACATGATAAAATCAATAAGAGGGAAGCGATACATGTTGGTAGTCATTGATCGATTTAGTAGGTGGGTGGAGGCGGAGCCTTCAAAAGATCAGGGAGCTCAGACAGTCATCAAGTTTCTGACCAGAGAAGTTATTCCAAGGTTTGGCATACCTTCCCAAATTAGTTCTGACAATGGCTCAGCATTTATCCAGAGAGCAGTAAAGACAGTTATTCAACAACTAAGGATAAAGCAAAGACTAGGCTGTATTTATCATCCTCAGTCACAAGGACTGGTTGAACGCGTGAACGGGACGCTTAAGGCCAAACTCAACAAAATTTGCGCCGACACCAAACTTAACTGGGTCGAGGCGCTGCCCCTGGCCCTTATGAGCTATCGAATGCAGACAAACAGAACGACTAATTTGACTCCACATGAGATGCTAACGGGAAGACCTATGCCTGTACCGCATTTAAGAGGACCATATGAAGGACCGCCCCTAGAGCAGCTCCAGAATGAACTTAGAATGAAAAATCTATGAGCAGGAACAGAGCAGAGGGACTAGGGAGGAAGATGCACCTCCTTGCCCGGTAGTTCCAGGAGACCAGGTTTACCTGAGAGTCTTTAGAAGAAGGTGGAATGAACCAAGACGAGAAGGACCTTATACGGTAGTAAGAGCAACCCCAACAACAATACAGGTAGAAGGTAGCACTACATGGTATCACCTGAACCATTGCACCAGAGTACCGAGACTGAGGCAAGCAAGAAGGGATGAGCAAGCGGTTGATACAGAGAGTGATGGGGAGGAGGTAGAGCAAGATGACCAAGAAAGACATGGAGTAGGTACAGTGCCTGCCGGAGAAAGTAATGACGTTAATGAACCTCATTCTAGGGTTGCTGAAAGATCTGAAGAAAGAGATGAAATGCAGGCACAAGATGGGTTACCTCTTCCAGTGGAAACAGAACAGGAAGGTGACAGAGACTCTGACACTGTTCACGCTGCTGATACACTTGCTGCAGTGCCTTCCTCAGGACCAGAGCTCCCAGGGAGATCCTCTCCAGAACCAGGACCATCAACAGACAAAACACGAAGGTATGAGGAATTCTCCACGCCCAACCTCCAAGATATTGACTTCCCAGACATTGACGTCCCAGAAACCAACCTTGGAGACATTGACATACCAGACCTTGACTGGAGCGCACCATCTTAATGTGACTGAGCAAGAACAAGGTACTGTCGCACACAGACACATTAAGAAGAGATCTTGGGAGTGGGCTAGATTCACGGATGATAATAACACAGAAGTAGAATATGATAGTGATGTAGACTTGGGACAAGAAAAATTGTTGGACATTGCGCATCATAACGAGTGGTACAAATGGGCAGAATACACTGCTAAGCAGGTAAACAAGAACACTTGTATGTTATGTGCACCATCACCATTACAGAAGCTAACGGTACTACCCAACCAGTATGATAATGTACACTGTGCAAAATTCTACTCAAGGTACTGTAACATGACTAAGAAAAATGTTCCACATTGCCCAGCAGAATGTCTAACTATGCTTGGAAATTCATACTATCAGAAATATTATTACCAAACTGGGTGGGGGGATGAATGTCAAAAATTAGATGTAAGAATAGATCCGCGGAAGAGAGAAACACCCCAAAACTATGTAATGGATTCAACGCTAGAATTTGAGTGCTTTAACAAAACTGAAGGATACATAAATGTTGGAAGATTTAGGGGAAGGTGCTCTATCATCTGGCATCTAGATAAAAATATGTATAGTGATCCGGATGTGTACAAGTCCACTAGCATAATATATGCAACAGCCACTGTGAATAGTAAAATGAAAGTGATCCAGGCTCATGAGAACTGTAACGATGCAACCTTACAATTTCCATTGATAGAACCTTTGGAAGACCAAAGCGAGGCAGTGGCTGACTATTTTTGGATTTGTGGAGGAAGGAAGTTAAGAGCCATTCTACCAGAAGGATGGAAGGGTTTATGCATTAGGGTAAGACTGGCTCAGGAAGAGGGAATAATAGATTGGGGACTGAATGAGGAAAAGATATCTGAGCAACATGACAAGCCCCCTGTTAAACAACGTAGAACAAAGAGAGCATACGAACCAGACCCTAATGTAAAAATTGATTCAGTTGGACAGCCAAGGGGGATACCTCATGAATATAAAGCAAGAGATGAGATAGCCTCAGGATTTGAATCCATATTTGTATGGATAACACCAAATAAGAATGCGGAGTGGATAAACTACATATACTACAATCAGCAGAGATTTATTAATCACACTGACCAAGCTCTAGATGCGTTAGGACATCAACTCAAACATACAAGTAAGATGACATGGCAAAACAGGCAAGCATTGAATTGGTTATTGGCCGAAAAAGGAGGTGTCTGTGTGATGTTTGGAGCTGACTGTTGTACTTTTATTCCAAATAATACAGCTCCAGATGGATCATTTACTAGAGCCATGAAGAAGTTGAAGGCGCTCAGACAAGAAGTTGCTGAAAATGCAGGCAGCCAAAGAAAAGTGGGAGAATGGTTTGATTCACTATTTGGTTCCTGGAAAGACTGGTTGATAAAGGTGGGAATAATGTTGGCGATAGCACTTGGCATTTTTGCTGTGTTGTTTTGTTGTGTTGTGCCCTTTCTTAGATCAATGATGGCCAGTGCTGCTGCCAAGCAGATGATCAATATATCTGTGAAAAGATCAGGAGTGGACATTGGTACCAATTCTGGAGTGTACCCAATAGGCCCGGGGATGGATGAACTAGATGAGTTTCTGTAAAAACCTGAAGGTGAAGTAAGGGAAGGGGTGCTATATTGTTTCATTTTTATTTTCTTTTAAACTATGTTTTTAAAGAGCAAGGGAGATTAGCCCCACTGTGTATTTTGATTTGGGTAAAATAGAAAGCATTTTAGAAAAATGGGTAGAATAGGGAGAAGAACAAGGAGGGGTTTTTGTTTGTTATTTTTAAAAGAAGAAGCCCCCTTCCCACACTATGTATTTTTAAGATCATTCATTATTTTTACTTATTATTATTATACTTAACTATGACTGAGAGGGGACGACTGAGGGTCTGAAGCAGGTCATTATCCGTGGTACGAGAGATAATGCAACCAGATTTAAAGGAATGATTTGAAAGGATCTTATAATCTGTATTCATTAAAAAAAAAAAAAAAAAAAAAAAAAAAAAAAAAAAAAGAGTTTTAAGTTTACTGTATTTTGAAGCATACTTTAAAGTCCTATGAGAGTCAAAGAAGGAATCGACGAGCACCTCAGTGCTTAGCAACTGGGCTAGACTCTACTGGTGGTTTAAAAACCCGCTGTCAGCCCCAACACCAGGTAGCACTCTAGGCAGGACCAGAGTACACCTGGCGACGGTGGAGTCAACCCAGATAGCGCTCCAGACCACCGGAAGCGTCTGAGAGTTCCTCTGGCATCGTGGGACGGTATTTAATCAACTGTTTATGGTACAATCACTGAAGAATGTTAATCTACTGAAGTACTGATTCACTGAAATATTAGCCTGCTGAAATGAGTATAATACACTGATTTATCAAATGATTTGAAAAACAGAGATGTCCCCCATGGATGTAGTAGTTAGGGAAAATGGGATCTTTTACTCCTCTCTAGCCAAGAAAGGGGGGAGATGTTTGGTCTCATTGTCCAACTGGAGTATGTCCACATGAGGGAGGTCAGTTGGAATAAAAGGATGGATGGCTGATTATTGGCCATAGATAGTCTAGCAGAGAAAGGACTGAACTTATACGGGCATACTCCGGTGAGAGGGAATAGGTGTGGGACTCAGACTAAGTCCCAAAGGGGGGATGTGTGGAGGAAATTCATTTTTTACCAGGTCTAAAGCTGTGTTACAGTAGGCCTCACTAGGCCTCAGTTAGTAGGACAGGCCTTGGCTGTGCATCAGAAAAGCAAGGTCAGTCGCCCATAAAAAACATCAAAACAATGGAGATAACATGGGAAAGCAGGAGAAGTTATATTTGTTGTGTGGGAAAACTGGTGTGAAGCGCTGGGAGACTGTCATGAAAGTGTTATATAGTAGCTTTTTAGAAAATCAGAAAGGAGAAAACTGGTGTGAAGCGCTGGGAAACTGTCATGAAAGTGTTATATAGTAGCTTTTTAAAAAATCAGAAAGCCTGGGACTTTCCACAAGTAAATATGATATGTGACAAAGTTTGCGTATAATTGTGGCGAAACTATAAGGTGGAGCAAAAAAGAAAAGATACCTGGAAGGGCGCTAATTGGATAAAGAATGATAAGAAAAGAGTATAAGAAATTATGTTTTACCATGAAAGAGTCAGATGAACAGCTGCATCTCACTTTGTTGTTCTTGCAATAAAGTTTATTTTTCCTGAGACCTGGAACTTCGACTCTGAGAGATTTTCTTTGATACATTGAAGACAACTGAGACTTAGAATTTGCCACGACAGTGTCAGCTGAGGCTGATGTCGAGGCTGATAGTTGACCCGCTGTTTATCGCAATCAGGGAGAGCTGTCCACAGCTGGATGGCCTCTGTCATCTGGAGGTCAGTGAGGTAAGGAGCCTCACGAAGACCCACCAGGTAACCAGCCAGATCCTGGACCTTGTCCCACCCAGCGATGCCATCTGGACCAATGACTGCTCCCTAGTAAATGGAGATTAATGTTAATATATGTGGAATAAAACGAGATTGCAATTAAATAAAGCCCTTAAAGTGTCTTACCTGAGCCTCATCAGAGAGACTGCTTCCAGTGTCAGATGGCTGTGACAGCACTGAAGGGGCAGGGGCAAGATGCTGACCTTCTCCACTAGATGATGTGGATGGATCAGCCAGTGATACTGGGGACTGAGGGAGAGGCAAAGATGAGGGGCTGTTTTCGAGATCACTGCATGGGTCATCCTCATACAGCACTGGAACTGTGATGTCCTCCATGATCTGTTCCTCAAACCCCTCATCTTGCAGATCCTGGTCATCAACTTCCTCCACCAGCCTGTCTTCCTCCTCTGGGTTCTGGAGCACTGGAGTAAGTGTTTTGCCAGTCTGGCTGTAAAGGTACTCCATTCCCAGCAATTCACCTACAAGAATAAAAAGAGAAAAAAGAAAGTGTTTTTAAAGTGCCCCTATTATACTATTTTAAAGTTACCTAATTTAGTTTTGGAGATCTCCAATAACAGGTTTACATGCATCAAAGGTCAAAAAACAGTTAAATTTTCTCTTAATATATATTGCACATCACCAAAATGTTCAGTCTCTCTAAATCCCTCCTTTCCGTGAGCCTACTCTGCTCTGATTGGTCAGAAGGCCCAGTCTGTTGTGATTGGTTAGTGCGAGTCCGAATTGATGATGAAACAATAGAAGAACTAATTTTTCAACCTGAACCGTGAGCAGGGTTAAGGGCCTGTTATACTCGCGCCTGGCTCTGCAGCGCGAGCTCCGCTAACTGCACGCGCTCCTCCCCCAAACGGACGAGGCGTTTATAGTCGACGCGCGCGCCGTTGTAGTATTCTGTGAAACGACAGGGGGCGACTTGGAGTAATTGTTCTATAAACCATCAGGAAAATGCGTCGAGAAGAATTGGGCTAATGTGCACAGGTGATGATATTTATTTTAGTGGACTTTACCAAAAAACACAAACGAATCTTGTAAAACCCAGTAAACCTTGATATGATTTATTTGGACTTTAGAACAAAATGTATGTACACATGTATACAACTAAATTAACAATCTCTTAAACATTTCTAATTTCTATAAATATTTTCAGTTAGTTTCGTGAACATTTTTACTAAACATGGATCTTTATTTTCATTAAAAGTGCTTATTTCTGCTATTGTTGGCTCATTTTGTAAATATAAGCAACTGATTTAGAAGCGCAAACTGGGTGCCGGTGTGATGAGACGTCATGCTCGGCCAGATTCGCCTCAAATTCGTGCATCTTCGGTTGCGGAGCCGCGCGCAAAGTTACAAAATTTGACATGCACACCGCCAGGCGTAATGGGGTCTTGCGCACCCAACGCGCACGACCGCCCACTCCGCGTTGACGTCATTTTTGCCGCGCGCACCCTCGCGCTCGTGCGGACGCGTCGAGTATAAACAAGGCTTTAGGGTTAGCCCTTGAGCAGGGTTAGGGTTAGCCCCCTTGAGCAGGGTTAGGGTTAGCCCCCTTGAGCAGGGTTAGGGTTAGAGCCCTTGAGCAGGGTTAGGGTTAGAGCCCTTGAGCAGGGTTAGGGTTAGAGCCCTTGAGCAGGGTTAGGGTTAGAGCCCTTGAGCAGGGTTAGGGTTAGAGCCCTTGAGCAGGGTTAGGGTTAGAGCCCTTGAGCAGGGTTAGGGTTAGAGCCCTTGAGCAGGGTTAGGGTTAGAGCCCTTGAGCAGGGTTAGGGTTAGCCCCCTTGAGCAGGGTTAGGGTTAGGGTTAGAAAATAATCAAAGATATTTATTATTTGAAATTGAACAAAGACATTTGCTGTACTGTTTTCAACCCCCTTTCTTATCAGAGGAGCCACTTGGAATTCCTTAAGACAAAGAGATTTTGGAGGCCTGTAGGCCAAATGTGTGTCACACCTGTATACAGTGGGGGAGGCTTGATCTGATTGGTCAGTTTGAATGTCTCACATTAGGATTTCAGTCACATGGTCAAGAAAAGGATAAAAGAAGATTGTAACTGTTGCTCTGTCTCTTTTTATCCTCTGGCTTTCTCTGCTTAGGGGCTGCTCAAGGGCTCTCTCTCTCTCTCTCTCTCTCTCTCTCTCTCTCAGGTAACATTCTATGCATAGGCCTACTGAGTACAATTAAGGGTTTAAGTTTACATCCATTTGAAACTATTTTAAGTGTAACCATAACTAGAATTTGTGTTTCCTTTTAAAAGAGATTTCTGTCTACTATGTAATTTACATTTTACATTTACCTGATTGTAATAAATTGTTACATTTTGATCCTTTCTGAATTACTCTGTAATTATTAACTATCTCCATTATTGAACGGTATAATTGCAACAAAGGGTTAAAATGGAATGATTAAATGTATGATTAACTATCAAATATAAGTGAACAAACAACCAATTGGCATTCTCTTCTAAATTCGACAACTATGATAAATGGTCAGATAAAGAATATTATAAATCCATTTTGCCCAGCTGAAACACTGAATGCGCATGCGACCATCGCGGTTCGTTACCGATCATTGGAGCGAATTCAGCGGACTTACAAGATGTTTTAACTGTAATTTCTCACCATTAGCATTAACAAGTTTGCGTCCATCAACAAACCGGTGTGTGTGTGTCTAATGTATTCCGTTGCACATGTGGGAACTGTATCAATAACTGTATCAATACATCAGCTGTTACCTAGCTGATGTAAACATTAACGTTTGCAAAACAAATCTTGCTCCATCCTTTATCTTTACTCAAAGTAGTAAGTACGACAAACAATCTGTATTAATAGACACAATTTTAGGTAATACTGCAGCCCACAGCTGATTTACAGAAGTATTTCAATAAGACAGTAATAACGTTAGCCAGACCTACACAATATGAAACACAATAAACACATTGATGCTATCCAGTATCTGCTGCAGTGTTCAAGTTTTCCCTGGTGTCTGCGCAGTAAGTGGACAAGCAATATGCAAATGTTTCGACACAACGTCAAAACAAAATGGTTTGCGACTCATTTGAAAAACGCTTCGTTTAACTGACTCAGAGTCGACTGTAACTTTTAAGAGACAATAACTTTATATACAGGTTTCTTTCTTTATTACATTATTATTACAAGATGGTTATTGTTGTACATCTTAATATTCATGTTGATTGAGCAAATGATTACGCAGTTGATGACTTTAAAAATCACTCAATATTTTAATTTAGTACAACATGTGTCAGGTTCTACGCATAGCCATTGTCATAAGTTGGATTTATTTATGAGATTGTAAAACCTTCCAGTTGTCTTAAAGATGTGGTTCTCTTTTAGACTGTTAAAGGAATTGATTAGAAATATAGTTCCTATTTTACTATCTATAGTGAAAAGTTCACTTGTTTCTGGATGTGTTTCTGAGGTGCTAAAGATAGCGACAGTACAACCTCTACCGAAGAAGCCTTCTTTAGATCCTGCCATTGTAAATAATGATAGACCCATCTCATATATTTTTTTCAAAAGTAATAGAAAAGGCAGTAGCCAAACAATTGTTGAAGGTTGTAAATGGAAATATATTTGAGAAATTTCAGTAAGGTTTTAGCGCAGGTCATAGTGTCGAAACTGCACTTTTACGAGTGATTAATGATTTATTGATGGCAGAGAATGCTGGTGAATGTTCAGTTTAAATACTTTTAGATTTGACTGCAGCCTTTGATACAGTGGACCATTCTATTTAAATGAATACGTTGAGAACATGGGTCAGGTTTTGTGAGAGGCATTGGATTGGTTGTTATATTATTTGTCAAACAGGACATTTGTAGTGTCAGTAGGAGATTAAGTATCTCAACGTTCTGAAATTATTATGTGGAGTTCTGCAGAGTACACTGTTAGGACCAATTTTGTCCTCAATCTACATTTGGTGCTGTAATCAGAAAACATATAATACATTTTCACTGTTGTGCAGATGACCTACAGTTATACTTATCACTAAAAATCTGAAGAGTCTAAATCTCCTTCAAGCTTGCTTAACTGACATAAAAAAATTGGATGGCCTTACATTTTCTGCAATTAAACAATGAGAAAAAAAAAACCCGAAGTTGTGATAATTGGTCAGAACTCAAGTAAAATTCGTATTGAGCTTGCTCTAAATGTTTTTTCAAAATATTAAGCAGGAAGTGAGAAATTAGGGTGTTTATTTTGATTCCAATTAAAATTTTGAATATCATGTTAAGAAGCTGATTCAGTCTTATTTTTATTAAGAAATAGAAAGTGTTTTTGAATTTTAATGATACAGATATAAGCTTATTCAAGCTTTTATTTCCTTCCATCTTGATTATTGTAATAATCAAATGCAAAGTTGCAATTGCAAGATGCAAAGTTATTTCATCATATTATATAATTTGTTTTAAAGCTTCTTTACATTGGTTACCTGTTTATTCCAGGATTGATTTTAAAGGGTCATGAAACCCTACAGCAATTTTTGAGATTTTAACAGAGGTATGTGTGTTGAACATCATTGAACATAATGTTAGCATCTGTTAGATTTAATTAAAAGGTGAAACTGGTAAATTTGTATGTTTTTCACCCTATTTTCGTCTTCCTGGTTTAAAAACTACATTGCGTCCACGCCTCACAGCTTGTGACGAGCAGCGCACTATAGTGCTACGTGACGCATCGGTGTCTCATTATTATTAATGAGACTGAGTTTTCTTATCCTATGAGAAGACATTGTCTCTTAATTATTCATGACAACACGTGGTTATTTCCAATGACAGAAGTGACAGTCTGCGTGTTCACGGAGTAGTTGAGAGGAGTTTATGATCGTTTCCCTGGTGTAAAGTTTGGTGTGTTGCATGGCTTTCCCCGCGATGCCGCAAGGGCTAGTCTCTGGCTGCGGGTGGTTGGTTGGCCACTGCACTGTACTGACAGATGACAGTTGCTCGCCCCTGCCTCGCTCTGCCACACCCACCCTCCTCTTCTCACGGGCATCCACGCCCATTTTTAAGTAGCATTTTTCAAAACGCGATTACGAGGTGGATTTGAGCTGAACGAGGGGTTTCATGACCCTTTAAGATTTTATTGTTGATATATAAAGCTTTAAATGGTTTGGCACCTATATATTTAACTGAGCTTCTGAGACCTTATGAATCAGGGAGATGTCTAAGGCCTCTTTAAACAAGCTGCTGGATGTTCTAAGAACTAGATATAAAACTAAAGGAGATGGAATAGCTTGCCAATTAATATTAGAAAATCTGAGTGTCTGTTTTTAAACCCTGCCCCTGCCCCTTCATCTGAAAATGTACTTATAGACATGCTTTTAGTATTTAGTGATGTATTTTGTTTAGTTTGGGTTTTGATGTTGTGTAAAGCACTTTGTGCATTGTAGTGGTAAAAGTGCTATGTAAATAAAATGGTACACTGTTTTTTTCTTGTTTACTACATCAAAGGTAATTTTCAGAAATCCATAATAGGGGCTCTTTAATATTTTGTCTAGTACATTAAAGGCTAAATAGATAACTTAGTAGAATATTACAAAACAACAAATTAATGAATTTCTTGCCTGTATATGCTCCAGGAGGCCGATAGCGCTCATCCCAGGGCTTCCCAAAGACTGTTCGGCTAAGCTGGTCCACAGCCTCTTTCATGGCACTGCCATATGACCAGATGGATGAAGGTCCTTTTATTGCGTCATCCATCCGGTCATCATTCCAACGCATCAGGCCCTCAAGGAGATAAGCCTGAAAATGCGCACTGGCACTGGTTCCTAAAAGTTAAATAAACAAAAAAGGGTTTTATTTGTCACATATGTACTACACAATATGTGCTATGAAATAACTGGTTACATGTAATAGAGTTATGTAATTACATAAAAAATTGTCATTATAACAAGAGTTACTATTGTCAGGCAAGACAATAGTAGACAAAAGTTTTGTCAATGCTTATGACATCAGAAAATAACTAACATTACTGTAGAGTGTGACATTAATTAAAGTGACATTACTTTAAAATAATGGAAGCAGTTACAGTGCTTATATTTTAAATTAGTAATCCATATGTATTTAATACCTGGAATAAAACGGTTCAGGTGGAGGTGGAATGACTCCAAGGAGGTAGAGCCACGGGCACACCTGTAGCAGCACAGCTCCACACCGCCTTTCTTCAGTGTCCCTGTCTTCACGTAGAGCGGAAAGTTATCTGGGTCTTGGATACACTGTCGTGCTTCTGCTGTTCTTTCCATATCCGCTGGATCCGTTCATGGTCCAGCAGAGGAACTCCCAGAGTGTCCTTCCCGGCCGCACTGTCAAACAGATCGATCAGTGATCCAATTGATCTGGTCGTCTCCTCCAACCCCCTGGTCATCCTCCGGCAGTGCAGTGCCAACTCCCTCCGGGTAATGCGAGCACTGACCGCCTTAGCTGAGATGTGTCCAGTCTTCTTTGCCACCAGCTCACTTTCCTTTGCATGGCGAAGAGCAGCCACATCCTCTGGATCCCACTGAAAGATGCACATGGACAGACGTGCCATGAAGATCCCATAGAGCGGATGAGCCTCTGTCGTGACACCTGCAGCAAATCGCCGCATGAAATGCCAGATGTCAAGGCGCACTTCAAGCTCATCCCACTCCGAAAACAGGACCTTCACCCGAGACTGGCCATGCTGACCGCAGCAATCTCTGTCCACGTACATCACTTTTGGGGCTGCCTCTCCTGCCTCCCGGTAGCGTTTCATCAGTCCAGCTGCCATGGAGTCCAGTCCATGTCCCTCTGCAGCTGTCAGCACAGAGACAAGGACTTGACCGTGTTCATTTCCCACATTTGTGCACCAGGCAGCTGTTCCTGAAGCAGCACCAGCAAGTTTCTTTGTGACCTTTAGGGAAAAATAAAAGGGTCAACAACTGTGTTCATTATGTATGTATACATATCCATATCTGGCAAATTTCTGGATGCAAACTGGGCTGTGATACCTTTTTTGTGGAGTCCATCTTGAGAACACAGCCAAAGACGGATGTAATTTTGCCCTTGACCTCGTGCAGACGCCCCAGAACATCCCTGGCGTACACGGCTAACAACCACTTAGGTTTAGGTAGGGCAGGTAAAAGGGGAGGCTCAGCAAACACAGGAGGCTGCACAAGGGAGGACCTTGTGAATGGTTCACAGGCAGTCAGGTACTGCAGAACACGCTGTGTCCATGCCTCACTGTGTTGCTCCATCAGCTTCTTGTAAAGCTGAGTCACACTGTTGCCCAGTGTCCTCTCCCTCATCATCCTCAACACCCGGTTATCACATGAGTATCTAAGGAAACATCAGTATAATCATGCAAATTGTTTGGTTGGTTAAAAAAAGAACAAATAAAAGCGCCTAATAATGAATGATTGTCATTAAGAATTACCTGTATGTCAGCAAAGCTGGAAACTGACTGCGGTGGCCCATATCCAGCTGTCCTAAGATGTCCTCGGACCAGGCAGGATATTTCTTTTTGCAGCGTTTGCACTCCAGATACTCAGTGGCAAGGTCATACCACCCGTCGATGTCCAAGACCTTGCGCAGGGTGCGATAAAGTCCTGCCGCTGTTAGTCTGTGCTTAACACAGTCTGGGCGAACACAGACAAGGGGAAATAACCACATCTTCAGTGGCATCCATAAGAAAAGGGGCCGACAGAAGAAGAGGTCGTGTGAGGCAGGCGGCTGAGTGTTAATTAAAGGGGGTTGAGGAGGATACCACCAAAGCTTCAGCTGGGACACTAGTTCTGGCTTGCCGGTTCGAAGGTTGGCCTTAAATAGTGTGTTCCGGATCCACTCATGCTGGAAAGGTGGAAGATGATCTTTCCAGTGACCTGGAAGCTCAGCTGGTGGGTGATGATGTGGAAGATCTGGTGTTTTTGCTGTTTCCACTGATGGAGATGGACCAGCACAGGCCTCTGAGTGAACAGTAACAAAAAACAATATAAGGATTGCTACATTTGATAGTAATATGCCATTAAATGAAGCAGTAATTTTGCACAAGTATTAATAATTATTAACAGTTAAGAAAATGGTACTAGTGTTTTATTGATGTAAGGAATATGGAATCAATAAAGCTCTTTGAAAATGAGGATTAGATGGAATGGAGTAAGGAAAATGAGGAGCGATTAATTCAGTTTAAAGTAATGATGCCCACAGACATGACGCATGCACACAGATACAGTAAGGAAAAACTGTTCCACTAATCATTAGAACAATGAAACTCCATGATCCTGTCTGCTCAGGGGGAGCTAAAGAGTGAGTGAGTGAGAAGAGCAAGCGGTGTGAAAAAGTTATCCGGTGATTGATTAACAACGGGTAAGTTCGGAAGCATAAATAAATACCCTGACACCTTTGGACATCCTTAAGGTTTTGAAGAAGTGCACTCAAATAATGCATCCCGCTTGAGGCATGATGTGACATAATTCTGTATTTTAAACAACAACAAAAAAATGTTTTGTGTGTTTTCAAAAAACATTCTTATAACATTTGGGTAACACTTTATAATAATGTTCAGTTAAGTCAAATCACTTATAAGTTATTAGTTGATGAATTTACAAAACACTACTATACATTCATAAATGTTTAATAAGTAATATGCTAACATTTTATAAATGTTTTGTTAATTCAGTTATAAGTCATTTATTAATTATTACTTAATACATTCATAAATTATTATTAAGTGGTATCCTATACTGTACATCCATATATATATATAAGTCAGGGTTACTTTAGTCTGGTTGTCCTGCATCATCCATAAACAAACTACAATTAGTCCAAAATGCAGCTGCTAGAGTTCTTACTAGGTCAAGAAAAATATGATCATATTACACCAATTTTATCATCTCTACACTGGTTACCTATTACATTCTGTGTCAATTATAAAGTATTGTTACTGACCTATAAGTCCCTAAACAGTTAAGCTACTGTGTATTTAACTGATCTTCTATCGCACAATAATCCATCTCGCTCTTCAAGATAACAAAACTCTGGGATTCTGGTAATACCTAGGCTATCCTTCCTGATAATGCTCGGGGCTCAGACTCACTCTCAGTTTAAATCTAGATTAAAGACGCATCTCTTTAGCCAAGCATTCACATAACGCATCTCATAGCCTTGTACTCCAGATACATCAGTGCACATGATTGTCTCTGCTTAATGATTTGAACAGCAGCTACGCTAATTATTTTCCTGTTGTGTTTTATCTCGGACGCCCATCCCGAGGTAACTAGAGACACGTCAGCTCCAGCCTGGATTCAGCCTCTCACGAAGACTTCAGATGACCATCACCTGTGAAGAGACGACTCAACTCTACCACCAACAAACCCAATCATTATTAACAACATGTATTCTTTACTTCAATGACCCCATTGTTTCTGCCTTAAATTATTACATTGTTTATTAATAAATTTTTAGCTGACTGTGTGATTGATATTTTCTGAAATACATAACTTGGACAGTCTCCTCTGATAACAAATCACTCTAAATTGTAATGCATACGCATGCATTTTCTGTAAAGCTGCTTTGAGACGATATGTATTGTGAAAATTTAAAAGTGATGAATGGTTTACATTTTAGATTAGGGATGCAGAAAGCTTTGTAAATTATTTATTCATGTGTTTACACATCATTTATAACAGGTGTTGAACACTCAGTAGTGTGTACTCCAGTGCTGACTGGTGAGGGTATAGATCAATGTCTTCTCTGACACACATGGAGTCTTTAACCGCTTTGCACTGGATATGAGCATCGTGGAAGGTGAAACTGGTTCCCATTATCACTGGATCAAAGGATTCATCATAACCCACCTGAATCCCCTGACTGTGAGACATTTATAAATGTTCATCCCCATAAATAAATTACTCTTCTTAAAAAAAGCTGTTTAAGCATTCTGCATGTTTGTGCTTTTGAGCACAGACAAAGCTTACCCTGATCATTTACTAATGGTCTATTAATAATTTGTTCCAGATTAACCATTGTCAGAGACGATACTGAAACAAGTTTGACCTAAATACTTAAATAGTATAAATAGTGGATCAACTAATAACTCATCAATCATCTGCTATTGATCAGTTTGATTTATTTAATGATTTAAAAATGTTTTAACATCATTTACAGCACATTTGTATATGTTTGCAAACCACTTTTTAATAAGTTATATGGTAACACTTTACAATAAGGTTCATTAGTTAACATGAACTAATAATGAACTGCAATTAGAAAGCATTTAATGGTAACATTTTACAATAAGGTTGTATTAGTTACCATTAGTTAACGCATTAGTTAACATGAACTAACCATGAACAACACCTCTGTTCAGAATTAGTTAATCTTTGTTAACGTTAGTTAATAAATATACAGCTGTTCATGTTAGTTCACAGTGCATTACCTAATGTTAACAAGATTTTAATAATGCATTAGTAAATGTTGAAATTAACATTAACAAACATAAATAAATGCTTCATAAGTGCAGTTCATCATTAGTTCATGTTAACTAATGTTAACTAATACAACCTTATTGTAAAGTGTTACCAGTTATATTTATATAGTCATGTTTATAGTAAATCATTAGTTCATCACTAAACCAATAATTTATAAGTGTCTTATAACATAATTAACAAAACATTTATAAATGGTTTGCATATTACTTATTAATAATTTATTATTGTATAGTTACATTTTGTCATCATTCATTATTCTTCATTAACAAATAACTTATAAGTTACTTATAACTGAATGTGTTACCAATATTTGCATTTGTGTCATATGCCACACCTGTATTTAGCTGTGCTTCACATTGTGATGCAGCAAATACCAGCTCCTCATCATCATCATCATCTTCAGCAGTGGGAACAGAAGTGCCTGGAGCACAAATGTTAAAACTATTACAGTGAACAATACACAAAGACAAACGTATGTAAGATGGTGCTTACTTACCAGTAGTGAAAAGTTGCCTTTGGGCCAAACGTTTGGCTGGAGGTTCTGCTGCTGGAGGAGGTAAAGTGGACTGCAGTAATGGATCTGGAAACATGACAAGTTTGCCATAACGATAAATAAATATCGTAGAACTGCTGTATGGGAAATTCAAGATTCCCACTCACTACTCACAGGGTTTAACTGGTGACATGATTTTCTCGCCAGCTGTGAAGGAGACAAATGTTTTCCACGTGCCAACAGCGCTTTCACAGAGGCGGTCTGCTGTACACCAGTTCGGATGGCTGCAGGTGGAGCTGCAGAGGCACTGGAGGCTGCAGATGGAGGTACAGAGACACTGGCGGCTGCAGGTGGACGTGCAGGCTGATGTACACTAGTGCCCACAGCAGAAGCCTGTCTTTTCAGGACGTATGCCTTGAAAATGGCCATGTTGGTGTTGGGCCTGGCATCTGCCTTAACTAGGTACCTGATGAGGTCTTTTGCCTCCTTGCTCTGGTCCTCATAAACATCCTTCATGGACCGACCCTTGAAGTCACCAAACTCCACCATCAAGCAGCCCTGGTCTCCAGTTGCCCGGGCTTCTGCTTGCATTTCCTGCTTCCTCTTGTACTTCTCCACTTCTTCTGCCATCTCTCTAATATAAGAAGTGTACTGTAGGAATAGTTGTTTATTTTCAGATAATGGGTTTATCTGTGCTTTCTCAGTGGAAATGCTGAGCACCAAATAAACTGCATACCCCAGTGAGTTTTCCAGGAGCCATCTAAATCTCTGGCCCTGGTACTTAAACTGAAGTTTGCAGTGAGCCAGTACTAAAAACTGGTCACTGGGGTCTCCACCGTTTGTGCAGACATAAGTACTGGCCTCTGTCAGCACCTCCTCTTTCGGTTTGGCCCTTCCAGACTCCACATTTTCAAAGCGCTTCGCCTCCGCCGAAGGCGCCATGAGGAGTCTGTTTGATGTTGGCGTTTGGCGGCGAAAAACAGGGTATGCGTACATTTTCTGAAATGAAAATCAGAAAGAGACTATTACCTCAAGAAATTGAACAGTACCTGTACGTTTAGTGTTTAACAATATATATATATATATATATATATATATATATATATATATATATATATAGGTGCATGACAGATAGAGAGGTACACATACACAACTTCACAAACCAACAAACACTTCACATAATCACATCTAAAACCAAACCTCTGATGTTTTTGTTATGTATTTACAATGTTGTTTTTTATTAAGTGTTTGTAACGACTTTATAACATGCTACACGTAAGAAAGAGACTATTACCTCTAGAAATCGAAGCGATACCTGTACATTAAGTGTGTAACTATATATATATATATATATATATATATATATATATATATATTAAGATGCATGACAGATAGAGAGGTACACATACACAATTTCACAGATCAACATACACTTCACATAATCACATGTGAAACCAAAACTTTTATGTTTTTGTTAAGTATTTATAATGTTGTTTGGTTATAGCTGTCTCATTATGTCCTGTTCTAGATTTTTTTATTAAGTGTTTGTAACGACTTTATAACATGCTATACGTAAGAAAGAGACTATTACCTCTAGAAATTGAAGCGATACCTGTACATTAAGTGTATATATATATATATATATATATATATATATATATATATATATATATATATATATATATATATATATATATATATTAAAATGCATGACATATAGAGAGGTTCACATACACAATTTTACAGACCAACACACACTTCACATAATCACATGTAAAACCAAAACTTTTATGTTTTTGCTTTGTATTTACAATGTTGTTTTGTTATATCTGTCTCATTATGTCCTGTCCTAGTAGCTAAAAAAAAAAAAAAAAAAAAAACAACGTATATTATAGCGGCACTATAACATGCTACACGTAACCATATTACTGTGGTAATAAACTGGCCTGATGATGAGTTTTCTACAGAGGACATGATTCCCTGATATATTAATAATGTAAAGTCGAATATGAAGTATGTAATTTTATGGGGGATGCTGGTAATGATTCGTGGGCGAGGCTCTTGGATGTCACTAGTATTATTACCAAATAAGTAATTTTTGTTTAATCATTATGTTTAATCATTGGGCCCAGAAGCAATGACTTTGCACACAATACACACACCATAGATGACATCAATATAGCTTAATGGCCGATGATTTTAGCTTATCTGATTATTGGCGACATGTTTTGCTCTGTAGGCTATTTATCATATGAAAAGTTACAGGTTGACAGGTAACGTTACCAAGGAAAACCTGTGCTGTAAATGCTAGCTAACTACATTGACACGTTTCGTTTTCTAAAAATACACATTGTATATAAACAAATGATATTAAAATAACACAAAGCGATCTATCATAGTCTTACCTATAGCAAAGATGACAATAATAACGGACGACGGCTATTGGTCAAAAGTAAGCCAGAGGAGAGAAACGCGATTGGTCACAAGTAAGCCACGGGAGCGAAACGCGATTGGTCAAAAGTAAGCCACATGAGCGCGATTGGTCAAAAGTAAGCCACAGAAGCGAAACGCGATTGGTCAAAAGTAAGTCCTTTTCTCAAAGAGCAGCAGAGAGTTAAGTCAATCAGCCTAGAAGCTCCATACCAAAGAGCCAGCGAAGGCTTTGCTTTTTGAGCCCATGTTTCCCCAATTCGACTCGGTTCCAGACAGCCAATTTCACAGGTACGACGACAGTTGCGCAACACCTCAGTTTGCTCCCACCCCGCCGCAAAAAAGCTACTAA
Source organism: Gobiocypris rarus (assembly GCA_023029165.1). Taxonomy (NCBI): domain Eukaryota; kingdom Metazoa; phylum Chordata; class Actinopteri; order Cypriniformes; family Gobionidae; genus Gobiocypris; species Gobiocypris rarus. Next base: position 7,987,799 of record CM040923.1, read on the forward strand.
GGTTCCACCGAGATTTGAACTCGGATCACTGGATTCAAAGTCCAGAGTGCTCACCATTACACCATGGAACCAACACGTCCCCATTTGCTGGCCGTCTGAGAGGAAGATAGCGATGAGGCTAGGTGGAACCAAGAAGAAAGGAGGTGGTGTTTGGACACTGGAGCCCCTCGACCAAAAGCACGCAGACATGGTTCCTCTGCCAAACCCGGGATCGAACCAGGGACCTTTAGATCTTCAGTCTAACGCTCTCCCAACTGAGCTATTTCGGCCAGGTCGGGCAAAAGGCTTGCCAGCAGGGATTTCTGTGAGACAGGCCATTCTTGTAAAACGAGCAGAAGCTGAAGGTCCCAGAGAGCAAAACAGTGGCCCGTACGGGGATCGAACCCGCGACCTTGGCGTTATTAGCACCACGCTCTAACCAACTGAGCTAACCGGCCTCGCTTCAAAAGGTTTGTTGACCAATTTCTCAGAAATGTCCTGCTTACCCATGAACCTAATGAGGCTAAAGAGGTTAAATGCAGAAACATGGGCTCGTCCGGGATTTGAACCCGGGACCTCTCGCACCCAAAGCGAGAATCATACCCCTAGACCAACGAGCCAACTCAGATGCTCTACTGCTTGCTGCCTGGCTGCAAGCATTGCCAAACTTTGGAAATCCCGCTGCAGCACCTGCACACATGCTAGAGATCGGTCCTCAACGGTGTCTTTGAGAGCGCTGGACACATTCTCTCTTTTGTAGAGGGGAATTAGCTCAAATGGTAGAGCGCTCGCTTAGCATGCGAGAGGTAGCGGGATCGATGCCCGCATTCTCCATGTGGGTTCCTGTGTTTTTAGGATCACTGCTGTGGAAAATTTTGGCAAAAGCAGGTCCCACCGAGAGTTGAACTCGGATGACTGGATTCAGAGTCCAGAGTGCTAACCATTACACCATGGAACCTTGGCGGGAGCTTCCTTTTCTCACAGAGCAACAGAGAGTTAAGTCAATCAGCCTAGAAGCTCCATACCAAAGAGCCAGCGAAGGCTTTGCTTTTTGAGCCCATGTTTCCCCAATTCCGACTCGGTTCCAGACAGCCAATTTCACAGGTACGACGACAGTTGCGCAACACCTCAGTTTGCTCCCACCCCGCCGCAAAAAAGCTACTAAGGTTCCACCGAGATTTGAACTCGGATCACTGGATTCAAAGTCCAGAGTGCTCACCATTACACCATGGAACCAACACGTCCTACTTGCTGGCCGTCTGAGAGGAAGATAGCGATGAGGCTAGGTGGAACCAAGAAGAAAGGAGGTGGTGTTTGGACACTGGAGCCCCTCGACCAAAAGCACGCAGACATGGTTCCTCTGCCGAAACCCGGGATCGAACCAGGGACCTTTAGATCTTCAGTCTAACGCTCTCCCAACTGAGCTATTTCGGCCAGGTCGGGCAAAAGGCTTGCCAGCAGGGATTTCTGTGAGACAGGCCATTCTTGTAAAACAAGCAGAAGCTGAAGGTCCCAGAGAGCAAAACAGTGGCCCGTCTGAGATCGAACCCAGCGACCTTGGCGTTATTAGCACCACGCTCTAACCAACTGAGCTAACCGGCCTCGCTTCAAAAAGGTTTGTTGACCAATTTCTCAGAAATGTCCTGCTTACCCATGAACCTAATGAGGCTGAAGAGGTTAAATGCAGAAACATGGGCTCGTCCGGGATTTGAACCGGGACCTCTCGCACTCCAAAGCGAGAATCATACCCCTAGACCAACAAGCCAACTCAGATGCTCACCTCAGTTTGCTCCCACCCCGCCGCAAAAAAGCTACTAAGGTTCCACCGAGATTTGAACTCGGATCACTGGATTCAAAGTCCAGAGTGCTCACCATTACTACAGCAGGGATTTCTGTGAGACAGGCCATTCTTGTAAAACGAGCAGAAGCTGAAGGTCCCAGAGAGCAAAACAGTGGCCCGTACGGGGATCGAACCCGCGACCTTGGCGTTATTAGCACCACGCTCTAACCAACTGAGCTAACCGCCTCGGTGTCAGTTGATTAGAGCGTGTCTTTGAGAGCGCTGGACACATTCTCTCTTTTGTAGAGGGGAATTAGCTCAAATGGTAGAGCGCTCGCTTAGCATGCGAGAGGTAGCGGGATCGATGCCCGCATTCTCCATGTGGGTTCCTGTGTTTTTAGGATCACTGCTATGGAAAATTTTGGCAAAAGCAGGTCCCACCGAGATTTGAACTCGGATGACTGGATTCAGAGTCCAGAGTGCTAACCATTACACCATGGAACCTTGGCGGGAGCTTCCGTTTCTCAAAGAGCAGTAGAGAGTTAAGTCAATCAGCCTAGAAGCTCCATACCAAAGAGCCAGCGAAGGCTTTGCTTTTGAGCCCATGTTTCCCCAATTCCGACTCGGTTCCAGACAGCCAATTTCACAGGTACGACGACAGTTGCGCAACACCTCAGTTTGCTCCCACCCGCCGCAAAAAAGCTACTAAGGTTCCACCGAGATTTGAACTCGGATCACTGGATTCAAAGTCCAGAGTGCTCACCATTACACCATGGAACCAACACGTCCTACTTGCTGGCCGTCTGAGAGGAAGATAGCGATGAGGCTAGGTGGAACCAAGAAGAAAGAGGTGGTGTTTGGACACTGGAGCCCTCGACCAAAAGCACGCAGACATGGTTCCTCTGCCGAAACCCGGGATCGAACCAGGGACCTTTAGATCTTCAGTCTAACGCTCTCCCAACTGAGCTATTTCGGCCAGGTCGGGCAAAAGGCTTGCCAGCAGGGATTTCTGTGAGACAGGCCATTCTTGTAAAACGAGCAGAAGCTGAAGGTCCCAGAGAGCAAAACAGTGGCCCGTCACGGGATCCAACCCGCGACCTTGGCGTTATTAGCACCACGCTCTAATCAACTGAGCTAACCGGCCTCGGTGTCAGTTGATTAGAGCAGTGTCTTTGAGAGCGCTGGACACATTCTCTCTCTTTGTAGAGGGAATTAGCTCAAATGGTAGAGCTCGCTAGCATGCGAGAGGTAGCGGGATCGATGCCCGCATTCTCCATGTGGGTTCCTGTGTTTTTAGCATCACTGCTGTGGAAAATTTTGGCAAAAGCAGGTCCCACCGAGATTTGAATTCGGATGACTGGATTCAGAGTCCAGAGTGCTAACCATTACACCATGGAACCTTGGCGGGAGCTTCCTTTTCTCACAGAGCAACAGAGAGTTAAGTCAATCAGCCTAGAAGCTCCATACCAAAGAGCCAGCGAAGGCTTTGCTTTTTGAGCCCATGTTTCCCCAATTCCGACTCGGTTCCAGACAGCCAATTTCACAGGTGCGACGACAGTTGCGCAACACCTCAGTTTGCTCCCACCCGCCGCAAAAAACCTACTAAGGTTCCACCAAGATTTGAACTCGGATCACTGGATTCAAAGTCCAGAGTGCTCACCATTACACCATGGAACCAACACGTCCTACTTGCAGGCCGTCTGAGAGGAAGATAGCGATGAGGCTAGGTGGAACCAAGAAGAAAGGAGGTGGTGTTTGGACACTGGAGCGACCAAAAGCACGCAGACATGGTTCCTCTGCCGAAACCCGGGATCGAACCAGGGACCTTTAGATCTTCAGTCTAACGCTCTCCCAACTGAGCTTTTTCGGCCAGGTCGGGCAAAGGCTTGCCAGCAGGGATTTCTGTGAGACAGGCCATTCTTGTAAAACGAGCAGAAGCTGAAGGTCCCAGAGAGCAAAACAGTGGCCCGTGACGGGATCGAACCCGCGACCTTGGCGTTATTAGCACCACGCTCTAACCAACTGAGCTAACCGGCCTTGCTTTAAAAATGTTTGTTGACCAATTTCTCAGAAATGTCCTGCTTAACCATTAACCTAATGAGGCTGAAGAGGTTAAATGCAGAAACATGGGCTCGTCCGGGATTTGAACCGGGACCTCTCGCACCCAAAGCGAGAATCATACCCCTAGACCAACAAGCCAACTCAGATGCTCTATTGCTTGCTGCCTGGCTGCAAGCATTGCCAAACTTTGAAATCCCGCTGCAGCACCTGCACACATGCTAGAGATCGGTCCTCAACGGTGTCTTTGAGCGCTGGACACATTCTCTCTTTTGTAGAGGGGAATTAGCTCAAATGGTAGAGCGCTGCTTAGCATGCGAGAGGTAGCGGGATCGATGCCCGCATTCTCCATGTGGGTTCCTGTGTTTTTAGGATCACTGCTATGGAAAATTTTGGCAAAAGCAGGTCCCACGAGATTTGAACTCGGATGACTGGATTCAGAGTCCAGAGTGCTAACCATTACACCATGGAACCTTGGCGGGAGCTTCCTTTTCTCAAAGAGCAGCAGAGAGGATCATAAAAATTATGATCCAAGTTACTCAACTAAATATACAAATAGAATTTATTAATTTGGTCATATATAATTCTATAAACTATCCAAATTAAACTAGCCAAATCAAATTTTGTTGCAATGTTGTCCTGTTTAACACTGTGAAGCTGCTTTGAAACAATCGTCATTGTAAAAGCGCTATATAAATAAAGTTGATTGATTGATTGATTGATTGAGAGTTAAGTCAATCAGCCTAGAAGCTCCATACCAAAGAGCCAGCGAAGGCTTTGCTTTCTGAGCCCATGTTTCCCCAATTCCGACTCGGTTCCAGACAGCCAATTTCACAGGTACGACAGTTGCGCAACACCTCAGTTTGCTCCCACCCCGCCGCAAAAAGCTACTAAGGTTCCACCGAGATTTGAACTCGGATCACTGGATTCAAAGTCCAGAGTTCTCAGCATTACACCATGGAACCAACACGTCCTACTTGCTGGCCGTCTGAGAGGAAGATAGCGATGAGGCTAGGTGGAACCAAGAAGAAAGGAGGTGGTGTTTGGACACTGGAGCCCTCGACCAAAGCACGCAGACATGGTTCCTCTGCCGAAACCGGGATCGAACCAGGGACCTTTAGATCTTCAGTCTAACGCTCTCCCAACTGAGCTATTTCGGCCAGGTCGGGCAAAGGCTTGCCAGCAGGGATTTCTGTGAGACAGGCCATTCTTGTAAAACGAGCAGAAGCTGAAGGTCCCAGAGAGCAAAACAGTGGCCCGTACGGGGATCGAACCCGCGACCTTGGCATTATTAGCACCACGCTCTAATCAACTGAGCTAACCGGCCTCGGTGTCAGTTGATTAGAGCGTGTCTTTGAGAGCGCTGGACACATTCTCTCTTTTGTAGAGAATTAGCTCAAATGGTAGAGCGCCGCTTAGCATGCGAGAGGTAGCGGGATCGATGCCCGCATTCTCCATGTGGGTTCCTGTGTTTTTAGGATCACTGCTATGGAAAATTTTGGCAAAAGCAGGTCCCACCGAGATTTGAACTCGGATGACTGGATTCAGAGTCCAGAGTGCTAACCATTACACCATGGAACCTTGGCGGGAGCTTCCTTTTCTCAAAGAGCAGCAGAGAGTTAAGTCAATCAGCCTAGAAGCTCCATACCAAAGAGCCAGCGAAGGCTTTGCTTTTTGAGCCCATGTTTCCCCAATTCCGACTCAGTTCCAGACAGCCAATTTCACAGGTACGACGACAGTTGCGCAACACCTCAGTTTGCTCCCACCCCGCCCGCAAAAAGCTACTAAGGTTCCACCGAGATTTGAACTCGGATCACTGGATTCAAAGTCCAGAGTGCTCACCATTACACCATGGAACCAACACGTCCTATTTGCTGGCCGTCTGAGAGGAAGATAGCGATGAGGCTAGGTGGAACCAAGAAGAAAGGAGGTGGTGTTTGGACACTGGAGCCCCTCGACCAAAAGCACGCAGACATGGTTCCTCTGCCGAAACCCGGGATCGAACCAGGGACCTTTAGATCTTCAGTCTAACGCTCTCCCAACTGAGCTATTTCGGCCAGGTCGGGCAAAAGGCTTGCCAGCAGGGATTTCTGTGAGACAGGCCATTCTTGTAAAACGAGCAGAAGCTGAAGGTCCCAGAGAGCAAAACAGTGGCCCGTACGGGGATCGAACCCGCGACCTTGGCGTTATTAGCACCACGCTCTAACCAACTGAGCTAACCGGCCTCGCTTCAAAAAGGTTTGTTGACCAATTTCTCAGAAATGTCCTGCTTACCCATGAACCTAATGAGGCTAAAGAGGTTAAATGCAGAAACATGGGCTCGTCCGGGATTTGAACCCGGGACCTCTCGCACCCAAAGCGAGAATCATACCCCTAGACCAACGAGCCAACTCAGATGCTCTACTGCTTGCTGCCTGGCTGCAAGCATTGCCAAACTTTGGAAATCACCCTGCAGCACCTGCACACATGCTAGAGATCGGTCCTCAACGGTGTCTTTGAGAGCGCTGGACACATTCTCTCTTTTGTAGAGGGGAATTAGCTCAAATGGTAGAGCGCTCGCTTAGCATGCGAGAGGTAGCGGGATCGATGCCCGCATTCTCCATGTGGGTTCCTGTGTTTTTAGGATCACTGCTGTGGAAAATTTTGGCAAAAGCAGGTCCCACCGAGATTTGAACTCGGATGACTGGATTCAGAGTCCAGAGTGCTAACCATTACACCATGGAACCTTGGCGGGAGCTTCCTTTTCTCACAGAGCAACAGAGAGTTAAGTCAATCAGCCTAGAAGCTCCATACCAAAGAGCCAGCGAAGGCTTTGCTTTTGAGCCCATGTTTCCCCAATTCCGACTCGGTTCCAGACAGCCAATTTCACAGGTACGACGACAGTTGCGCAACACCTCAGTTTGCTCCCACCCGCCGCAAAAGCTACTAAGGTTCCACGAGATTTGAACTCGGATCACTGGATTCAAAGTCCAGAGTGCTCACCATTACACCATGGAACCAACACGTCCTATTTGCTGGCCGTCTGAGAGGAAGATAGCGATGAGGCTAGGTGGAACCAAGAAGAAAGGAGGTGGTGTTTGGACACTGGAGCCCCTCGACCAAAAGCACGCAGACATGGTTCCTCTGCGAAACCGGGATCGAACCAGGGACCTTTAGATCTTCAGTCTAACGCTCTCCCAACTGAGCTATTTCGGCCAGGCCGGGCAAAGGCTTGCCAGCAGGGATTTCTGTGAGACAGGCCATTCTTGTAAAACGAGCAGAAACTGAAGGTCCCAGAGAGCAAAACAGTGGCCCGTACGCGGATCGAACCCGCGACCTTGGCGTTATTAGCACCACGCTCTAACCAACTGAGCTAACCGGCCTCGCTTCAAAAAGGTTTGTTGACCAATTTCTCAGAAATGTCCTGCTTACCCATGAACCTAATGAGGCTGAAGAGGTTAAATGCAGAAACATGGGCTCGTCCGGGATTTGAACCCGGGACCTCTCGCACCCAAAGCGAGAATCATACCCCTAGACCAACGAGCCAACTCAGAGCTTCTTTGAGAGCGCTGGACACATTCTCTCTTTTGTAGAGGGGAATTAGCTCAAATGGTAGAGCGCTTAGCAGCATGCGAGGTAGCGGGATCGATGCCGCATTCTCCATGTGGGTTCCTGTGTTTTTAGGATCACTGCTATGGAAAATTTTGGCAAAAGCAGGTCCCACCGAGATTTGAACTCGGATGACTGGATTCAGAGTCCAGAGTGCTAACCATTACACCATGGAACCTTGGCGGGAGCTTCCTTTTCTCAAAGAGCAGCAGAGAGTTAAGTCAATCAGCCTAGAAGCTCCATACCAAAGAGCCAGCGAAGGCTTTGCTTTTTGAGCCCATGTTTCCCCAATTCCGACTCGGTTCCAGACAGCCAATTTCACAGGTACGACGACAGTTGCGCAACACCTCAGTTTGCTCCCACCCCGCAAAAAACCTACTAAGGTTCCACCGAAATTTGAACTCGGATCACTGGATTCAAAGTCCAGAGTGCTCACCATTACACCATGGAACCAACACGTCCTACTTGCTGGCCGTCTGAGAGGAAGATAGCGATGAGGCTAGGTGGAACCAAGAAGAAAGGAGGTGGTGTTTGGACACTGGAGCGACCAAAAGCACGCAGACATGGTTCCTCTGCCGAAACCCGGGATCGAACCAGGGACCTTTAGATCTTCAGTCTAACGCTCTCCCAACTGAGCTTTTTCGGCCAGGTCGGGCAAAGGCTTGCCAGCAGGGATTTCTGTGAGACAGGCCATTCTTGTAAAACGAGCAGAAGCTGAAGGTCCCAGAGAGCAAAACAGTGGCCCGTACGGGGATCGAACCCGCGACCTTGGCGTTATTAGCACCACGCTCTAACCAACTGAGCTAACCGGCCTTGCTTTAAAAATGTTTGTTGACCAATTTCTCAGAAATGTCCTGCTTAACCATTAACCTAATGAGGCTGAAGAGGTTAAATGCAGAAACATGGGCTCGTCCGGGATTTGAACCGGGACCTCTCGCACTCCAAAGCGAGAATCATACCCCTAGACCAACGAGCCAACTCAGATGCTCTATTGCTTGCTGCCTGGCTGCAAGCATTGCCAAACTTTGGAAATCCCGCTGCAGCACCTGCACACATGCTAGAGATCGGTCCTCAACGGTGTCTTTGAGAGCGCTGGACACATTCTCTCTTTTGTAGAGGAATTAGCTCAAATGGTAGAGCGCTCGCTTAGCATGCGAGAGGTAGCGGGATCGATGCCCGCATTCTCCATGTGGGTTCCTGTGTTTTTAGGATCACTGCTATGGAAAATTTTGGCAAAAGCAGGTCCCACGAGATTTGAACTCGGATGACTGGATTCAGAGTCCAGAGTGCTAACCATTACACCATGGAACCTTGGCGGGAGCTTCCTTTTCTCAAAGAGCAGCAGAGAGGATCATAAAAATTATGATCCAAGTTACTCAACTAAATATACAAATAGAATTTATTAATTTGGTCATATATAATTCTATAAACTATCCAAATTAAACTAGCCAAATCAAATTTTGTTGCAATGTTGTCCTGTTTAACACTGTGAAGCTGCTTTGAAACAATCGTCATTGTAAAAGCGCTATATAAATAAAGTTGATTGATTGATTGATTGATTGAGAGTTAAGTCAATCAGCCTAGAAGCTCCATACCAAAGAGCCAGCGAAGGCTTTGCTTTTGAGCCCATGTTTCCCCAATTCCGACTCGGTTCCAGACAGCCAATTTCACAGGTACGACGACAGTTGCGCAACACCTCAGTTTGCTCCCACCCTGCCGCAAAAGCTACTAAGGTTCCACCGAGATTTGAACTCGGATCACTGGATTCAAAGTCCAGAGTGCTCACCATTACACCATGGAACCAACACGTCATACTTGCTGGCCGTCTGAGAGGAAGATAGCGATGAGGCTAGGTGGAACCAAGAAGAAAGGAGGTGGTGTTTGGACACTGGAGCCCTCGACCAAAAGCACGCAGACATGGTTCCTCTGCCGAAACCGGGATCGAACCAGGGACCTTTAGATCTTCAGTCTAACGCTCTCCCAACTGAGCTATTTCGGCCAGGTCGGGCAAAGGCTTGCCAGCAGGGATTTCTGTGAGACAGGCCATTCTTGTAAAACGAGCAGAAGCTGATGGTCCCAGAGAGCAAAACAGTGGCCCGTGCGGGGATCGAACCCGCGATCTTGGCGTTATTAGCACTGCGCTCTAATCAACTGAGCTAACCGGCCTCGGTGTCAGTTGATTAGAGCGGTGTCTTTGAGCGCTGGACACATTCTCTCTTTTGTAGAGGGGAATTAGCTCAAATGGTAGGCGCTAAGCTTAGCATGCGAGAGGTAGCGGGATCGATGCCCGCATTCTCCATGTGGGTTCCTGTGTTTTAGGATCACTGCTATGGAAAATTTTGGCAAAAGCAGGTCCCACGAGATTTGAACTCGGATGACTGGATTCAGAGTCCAGAGTGCTAACCATTACACCATGGAACCTTGGCGGGAGCTTCCTTTTCTCAAAGAGCAGCAGAGAGTTAAGTCAATCAGCCTAGAAGCTCCATACCAAAGAGCCAGCGAAGGCTTTGCTTTTTGAGCCCATGTTTCCCCAATTCCGACTCAGTTCCAGACAGCCAATTTCACAGGTACGACAGTTGCGCAACACCTCAGTTTGCTCCCACCCGCGCAAAAAAGCTACTAAGGTTCCACCGAGATTTGAACTCGGATCACTGGATTCAAAGTCCAGAGTGCTCACCATTACACCATGGAACCAACACGTCCTATTTGCTGGCCGTCTGAGAGGAAGATAGCGATGAGGCTAGGTGGAACCAAGAAGAAAGGAGGTGGTGTTTGGACACTGGAGCCCTCGACCAAAAGCACGCAGACATGGTTCCTCTGCCGAAACCGGGATCGAACCAGGGACCTTTAGATCTTCAGTCTAACGCTCTCCCAACTGAGCTATTTCGGCCAGGTCGGGCAAAGGCTTGCCAGCAGGGATTTCTGTGAGACAGGCCATTCTTGTTAAACGAGCAGAAGCTGAAGGTCCCAGAGAGCAAAACAGTGGCCCGTCACGGGGATCGAACCAGCGACCTTGGCGTTATTAGCACCACGCTCTAACCAACTGAGCTAACCGGCCTCGCTTCAAAAGGTTTGTTGACCAATTTCTCAGAAATGTCCTGCTTACCCATGAACCTAATGAGGCTAAAGAGGTTAAATGCAGAAACATGGGCTCGTCCGGGATTTGAACCGGGACCTCTCGCATCCAAAGCGAGAATCATACCCCTAGACCAACGAGCCAACTCAGATGCTCTACTGCTTGCTGCCTGGCTGCAAGCATTGCCAAACTTTGGAAATCACGCTGCAGCACCTGCACACATGCTAGAGATCGGTCCTCAACGGTGTCTTTGAGAGTGCTGGACACATTCTCTCTTTGTAGAGGGGAATTAGCTCAAATGGTAGGCGCTCGCAGCATGCGAGAGGTAGCGGGATCGATGCCCGCATTCTCCATGTGGGTTCCTGTGTTTTTAGGATCACTGCTGTGGAAAATTTTGGCAAAAGCAGGTCCCACCGAGATTTGAACTCGGATGACTGGATTCAGAGTCCAGAGTGCTAACCATTACACCATGGAACCTTGGCGGAGCTTCCTTTTCTCACAGAGCAACAGAGAGTTAAGTCAATCAGCCTAGAAGCTCCATACCAAAGAGCCAGCGAAGGCTTTGCTTTTGAGCCCATGTTTCCCCAATTCCGACTCGGTTCCAGACAGCCAATTTCACAGGTACGACGACAGTTGCGCAACACCTCAGTTTGCTCCCACCCGCCGCCAAAAGCTACTAAGGTTCCACGAGATTTGAACTCGGATCACTGGATTCAAAGTCCAGAGTGCTCACCATTACACCATGGAACCAACACGTCCTATTTGCTGGCCGTCTGAGAGGAAGATAGCGATGAGGCTAGGTGGAACCAAGAAGAAAGGAGGTGGTGTTTGGACACTGGAGCCCTCGACCAAAAGCACGCAGACATGGTTCCTCTGCCGGGATCGAACCAGGGACCTTTAGATCTTCAGTCTAACGCTCTCCCAACTGAGCTATTTCGGCCAGGCCGGGCAAAAGGCTTGCCAGCAGGGATTTCTGTGAGACAGGCCATTCTTGTAAAACGAGCAGAAGCTGAAGGTCCCAGAGAGCAAAACAGTGGCCCGTACGGGGATCGAACCCGCGACCTTGGCGTTATTAGCACCACGCTCTAACCAACTGAGCTAACCGGCCTCGCTTCAAAAAGGTTTGTTGACCAATTTCTCAGAAATGTCCTGCTTACCCATGAACCTAATGAGGCTGAAGAGGTTAAATGCAGAAACATGGGCTCGTCCGGGATTTGAACCCGGGACCTCTCGCACCCAAAGCGAGAATCATACCCCTAGACCAACGAGCCAACTCAGAGCTTCTTTGAGAGCGCTGGACACATTCTCTCTTTTGTAGAGGGGAATTAGCTCAAATGGTAGAGCGCTCGCTTAGCATGCGAGAGGTAGCGGGATCGATGCCCGCATTCTCCATGTGGGTTCCTGTGTTTTTAGGATCACTGCTATGGAAAATTTTGGCAAAAGCAGGTCCCACCGAGATTTGAACTCGGATGACTGGATTCAGAGTCCAGAGTGCTAACCATTACACCATGGAACCTTGGCGGGAGCTTCCTTTTCTCAAAGAGCAGCAGAGAGTTAAGTCAATCAGCCTAGAAGCTCCATACCAAAGAGCCAGCGAAGGCTTTGCTTTTTGAGCCCATGTTTCCCCAATTCCGACTCAGTTCCAGACAGCCAATTTCACAGGTACGACGACAGTTGCGCAACACCTCAGTTTGCTCCCACCCCGCCGCAAAAAAGCTACTAAGGTTCCACTGAGATTTGAACTCGGATCACTGGATTCAAAGTCCAGAGTGCTCACCATTACACCATGGAACCAACACGTCCTGTTGCTGGCCGTCTGAGAGGAAGATAGCGATGAGGCTAGGTGGAACCAAGAAGAAAGGAGGTGGTGTTTGGACACTGGAGCCCCTCGACCAAAAGCACGCAGACATGGTTCCTCTGCCGAAACCCGGGATCGAACCAGGGACCTTTAGATCTTCAGTCTAACGCTCTCCCAACTGAGCTATTTCGCCAGGTCGGGCAAAGGCTTGCCAGCAGGGATTTCTGTGAGACAGGCCATTCTTGTAAAACGAGCAGAAGCTGAAGGTCCCAGAGAGCAAAACAGTGGCCCGTGCAGGATCGAACCCGCGACCTTGGCGTTATTAGCACCACGCTCTAACCAACTGAGCTAACCGGCCTCGCTTCAAAAGGTTTGTTGACCAATTTCTCAGAAATGTCCTGCTTACCCATGAACCTAATGAGGCTAAAGAGGTTAAATGCAGAAACATGGGCTCGTCCGGGATTTGAACCGGGACCTCGCAAAGCGAGAATCATACCCCTAGACCAACGAGCCAACTCAGATGCTCTACTGCTTGCTGCCTGGCTGCAAGCATTGCCAAACTTTGGAAATCCCGCTGCAGCACCTGCACACATGCTAGAGATCGGTCCTCAACGGTGTCTTTGAGAGCGCTGGACACATTCTCTCTTTGTAGAGGAATTAGCTCAAATGGTAGAGCGCTCGCAGCATGCGAGAGGTAGCGGGATCGATGCCCGCATTCTCCATGTGGGTTCCTGTGTTTTTAGGATCACTGCTGTGGAAAATTTTGGCAAAAGCAGGTCCCACCGAGATTTGAACTCGGATGACTGGATTCAGAGTCCAGAGTGCTAACCATTACACCATGGAACCTTGGCGGGAGCTTCCTTTTCTCACAGAGCAACAGAGAGTTAAGTCAATCAGCCTAGAAGCTCCATACCAAAGAGCCAGCGAAGGCTTTGCTTTTTGAGCCCATGTTTCCCCAATTCCGACTCGGTTCCAGACAGCCAATTTCACAGGTACGACGACAGTTGCGCAACACCTCAGTTTGCTCCCACCCGCGCAAAAAGCTACTAAGGTTCCACCAAGATTTGAACTCGGATCACTGGATTCAAAGTCCAGAGTGCTCACCATTACACCATGGAACCAACACGTCCTATTTGCTGGCCGTCTGAGAGGAAGATAGCGATGAGGCTAGGTGGAAACAAGAAGAAACCTTTAGATCTTCAGTCTAACGCTCTCCCAACTGAGCTATTTCGGCCAGGCCGGGTAAAGGCTTGCCAGCAGGGATTTCTGTGAGACAGGCCATTCTTGTAAAACGAGCAGAAGCTGAAGGTCCCAGAGAGCAAAACAGTGGCCCGTGCGGGATCGAACCCGCGACCTTGGCGTTATTAGCACCACGCTCTAACCAACTGAGCTAACCGGCCTCGCTTCAAAAAGGTTTGTTGACCAATTTCTCAGAAATGTCCTGCTTACCCATGAACCTAATGAGGCTGAAGAGGTTAAATGCAGAAACATGGGCTCGTCCGGGATTTGAACCCGGGACCTCTCGCACCCAAAGCGAGAATCATACCCCTAGACCAACGAGCCAACTCAGAGCTTCTTTGAGAGCGCTGGACACATTCTCTCTTTTGTAGAGAATCATACCCCTAGACCAACGAGCCAACTCAGATGCTCTACTGCTTGCTGCCTGGCTGCAAGCATTGCCAAACTTTGGAAATCCCGCTGCAGCACCTGCACACATGCTAGAGATCGGTCCTCAACGGTGTCTTTGAGAGCGCTGGACACATTCTCTCTTTTGTAGAGGGGAATTAGCTCAAATGGTAGAGCGCTCGCTTAGCATGCGAGAGGTAGCGGGATCGATGCCCGCATTCTCCATGTGGGTTCCTGTGTTTTTAGGATCACTGCTGTGGAAAATTTTGGCAAAAGCAGGTCCCACCGAGATTTGAACTCGGATGACTGGATTCAGAGTCCAGAGTGCTAACCATTACACCATGGAACCTTGGCGGGAGCTTCCTTTTCTCACAGAGCAACAGAGAGTTAAGTCAATCAGCCTAGAAGCTCCATACCAAAGAGCCAGCGAAGGCTTTGCTTTTTGAGCCCATGTTTCCCCAATTCCGACTCGGTTCCAGACAGCCAATTTCACAGGTACGACGACAGTTGCGCAACACCTCAGTTTGCTCCCACCCGCCGCAAAAGCTACTAAGGTTCCACGAGATTTGAACTCGGATCACTGGATTCAAAGTCCAGAGTGCTCACCATTACACCATGGAACCAACACGTCCTATTTGCTGGCCGTCTGAGAGGAAGATAGCGATGAGGCTAGGTGGAACCAAGAAGAAAGGAGGTGGTGTTTGGACACTGGAGCCCCTCGACCAAAAGCACGCAGACATGGTTCCTCTGCCGAAACCCGGGATCGAACCAGGGACCTTTAGATCTTCAGTCTAACGCTCTCCCAACTGAGCTATTTCGGCCAGGTCGGGCAAAAGGCTTGCCAGCAGGGATTTCTGTGAGACAGGCCATTCTTGTAAAACGAGCAGAAGCTGAAGGTCCCAGAGAGCAAAACAGTGGCCCGTACCGGGATCGAACCCGCGACCTTGGCGTTATTAGCACCACGCTCTAACCAACTGAGCTAACCGGCCTCGCTTCAAAAAGGTTTGTTGACCAATTTCTCAGAAATGTCCTGCTTACCCATGAACCTAATGAGGCTGAAGAGGTTAAATGCAGAAACATGGGCTCGTCCGGGATTTGAACCGGGACCTCTCGCACTCCAAAGCGAGAATCATACCCTAGACCAACGAGCCAACTCAGAGCTTCTTTGAGCGCTGGACACATTCTCTCTTTTGTAGAGGAATTAGCTCAAATGGTAGAGCGCTCGCTTAGCATGCGAGAGGTAGCGGGATCGATGCCCGCATTCTCCATGTGGGTTCCTGTGTTTTTAGGATCACTGCTATGGAAAATTTTGGCAAAGCAGGTCCCACCGAGATTTGAACTCGGATGACTGGATTCAGAGTCCAGAGTGCTAACCATTACACCATGGAACCTTGGCGGGAGCTTCCTTTTCTCAAAGAGCAGCAGAGAGTTAAGTCAATCAGCCTAGAAGCTCCATACCAAAGAGCCAGCGAAGGCTTTGCTTTTTGAGCCCATGTTTCCCCAATTCCGACTCAGTTCCAGACAGCCAATTTCACAGGTACGACGACAGTTGCGCAACACCTCAGTTTGCTCCCACCCGCGCCGCTACTAAGGTTCCACCGAGATTTGAACTCGGATCACTGGATTCAAAGTCCAGAGTGCTCACCATGGAACCAACACGTCCTATTTGCTGGCCGTCTGAGAGGAAGATAGCGATGAGGCTAGGTGGAACCAAGAAGAAAGGAGGTGGTGTTTGGACACTGGAGCCCCTCGACCAAAAGCACGCAGACATGGTTCCTCTGCCGAAACCCGGGATCGAACCAGGGACCTTTAGATCTTCAGTCTAACGCTCTCCCAACTGAGCTATTTCGGCCAGGTCGGGCAAAGGCTTGCCAGCAGGGATTTCTGTGAGACAGGCCATTCTTGTAAAAGCGAGCAGAAGCTGAAGGTCCCAGAGAGCAAAACAGTGGCCCGTCACGGGATCGAACCCAGCGACCTTGGCGTTATTAGCACCACGCTCTAACCAACTGAGCTAACCGGCCTCGCTTCAAAAAGGTTTGTTGACCAATTTCTCAGAAATGTCCTGCTTACCCATGAACCTAATGAGGCTAAAGAGGTTAAATGCAGAAACATGGGCTCCGGGATTTGAACCGGGACCTCTCGCACCCAAAGCGAGAATCATACCCCTAGACCAACGAGCCAACTCAGAGCTTCTTTGAGAGCGCTGGACACATTCTCTCTTTTGTAGAGGGGAATTAGCTCAAATGGTAGAGCGCTCGCTTAGCATGCGAGAGGTAGCGGGATCGATGCCCGCATTCTCCATGTGGGTTCCTGTGTTTTTAGGATCACTGCTGTGGAAAATTTTGGCAAAAGCAGGTCCCACGAGATTTGAACTCGGATGACTGGATTCAGAGTCCAGAGTGCTAACCATTACACCATGGAACCTTGGCGGGAGCTTCCTTTTCTCACAGAGCAACAGAGAGTTAAGTCAATCAGCCTAGAAGCTCCATACCAAAGAGCCAGCGAAGGCTTTGCTTTTTGAGCCCATGTTTCCCCAATTCCGACTCGGTTCCAGACAGCCAATTTCACAGGTACGGCGACAGTTGCGCAACACCTCAGTTTGCTCCCACCCGCCGCAAAAAGCTACTAAGGTTCCACCGAGATTTGAACTCGGATCACTGGATTCAAAGTCCAGAGTGCTCACCATTACACCATGGAACCAACACGTCCTGTTGCTGGCCGTCTGAGAGGAAGATAGCGATGAGGCTAGGTGGAACCAAGAAGAAAGGAGGTGGTGTTTGGACACTGGAGCCCCTCGACCAAAAGCACGCAGACATGGTTCCTCTGCGAAACCGGGATCGAACCAGGGACCTTTAGATCTTCAGTCTAACGCTCTCCCAACTGAGCTATTTCGGCCAGGCCGGGCAAAGGCTTGCCAGCAGGGATTTCTGTGAGACAGGCCATTCTTGTAAAACGAGCAGAAGCTGAAGGTCCCAGAGAGCAAAACAGTGGCCCGTACGGGGATCGAACCCGCGACCTTGGCGTTATTAGCACCACGCTCTAACCAACTGAGCTAACCGGCCTCGCTTCAAAAAGGTTTGTTGACCAATTTCTCAGAAATGTCCTGCTTACCCATGAACCTAATGAGGCTAAAGAGGTTAAATGCAGAAACATGGGCTCGTCCCGGGATTTGAACTCGGACCTCTCGCACCCAAAGCGAGAATCATACCCCTAGACCAACGAGCCAACTCAGATGCTCTACTGCTTGCTGCCTGGCTGCAAGCATTGCCAAACTTTGGAAATCCCGCTGCAGCACCTGCACACATGCTAGAGATCGGTCCTCAACGGTGTCTTTGAGAGCGCTGGACACATTCTCTCTTTGTAGAGGGAATTAGCTCAAATGGTAGAGCGCCGCTTAGCATGCGAGAGGTAGCGGATCGATGCCCGCATTCTCCATGTGGGTTCCTGTGTTTTTAGGATCACTGCTGTGGAAAATTTTGGCAAAAGCAGGTCCCACCGAGATTTGAACTCGGATGACTGGATTCAGAGTCCAGAGTGCTAACCATTACACCATGGAACCTTGGCGGGAGCTTCCTTTTCTCACAGAGCAACAGAGAGTTAAGTCAATCAGCCTAGAAGCTCCATACCAAAGAGCCAGCGAAGGCTTTGCTTTTGAGCCCATGTTTCCCCAATTCCGACTCGGTTCCAGACAGCCAATTTCACAGGTACGACGACAGTTGCGCAACACCTCAGTTTGCTCCCACCCCGCCGCAAAAAAGCTACTAAGGTTCCACCGAGATTTGAACTCGGATCACTGGATTCAAAGTCCAGAGTGCTCACCATTACACCATGGAACCAACACGCCCTATTTGCTGGCCGCCTGAGAGGAAGATAGCGATGAGGCTAGGCGGAAACAAGAAGAAAGGAGGTGGTGTTTGGACACTGGAGCCCCTCGACCAAAAGCACGCAGACATGGTTCCTCTGCCGAAACCCGGGATCGAACCAGGGACCTTTAGATCTTCAGTCTAACGCTCTCCCAACTGAGCTATTTCGCCAGGCCGGGCAAAAGGCTTGCCAGCAGGGATTTCTGTGAGACAGGCCATTCTTGTAAAACGAGCAGAAGCTGAAGGTCCCAGAGAGCAAAACAGTGGCCCGCACGGGATCGAACCCGCAACCTTGGCGTTATTAGCACCACGCCTAACCAACTGAGCTAACCGGCCTCGCTTCAAAAAGGTTTGTTGACCAATTTCTCAGAAATGTCCTGCTTACCCATGAACCTAATGAGGCTGAAGAGGTTAAATGCAGTAACATGGGCTCGTCCGGGATTTGAACCCGGGACCTCTCGCACCCAAAGCGAGAATCATACCCCTAGACCAACGAGCCAACTCAGAGCTTCTTTGAGAGCGCTGGACACATTCTCTCTTTGTAGAGGGAATTAGCTCAAATGGTAGAGCGCCGCTTAGCATGCGAGAGGTAGCGGATCGATGCCCGCATTCTCCATGTGGGTTCCTGTGTTTTTAGGATCACTGCTGTGGAAAATTTTGGCAAAAGCAGGTCCCACCGAGATTTGAACTCGGATGACTGGATTCAGAGTCCAGAGTGCTAACCATTACACCATGGAACCTTGGCGGAGCTTCTCACAGAGCAACAGAGAGTTAAGTCAATCAGCCTAGAAGCTCCATACCAAAGAGCCAGCGAAGGCTTTGCTTTTGAGCCCATGTTTCCCCAATTCCGACTCGGTTCCAGACAGCCAATTTCACAGGTACGACGACAGTTGCGCGCAACACCTCAGTTTGCTCCCACCCCGCCGCAAAAGCTACTAAGGTTCCACCGAGATTTGAACTCGGATCACTGGATTCAAAGTCCAGAGTGCTCACCATTACACCATGGAACCAACACGCCCTATTTGCTGGCCGTCTGAGAGGAAGATAGCGATGAGGCTAGGCGGAAACAAGAAGAAAGGAGGTGGTGTTTGGACACTGGAGCCCTCGACCAAAAGCACGCAGACATGGTTCCTCTGCCAAACCCGGATCGAACCAGGGACCTTTAGATCTTCAGTCTAACGCTCTCCCAACTGAGCTATTTCAGCCAGGTCGGGCAAAAGGCTTGCCAGCAGGGATTTCTGTGAGACAGGCCATTCTTGTAAAACGAGCAGAAGCTGAAGGTCCCAGAGAGCAAAACAGTGGCCCGTACGGGGATCGAACCCGCGACCTTGGCGTTATTAGCACCACGCTCTAACCAACTGAGCTAACCGGCCTCGCTTCAAAAAGGTTTGTTGACCAATTTCTCAGAAATGTCCTGCTTACCCATGAACCTAATGAGGCTGAAGAGGTTAAATGCAGAAACATGGGCTCGTCCGGGATTTGAACCCGGGACCTCTCGCACCCAAAGCGAGAATCATACCCCTAGACCAACGAGCCAACTCAGAGCTTCTTTGAGAGCGCTGGACACATTCTCTCTTTTGTAGAGGGGAATTAGCTCAAATGGTAGAGCGCTCGCTTAGCATGCGAGAGGTAGCGGATCGATGCCCGCATTCTCCATGTGGGTTCCTGTGTTTTTAGGATCACTGCTGTGGAAAATTTTGGCAAAAGCAGGTCCCACCGAGATTTGAACTCGGATGACTGGATTCAGAGTCCAGAGTGCTAACCATTACACCATGGAACCTTGGTGGGAGCCTTTCTCACAGAGCAACAGAGAGTTAAGTCAATCAGCCTAGAAGCTCCATACCAAAGAGCCAGCGAAGGCTTTGCTTTTTGAGCCCATGTTTCCCAATTCGACTCGGTTCCAGACAGCCAATTTCACAGGTACGACGACAGTTGCGCAACACCTCAGTTTGCTCCCACCCCGCCGCAAAAAAGCTACTAAGGTTCCACCGAGATTTGAACTCGGATCACTGGATTCAAAGTCCAGAGTGCTCACCATTACACCATGGAACCAACACATCCTATTTGCTGGCCGCCTGAGAGGAAGATAGCGATGAGGCTAGGTGGAAACAAGAAGAAAGGAGGTGGTGTTTGGACACTGGAGCCCTCGACCAAAAGCATGCAGACATGGTTCCTCTCAAACCCGGGATCGAACCAGGGACCTTTAGATCTTCAGTCTAACGCTCTCCCAACTGAGCTATTTCGCCAGGCCGGGCAAAAGGCTTGCCAGCAGGGATTTCTGTGAGACAGGCCATTCTTGTAAAACGAGCAGAAGCTGAAGGTCCCAGAGAGCAAACAGTGGCCCGCACGGGATCGAACCCGCGACCTTGGCGTTATTAGCACCACGCTCTAACCAACTGAGCTAACCGGCCTCGCTTCAAAAAGGTTTGTTGACCAATTTCTCAGAAATGTCCTGCTTACCCATGAACCTAATGAGGCTGAAGAGGTTAAATGCAGAAACATGGGCTCGTCCGGGATTTGAACTCGGGACCTCTCGCACCCAAAGCGAGAATCATACCCCTAGACCAACGAGCCAACTCAGAGCTTCTTTGAGAGCGCTGGACACATTCTCTCTTTTGTAGAGGGGAATTAGCTCAAATGGTAGAGCGCTCGCTTAGCATGCGAGAGGTAGCGGGATCGATGCCCGCATTCTCCATGTGGGTTCCTGTGTTTTTAGGATCACTGCTATGGAAAATTTTGGCAAAAGCAGGTCCCACCGAGATTTGAACTCGGATGACTGGATTCAGAGTCCAGAGTGCTAACCATTACACCATGGAACCTTGGCGGAGCCTTTCTCAAAGAGCAGCAGAGAGTTAAGTCAATCAGCCTAGAAGCTCCATACCAAAGAGCCAGCGAAGGCTTTGCTTTTTGAGCCCATGTTTCCCCAATTCCGACTCAGTTCCAGACAGCCAATTTCACAGGTACGACGACAGTTGCGCAACACCTCAGTTTGCTCCCACCCCGCCGCAAAAAAGCTACTAAGGTTCCACCGAGATTTGAACTCGGATCACTGGATTCAAAGTCCAGAGTGCTCACCATTACACCATGGAACCAACACGTCCTATTTGCTGGCCGTCTGAGAGGAAGATAGCGATGAGGCTAGGTGGAACCAAGAAGAAAGGAGGTGGTGTTTGGACACTGGAGCCCCTCGACCAAAAGCACGCAGACATGGTTCCTCTGCCGAAACCCGGATCGAACCAGGGACCTTTAGATCTTCAGTCTAACGCTCCCAACTGAGCTATTTCGCCAGGCGGGCAAAAGGCTTGCCAGCAGGGATTTCTGTGAGACAGGCCATTCTTGTAAAACGAGCAGAAGCTGAAGGTCCCAGAGAGCAAAACAGTGGCCCGTACGGGGATCGAACCCGCGACCTTGGCGTTATTAGCACCACGCTCTAACCAACTGAGCTAACCGGCCTCGCTTCAAAAAGGTTTGTTGACCAATTTCTCAGAAATGTCCTGCTTACCCATGAACCTAATGAGGCTGAAGAGGTTAAATGCAGAAACATGGGCTCGCCGGATTTGAACTCGACCTCTCGCACTCCAAAGCGAGAATCATACCCCTAGACCAACGAGCCAACTCAGATGCTCTACTGCTTGCTGCCTGGCTGCAAGCATTGCCAAACTTTGGAAATCACGCTGCAGCACCTGCACACATGCTAGAGATCGGTCCTCAACGGTGTCTTTGAGAGCGCTGGACACATTCTCTTTTGTAGAGGGAATTAGCTCAAATGGTAGAGCGCCGCTTAGCATGCGAGAGGTAGCGGATCGATGCCCGCATTCTCCATGTGGGTTCCTGTGTTTTTAGGATCACTGCTGTGGAAAATTTTGGCAAAAGCAGGTCCCACCGAGATTTGAACTCGGATGACTGGATTCAGAGTCCAGAGTGCTAACCATTACACCATGGAACCTTGGCGGAGCTTTTCTCACAGAGCAACAGAGAGTTAAGTCAATCAGCCTAGAAGCTCCATACCAAAGAGCCAGCGAAGGCTTTGCTTTTTGAGCCCATGTTTCCCCAATTCCGACTCGGTTCCAGACAGCCAATTTCACAGGTACGACGACAGTTGCGCAACACCTCAGTTTGCTCCCACCCCGCCGCAAAAAAGCTACTAAGGTTCCACCGAGATTTGAACTCGGATCACTGGATTCAAAGTCCAGAGTGCTCACCATTACACCATGGAACCAACACGCCCTATTTGCTGGCCGCCTGAGAGGAAGATAGCGATGAGGCTAGGCGGAAACAAGAAGAAAGGAGGTGGTGTTTGGACACTGGAGCCCTCGACCAAAAGCACGCAGACATGGTTCCTCTGCCAAACCCGGATCGAACCAGGGACCTTTAGATCTTCAGTCTAACGCTCTCCCAACTGAGCTATTTCGCCAGGCGGGCAAAAGGCTTGCCAGCAGGGATTTCTGTGAGACAGGCCATTCTTGTAAAACGAGCAGAAGCTGAAGGTCCCAGAGAGCAAAACAGTGGCCCGTACGGGGATCGAACCCGCGACCTTGGCGTTATTAGCACCACGCTCTAACCAACTGAGCTAACCGGCCTCGCTTCAAAAAGGTTTGTTGACCAATTTCTCAGAAATGTCCTGCTTACCCATGAACCTAATGAGGCTAAAGAGGTTAAATGCAGAAACATGGGCTCGTCCCGGGATTTGAACCCGGACCTCTCGCACCCAAAGCGAGAATCATACCCCTAGACCAACGAGCCAACTCAGATGCTCTACTGCTTGCTGCCTGGCTGCAAGCATTGCCAAACTTTGGAAATCCCGCTGCAGCACCTGCACACATGCTAGAGATCGGTCCTCAACGGTGTCTTTGAGAGCGCTGGACACATTCTCTCTTTGTAGAGGGAATTAGCTCAAATGGTAGAGCGCTTAGCATGCGAGAGGTAGCGGATCGATGCCCGCATTCTCCATGTGGGTTCCTGTGTTTTTAGGATCACTGCTGTGGAAAATTTTGGCAAAGCAGGTCCCACCGAGATTTGAACTCGGATGACTGGATTCAGAGTCCAGAGTGCTAACCATTACACCATGGAACCTTGGCGGAGCTTCTTTTCACAGAGCAACAGAGAGTTAAGTCAATCAGCCTAGAAGCTCCATACCAAAGAGCCAGCGAAGGCTTTGCTTTTTGAGCCCATGTTTCCCCAATTCCGACTCGGTTCCAGACAGCCAATTTCACAGGTACGACGACAGTTGCGCAACACCTCAGTTTGCTCCCACCCCGCCGCAAAAAAGCTACTAAGGTTCCACCGAGATTTGAACTCGGATCACTGGATTCAAAGTCCAGAGTGCTCACCATTACACCATGGAACCAACACGTCCTATTTGCTGGCCGCCTTAGAGGAAGATAGCGATGAGGCTAGGTGGAAACAAGAAGAAAGGAGGTGGTGTTTGGACACTGGAGCCCTCGACCAAAAGCACGCAGACATGGTTCCTCTGCCGAAACCCGGGATCGAACCAGGGACCTTTAGATCTTCAGTCTAACGCTCTCCCAACTGAGCTATTTCGGCCAGGTCGGGCAAAAGGCTTGCCAGCAGGGATTTCTGTGAGACAGGCCATTCTTGTAAAACGAGCAGAAGCTGAAGGTCCCAGAGAGCAAAACAGTGGCCCGTACGGGGATCGAACCCGCGACCTTGGCGTTATTAGCACCACGCTCTAACCAACTGAGCTAACCGGCCTCGCTTCAAAAAGGTTTGTTGACCAATTTCTCAGAAATGTCCTGCTTACCCATGAACCTAATGAGGCTGAAGAGGTTAAATGCAGAAACATGGGCTCGTCCGGGATTTGAACCCGGGACCTCTCGCACCCAAAGCGAGAATCATACCCCTAGACCAACGAGCCAACTCAGATGCTCTACTGCTTGCTGCCTGGCTGCAAGCATTGCCAAACTTTGGAAATCACCCTGCAGCACCTGCACACATGCTAGAGATCGGTCCTCAACGGTGTCTTTGAGAGCGCTGGACACATTCTCTCTTTGTAGAGGAATTAGCTCAAATGGTAGAGCGCCGCTTAGCATGCGAGAGGTAGCGGATCGATGCCCGCATTCTCCATGTGGGTTCCTGTGTTTTTAGGATCACTGCTGTGGAAAATTTTGGCAAAAGCAGGTCCCACCGAGATTTGAACTCGGATGACTGGATTCAGAGTCCAGAGTGCTAACCATTACACCATGGAACCTTGGCGGAGCTTCTTTTCTCACAGAGCAACAGAGAGTTAAGTCAATCAGCCTAGAAGCTCCATACCAAAGAGCCAGCGAAGGCTTTGCTTTTGAGCCCATGTTTCCCAATTCCGACTCGGTTCCAGACAGCCAATTTCACAGGTACGACGACAGTTGCGCAACACCTCAGTTTGCTCCCACCCCGCCGCAAAAAAGCTACTAAGGTTCCACCGAGATTTGAACTCGGATCACTGGATTCAAAGTCCAGAGTGCTCACCATTACACCATGGAACCAACACGCCCTATTTGCTGGCCGCCTGAGAGGAAGATAGCGATGAGGCTAGGTGGAACCAAGAAGAAAGGAGGTGGTGTTTGGACACTGGAGCCCTCGACCAAAAGCACGCAGACATGGTTCCTCTGCCAAACCCGGATCGAACCAGGGACCTTTAGATCTTCAGTCTAACGCTCTCCCAACTGAGCTATTTCGGCCAGGCCGGGCAAAAGGCTTGCCAGCAGGGATTTCTGTGAGACAGGCCATTCTTGTAAAACGAGCAGAAGCTGAAGGTCCCAGAGAGCAAAACAGTGGCCCGTGACGGGATCGAACCCGCGACCTTGGCGTTATTAGCACCACGCCTAACCAACTGAGCTAACCGGCCTCGCTTCAAAAAGGTTTGTTGACCAATTTCTCAGAAATGTCCTGCTTACCCATGAACCTAATGAGGCTAAAGAGGTTAAATGCAGAAACATGGGCTCGCCCCGGGATTTGAACTCGGGACCTCTCGCACTCCAAAGCGAGAATCATACCCCTAGACCAACGAGCCAACTCAGATGCTCTACTGCTTGCTGCCTGGCTGCAAGCATTGCCAAACTTTGGAAATCCCGCTGCAGCACCTGCACACATGCTAGAGATCGGTCCTCAACGGTGTCTTTGAGAGCGCTGGACACACTCTCTTTTGTAGAGGGGAATTAGCTCAAATGGTAGAGCGCTTAGCATGCGAGAGGTAGCGGATCGATGCCCGCATTCTCCATGTGGGTTCCTGTGTTTTTAGGATCACTGCTGTGGAAAATTTTGGCAAAAGCAGGTCCCACCGAGATTTGAACTCGGATGACTGGATTCAGAGTCCAGAGTGCTAACCATTACACCATGGAACCTTGGCGGAGCTTCTTTCTCACAGAGCAACAGAGAGTTAAGTCAATCAGCCTAGAAGCTCCATACCAAAGAGCCAGCGAAGGCTTTGCTTTTGAGCCCATGTTTCCCAATTCCGACTCGGTTCCAGACAGCCAATTTCACAGGTACGACGACAGTTGCGCAACACCTCAGTTTGCTCCCACCCCGCCGCAAAAAAGCTACTAAGGTTCCACCGAGATTTGAACTCGGATCACTGGATTCAAAGTCCAGAGTGCTCACCATTACACCATGGAACCAACACGCCCTATTTGCTGGCCGCCTGAGAGGAAGATAGCGATGAGGCTAGGTGGAAACAAGAAGAAAGGAGGTGGTGTTTGGACACTGGAGCCCCTCGACCAAAAGCACGCAGACATGGTTCCTCTGCCGAAACCCGGGATCGAACCAGGGACCTTTAGATCTTCAGTCTAACGCTCTCCCAACTGAGCTATTTCGCCAGGCCGGGCAAAAGGCTTGCCAGCAGGGATTTCTGTGAGACAGGCCATTCTTGTAAAACGAGCAGAAGCTGAAGGTCCCAGAGAGCAAAACAGTGGCCCGTGACGATCGAACCCGCGACCTTGGCGTTATTAGCACCACGCCTAACCAACTGAGCTAACCGGCCTCGCTTCAAAAAGGTTTGTTGACCAATTTCTCAGAAATGTCCTGCTTACCCATGAACCTAATGAGGCTGAAGAGGTTAAATGCAGAAACATGGGCTCGCCCGGGATTTGAACCCGACCTCTCGCACTCCAAAGCGAGAATCATACCCCTAGACCAACGAGCCAACTCAGATGCTCTACTGCTTGCTGCCTGGCTGCAAGCATTGCCAAACTTTGGAAATCACGCTGCAGCACCTGCACACATGCTAGAGATCGGTCCTCAACGGTGTCTTTGAGAGCGCTGGACACATTCTCTCTTTGTAGAGGGGAATTAGCTCAAATGGTAGAGCGCCGCTTAGCATGCGAGAGGTAGCGGATCGATGCCCGCATTCTCCATGTGGGTTCCTGTGTTTTTAGGATCACTGCTGTGGAAAATTTTGGCAAAAGCAGGTCCCACCGAGATTTGAACTCGGATGACTGGATTCAGAGTCCAGAGTGCTAACCATTACACCATGGAACCTTGGCGGAGCCTTTCTCACAGAGCAACAGAGAGTTAAGTCAATCAGCCTAGAAGCTCCATACCAAAGAGCCAGCGAAGGCTTTGCTTTTGAGCCCATGTTTCCCCAATTCCGACTCGGTTCCAGACAGCCAATTTCACAGGTACGACGACAGTTGCGCAACACCTCAGTTTGCTCCCACCCCGCCGCAAAAAAGCTACTAAGGTTCCACCGAGATTTGAACTCGGATCACTGGATTCAAAGTCCAGAGTGCTCACCATTACACCATGGAACCAACACGCCCCTATTTGCTGGCCGCCTGAGAGGAAGATAGCGATGAGGCTAGGTGGAAACAAGAAGAAAGGAGGTGGTGTTTGGACACTGGAGCCCCTCGACCAAAAGCACGCAGACATGGTTCCTCTGCCGAAACCCGGGATCGAACCAGGGACCTTTAGATCTTCAGTCTAACGCTCTCCCAACTGAGCTATTTCGCCAGGCCGGGCAAAAGGCTTGCCAGCAGGGATTTCTGTGAGACAGGCCATTCTTGTAAAACGAGCAGAAGCTGAAGGTCCCAGAGAGCAAAACAGTGACCCTGATCGATTGCTCCAGTCTACCTACTGCTGCTACTGCATCAGTGTTTGTAGCTCTGTATAGCTGCGTTTGAATCTCTATTTGATATATTTTCTTTGTTATCTATACTGCTAAAAATAACTTACTCATCACCATATATTGTTTAATATAGCCTATCAAGTTAAATTTGACATCACTAGCTTTTAATCTAAATCACTACCACGTGTTAGCTTTTCGCTAGCCTGGTAGCTTTCCATCCCGCACCCGGTCTCCTGTTTTCTGAGTTCATTAGACAACTGTGGTGAGTTGGATTATTAAATAGACTCCATCAAACAAAGTAAGTGGAGTAAGTTGTGTGGTAAGTGTTGGATTCATCAACAAATACGGTAAGCCATGTCTTCTTCTCCTGTCATTGTCACTTGCACTGCATGCTACATGTTTAGCATATCTATCTCCGTTGGCTTAACAGGGCTTCACATGTGTTAAATGTAAGGAATTAATCAGGCTGACGGAGAAGATTTCAGATTTAGAGACACGCATCCAGACTTTATGTGAGAGTAGTGAGAATGGTACAGCTTTAGATACTCTTTTGGATGCGACTAGCTTAGTGAACACTCATTGTTTGGTTCCGGCTGAGCCCCCGCAGCAGGGCAATTGGGTGACTGTGAGACAGCATAGTCGCGGATCTAAAACCACTCTTCCGTTCCGATTAGAACATCAAACAGGTTCTCCCACTCAGTGATGCACCCACTGAGGATCCTGTTGAAAGTGCCCTAGTTATTGGCGATTCTATTACACGGAACGTGAAAATAGAGACACCAGCCACCATAGTCACATGTTTACCGGGAGCCAGAGCGCCTGACATCAAAGCAAATTTAAAAGTGCTGGCTAAAGCTAATCGTAAATTCTCTAAGATTATTATTCACGCCGGCACTAATGATGTTCGACTTCGTCAGTCGGAGATCACCAAAATTAACATTAAAGAGGTGTGTAAACTCGCAAGTACGATGTCACCGCAGTCTGTTTATCTGGCCCTCCTGTTAAAAGGAGTGATGAAATAGTTAGCAGATTATCATCACTCAATGGCTGGTTGTCTAAGTGGTGTCCGTAAAATAACATAGGGTTCATAGACAATTGGAAAAGTTTTTGGGGCAGACCCGACCTGTTGAAGATAGACGGCATTCATCCTACCCGGGCTGGTGCTGCTCTTCTATCTAGTAATTTGGCACATAGTCTTAGAGCTAAACCTTGACTCACTGGGGCCCAGGTCAGGAAGCAGACAAACTGGCTAAACTAACCGCCTGCTAGCTGTCTCACGTCACCAGAGTCAGCTAAATCCCAGCACATAGAGACGCTTTCACCTAGATATTATCACATAGAGACTGTGTCTGTTCCCGAATCAGTAAATACAAAAACCATCAAAACCATTCAACAGTAAAAATTTAATTGATGTCCAACAAATAAACAACAGATATAATACGGATGAACAATTGATAAATCTCGGGTTGCTGAATATTCGATCCCTTTCGCCAAAAACGCTTATTGTTAATGATATGATTATAGATCATAACCTAGATGTGCTGTGTTTGACAGAAACCTGGCTAAAACCTGACGACTACATTACTTTAAATGAGTCCACTCCCAAGATTATTGTTATAAACACGAGCCGCGTCTGAAAGGAAAAGGGGAGGTGTTGCTGTAATTTATAATGATAACTTCAGTATTACTCAGAAGTCTAGTTTCAAATATAATTCCTTTGAAGTTTTGGTGCTTTATGTAACATTGTGTAGTGTAAATGATAAATCCCGTTTGACATTTGTGTTGGCTACTGTATACAGGCCACCAGGGCACAATACAGACTTTATCAAAGAATTTGCTGGTTTTCTATCAGAGTTAGTACTGGCTGCAGATAAAGTACTAATTGTTGGTGATTTTAATATCCATGTTGACAATGAAAAAGACGCATTGGGATTGGCATTTAAAGACATTATAAACTCTATTGGAGTTAGACAACACGTATCTGGACCCACTCATCGCCTTAATCATACTTTAGATCTAATACTGTCACATGGACTAAATGTTGATACCATTAAAATCCTGCAGCAGAGCGATGACATCTCAGATCATTACCTAATATCATGTATACTTAATATAGCTAAGGCTGCAAAGCCATCCCCTCGCTTCAAATATGGCAGGACTATAACCGCTGCGACTAAAGATTGCTTTATACATAATCTTCCTCATCAGTTCCATCTCCTCAGAATTACAGATAGCCAAGAGGAACTTGATGTTGCAACAGAAACTACTGACTCTCTCTTTACTAGCACTTTAGACATAGTTGCTCCTCGGCTTAAAGAAGATTAAAGCAAATAATCCAACGCTGCGTGGTACAACGAGCACACTGGCCCTTAAAACAGCAGCCAGAAAATGGAGCGCAGCTGGAAGAAAACAAAACTGGAGGTTTTTCGCAATTTGTGGAAAGAGAGCATGATTGCATACAGAAAGGCCATAAAAACTGCTAGATCTGCTTATTTCTCAACTCTTTTAGAAGAAAACAAACACAACCCTAGGTATTTATTCGATACAGTGGCTAAATTAACAAAGGATAAAGCTTCAACTTCTGACGCTTGTAAACAACACAGCAGTAATGACTTTATGAACTTCTTTACTAGTAAGATTGATAACATTAGGAATAAAATTATAACCATGCAGCCGCCTACTACAGTATCACTTCAGACAGAACATTGTAGTCTCACTGAGGAAAAATTACACTCATTCACTGCTATAGGAGGAGAAGAATTGGCTAAACTTGTCAAATCATCAAAATCAACAACATGTATGCTTGACCCTATACCGACTAGGCTATTAAAAGAGATGCTTCCAGAGGTCATAGATCCTCTGCTTAATATTATTAATTCATCCTTGACATTAGGATATGTTCCAAAAACTTTTAAGTTGGCTGTAATTAAACCACTTATTAAAAACCGCAACTTGATCCTAAAGAATTAGTCAATTACAGACTAATCTCGAATCTACCGCTTCTATCAAAAATATTAGAAAAGGCAGTGTCTTCACAATTATGTTCCTTTTAGAAAGAAATTGTATATGTGAGGATTTCCAGTCAGGATTTAGACCGTATCATAGTACTGAGACAGCTCTAATTAGAGTTACAAATGATTTACTCTTATCATCTGATCGTGGTTGTATCTCTCATTAGTGTTACTCGATCTTAGCGCTGCATTCGATACTATCGATCACAATATTCTTTGAATAGACTCAAAATTATGTTGGCATTAGTGGAACTGCATTGGCATGGTTTAAATCTTACTTATCTGACCGTTATCAGTTTGTAGCAGTAAATGAAGAGATGTCACACCGATCACAAGTTCAGTATGGAGTACCGCAAGGCTCAGTGTTAGGACCGCTGTTTTCACCCTGTACATGCTACCACTGGGAGATATCATTAGGAAGCATGGCGTTAGTTTTCATTGTTATGCTGATGATACTCAGCTCTATATTTCTTCACACCCTGACGAAACTTACCAATTCACAAGATTAACGGAATGCATAGCTGATATTAAAAATTGGATGAATAGTAATTTCCTGCAACTTAATTCAGATAAAACTGAATTTTTAATTATTGGACAGAAAAGCTCCACAAAGAGTGCCCTAGAATACTGTCTAACCTCGATGGCTGCTCTGTCAAGTCCTCGCTGCCAGTGAGGAACCTGGGTGTGCTCTTTGATACCAATCTTTCATTTGAAAGCCACGCTTTCTAGCATCTGTAAAACTGCATTCTACCATCTTAAAAATATATCTAAATTACGCTACATGCTTTCAATGCAAAATGCTGAACAACTAGTACATGCTCTCATGAGCTCAAGGCTAGATTATTGTAATGCTCTACTGGGTGGTTGCCCTGCTCGCCTAATAAATAAACTCCAGCTGGTCCAAAACGCAGCAGCTCGAGTTCTTACTAGAACCAGGAAGTACGATCATATTAGTCCAGTTCTGTCAACACTGCACTGGCTCCTATTAAACATCGCATAAATTTTAAAATCTTGCTTATTACTTATAAAGCAATAAATGGTTTAGCTCCCAGTACTTAAGCGAGCTCTTAACGCAATATACTCCATCACGCCAATTGCGGTCTCTAAACTCTGGCCAGTTGAAAATACCTAGAATATCTAAATCAACTGCAGGCGGTCGATCCTTTTCCTATTTAGCACCTAAACTCTGGAACAGTCTTCCTAGCATTGTTCGGGAAGCAGACACACTCTGTCAGTTTAAATCTAGACTAAAAACACATCTCTTTACTATGGCATACACATAGAACATTTTTAACTTTCTTTATTCAAATCAAATGACTGATTATTAGGCTGCATTAACTAGGTCAGCCGGAACCGGGAACACTTCCCATAACACCTGATGTACTCGTTACATCATAAAAAAGAGTGGCATCCACACTAATGTTAGTCTCTCTGTTTATCCCGAGGTTTACTGCAGTCGGCCGGATCCAGGCCGTGTCCGGATCGGATGGTGGACCTGCATCTGGACATGACCAGCTCATCCTGGAGTGTCTGCTGAGACCGTGTCCATTAGTGTCTCCTCTGAATTAGCCTCACCGAAGCGTGATCCTCAATTAACCCGTCTCGAGCGCAATAACTCCGATCTTTCAAGTATTCATATTCTTGTGTAATCGACGCGCCATCCTAAATGAGCCCGTCTCGTCGTCATACCCAAAATTCCGAATATTCCTATCTAATATGATTTAAGACCTGCAAGGTTGCCAGAGTAATAATTATACACTGTTAATAATAGGCCAGAGGAGAACTGGCACCCGACTGAGTCTGGTTTCTCCCAAGGTTTATTTTTCTCCATCATGCCCTGATGGAGTTTTGGTTCCTTGCCACTGTCGCCTTTGGCTTGGCTTGCTCAGTTAGGGACACTCAAATTATGATCCAAGTTACTCAACTAAATATACAAATAGAATTTATTAATTTGGTCATATATAATTCTATAAACTATCCAAATTAAACTAGCCAAATCAAATTTTGTTGCAATGTTGTCCTGTTTAACACTGTGAAGCTGCTTTGAAACAATCGTCATTGTAAAAGCGCTATATAAATAAAGTTGATTGATTGATTGATTGATCGAACCCGCGACCTTGGCGTTATTAGCACCACGCTCTAACCAACTGAGCTAACCGCCTCGCTTCAAAAAGGTTTGTTGACCAATTTCTCAGAAATGTCCTGCTTACCCATGAACCTAATGAGGCTGAAGAGGTTAAATGCAGAAACATGGGCTCGCCGGGATTTGAACCGGGACCTCTCGCACCCAAAGCGAGAATCATACCCCTAGACCAACGAGCCAACTCAGATGCTCTACTGCTTGCTGCCTGGCTGCAAGCATTGCCAAACTTTGGAAATCACCCTGCAGCACCTGCACACATGCTAGAGATCGGTCCTCAACGGTGTCTTTGAGAGCGCTGGACACATTCTCTCTTTGTAGAGGATTAGCTCAAATGGTAGAGCGCTCGCTTAGCATGCGAGAGGTAGCGGGATCGATGCCCGCATTCTCCATGTGGGTTCCTGTGTTTTTAGGATCACTGCTGTGGAAAATTTTGGCAAAGCAGGTCCCACGAGATTTGAACTCGGATGACTGGATTCAGAGTCCAGAGTGCTAACCATTACACCATGGAACCTTGGCGGGAGCTTCCTTTTCTCACAGAGCAACAGAGAGTTAAGTCAATCAGCCTAGAAGCTCCATACCAAAGAGCCAGCGAAGGCTTTGCTTTTGAGCCCATGTTTCCCCAATTCCGACTCGGTTCCAGACAGCCAATTTCACAGGTACGACGACAGTTGCGCAACACCTCAGTTTGCTCCCACCCCGCGCAAAAAGCTACTAAGGTTCCACCGAGATTTGAACTCGGATCACTGGATTCAAAGTCCAGAGTGCTCACCATTACACCATGGAACCAACACGTCCTGTTGCTGGCCGTCTGAGAGGAAGATAGCGATGAGGCTAGGTGGAACCAAGAAGAAAGGAGGTGGTGTTTGGACACTGGAGCCCCTCGACCAAAAGCACGCAGACATGGTTCCTCTGCGAAACCGGGATCGAACCAGGGACCTTTAGATCTTCAGTCTAACGCTCTCCCAACTGAGCTATTTCGGCCAGGCCGGGCAAAGGCTTGCCAGCAGGGATTTCTGTGAGACAGGCCATTCTTGTAAAGCGAGCAGAAGCTGAAGGTCCCAGAGAGCAAAACAGTGGCCCGTCACGGGATCGAACCCGCGACCTTGGCGTTATTAGCACCACGCTCTAACCAACTGAGCTAACCGGCCTCGCTTCAAAGGTTTGTTGACCAATTTCTCAGAAATGTCCTGCTTACCCATGAACCTAATGAGGCTAAAGAGGTTAAATGCAGAAACATGGGCTCGTCCGGGATTTGAACCCGGGACCTCTCGCACCCAAAGCGAGAATCATACCCCTAGACCAGGCCAACTCAGATGCTCTACTGCTTGCTGCCTGGCTGCAAGCATTTATAAACTTTGGAAATCCCGCTGCAGCACCTGCACACATGCTAGAGATCGGTCCTCAACGGTGTCTTTGAGGCGCTGGACACATTCTCTCTTTTGTAGAGGAATTAGCTCAAATGGTAGGCGCTCGCTTAGCATGCGAGAGGTAGCGGGATCGATGCCCGCATTCTCCATGTGGGTTCCTGTGTTTTTAGGATCACTGCTATGGAAAATTTTGGCAAAAGCAGGTCCCACGAGATTTGAACTCGGATGACTGGATTCAGAGTCCAGAGTGCTAACCATTACACCATGGAACCTTGGCGGGAGCTTCCTTTTCTCAAAGAGCAGCAGAGAGTTAAGTCAATCAGCCTAGAAGCTCCATACCAAAGAGCCAGCGAAGGCTTTGCTTTTTGAGCCCATGTTTCCCCAATTCCGACTCAGTTCCAGACAGCCAATTTCACAGTGCAGACGACAGTTGCGCAACACCTCAGTTTGCTCCCACCCCGCGCCAAAAAAAGCTACTAAGGTTCCACGAGATTTGAACTCGGATCACTGGATTCAAAGTCCAGAGTGCTCACCATTACACCATGGAACCAACACGTCCTATTTGCTGGCCGTCTGAGAGGAAGATAGCGATGAGGCTAGGTGGAACCAAGAAGAAAGGAGGTGGTGTTTGGACACTGGAGCCCCTCGACCAAAAGCACGCAGACATGGTTCCTCTGCGAAACCGGGATCGAACCAGGGACCTTTAGATCTTCAGTCTAACGCTCTCCCAACTGAGCTATTTGGCCAGGTCGGGCAAAGGCTTGCCAGCAGGGATTTCTGTGAGACAGGCCATTCTTGTAAAAGCAGCAGAAGCTGAAGGTCCCAGAGAGCAAAACAGTGGCCCGTCACGGGATCGAACCCGCGACCTTGGCGTTATTGCTCTAACCAACTGAGCTAACGGCCTCGCTTCAAAAGGTTTGTTGACCAATTTCTCAGAAATGTCCTGCTTACCCATGAACCTAATGAGGCTAAAGAGGTTAAATGCAGAAACATGGGCTCGTCCGGGATTTGAACCGGGACCTCTACAAAGCGAGAATCATACCCCTAGACCAAGGCCAACTCAGATGCTCTACTGCTTGCTGCCTGGCTGCAAGCATTTGCCAAACTTTGGAAATCACGCTGCAGCACCTGCACACATGCTAGAGATCGGTCCTCAACGGTGTCTTTGAGCGCTGGACACATTCTCTCTTTTGTAGAGAATTAGCTCAAATGGTAGGCGCTCGCTTAGCATGCGAGAGGTAGCGGGATCGATGCCGCATTCTCCATGTGGGTTCCTGTGTTTTTAGGATCACTGCTGTGGAAAATTTTGGCAAAAGCAGGTCCCACGAGATTTGAACTCGGATGACTGGATTCAGAGTCCAGAGTGCTAACCATTACACCATGGAACCTTGGCGGGAGCTTCCTTTTCTCACAGAGCAACAGAGAGTTAAGTCAATCAGCCTAGAAGCTCCATACCAAAGAGCCAGCGAAGGCTTTGCTTTTGAGCCCATGTTTCCCCAATTCCGACTCGGTTCCAGACAGCCAATTTCACAGTGCGACAGTTGCGCAACACCTCAGTTTGCTCCCACCCCGCCGCAAAAAAAGCTACTAAGGTTCCACGAGATTTGAACTCGGATCACTGGATTCAAAGTCCAGAGTGCTCACCATTACACCATGGAACCAACACGTCCTGTTGCTGGCCGTCTGAGAGGAAGATAAGCGATGAGGCTAGGTGGAACCAAGAAGAAAGGAGGTGGTGTTTGGACACTGGAGCCCCTCGACCAAAAGCACGCAGACATGGTTCCTCTGCCGAAACCGGGATCGAACCAGGGACCTTTAGATCTTCAGTCTAACGCTCTCCCAACTGAGCTATTTCGGCCAGGCCGGGCAAAGGCTTGCCAGCAGGGATTTCTGTGAGACAGGCCATTCTTGTAAAAGCGAGCAGAAGCTGAAGGTCCCAGAGAGCAAAACAGTGGCCCGTCACGGGGATCGAACCAGCGACCTTGGCGTTATTAGCACCACGCTCTAACCAACTGAGCTAACGGCCTCGCTTCAAAAGGTTTGTTGACCAATTTCTCAGAAATGTCCTGCTTACCCATGAACCTAATGAGGCTGAAGAGGTTAAATGCAGAAACATGGGCTCCGGGATTTGAACCGGGACCTCTGCACCAAGCGAGAATCATACCCCTAGACCAACGAGCCAACTCAGATGCTCTACTGCTTGCTGCCTGGCTGCAAGCATTTGCCAAACTTTGGAAATCACGCTGCAGCACCTGCACACATGCTAGAGATCGGTCCTCAACGGTGTCTTTGAGGCGCTGGACACATTCTCTCTTTTGTAGAGAATTAGCTCAAATGGTAGGCGCTCGCAGCATGCGAGAGGTAGCGGGATCGATGCCCGCATTCTCCATGTGGGTTCCTGTGTTTTTAGGATCACTGCTGTGGAAAATTTTGGCAAAAGCAGGTCCCACCGAGATTTGAACTCGGATGACTGGATTCAGAGTCCAGAGTGCTAACCATTACACCATGGAACCTTGGCGGGAGCTTCCTTTTCTCAAGAGCAGCAGAGAGTTAAGTCAATCAGCCTAGAAGCTCCATACCAAAGAGCCAGCGAAGGCTTTGCTTTCTGAGCCCATGTTTCCCCAATTCCGACTCGGTTCCAGACAGCCAATTTCACAGGTACGACGACAGTTGCGCAACACCTCAGTTTGCTCCCACCCGCGCAAAAAGCTACTAAGGTTCCACGAGATTTGAACTCGGATCACTGGATTCAAAGTCCAGAGTGCTCACCATTACACCATGGAACCAACACGTCCTACTTGCTGGCCGTCTGAGAGGAAGATAGTGATGAGGCTAGGTGGAACCAAGAAGAAAGGAGGTGGTGTTTGGACACTGGAGCCCCTCGACCAAAAGCACGCAGACATGGTTCCTCTGCCGAAACCGGGATCGAACCAGGGACCTTTAGATCTTCAGTCTAACGCTCTCCCAACTGAGCTATTTCGGCCAGGTCAGGCAAGGCTTGCCAGCAGGGATTTCTGTGAGACAGGCCATTCTTGTAAAACGAGCAGAAGCTGAAGGTCCCAGAGAGCAAAACAGTGGCCCGTACGGGGATCGAACCCAGCGACCTTGGCGTTATTAGCACCACGCTCTAACCAACTGAGCTAACCGGCCTCGCTTCAAAAGGTTTGTTGACCAATTTCTCAGAAATGTCCTGCTTACCCATGAACCTAATGAGGCTGAAGAGGTTAAATGCAGAAACATGGGCTCGTCCGGGATTTGAACCGGGACCTCTCGCACCCAAAGCGAGAATCATACCCCTAGACCAACGAGCCAACTCAGATGCTCTATTGCTTGCTGCCTGGCTGCAAGCATTGCCAAACTTTGGAAATCCCGCTGCAGCACCTGCACACATGCTAGAGATCGGTCCTCAGCGGTGTCTTTGAGAGCGCTGGACACATTCTCTCTTTTGTAGAGGAATTAGCTCAAATGGTAGAGCGCTCGCTTAGCATGCGAGAGGTAGCGGGATCGATGCCCGCATTCTCCATGTGGGTTCCTGTGTTTTTAGGATCACTGCTATGGAAAATTTTGGCAAAGCAGGTCCCACCGAGATTTGAACTCGGATGACTGGATTCAGAGTCCAGAGTGCTAACCATTACACCATGGAACCTTGGCGGGAGCTTCCTTTTCTCAAGAGCAGCAGAGAGTTAAGTCAATCAGCCTAGAAGCTCCATACCAAAGAGCCAGCGAAGGCTTTGCTTTTGAGCCCATGTTTCCCCAATTCCGACTCGGTTCCAGACAGCCAATTTCACAGGTATGACGACAGTTGCGCAACACCTCAGTTTGCTCCCACCCCGCCGCAAAAAAGCTACTAAGGTTCCACGAGATTTGAACTCGGATCACTGGATTCAAAGTCCAGAGTGCTCACCATTACACCATGGAACCAACACGTCCTATTTGCTGGCCGTCTGAGAGGAAGATAGCGATGAGGCTAGGTGGAACCAAGAAGAAAGGAGGTGGTGTTTGGACACTGGAGCCCCTCGACCAAAAGCACGCAGACATGGTTCCTCTGCCGAAACCGGGATCGAACCAGGGACCTTTAGATCTTCAGTCTAACGCTCTCCCAACTGAGCTATTTCGGCCAGGTCGGGCAAAGGCTTGCCAGCAGGGATTTCTGTGAGACAGGCCATTCTTGTAAAACGAGCAGAAGCTGAAGGTCCCAGAGAGCAAAACAGTGGCCCGTACGGGGATCGAACCCGCGACCTTGGCGTTATTAGCACCACGCTCTAACCAACTGAGCTAACCGGCCTCGCTTCAAAGGTTTGTTGACCAATTTCTCAGAAATGTCCTGCTTACCCATGAACCTAATGAGGCTAAAGAGGTTAAATGCAGAAACATGGGCTCGTCCGGGATTTGAACCGGGACCTCTCGCACCCAAGCGAGAATCATACCCCTAGACCAACGAGCCAACTCAGATGCTCTACTGCTTGCTGCCTGGCTGCAAGCATTTGCCAAACTTTGGAAATCACGCTGCAGCACCTGCACACATGCTAGAGATCGGTCCTCAACGGTGTCTTTGAGGCGCTGGACACATTCTCTCTTTTGTAGAGGGGAATTAGCTCAAATGGTAGGCGCTCGCTTAGCATGCGAGAGGTAGCGGGATCGATGCCCGCATTCTCCATGTGGGTTCCTGTGTTTTTAGGATCACTGCTGTGGAAAATTTTGGCAAAAGCAGGTCCCACGAGATTTGAACTCGGATGACTGGATTCAGAGTCCAGAGTGCTAACCATTACACCATGGAACCTTGGCGGGAGCTTCCTTTTCTCACAGAGCAACAGAGAGTTAAGTCAATCAGCCTAGAAGCTCCATACCAAAGAGCCAGCGAAGGCTTTGCTTTTGAGCCCATGTTTCCCCAATTCCGACTCGGTTCCAGACAGCCAATTTCACAGGATGCGCTGACAGTTCGCAACACCTCAGTTTGCTCCCACCCGCGCAAAAGCTACTAAGGTTCCACCGAGATTTGAACTCGGATCACTGGATTCAAAGTCCAGAGTGCTCACCATTACACCATGGAACCAACACGTCCTGTTGCTGGCCGTCTGAGAGGAAGATAGCGATGAGGCTAGGTGGAAACAAGAAGAAAGGAGGTGGTGTTTGGACACTGGAGCCCCTCGACCAAAAGCACGCAGACATGGTTCCTCTGCGAAACCGGGATCGAACCAGGGACCTTTAGATCTTCAGTCTAACGCTCTCCCAACTGAGCTATTTCGGCCAGGCCGGGCAAAGGCTTGCCAGCAGGGATTTCTGTGAGACAGGCCATTCTTGTAAAAGCGAGCAGAAGCTGAAGGTCCCAGAGAGCAAAACAGTGGCCCGTCACGGGGATCGAACCGCGACCTTGGCGTTATTAGCACCACGCTCTAACCAACTGAGCTAACCGGCCTCGCTTCAAAGGTTTGTTGACCAATTTCTCAGAAATGTCCTGCTTACCCATGAACCTAATGAGGCTAAAGAGGTTAAATGCAGAAACATGGGCTCGTCCGGGATTTGAACCGGGACCTCTCGCACCCAAGCGAGAATCATACCCCTAGACCAACGAGCCAACTCAGATGCTCTACTGCTTGCTGCCTGGCTGCAAGCATTTGCCAAACTTTGGAAATCACGCTGCAGCACCTGCACACATGCTAGAATCGGTCCTCAACGGTGTCTTTGAGGCGCTGGACACATTCTCTCTTTTGTAGAGAATTAGCTCAAATGGTAGGCGCTCGCTTAGCATGCGAGAGGTAGCGGGATCGATGCCCGCATTCTCCATGTGGGTTCCTGTGTTTTTAGGATCACTGCTGTGGAAAATTTTGGCAAAGCAGGTCCCACGAGATTTGAACTCGGATGACTGGATTCAGAGTCCAGAGTGCTAACCATTACACCATGGAACCTTGGCGGGAGCTTCCTTTTCTCACAGAGCAACAGAGAGTTAAGTCAATCAGCCTAGAAGCTCCATACCAAAGAGCCAGCGAAGGCTTTGCTTTTGAGCCCATGTTTCCCCAATTCGACTCGGTTCCAGACAGCCAATTTCACAGGATGCGTCGACAGTTGCGCAACACCTCAGTTTGCTCCCACCCCGCGCAAAAAAGCTACTAAGGTTCCACGAGATTTGAACTCGGATCAC
This sequence comes from Gobiocypris rarus, assembly GCA_023029165.1. Classification (NCBI taxonomy): domain Eukaryota; kingdom Metazoa; phylum Chordata; class Actinopteri; order Cypriniformes; family Gobionidae; genus Gobiocypris; species Gobiocypris rarus. The sequence goes on from CM040923.1 coordinate 8,027,285, forward strand.
TGGATTCAAAGTCCAGAGTGCTCACCATTACACCATGGAACCAACACGTCCTGTTGCTGGCCGTCTGAGAGGAAGATAGCGATGAGGCTAGGTGGAAACAAGAAGAAAGGAGGTGGTGTTTGGACACTGGAGCCCCTCGACCAAAAGCACGCAGACATGGTTCCTCTGCGAAACCGGGATCGAACCAGGGACCTTTAGATCTTCAGTCTAACGCTCTCCCAACTGAGCTATTTCGGCCAGGTCGGGCAAAGGCTTGCCAGCAGGGATTTCTGTGAGACAGGCCATTCTTGTAAAAAGCAGAAGCTGAAGGTCCCAGAGAGCAAAACAGTGGCCCGTCTGAGATCGAACCCGCGACCTTGGCGTTATTAGCACCACGCTCTAACCAACTGAGCTAACCGGCCTCGCTTCAAAAGGTTTGTTGACCAATTTCTCAGAAATGTCCTGCTTACCCATGAACCTAATGAGGCTAAAGAGGTTAAATGCAGAAACATGGGCTCGTCCGGGATTTGAACCGGGACCTCTACCCAAAGCGAGAATCATACCCCTAGACCAACGAGCCAACTCAGATGCTCTACTGCTTGCTGCCTGGCTGCAAGCATTATAAACTTTGGAAATCCCGCTGCAGCACCTGCACACATGCTAGAGATCGGTCCTCAACGGTGTCTTTGAGGCGCTGGACACATTCTCTCTTTTGTAGAGAATTAGCTCAAATGGTAGGCGCTCGCTTAGCATGCGAGAGGTAGCGGGATCGATGCCCGCATTCTCCATGTGGGTTCCTGTGTTTTTAGGATCACTGCTATGGAAAATTTTGGCAAAAGCAGGTCCACCGAGATTTGAACTCGGATGACTGGATTCAGAGTCCAGAGTGCTAACCATTACACCATGGAACCTTGGCGGGAGCTTCCTTTTCTCAAAGAGCAGCAGAGTTAAGTCAATCAGCCTAGAAGCTCCATACCAAAGAGCCAGCGAAGGCTTTGCTTTTGAGCCCATGTTTCCCCAATTCCGACTCGGTTCCAGACAGCCAATTTCACAGGTGCAGCGACAGTTGCGCAACACCTCAGTTTGCTCCCACCCGCGCCAAAAAGCTACTAAGGTTCCACGAGATTTGAACTCGGATCACTGGATTCAAAGTCCAGAGTGCTCACCATTACACCATGGAACCAACACGTCCTACTTGCTGGCCGTCTGAGAGGAAGATAGCGATGAGGCTAGGTGGAACCAAGAAGAAAGGAGGTGGTGTTTGGACACTGGAGCCCCTCGACCAAAAGCACGCAGACATGGTTCCTCTGCGAAACCGGGATCGAACCAGGGACCTTTAGATCTTCAGTCTAACGCTCTCCCAACTGAGCTATTTCGGCCAGGTCGGGCAAAAGGCTTGCCAGCAGGGATTTCTGTGAGACAGGCCATTCTTGTAAAGCGAGCAGAAGCTGAAGGTCCCAGAGAGCAAAACAGTGGCCCGTACGGGGATCGAACCCGCGACCTTGGCGTTATTAGCACCACGCTCTAACCAACTGAGCTAACCGGCCTCGCTTCAAAAGGTTTGTTGACCAATTTCTCAGAAATGTCCTGCTTACCCATGAACCTAATGAGGCTAAAGAGGTTAAATGCAGAAACATGGGCTCGTCCGGGATTTGAACCCGGGACCTCTCGCACCCAAAGCGAGAATCATACCCCTAGACCAACGAGCCAACTCAGATGCTCTACTGCTTGCTGCCTGGCTGCAAGCATTGCCAAACTTTGGAAATCACGCTGCAGCACCTGCACACATGCTAGAGATCGGTCCTCAACGGTGTCTTTGAGGCGCTGGACACATTCTCTCTTTTGTAGAGAATTAGCTCAAATGGTAGGCGCTCGCTTAGCATGCGAGAGGTAAGCGGGATCGATGCCCGCATTCTCCATGTGGGTTCCTGTGTTTTTAGGATCACTGCTGTGGAAAATTTTGGCAAAAGCAGGTCCCACCGAGATTTGAACTCGGATGACTGGATTCAGAGTCCAGAGTGCTAACCATTACACCATGGAACCTTGGCGGGAGCTTCCTTTTCTCACAGAGCAACAGAGAGTTAAGTCAATCAGCCTAGAAGCTCCATACCAAAGAGCCAGCGAAGGCTTTGCTTTTGAGCCCATGTTTCCCCAATTCCGACTCGGTTCCAGACAGCCAATTTCACAGATGCGGACGACAGTTGCGCAACACCTCAGTTTGCTCCCACCCCGCCAAAAAAGCTACTAAGGTTCCACCGAGATTTGAACTCGGATCACTGGATTCAAAGTCCAGAGTGCTCACCATTACACCATGGAACCAACATGTCCTGTTGCTGGCCGTCTGAGAGGAAGATAGCGATGAGGCTAGGTGGAACCAAGAAGAAAGGAGGTGGTGTTTGGACACTGGAGCCCCTCGACCAAAAGCACGCAGACATGGTTCCTCTGCGAAACCGGGATCGAACCAGGGACCTTTAGATCTTCAGTCTAACGCTCTCCCAACTGAGCTATTTCGGCCAGGCCGGGCAAAAGGCTTGCCAGCAGGGATTTCTGTGAGACAGGCCATTCTTGTAAAAGCGAGCAGAAGCTGAAGGTCCCAGAGAGCAAAACAGTGGCCCGTGCGAGGATCGAACCCGCGACCTTGGCGTTATTAGCACCACGCTCTAACCAACTGAGCTAACCGGCCTCGCTTCAAAAAGGTTTGTTGACCAATTTCTCAGAAATGTCCTGCTTACCCATGAACCTAATGAGGCTGAAGAGGTTAAATGCAGAAACATGGGCTCGCCGGGATTTGAACCGGGACCTCTCGCACCCAAGCGAGAATCATGCCCCTAGACCAACGAGCCAACTCAGATGCTCTACTGCTTGCTGCCTGGCTGCAAGCATTGCCAAACTTTGGAAATCCCTGCAGCACCTGCACACATGCTAGAGATCGGTCCTCAACGGTGTCTTTGAGGCGCTGGACACATTCTCTTTTGTAGAGGAATTAGCTCAAATGGTAGGCGCTCGCAGCATGCGAGAGGTAGCGGGATCGATGCCCGCATTCTCCATGTGGGTTCCTGTGTTTTTAGGATCACTGCTGTGGAAAATTTTGGCAAAGCAGGTCCCACCGAGATTTGAACTCGGATGACTGGATTCAGAGTCCAGAGTGCTAACCATTACACCATGGAACCTTGGCGGGAGCTTCCTTTTCTCACAGAGCAACAGAGAGTTAAGTCAATCAGCCTAGAAGCTCCATACCAAAGAGCCAGCGAAGGCTTTGCTTTTTGAGCCCATGTTTCCCCAATTCCGACTCGGTTCCAGACAGCCAATTTCACAGATGCGACGACAGTTGCGCAACACCTCAGTTTGCTCCCACCCCGCCGCAAAAAGCTACTAAGGTTCCACGAGATTTGAACTCGGATCACTGGATTCAAAGTCCAGAGTGCTCACCATTACACCATGGAACCAACACGTCCTATTTGCTGGCCGTCTGAGAGGAAGATAGCGATGAGGCTGGAAACAAGAAGAAAGGAGGTGGTGTTTGGACACTGGAGCCCCTCGACCAAAAGCACGCAGACATGGTTCCTCTGCGAAACCGGGATCGAACCAGGGACCTTTAGATCTTCAGTCTAACGCTCTCCCAACTGAGCTATTTCGGCCAGGTCGGGCAAAAGGCTTGCCAGCAGGGATTTCTGTGAGACAGGCCATTCTTGTAAAACGAGCAGAAGCTGAAGGTCCCAGAGAGCAAAACAGTGGCCCGTACGGGGATCGAACCCGCGACCTTGGCGTTATTAGCACCACGCTCTAACCAACTGAGCTAACCGGCCTCGCTTCAAAAAGGTTTGTTGACCAATTTCTCAGAAATGTCCTGCTTACCCATGAACCTAATGAGGCTGAAGAGGTTAAATGCAGAAACATGGGCTCGTCTGGGATTTGAACCGGGACCTCTACTTTTAAGCGAGAATCATACCCCCTAGACCAGCAGGCCAACTCAGAGCTTCTTTGAGGCGCTGGACACATTCTCTCTTTTGTAGAGGGGAATTAGCTCAAATGGTAGAGCGCTAAGCAGCATGCGAGAGGTAGCGGGATCGATGCCGCATTCTCCATGTGGGTTCCTGTGTTTTTAGGATCACTGCTGTGGAAAATTTTGGCAAAAGCAGGTCCCACCGAGATTTGAACTCGGATGACTGGATTCAGAGTCCAGAGTGCTAACCATTACACCATGGAACCTTGGCGGGAGCTTCCTTTTCTCACAGAGCAACAGAGAGTTAAGTCAATCAGCCTAGAAGCTCCATACCAAAGAGCCAGCGAAGGCTTTGCTTTTGAGCCCATGTTTCCCCAATTCCGACTCGGTTCCAGACAGCCAATTTCACAGGTGCGACGACAGTTGCGCAACACCTCAGTTTGCTCCCACCCCGCCAAAAAAGCTACTAAGGTTCCACGAGATTTGAACTCGGATCACTGGATTCAAAGTCCAGAGTGCTCACCATTACACCATGGAACCAACACGTCCTATTGCTGGCCGTCTGAGAGGAAGATAGCGATGAGGCTAGGTGGAACCAAGAAGAAAGGAGGTGGTGTTTGGACACTGGAGCCCCTCGACCAAAAGCACGCAGACATGGTTCCTCTGCGAAACCGGGATCGAACCAGGGACCTTTAGATCTTCAGTCTAACGCTCTCCCAACTGAGCTATTTCGGCCAGGTCGGGCAAAGGCTTGCCAGCAGGGATTTCTGTGAGACAGGCCATTCTTGTAAAAGCAGCAGAAGCTGAAGGTCCCAGAGAGCAAAACAGTGGCCGTGCGGGATCGAACCCGCGACCTTGGCGTTATTAGCACCACGCTCTAACCAACTGAGCTAACCGGCCTCGCTTCAAAAAGGTTTGTTGACCAATTTCTCAGAAATGTCCTGCTTACCCATGAACCTAATGAGGCTAAAGAGGTTAAATGCAGAAACATGGGCTCGTCCGGGATTTGAACCGGGACCTCTCGCACCCAAAGCGAGAATCATACCCCTAGACCAACGAGCCAACTCAGATGCTCTACTGCTTGCTGCCTGGCTGCAAGCATTTATAAACTTTGGAAATCACGCTGCAGCACCTGCACACATGCTAGAGATCGGTCCTCAACGGTGTCTTTGAGAGCGCTGGACACATTCTCTCTTTTGTAGAGGGGAATTAGCTCAAATGGTAGGCGCTCGCTTAGCATGCGAGAGGTAGCGGGATCGATGCCCGCATTCTCCATGTGGGTTCCTGTGTTTTTAGGATCACTGCTGTGGAAAATTTTGGCAAAAGCAGGTCCCACGAGATTTGAACTCGGATGACTGGATTCAGAGTCCAGAGTGCTAACCATTACACCATGGAACCTTGGCGGGAGCTTCCTTTTCTCACAGAGCAACAGAGAGTTAAGTCAATCAGCCTAGAAGCTCCATACCAAAGAGCCAGCGAAGGCTTTGCTTTTGAGCCCATGTTTCCCCAATTCGACTCGGTTCCAGACAGCCAATTTCACAGAGTACGGCGACAGTTGCGCAACACCTCAGTTTGCTCCCACCCCGCCGCAAAAAAGCTACTAAGGTTCCACCGAGATTTGAACTCAGATCACTGGATTCAAAGTCCAGAGTGCTCACCATTACACCATGGAACCAACACATCCTATTTGCTGGCCGTCTGAGAGGAAGATAGCGATGAGGCTAGGTGGAACCAAGAAGAAAGGAGGTGGTGTTTGGACACTGGAGCCCCTCGACCAAAAGCACGCAGACATGGTTCCTCTGCGAAACCGAGAGCAAAACAGTGGCCCGTGCGGGGATCAACCAGCGACCTTGGCGTTATTAGCACCACGCTCTAACCAACTGAGCTAACCGGCCTCGCTTCAAAAAGGTTTGTTGACCAATTTCTCAGAAATGTCCTGCTTACCCATGAACCTAATGAGGCTAAAGAGGTTAAATGCAGAAACATGGGCTCGTCCAGGATTTGAACCCGGGACCTCTCGCACTTTTAAGCGAGAATCATACCCCTAGACCAACGAGCCAACTCAGATGCTCTACTGCTTGCTGCCTGGCTGCAAGCATTGCCAAACTTTGGAAATCACGCTGCAGCACCTGCACACATGCTAGAGATCGGTCCTCAACGGTGTCTTTGAGAGCGCTGGACACATTCTCTCTTTTGTAGAGAATTAGCTCAAATGGTAGGCGCTCGCTTAGCATGCGAGAGGTAGCGGGATCGATGCCCGCATTCTCCATGTGGGTTCCTGTGTTTTTAGGATCACTGCTGTGGAAAATTTTGGCAAAGCAGGTCCCACCGAGATTTGAACTCGGATGACTGGATTCAGAGTCCAGAGTGCTAACCATTACACCATGGAACCTTGGCGGAGCTTCCTTTTCTCACAGAGCAACAGAGAGTTAAGTCAATCAGCCTAGAAGCTCCATACCAAAGAGCCAGCGAAGGCTTTGCTTTTTGAGCCCATGTTTCCCCAATTCCGACTCGGTTCCAGACAGCCAATTTCACAGCGACGACAGTTGCGCAACACCTCAGTTTGCTCCCACCCGCGCAAAAAGCTACTAAGGTTCCACCGAGATTTGAACTCGGATCACTGGATTCAAAGTCCAGAGTGCTCACCATTACACCATGGAACCAACACGTCCTGCTGGCCGTCTGAGAGGAAGATAGCGATGAGGCTAGGTGGAAACAAGAAGAAAGGAGGTGGTGTTTGGACACTGGAGCCCCTCGACCAAAAGCAGGCAGACATGGTTCCTCTGCGAAACCGGGATCGAACCAGGGACCTTTAGATCTTCAGTCTAACGCTCTCCCAACTGAGCTATTTCGGCCAGGTTGGGCAAAGGCTTGCCAGCAGGGATTTCTGTGAGACAGGCCATTCTTGTAAAACAAGCAGAAGCTGAAGGTCCCAGAGAGCAAAACAGTGGCCCGTCACGGGATCGAACCCCGCGACCTTGGCGTTATTAGCACCACGCTCTAACCAACTGAGCTAACCGGCCTCGCTTCAAAAGGTTTGTTGACCAATTTCTCAGAAATGTCCTGCTTACCCATGAACCTAATGAGGCTGAAGAGGTTAAATGCAGAAACATGGGCTCATCCGGGATTTGAACCGGGACCTCTAGCACCCAAAGCGAGAATCATACCCCTAGACCAACGAGCCAACTCAGAGCTTCTTTGAGCGCTGGACACATTCTCTCTTTGTAGAGGGAATTAGCTCAAATGGTAGAGCGCTTAGCATGCGAGAGGTAGCGGGATCGATGCCCGCATTCTCCATGTGGGTTCCTGTGTTTTTAGGATCACTGCTATGGAAAATTTTGGCAAAGCAGGTCCCACCGAGATTTGAACTCGGATGACTGGATTCAGAGTCCAGAGTGCTAACCATTACACCATGGAACCTTGGCGGGAGCTTCCTTTTCTCAAAGAGCAGCAGAGAGTTAAGTCAATCAGCCTAGAAGCTCCATACCAAAGAGCCAGCGAAGGCTTTGCTTTTTGAGCCCATGTTTCCCCAATTCCGACTCGGTTCCAGACAGCCAATTTCACAGGTACGACGACAGTTGCGCAACACCTCAGTTTGCTCCCACCCCGCCGCAAAAAAGCTACTAAGGTTCCACCGAGATTTGAACTCGGATCACTGGATTCAAAGTCCAGAGTGCTCACCATTACACCATGGAACCAACACGTCCATGGTGTAATGGTGAAGAAAGGAGGTGGTGTTTGGACACTGGAGCCCCTCGACCAAAAGCACGCAGACATGGTTCCTCTGCGAAACCGGGATCAAACCAGGGACCTTTAGATCTTCAGTCTAACGCTCTCCCAACTGAGCTATTTCGGCCAGGTCGGGCAAAAGGCTTGCCAGCAGGGATTTCTGTGAGACAGGCCATTCTTGTAAAACAAGCAGAAGCTGAAGGTCCCAGAGAGCAAAACAGTGGCCCGTACGGGGATCGAACCCGCGACCTTGGCGTTATTAGCACCACGCTCTAACCAACTGAGCTAACCGGCCTCGCTTCAAAAAGGTTTGTTGACCAATTTCTCAGAAATGTCCTGCTTACCCATGAACCTAATGAGGCTGAAGAGGTTAAATGCAGAAACATGGGCTCATCCGGGATTTGAACCCAGGACCTCTACTTTTAAGCGAGAATCATACCCCTAGACCAACGAGCCAACTCAGAGCTTCTTTGAGAGCGCTGGACACATTCTCTCTTTTGTAGAGGGGAATTAGCTCAAATGGTAGAGCGCTCGCTGCAAAGAAGGGGCCCAATCTTTCATCGCACGCAAGCGAAAATGACGCATAAAAGGGGAATACGTCAACAATTTTCCCTTTAACATTATTCGGGCTATACTTATGTGCGTTATGGAGGTTTTAGTTACATGTGAAACAAAACACCCTCCGCAGGTTGGACTCGAACCCATGGTCTGCGTGCCAAAGTATCCAAGTGTGCAATCATATGCTGCGCCTATATTTAGTTATCTATGACATAACCCTTTTCACAGACTGTGATGACGCGTTTTAACGGTAATCAATCAGTATAAATAAATCCTGCAAAGTTTTTGTATTTTTCATTTTTTCTTATGTATGTACATTTATAACACTAATTCTTTGTATTGTATTACTTTTGCATTAAATTACAAAAAAAAAGTTATGGGAGTGATAGTAAAAATTAACATATTTCCCTTTTCACTGTCGTTATCAATCCCACTCTATTTTTCCCTCTTTTTGAAAGTTGTGAAATCACTATTGTGGCGTTTTTCTTTTGCTATTTGAGCAAATGGGCACACAAAAATATTTTTTAATGTTCTCTCATTCACAGAAGTTAACCAAAATATGACGACTTCCGCTCTGAGAAACCGGAAATGTGAAAAGGGTCTATTGATTGATTGATGTCGTCAGTGAGGAACCTGGGTGTGCTCTTTGATACCAATCTTTCATTTGAAAGCCACGTTTCTAGCATCTGTAAAACTGCATTCTACCATCTTAAAATATATCTAAATTACGTCACATGCTTTCAATGCAAAATGCTGAACAACTAGTACATGCGTTCATGAGCTCAAGGCTAGATTATTGTAATGCTCTACTGGGTGGTTGCCCTGCTCGCCTAATAAATAAACTCCAGCTGGTCCAAAACGCAGCAGCTCGAGTTCTTACTAGAACCAGGAAGTACGATCATATTAGTCCAGTTCTGTCAACACTGCACTGGCTCCTATTAAACATCGCATAAATTTTAAAATCTTGCTTATTACTTATAAAGCAATAAATGGTTTAGCTCCCAGTACTTAAGCGAGCTCTTAACGCAATATACTCCATCACGTCAATTGCGGTCTCTAAACTCTGGCCAGTTGAAAATACCTAGAATATCTAAATCAACTGCAGGCGGTCGATCCTTTTCCTATTTAGCACCTAAACTCTGGAACAGTCTTCCTAGCATTGGAAGCAGACACACTCTGTCAGTTTAAATCTAGACTAAAAACACATCTCTTTACTATGGCATACACATAGAACATTTTTAACTTTCTTTATTCAAATCAAATGACTGATTATTAGGCTGCATTAACTAGGTCAGCCGGAACCGGGAACACTTCCCATAACACCTGATGTACTCGTTACATCATAAAAAGTAGCATCCACACTAATGTTAGTCTCTCTGTTTATCCCGAGGTTTACTGCAGTCGGCGGATCCAGGCCGTGTCCGGATCGGATGGTGGACCTGCATCTGGACATGACCAGCTCATCCTGGAGTGTCTGCTGAGACCGTGTCCATTAGTGTCTCCTCTAAATTCGCCTCACCGGAACGTGATCCTCAATTAACCCGTCTCCGGCGCAATAACTCCGATCTTTCAAGTATTCATATTCTTGTGTAATCGACGCGCCATCCTAAATGAGCCCGTCTCGTCGTCATACCCAAAATTTCGAATATTCCTATCTAATATGATTTAAGACCTGCAAGGTTGCCAGAGTAATAATTATACACTGTTAATAATAGGCCAGAGGAGAACTGGCACCCCGACTGAGTCTGGTTTCTCCCAAGGTTTATTTTTCTCCATCATGCCCTGATGGAGTTTTGGTTCCTTGCCACTGTCGCCTTTGGCTTGGCTTGCTCAGTTGGGGACACTCAAATTATGATCCAAGTTACTCAACTAAATATACAAATAGAATTTATTAATTTGGTCATATATAATTCTATAAACTGTCCAAATTAAACTAGCCAAATCAAATTTTGTTGCAATGTTGTCCTGTTTAACACTGTAAAGCTGCTTTGAAACAATCGTCATTGTAAAAGCGCTATATAAATAAAGTTGATTGATTGATTGATTGATTGATTTATTTGGTGTATATGATTAAAAAAAAAAGAAAAAAGCATTTTACATGTTTATGGTTAAATAAAATTAATTAAAAAATTGTGTGTGATTTGATTGATATGATTTATCAGATGTAATTTATCTAATAAAAAAAACACTTCAAATGTAAAATGTTTTATTAAAATGAGCAAATATACATACAAATATTAAAATGAGTACACACACACACACACACACACACACACACACACACACACACACACACACACACACACACACACACACACACACACACACACACACACAAATATATAAAATATATATTGTAAAATATATATTGTAAAATATATATTGTATAATATAAAAAGTGGGCACATGTAATATATACAAAATATATACAGGAAAGTGTTTATTGAGGAGGTGGAGTTTGGCGTTTATTTTGCTGTCGCTGTTCTGCCAGCCAGTCATCTAAAGATTGTCCACCCGAGGCACGCAAGCAAAATGTGGCATTTCCATATCGGCTATGGCCAAACTCCTTAGTTTTGGGCTGTCCACATTTGCTGCACATGTTAAAGTCACCCCTCGCACATACTTCCTCTTATGGACTCCGCTTTCCTCCTCCTGGGCCAGGCGCCTGTTCCTCTGGGTGTAACGGGACACAGGAGCAGCAGACACAGGAGCAGCAGACACATGAGCAGCAGACACAGGAGCAGCAGACACAGGAGCAGCAGACACAGGAGCAGCAGACACATGAGCAGCAGACACAGGAGCAGCAGACACAGGAGCAGCAGACACGCAGCAGACACAGGAGCAGCAGACACAGGAGCAGCAGACACATGAGCAGCAGACACAGGAGCAGCAGACACAGGAGCAGCAGACACGAGCAGCAGACACAGGAGCAGCAGACACAGGAGCAGCAGACACAGGAGCAGACACAGGAGCAGGCAGAGCTGGGCCTGCACCGGATGTCAAGGCACTAGAAGACTGAATCACCATCGACACATTCATGTCTGGGTTAAAGACTAGTCTGCCCAGCAATGACCCAGGTGCTAAAATGGGCTGCACAACTCCTGATGTTATGGGGCAGGTGCGATAGGACACTCCTGGAGGCGGCAGCGGGGCGTCGACCTGGTCGCAGAATAGGTGCCTGTCCTTCTTGATTTGCGGAAAGACAAATTTATGTTTTGGGCCTGAGGTTGATGGTGCTTCATCCAGTTTCTCCTCGGTGGAGGAAGCTGCGTAACTATGGGGTCAAAATCCGCCTAATGTATTGCGGTCACTCGTAAAAAATAATAATCGTGAAACAAAAATGTAAAAACACCTGTGAAAATATAAAGCAAAAACTGACAAATCAATGCAAAGTTGCAAACAACGCGGTCACTGAAAAAAAACAATACACGTGAATCAAACTTTTAAACAAGTTTAAAATTATATTGGTCAAAACTGAAACATGAAATCAAAATGAACTGAATCGCACACAAAATCGTGTTTTCTGCTCTTATTTTCACTTTTGTGTTCTTTTCTCCTTTGCTCTTGTTTCCACATTCTGCGCTTGCGATTCCAAATGTTGCAGGTAGAGTTTCATGCAAATCAGGGGCGGGTCTTAGCATCACCATTGGTCCACTAGTTCTAGATTGACAGCTCATCCTGTAGCCAATCAATCGAATAGGGAAGGTGACGTCACTCCAATGCGACTCATCGCTACACAGGTGTTAACTGTTTAGAAAGATGGATAATCAACGTCAGCAGGAAAATGCCGGACAATCTCAGGTAATTGGACATGTATATATTGTTAGTGGTTGATAGATACACTTCTTATGTGTGTTATGAATGCTCTGCAAGTTTAAAAGAATGTGTTCTCCCAGTACACCATTATTTAGCCTGTTAACACTTGTTATAGTCGTGTTCAGTCAGCGGAGACATTATGGGTTTTGACCGTATATCTAAAAGACTCATAGTCAATTGTAAACAGTGTAGACTTCTTAACCAGCTTTTTCTTAAAGATGATGCAATTATTAATTCTTACTCAATGGGGCGCCTACATTGTGTAATGTCTGTTTCTCGACAGTCAACAAAATCAGTATGAAATGATCAGTCATCACCACGTTAATAAATCCGTTTCCAGAAGCTTTTGTGTGTGTAACTTTTTCGTGTTGAGAAATTCTGGCGGTGAACGTGTGAATTAATGTCTGCCAAAACATATTAACTATGGGTAACACTTTACAATAAAGTATTAGTTAACACTAGTTAATGCATTAGTTAACATGAACTAACCATGAACAACAGCTCTGTTCAGCTGTTCATGGTTTATTCATGTTAGTTCACAGTGCATTTACTAAGATTTTAATAATGCATTAGTAAATGTTTAAATTAACAAAGATAAATAAATGCTTTATAAGTACAGTTCATTATTAGTTCATGTTAACTAATGTATTTAAATAATGTTAACTAATTAACCTTATTGTAAAGTGTTACCTAAGTATGCCTACTAAATACCTTAAATGTAAATACAGTGCATTCATAAAGTAGTCCAACCCATTTTGTCCACTTCTATGTTGCAGTCTTGTACATTTTTGCAAATTTATGTTATGCAAAACCTTGAAAGATCTTCCCAAGTATTCAGATCTCAGGACAATTCCTTTTTTTAAATGTGCCAAAATATGTGTTGCCATTGTGCGTGTAAGTGAAGTGTTCTGAATACTTTCTGAATGCACAATAAACAGTGTTTTTTTCTTTTCTTTCTATAAATCCTAATGTTAACTTTGTGTTTAGCAGGCAGAGCACCCAGATGTGGTTAGTGCAGCACAAAGCCTCATCTCTGCGCTAAAACAGACTCTTAATCAGACTCCTGTAACACCACGTTCACAAGTTCAAGTGCAGGTTCAGGGGCAGCAGACAGCAGTACAACAACAAAGACAGACAAATACCACCGTTGATAAATGCTTTATACGTGCATTTCATTAACATCATCATGTTAACTACTGATAGTTATTGTAAAGTGTAAGCAATTCGAGAATAAACTTTAATTTTTTGTTGTACAAAAAGACTACCTCACCTCTGAATGTGTCATGTCCATTGTAATTGTAATCCTTTTTCCAAGCCCTGCTTGAACAAGCTTGAGTTCGTGTGCAGGTGGAGGGGTAGTCTCAGAATGTTTATCCAGAAGATATACATTTAAATCAAAAGGTTTAAACCCTTTTGAAGGCTTGGTAAGTGTTCTGGATGGTACATTTATTCTTTTTTCCGCAGATTGCATGTCTTCGAAAATGCTAGGAAAAGACCTACAAGGAAAATTATTTTATTTAATAATTTCATTTTTTCCCCACATAAAATTAATGTTAGTAGGTAGGTACACAGTCATACAAATCATTTTGTTGAACTTGGTAACAATTTTAATAGTGTTGGGGTTTGACTATGTACATGACAGAGTGACTAAAAAGGAAATCTTAAAAACATTGGTAACTGTCTCAATGCACTGTATGGCCAGCAACATGCACCTGGCCATTTCCTGATCAACAGTGGTATTTGTCTGTCTTTGTTGTTGTACTGCTGTCTGCTGCCCCTGAACCTGCACTTGAACTTGTGAACGTGGTGTTACAGGAGTCTGATTAAGAGTCTGTGTTAGCGCAGAGATGAGGCTTTGTGCTGCACTAACCACATCTGGGTGCTCTGCCTGCTAAACACAAAGTTAACATTAGGATTTATAGAAAGAAAAGAAAAAAACACTGTTTATTGTGCATTCAGAAAGTATTCAGAACACTTCACTTACACGCACAATGGCAACACATATTTTGGCACATTTAAAAAAAGGAATTGTCCTGAGATCTGAATACTTGGGAAGATCTTTCAAGGTTTTGCATAACATAAATTTGCAAAAATGTACAAGACTGCAACATAGAAGTGGACAAAATGGGTTGGACTACTTTATGAATGCACTGTATTTACATTTAAGGTATTTAGTAGGCATACTTAGGTAACACTTTACAATAAGGTTAATTAGTTAACATTATTTAAATACATTAGTTAACATGAACTAATAATGAACTGTACTTATAAAGCATTTATTTATCTTTGTTAATTTAAACATTTACTAATGCATTATTAAAATCTTAGTAAATGCACTGTGAACTAACATGAATAAACCATGAACAGCTGAACAGAGCTGTTGTTCATGGTTAGTTCATGTTAACTAATGCATTAACTAGTGTTAACTAATACTTTATTGTAAAGTGTTACCCATAGTTAATATGTTTTGGCAGACATTAATTCACACGTTCACCGCCAGAATTTCTCAACACGAAAAGTTACACACACAAAAGCTTCTGGAAACGGATTTATTAACGTGGTGATGACTGATCATTTCATACTGATTTTGTTGACTGTCGTAGAAACAGACATTACACAATGTAGGCGTCCCATTGAGTAAGAATTAATAATTGCATCATCTTTAAGAAAAAGCTGGTTAAGAAGTCTACACTGTTTACAATTGACTATGAGTCTTTTAGATATACGGTCAAAACCCATAATGTCTCCGCTGACTGAACACGACTATAACAAGTGTTAACAGGCTAAATAATGGTGTACTGGGAGAACACATTCTTTTAAACTTGCAGAGCATTCATAACACACATAAGAAGTGTATCTATCAACCACTAACAATATATACATGTCCAATTACCTGAGATTGTCCGGCATTTTCCTGCTGACGTTGATTATCCATCTTTCTAAACAGTTAACACCTGTGTAGCGATAAGTCGCATTGGAGTGACGTCACCTTCCTATTCGATTGATTGGCTACAGGATGAGCTGTCAATCTAGAACTAGTGGACCAATGGTGATGCTAAGACCCGCCCTGATTTGCATGAAACTCTACCTGCAACATTTGGAATCGCAAGCGCAGAATGTGGAAACAAGAGCAAAGGAGAAAAGAACACAAAAGTGAAAATAAGAGCAGAAAACACGATTTTGTGTGCGATTCAGTTCATTTTGATTTCATGTTTCAGTTTTGACCAATATAATTTTAAACTTGTTTAAAAGTTTGATTCACGTGTATTGTTTTTTTCAGTGACGCGTTGTTTGCAACTTTGCATTGATTTGTCAGTTTTTGCTTTATATTTTCACAGGTGTTTTTGCATTTTTGTTTCACGATTATTATTTTTTACGAGTGACCGCTTATACATTAGGCGGATTTTGACCCCATACGTAACAGCCACAGCAATTGGATCAGGTGGAGTCAGTCCCTGAGCGAGGACACTCATTTCTGATTCTTCTGCCGCCGTTGAAACCTGAAAATAAATTACTTATTATAAATATGTTTAGAAGTATTCAGTTAATTTGAAGCAAATAATGTGCCTTACTTACCACTGAATGAGTGTCCTCTGGTTTAGCTCAAACAGCTGGATCATTGTTTCATCCATCAGCCTGCGACTATTAAGCACCAGCTCTCGGATGTGGTGGTAATCTGAGAGGATTTTAGACCACCTGGGAGTGCAAACTCCAGCCTTCTTGGTTGGCGACTTGTGTAAAGCACACAGCTTTATACAAATGGCCTCAACCAAGCGACTGGTGCTGGGCCACTGTGCTGGACCCCCAGGATGTCCAATCAGACAACGTTTAACACTTTCCACACCCGGTGTGACACCGGACCGCTTTGGTGCCTTAAAGCGCCCATGTGTCAGCTGAGGCTGATGTCGAGGCTGATAGTTGACCCGCTGTTTATCGCAATCAGGGAGAGCTGTCCACAGCTGGATGGCCTCTGTCATCTGGAGGTCAGTGAGGTAAGAGCCTCACAAAGAGCCACCAGGTAACCAGCCAGATCCTGGACCTTGTCCCACCCAGCGATGCCATCTGGACCAATGACTGCTCCTAGTAAATGGAGATTAATGTTAATATATGTGGAATAAAACGAGATTGCAATTAAATAAAGCCCTTAAAGTGTCTTACCTGAGCCTCATCAGAGAGACTGCTTCCAGTGTCAGATGGCTGTGACAGCACTGAAGGGGCAGGGGCAAGATGCTGACCTTCTCCACTAGATGATGTGGATGGATCAGCCAGTGATACTGGGGACTGAGGGAGAGGCAAAGATGAGGGGCTGTTTTCGAGATCACTGCATGGGTCATCCTCATACAGCACTGGAACTGTGATGTCCTCCATGATCTGTTCCTCAAACCCTCATCTTGCAGATCCTGGTCATCAACTTCCTCCACCAGCCTGTCTTCCTCCTCTGGGTTCTGGAGCACTGGAGTAAGTGTTTTGCCAGTCTGGCTGTAAAGGTACTCCATTCCCAGCAATTCACCTACAAGAATAAAGAGAAAAAAGAAAGTGTTTTTAAAGTGCCCCTATTATACTATTTTAAAGTTACCTAATTTAGTTTTGGAGATCTCCAATAACAGGTTTACATGCATCAAAGGTCAAAAAACAGTTAAATTTTCTCTTAATATATATTGCACATCACCAAAATGTTCAGTCTCTCTAAATCCCTCCTTTCCGTGAGCCTACTCTGCTCTGATTGGTCAGAAGGCCCAGTCTGTTGTGATTGGTTAGTGCGAGTCCGAATTGATGATGAAACAATAGAAGAACTAATTTTTCAACCTGAACCGTGAGCAGGGTTAAGGGCCTGTTATACTCGCGCCTGGCTCTGCAGCGCGAGCTCCGCTAACTGCACGCGCTCCTCCCCCAAACGGACGAGGCGTTTATAGTCGACGCGCGCGCCGTTGTAGTATTCTGTGAAACGACAGGGGGCGACTTGGAGTAATTGTTCTATAAACCATCAGGAAAATGCGTCGAGAAGAATTGGGCTAATGTGCACAGGTGATGATATTTATTTTAGTGGACTTTACCAAAAAACACAAACGAATCTTGTAAAACCCAGTAAACCTTGATATGATTTATTTGGACTTTAGAACAAAATGTATGTACACATTTATACAACTAAATTAACAATCTCTTAAACATTTCTAATTTCTATAAATATTTTCAGTTAGTTTCGTGAACATTTTTACTAAACATGGATCTTTATTTTCATTAAAAGTGCTTATTTCTGCTATTGTTGGCTCATTTTGTAAATATAAGCAACTGATTTAGAAGCGCAAACTGGGTGCGGGTGTGATAAGACGTCATGCTCGGCCAGATTCGCCTCGAATTCGTGCATCTTCGGTTGCGGAGCCGCGCGCAAAGTTACAAAATTTGACATGCACACCGCCAGGCGTAATGGGGTCTTGCGCACCCAACGCGCACGACCGCCCACTCCGCGTTGACGTCATTTTTGCCGCGCGCACCCTCGCGCTCGTGCGGACGCGTCGAGTATAAACAAGGCTTTAGGGTTAGCCCTTGAGCAGGGTTAGGTTAGCCCCTTGAGCAGGGTTAGGGTTAGGGTTAGAAAATAATCAAAGATATTTATTATTTGAAATTGAACAAAGACATTTGCTGTACTGTTTTCAACCCCTTTCTTATCAGAGGAGCCACTTGGAATTCCTTAAGACAAAAGAGATTTTGGAGGCCTGTAGGCCAAATGTGTGTCACACCTGTATACAGTGGGGGAGGCTTGATCTGATTGGTCAGTTTGAATGTCTCACATTAGGATTTCAGTCACATGGTCAAGAAAAGGATAAAAGAAGATTGTAACTGTTGCTCTGTCTCTTTTTATCCTCTGGCTTTCTGCTTAGGGGCTGCTCAAGGGCTCTCTCTCTCTCTCTCTCTCTCTCTCTCAGGTAACATTCTATGCATAGGCCTACTGAGTACAATTAAGGTTTTAAGTTTACATCCATTTGAAACTATTTTAAGTGTAACCATAACTAGAATTTGTGTTTCCTTTTAAAAGAGATTTCTGTCTACTATGTAATTTACATTTTACATTTACCTGATTGTAATAAATTGTTACATTTTGATAATTTCTGAATTACTCTGTAATTATTAACTATCTCCATTATTGAACGGTATAATTGCAACAAAGGGTTAAAATGGAATGATTAAATGTATGATTAACTATCAAATATAAGTGAACAAACAACCAATTGGCATTCTCTTCTAAATTCGACAACTATGATAAATGGTCAGATAAAGAATATTATAAATCCATTTTGCCCAGCTGAAACACTGAATGCGCATGCGACCATCGCGGTTCGTTACCGATCATTGGAGCGAATTCAGCGGACTTACAAGATGTTTTAACTGTAATTTCTCACCATTAGCATTAACAAGTTTGTGTCCATCAACAAACCGGTGTGTGTGTGTCTAATGTATTCCGTTGCACATGTGGGAACTGTATCAATAACTGTATCAATACATCAGCTGTTACCTAGCTGATGTAAACATTAACGTTTGCAAAACAAATCTTGCTCCATCCTTTATCTTTACTCAAAGTAGTAAGTACGACAAACAATCTGTATTAATAGACACAATTTTAGGTAATACTGCAGCCCACAGCTGATTTACAGAAGTATTTCAATAAGACAGTAATAACGTTAGCCAGACCTACACAATATGAAACACAATAAACACATTGATGCTATCCAGTATCTGCTGCAGTGTTCAAGTTTTCCCTGGTGTCTGCGCGCAATAAGTGGACAAGCAATATGCAAATGTTTCGACACAACGTCAAAACAAAATGGTTTGCGACTCATTTGAAAAACGCTTCGTTTAACTGACTCAGAGTCGACTGTAACTTTTAAGAGACAATAACTTTATATACAGGTTTCTTTCTTTATTACATTATTATTACAAGATGGTTATTGTTGTACATCTTAATATTCATGTTGATTGAGCAAATGATTACGCAGTTGATGACTTTAAAAATCACTCAATATTTTAATTTAGTACAACATGTGTCAGGTTCCTAGCCATTGTCATAAGTTGGATTTATTTATGAGATTGTAAAACCTTCCAGTTGTCTTAAAGATGTGGTTCTCTTTTAGACTGTTAAAGGAATTGATTAGAAAAATAGTTCCTATTTTACTATCTATAGTGAAAAGTTCACTTGTTTCTGGATGTGTTTCTGAGGTGCTAAAGATAGCGACAGTACAACCTCTACCGAAGAAGCCTTCTTTAGATCC
This sequence comes from Gobiocypris rarus, assembly GCA_023029165.1. NCBI lineage: Eukaryota > Metazoa > Chordata > Actinopteri > Cypriniformes > Gobionidae > Gobiocypris > Gobiocypris rarus. The sequence continues at coordinate 8,046,575 of CM040923.1, forward strand.
TGCCATTGTAAATAATGATAGACCCATCTCATATATTTTTTTCAAAAGTAATAGAAAAGGCAGTAGCCAAACAATTGTTGAAGGTTGTAAATGGAAATATATTTGAGAAATTTCAGTAAGGTTTTAGCGCAGGTCATAGTGTCGAAACTGCACTTTTACGAGTGATTAATGATTTATTGATGGCAGAGAATGCTGGTGAATGTTCAGTTTAAATACTTTTAGATTTGACTGCAGCCTTTGATACAGTGGACCATTCTATTTAAATGAATACGTTGAGAACATGGGTCAGGTTTTGTGAGAGGCATTGGATTGGTTGTTATATTATTTGTCAAACAGGACATTTGTAGTGTCAGTAGGAGATTAAGTATCTCAACGTTCTGAAATTATTATGTGGAGTTCTGCAGAGTACACTGTTAGGACCAATTTTGTCCTCAATCTACATTTGGTGCTGTAATCAGAAAACATATAATACATTTTCACTGTTGTGCAGATGATCTACAGTTATACTTATCACTAAAAATCTGAAGAGTCTAAATCTCCTTCAAGCTTGCTTAACTGACATAAAAAAATTGGATGGCCTTACATTTTCTGCAATTAAACAATGAGAAAAAAAAACCCTGAAGTTGTGATAATTGGTCAGAACTCAAGTAAAATTCGTATTGAGCTTGCTCTAAATGTTTTTTTTTTTCAAAATATTAAGCAGGAAGTGAGAAATTAGGGTGTTTATTTTGATTCCAATTAAAATTTTGAATATCATGTTAAGAAGCTGATTCAGTCTTATTTTTATTAAGAAATAGAAAGTGAGGCGGTTTTGAATTTTAATGATACAGATATAAGCTTATTCAAGCTTTTATTTCCTTCCATCTTGATTATTGTAATAATCAAATGCAAAGTTGCAATTGCAAGATGCAAAGTTATTTCATCATATTATATAATTTGTTTTAAAGCTTCTTTACATTGGTTACCTGTTTATTCCAGGATTGATCTTAAGATTTTATTGTTGATATATAAAGCTTTAAATGGTTTGGCACCTATATATTTAACTGAGCTTCTGAGACCTTATGAATCAGGAGATGTCTAAGGCCTCTTTAAACAAGCTGCTGGATGTTCTAAGAACTAGATATAAAACTAAAGGAGATGGAATAGCTTGCCAATTAATATTAGAAAATCTGAGTGTCTGTTTTTAAACCCTGCCCCTGCCCCTTCATCTGAAAATGTACTTATAGACATGCTTTTAGTATTTAGTGATGTATTTTGTTTAGTTTGGGTTTTGATGTTGTGTAAAGCACTTTGTGCATTGTAGTGTTAAAAGTGCTATGTAAATAAAATGGTACACTGTTTTTTTCTTGTTTACTACATCAAAGGTAATTTTCAGAAATCCATAATAGGGGCTCTTTAATATTTTGTCTAGTACATTAAAGGCTAAATAGATAACTTAGTAGAATATTACAAAACAACAAATTAATGAATTTCTTGCCTGTATATGCTCCAGGAGGCCGATAGCGCTCATCCCAGGGCTTCCCAAAGACTGTTCGGCTAAGCTGGTCCACAGCCTCTTTCATGGCACTGCCATATGACCGGATGGATGAAGGTCCTTTTATTGCGTCATCCATCCGGTCATCATTCCAACGCATCAGGCCCTCAAGGAGATAAGCCTGAAAATGCGCGTCACTGGCACTGGTTCCTAAAAGTTAAATAAACAAAAAAGGGTTTTATTTGTCACATATGTACTACACAATATGTGCTATGAAATAACTGGTTACATGTAATAGAGTTATGTAATTACATAAAAATTGTCATTATAACAAGAGTTACTATTGTCAGGCAAGACAATAGTAGACAAAAGTTTTGTCAATGCTTATGACATCAGAAAATAACTAACATTACTGTAGAGTGTGACATTAATTAAAGTGACATTACTTAAAATAATGGAAGTTACAGTGCTTATATTTTAAATTAGTAATCCATATGTATTTAATACCTGGAATAAAACGGTTCAGGTGGAGGTGGAATGACTCCAAGGAGGTAGAGCCACGGGCACACCTGTAGCAGCACAGCTCCACACCGCCTTTCTTCAGTGTCCCTGTCTTCACGTAGAGTGGAAAGTTATCTGGGTCTTGGATACACTGTCGTGCTTCTGCTGTTCTTTCCATATCCGCTGGATCCGTTCATGGTCCAGCAGAGGAACTCCCAGAGTGTCCTTCCCGGCCGCACTGTCAAACAGATCGATCAGTGATCCAATTGATCTGGTCGTCTCCTCCAACCCCCTGGTCATCCTCCGGCAGTGCAGTGCCAACTCCCTCCGGTTAATGCGAGCACTGACCGCCTTAGCTGAGATGTGTCCAGTCTTCTTTGCCACCAGCTCACTTTCCTTTGCATGGCGAAGAGCAGCCACATCCTCTGGATCCCACTGAAAGATGCACATGGACAGACGTGCCATGAAGATCCCATAGAGCGGATGAGCCTCTGTCGTGACACCTGCAGCAAATCGCCGCATGAAATGCCAGATGTCAAGGCGCACTTCAAGCTCATCCCACTCCGAAAACAGGACCTTCACCCGAGACTGGCCATGCTGACCGCAGCAATCTCTGTCCACGTACATCACTTTTGGGGCTGCCTCTCCTGCCTCCCGGTAGCGTTTCATCAGTCCAGCTGCCATGGAGTCCAGTCCATGTCCCTCTGCAGCTGTCAGCACAGAGACAAGGACTTGACCGTGTTCATTTCCACATTTGTGCACCAGGCAGCTGTTCCTGAAGCAGCACCAGCAAGTTTCTTTGTGACCTTTAGGGAAAAATAAAAGGGTCAACAACTGTGTTCATTATGTATGTATACATATCCATATCTGGCAAATTTCTGGATGCAAACTGGGCTGTGATACCTTTTTGTGAGTCCATCTTGAGAACACAGCCAAAGACGGATGTAATTTTGCCCTTGACCTCGTGCAGACGCCCCAGAACATCCCTGGCGTACACGGCTAACAACCACTTAGGTTTAGGTAGGGCAGGTAAAAGGGGAGGCTCAGCAAACACAGGAGGCTGCACAAGGGAGGACCTTGTGAATGGTTCACAGGCAGTCAGGTACTGCAGAACACGCTGTGTCCATGCCTCACTGTGTTGCTCCATCAGCTTCTTGTAAAGCTGAGTCACACTGTTGCCCAGTGTCCTCTCCCTCATCATCCTCAACACCCGGTTATCACATGAGTATCTAAGGAAACATCAGTATAATCATGCAAATTGTTTGGTTGGTTAAAAAAAAGAACACAAATAAAAGCGCCTAATAATGAATGATTGTCATTAAGAATTACCTGTATGTCAGCAAAGCTGGAAACTGACTGCGGTGGCCCATATCCAGCTGTCCTAAGATGTCCTCGGACCAGGCAGGATATTTCTTTTTGCAGCGTTTGCACTCCAGATACTCAGTGGCAAGGTCATACCACCCGTCGATGTCCAAGACCTTGCGCACGGTGCGATAAAGTCCTGCCGCTGTTAGTCTGTGCTTAACACAGTCTGGGCGAACACAGACAAGGGGAAATAACCACATCTTCAGTGGCATCCATAAGAAAAGGGGCCGACAGAAGAAGAGGTCGTGTGAGGCAGGCGGCTGAGTGTTAATTAAAGGGGGTTGAGGAGGATACCACCAAAGCTTCAGCTGGGACACTAGTTCTGGCTTGCCGGTTCGAAGGTTGGCCTTAAATAGTGTGTTCCGGATCCACTCATGCTGGAAAGGTGGAAGATGATCTTTCCAGTGACCTGGAAGCTCAGCTGGTGGGTGATGATGTGGAAGATCTGGTGTTTTGCTGTTTCCACTGATGGAGATGGACCAGCACAGGCCTCTGAGTGAACAGTAACAAAAACAATATAAGGATTGCTACATTTGATAGTAATATGCCATTAAATGAAGCAGTAATTTTGCACAAGTATTAATAATTATTAACAGTTAAGAAAATGGTACTAGTGTTAAGAAGCAAAGAACGCAGTGCACACTTTATTGATGTAAGGAATATGGAATCAATAAAGCTCTTTGAAAATGAGGATTAGATGGAATGGAGTAAGGAAAATGAGGATCGATTAATTCAGTTTAAAGTAATGATGCCCCACAGACATGACGCATGCACACAGATACAGTAAGGAAAAACTGTTCCACTAATCATTAGAACAATGAAACTCCATGATCCTGTCTGCTCAGGGGGAGCTAAAGAGTGAGTGAGTGAGAAGAGCAAGCGGTGTGAAAAAGTTATCCGGTGATTGATTAACAACGGGTAAGTTCGGAAACGCAAATAAATACCCTGACACCTTTGGACATCCTTAAGGTTTTGAAGAAGTGCACTCAAATAATGCATCCCGCTTGAGGCATGATGTGACATAATTCTGTATTTTAAACAACAACAAAAAAATGTTTTGTGTGTTTTCAAAAACATTCTTATAACATTTGGGTAACACTTTATAATAATGTTCAGTTAAGTCAAGTCACTTATAAGTTATTAGTTGATGAATTTACAAAACACTACTATACATTCATAAATGTTTAATAAGTAATATGCTAACATTTTATAAATGTTTTGTTAATTCAGTTATAAGTCATTTATTAATTATTACTTAATACATTCATAAATTATTATTAAGTGGTATCCTATACTGTACATCCATATATATATATATAAGTCAGGGTTACTTTAGTCTGGTTGTCCTGCATCATCCATAAACAAACTACAATTAGTCCAAAATGCAGCTGCTAGAGTTCTTACTAGGTCAAGAAAAATATGATCATATTACACCAATTTTATCATCTCTACACTGGTTACCTATTACATTCTGTGTCAATTATAAAGTATTGTTACTGACCTATAAGTCCCTAAACAGTTAAGCTACTGTGTATTTAACTGATCTTCTATCGCACAATAATCCATCTCGCTCTTCAAGATAACAAAACTCTGGGATTCTGGTAATACCTAGGCTATCCTTCCTGATAATGCTCGGGGCTCAGACTCACTCTCAGTTTAAATCTAGATTAAAGACGCATCTCTTTAGCCAAGCATTCACATAACGCATCTCATAGCCTTGTACTCCAGATACATCAGTGCACATGATTGTCTCTGCTTAATGATTTGAACAGCAGCTACGCTAATTATTTTCCTGTTGTGTTTTATCTCGGGACGCCCATCCCGAGGTAACTAGAGAGTACGTCAGCTCCAGCCTGGATTCAGCCTCTCACGAAGACTTCAGATGACCATCACCTGTGAAGAGACGACTCAACTCTACCACCAACAAACCCAATCATTATTAACAACATGTATTCTTTACTTCAATGACCCCATTGTTTCTGCCTTAAATTATTACATTGTTTATTAATACATTTTTAGCTGACTGTGTGATTGATATTTTCTGAAATACATAACTTGGACAGTCTCCTCTGATAACAAATCACTCTAAATTGTAATGCATACGCATGCATTTTCTGTAAAGCTGCTTTGAGACGATATGTATTGTGAAAATTTAAAAGTGATGAATGGTTTACATTTTAGATTAGGGATGCAGAAAGCTTTGTAAATTATTTATTCATGTGTTTACACATCATTTATAACAGGTGTTGAACACTCAGTAGTGTGTACTCCAGTGCTGACTGGTGAGGGTATAGATCAATGTCTTCTCTGACACACATGGAGTCTTTAACCGCTTTGCACTGGATATGAGCATCGTGGAAGGTGAAACTGGTTCCCATTATCACTGGATCAAAGGATTCATCATAACCCACCTGAATCCCCTGACTGTGAGACATTTATAAATGTTCATCCCCATAAATAAATTACCCTTCTTAAAAAAAGCTGTTTAAGCATTCTGCATGTTTGTGCTTTTGAGCACAGACAAGCTTACCCTGATCATTTACTAATGGTCTATTAATAATTTGTTCCAGATTAACCATTGTCAGAGACGATGCTGAAACAAGTTTGACCTAAATACTTAAATAGTATAAATAGTGGATCAACTAATAACTCATCAATCATCTGCTATTGATCAGTTTGATTTATTTAATGATTTAAAAATGTTTTAACATCATTTACAGCACATTTGTATATGTTTGCAAACCACTTTTTAATAAGTTATTTGGTAACACTTTACAATAAGGTTCATTAGTTAACATGAACTAATAATGAACTGCAATTAGAAAGCATTTAATGGTAACATTTTACAATAAGGTTGTATTAGTTACCATTAGTTAAACGATTAGTTAACATGAACTAACCATGAACAACACCTCTGTTCAGAATTAGTTAATCTTTGTTAACGTTAGTTAATAAATATACAGCTGTTCATGTTAGTTCACAGTGCATTAACTAATGTTAACAAGATTTTAATAATGCATTAGTAAATGTTGAAATTAACATTAACAAACATAAATAAATGCTTCATAAGTGCAGTTCATCATTAGTTCATGTTAACTAATGTTAACTAATACAACCTTATTGTAAAGTGTTACCAGTTATATTTATATAGTCATGTTTATAGTAAATCATTAGTTCATCACTAAACCAATAATTTATAAGTGTCTTATAACATAATTAACAAAACATTTATAAATGGTTTGCATATTACTTATTAATAATTTATTATTGTATAGTCACATTTTGTCATCATTCATTATTCTTCATTAACAAATAACTTATAAGTTACTTATAACTGAATGTGTTACCAATATTTGCATTTGTGTCATATGCCACACCTGTATTTAGCTGTGCTTCACATTGTGATGCAGCAAATACCAGCTCCTCATCATCCTCATCATCTTCAGCAGTGGGAACAGAAGTGCCTGGAGCACAAATGTTAAAACTATTACAGTGAACAATACACAAAGACAAACGTATGTAAGATGGTGCTTACTTACCAGTAGTGAAAAGTTGCCTTTGGGCCAAACGTTTGGCTGGAGGTTCTGCTGCTGGAGGAGGTAAAGTGGACTGCAGTAATGGATCTGGAAACATGACAAGTTTGCCATAACGATAAATAAATATGCGTAGAACTGCTGTATGGGAAATTCAAGATTCCTCACTACTCACAGGGTTTAACTGGTGACATGATTTTTCTCGCCAGCTGTGAAGGAGACAAATGTTTGCCACGTGCCAACAGCGCTTTCACAGAGGCGGTCTGCTGTACACCAGTTCGGATGGCTGCAGGTGGAGCTGCAGAGGCACTGGAGGCTGCAGATGGAGGTACAGAGACACTGGCGGCTGCAGGTGGACGTGCAGGCTGATGTACACTAGTGCCCACAGCAGAAGCCTGTCTTTTCAGGACGTATGCCTTGAAAATGGCCATGTTGGTGTTGGGCCTGGCATCTGCCTTAACTAGGTACCTGATGAGGTCTTTTGCCTCCTTGCTCTGGTCCTCATAAACATCCTTCATGGACCGACCCTTGAAGTCACCAAACTCCACCATCAAGCAGCCCTGGTCTCCAGTTGCCCGGCTTCTGCTTGCATTTCCTGCTTCCTCTTGTACTTCTCCACTTCTTCTGCCATCTCTCTAATATAAGAAGTGTACTGTAGGAATAGTTGTTTATTTTCAGATAATGGGTTTATCTGTGCTTTCTCAGTGGAAATGCTGAGCACCAAATAAACTGCATACCCCAGTGAGTTTTCCAGGAGCCATCTAAATCTCTGGCCCTGGTACTTCCCAAACTGAAGTTTGCAGTGAGCCAGTACTAAAAACTGGTCACTGGGGTCTCCACCGTTTGTGCAGACATAAGTACTGGCCTCTGTCAGCACCTCCTCTTTCGGTTTGGCCCTTCCAGACTCCACATTTTCAAAGCGCTTCGCCTCCGCCGAAGGCGCCATGAGGAGTCTGTTTGATGTTGGCGTTTGGCGGCGAAAAACAGGGTATGGCGTACATTTTCTGAAATGAAAATCAGAAAGAGACTATTACCTCAAGAAATTGAACAGTACCTGTACGTTTAGTGTTTAACAATATATATATATATATATATATATATATAGGTGCATGACAGATAGAGAGGTACACATACACAACTTCACAAACCAACAAACACTTCACATAATCACATCTAAAACCAAACCTCTGATGTTTTTGTTATGTATTTACAATGTTGTTTTTTATTAAGTGTTTGTAACGACTTTATAACATGCTACACGTAAGAAAGAGACTATTACCTCTAGAAATCGCGATACCTGTACATTAAGTGTGTAACTATATATATATATATATATATATATATATATATATATATATATATATATATATATATATATATATATATATATATATATATATATATATATTGTTGACTCGCATCAATTCCTCGAGTCCGTGTTCGTTGAATGAGGAGAGCAGGAACAAAATATAGTTTAACTCTTTTAATGAATAAGTAAGTCAGATGAAGATAGCATACAGAGCTCTGGGTCAGAACTGTCCCTGATTTACACAATCCTATGCAAGGTTTGTTCAGGAAGTCTGCAACAAACTTGCCTTTCCCTGACCCAATATTTATACACAAAAATACATAAGTTGTCTTTCTTTGGGAGTCAGATGATTTTCTGGTCAGCTGTGCTTCGTTCGCAACATCACCCCTCCAATTTCCTGGACAAAAGACTGCTTCTTTGTTAACACATACACAAGCACTCTAAGAGCACAGCAAAATGCATAGCAAAACACTTTCTCATATGGATCTGTTATACCTACCACAACCTCTGGCTGTTGCTCTGGTGACTCTTATGTCCAACAGAAAGTACACATAGTCTTAAAGCAAAATCATTTCATAAGCTAACATTATCTTAAATTTACTATTGTTAATGATTAATTTCTACAAGCGTTGTTAGCAATAGTGCACAAACAAATATTTATTCTCAACAATCTTCTTCGATCTCCTGAAACAGGAGATCGACCTCTTACAAAGTATCCTCTTCCTCATACTCTTCATTGCTTTCCATCAGCAGTGGCATCATATATTTTGGGGAAGCCTCCTTGCCCTCCACTGCTGTTACGATGAGCCTGTTACAGAGAGATCTAATACATGGTACACAACAACAACCACAGGCAACCAATATTCCTATGAAGGTTGCTGCGAGACGAGCAAAGACATCATAATTGCTTTCAATTTTCCAAATATATCGTCATCCATTTTTCCAGTGGATTGTCTATACCTGAATGCTCATGCATAGTCTTAGATAGGGCCCTCAATCCTTCTAGGGCTCTGGTGACAGACCCATCTGGAGCTGTGTTATTGGGAATGAACGTACAGCATGAATCTCCAAACATTGCACACACACCCTTTTTCAGCCAACAGCATATCTAAAGCCATCCTGTTTTGAACTGCCATCAGTGACGTTGGAGCTAACTGTCCCGCTAATCCCTCTACAGCATCTCTGGTCAAATTAGATAACCTTAACACATTGTAATGCACATAGTTTATTCTATCCACATTTTTATTAGGTGTCACTGGAAATAGAGCTGCAATGATTGGAATGTTTTCAAATCCTGCTGCTATCTGATCTGCTAATTTATATTCATTTGGGACTCCCTCGGTATTCCAACTGCATCTATGTAGGTGGTGCTGTCTTTAGTCAAGTCAAATGCTCCCAGGTCCCTCTTACTTAACACATGTCTCTGTCTGCGTCTGTTAAGCTCTACTATACTTGCCTTACCTTCCAGTCTCTTAGTCACTTCTCCAATCAGTACTAGTGGTGCTCCCAGCCTTACCATCGCACACATCCCTTTGGCCTTCTTTGGTATCCTTACAAACAACCTTCTATCACCACAATAGTAATACAATCCTGCTCTAGCCCATGGTCCTATTACATTCCCTGGATCCTGAACCACAATTTTACACCAAGTGGGGTCTATTTTCCTAAATTGATCATTACATTTCTCCTGGTGAAGTTAAAACATGTATAGTTCCCGGTTGAGGTGTAAATGGACCTGTCCGTGTCTCATTATTTATCAATGGAAAGACTGATGCTAGAGTGGTACAGTTTGAAGGGGTTGCCTCATTGGTCAATTGTAACATGCATTGGTAACCCCATCTATCTTCAGGATATAGTGGAGCAGGTTCTATAAACAGAGTCGGTCTAGCCCTAGCACATCCTACACAATTTTCCATGTTCTGCTCTCTAGCTGTGTTAATTATCCATTCTAACCACAAATTTATTTCCCCATATCCCGTTGCTTTTTCAATTATGTCTTCAGGCTTTTGGTATAATCAACAGTAAAAAATGTTCTCCTGACTGTGTCACATTTGGAGGTATTGGTTGTGTTATTATTGGCTGATTTATAAAATTTATCTTAATCAATGCTGATATCCCTGTCTGACATGTACACCCCTATAATGAAATATGCAACATCTTTTTGAAAGATGATCTGTCTATTCTGTTCAGGGACAATGTCAGTGGGTTCTGTGATGCATGAAAATCTCTTTGGAATCCTATTCTTCCCCACCAGTCTCTATGTTCTTTACTCAAATAACGTAAGTCTGGCGTCCAAGCCCCTGTGAATTTAGTCACTTGCCCCAGTTCTCACAGGCTCCTGTAATATAGGGTCCTGGATGAGATGGCCAATCTCCTTGCTCACACTTATCTATGAATGCTGGGGAGCACAAAAATACACATCATACCCTCCATGACCCATTTTTTCCTCCACAATTAATTACTTGACATAAGTCGAAAGTGAATGATGTAGTTGACCCTTCTCATAATTTAGTTCTATGCCCCGTATCTTTCCAGGCAAAAATTTTTCCCTTTACGCAGAATCTTATACTCTTGTGGTGCCCTTTTTCCTCTGTTATGCCCTCTTTCTCTCAGATATTCCATAAAAATATGATACCCATAATGATTAATGTCAATCCCACTACTATTCCTAATACTTTCTTATTTTCCCACAACACCATTTTTACACTCTTTTACACCTCTAAATAACCAAATGATAAGCATAAACAATAGTTTAGTACAAGTTAATATTACTCTCAAAATTAGAATGTTCTGTCTGTGAGTTTTTAGTCTGTTTGTTCTCTATCAAGTGTCTCTGTATCCTCCCCTTTTGGTCCTGCAGTTCCTGCAGGGCCACTCTTGTGTCCTCCAATGTCCTCGATGGTGGTTCTGCCGGGTGCACAACACGTCCAATGGTACCACGTGTCCCCTTTGCCTTCTAACCTTACACTGTGTGATGTTCTCTCCGTTACCTTATGAGGACCAGTCCACCTTGGTTGATTCCACTTCCTCTTGAAGACCTTCAGGAGGACCCACTCTGCGGCCTGACCAAGTCCAGCCTTAGGATCTGGTGCCTGTGATCTGTCAGCAATCTGTTTTGAGAAACTTGAAACAAGAGACGTTAGTTTGTCATAGTATGGTTTGTATTGTAGTGGTTCACAGTCTGTCAAATGCAACCCAGCTGTTGGACCTGGAAATTGTCTTCCAGTCAGCAGTTCAAATGGTGTAAAGCCAGTTACCCTGTTCAATGAAGATCTTACAGCCATCAAAGCAATTGGTAACGCATTTAACCAGTTCAATTTAGTCTGTGCACAGATTTTAGCCAATTTTGTCTTTAGATTCAAATTCATCCGTTCGCATTTCCCTTGGGATTCTGGATGATAGACTGATCCGAAGCTATGTTTCAGGCCTAGTACCTTTTCCACAGCTTGTAGATCTGCGTTCTTAAAGTGTGTACCATTGTCTGACCGAATTTTCCTAGGGAACCCATACCGAGGTATGTAATGATTGATCAAACATTTCACTACAGATTGACTATCTTCAGATTTTGTGGGCCATGCCTCAGGCCACCCAGTGAAACTATCCACCATGACCAGCATATATCTTTTCCCTTGGACCCTTTCACCCATGTCTGTGAAGTCAATGACCACCTCTTCTCCTGGGCCATTCCTCAATGGAAACGCACCCATGTGAGGTTTGATGGTAGATTTTATATTGTGTTGAACACACGTTGAGCACTCCCTAATGAAGGCTTCTAAGGTTTCCTTCATATAAGGATGCCACCTGTGTGCAAGAGCTCTCAACATCTGAGCCCTGCCAAAGTGAGCTAGGCCATGTGCCTCAGCTAGCAATGACTTCATCATGGCTGGTGGAATAACAGGTCGCCCATCTACAAACCTCCAGGCGTTGTTGCCTTTGATTGCCCTCTTTGAGCCACATGGATTTCTCTTGTGGGAGGCTGCCTCTTGAGCTGCAAAGATATGCTCCCATGTTAATGCTGGCAAGAGGTCAGTTACCTGTTGTTCAGAAGACAGAAGCTGGTGAGCTACATTATAATTAGCTGCTTGTTTTGCTGCCTCGTCTGCTGCCTGATTTCCCTTAGATGTAATTGTTTCATTTTTTTCATGTCCCTTGCACTTTATTACAGCTACCTGTTCTGGTAGTAAAATGGCTTCTGCTAACTGCTGCATTTCTACCTGATGCTTAATTGGCTGTTGTGCAGCTGTCATAAATCCTGCTCTTTTCCATTTAGTTAATTCAGTATGCACTGCCCCTACTCCATATGCTGAATCTGAATAAATGTTCACCTTTTATCTTTCCCACTTCAACGCTTCAATTATAGCCATGACTTCTGCTCGTTGCGCTGACTGTTTTCCTATCAGCTTGTCTGCCACAACTGTCTCAAATCTGTCGCCCACTTTTCTGACCACTGCGTATCCTGCTTCTAATTCACCCTTATAATTTCTGTGACAGCATCCATCTGTAAACAGATCCTGGACCTCACCCTCCAACCTCATAGCTTCTAAATCAGGCCTGATTTTACCTTCCATTTCTACAGTCAGTTCACATACATGGGATTGCCCTTCAGTAATATAGTCTGCCATGTTGATGCCTTCATGAGTAAAGGTCAAGTTCGGCCATGATAGGACTTTCAGGATCCTATCCTGTCTCAATGATGACATTGTGAATGCTGTTGAAGTCACATAAGCCATCACTGTGTGAGATGTCAAAATGGTTAATGCATGACTACATGTGCTGTTTTCTGCACAATTTTTGCCAAGCCTGCTGCATATCTTGTGCATGGATGCTCCTTTGCTCTGTTTTATCTAGCAATATACTCACATACATCAGAACTTTTCTTTTGCTATCAGCTTTCTGAAACAGCACTCCATTGACAGTTTGTTTTCCCTCTGATACATCTAAATAGAATGGTTTGTCATAGTCAGGGGTGGCTAGGTCAGCTGCTAATGCTAAAGCGGACTTGAGGTCAATGAACAATTGTTCAGCCTCCGTTGTCCAATCCAGTACAGCTTTTAGCTGTCTGGCTCCTTTATGCTGCACCAGCTGTCTCAGTGGCGCAGTTTTATCTGTATATGCAGGAATAAACTGCCTGCTGAATCCTGCCAACCCCAAAAATGACAACATATCTTTCACCGTGACAGGTTTTGGATGATGTAAAATGGCAGATCTATGCTGTGAAGAAATTCCTGCCCCTTCAGCTGACACTACTCTTCCGAGGAATGTGACCTGAGGTCTACACACCTGCAGTTTGGATTTACTAACCTTGAAACCTGACTGGTAAAGCTGTAGTAAAACTCTTCTTGTCGCCTCAACGCATGCCTCAGGTGTCTCTGCTGCGATTAGTAGATCGTCCACATACTGAATTAAAACTGTTCCCTCAGGCATGTCACACTCCTGCAACATCTCCTCAATGTGTAGTTAAAAATCCCAGGGGATAAAATGAACCCCTGTGGAACTCTGCTATACCTGAACCTCTGTCCCTGAATGTGAAAGAAAATAAATCTCGTAGGTGTTCTGCCAGTGGTAAACAATAAAAAGCATTCGCCAAATCTATACATGTAAACCACTTCTGTTCTGGTCTAATAGTAGTTAGTGCAGTGTACGGGTTGGGCACAGGAAGAGTAGGTGTTTTATAACTGCATTTATGCGCCTTAAATCATGTGCCATTCTATACTTTCCTGTATTTTGTTTTTCTACAGGTAGAATTGGCGTGTTCCATTCAGAGCTAGAAGGTTCCAGTACACCTGCCTGAATCAGGCCTTGAATGGTGTCTGCAATACCCTCTTCAGCCTCTGGTTTATGGGGATACTGGGACTGCCAAATTGGTACATCACATGTCAATTCAAAACTCACTGGTTTCATAGATCTACACCACCCCACATCCGTGGGTCCTGAAGACCATAGGTCCTGTGGCAGATCCTCAATCATGGTGTCAGCCAGGTCATGATCAGTTTTTCTCTACCATGCCATCTTGTGACCCATTTGTGTTGCAGTGTCACTGCATTTTTAGTGATCTTATTAATTCTGTATCCCTTTGTTTTGGAGAATACTGTACCCCAGGAATTTGAGTGTTTAGCCAATCAGTCGCATCTAGCATGCGCTTTGTCATTGGGCCCAGATCTTTAGCCTGATGCTCTGGGTGAATGGCTAACGTGATGTGAGGCCAAGCCTCCTTATGCATCATGTACCATTCTTCCTGTTCAAGTGTCAATTGCACAATTCCTACTACTCCTTCTGGGCCTACTAGTATCCCTGTACATTCAATTTCCCATTCTTTACCCTCTAAGTCTCTGTTAAATTCTTCCTGATACCATTCATGTTGGTTTCTATCATAAAATAAAGTTACATGTGGGGGTCGTGTGGAGGCATGTATGGAGCAATGTTCAAAACCCACGGCTTCCAGAGCGAGTACAGCTCAAGCAGACCCTGCTCTTCCCTAGCCTCAGGATACAATTCACCCCAATAGATGTCTGCCCCTCTGGATCTTTGGCATCTGACAATAGCCATTGTCCACTTGTGTTTCCATGGGGAGTCAGTGAGCAGTTGACCATCTTTCCCCTTTGAACTTGACTATCACTCCTCAGAACTGCAAAGGATTGAAGCTCCTAGTTTGATCAATAAGTCTCTCCCCAGCAGGTTGGTTGGTGCTGATTGAGATAACAGAAAACAGTGGTTAACAGTCTGTTGTTGCACTCGTACAGATAGAGGTTTAGAAAATGACAGTCTTTCACAAGCCCCAGAGAAACCCATCACCCTCGTGGTTTTGTCAGAAATCAATGTGTGGTCCATGTGGATGTTTAAGGTTGAAAATGTGGCTCCTGTGTCAACCACAAAGTTCAGACGGTCTTTGTTGACCTCCATACTGAGCAGGGGTTCCCTCCTAGCCCTGCTCGGTCTCTCTGTGGGCTGTGTCAATAATAGTCCAGCTCAGCTTCCTCCGCCTCCCAAACTTGGTATTGGGTGCCTGTCTGGTCTGAGCTAAAGCTGCATGCGGTGCTGTGTACTGAACTGTAGGTGGGGCATAGAAAGCCCTGCCTCTTGGTGCTCCTCTACCTCTTGCTGGGGTTCCCTTCCTCTCTGGGCTGTCTGTGCCTGAGGACACTCTCTGGCAAATGACCCATCTGGCCGCAGGAGAAACAGTGACCACTCTGCCTTCCCACTCTGCCACCTCGGTTGCCCATGCTCATCATGCCCCTCACACTATAACCCACACTTGGATATACCACCAAGGTTACTCGGATCACCCGTAATTTTAGTGCCTTCTTTTAACCAGTCACACACAGCACCCTCCCTGTCATATAATATTTCTTTCTTTGTATATAACAATTTATCCTTTTATTTTTATTATTACTTTATCACTTTATTACTTTTATTATATCTATATAATTAATTTAAATGTTTTATTTATTATATTATTTATTATATATCTATTATATTATTTATTTATCTCTTTTTTAAATCCTTCCTAACTTCTTTTTCTAAACTTTCACCTTCCTCCTATAATCTTTTATTCGACTATACTCACGCACACACTTTTTATCATATTTTATCTTTTTCTATTTTTTAGTTTGTACTACTGTACTTTTCTGAATGCGGTCTTCAGAAAAGTACAGTAGTCAGTGACATGGGCCCCTAGGCCTCTGGTCCTGGCCCAAATCTTTGTGTCCCAGACACGCGTCCCTGACGCAATTACTTTGTGTCCCAGACACTGCGTCCCTGACGCTATTTTTATATTTTATACTTTCTTCATATGACTTATCCACACATAACAAAATGTTTCAATCACTTCACCACTCTTGACATCATAATTTAGAAAATAGCCAATTGCAGACTTTGATATAGAAAACAGGTGTCTGCTTACCTTTCTTTTTGGTTCAGGCCGGCCTGATGTCAAGAGAAGATCAGAGATTGTCCACTCCTCCTCGGACTCCCCTCACACGATCGGGTCACCAATTGTTGGACTCGCATCAATTCCTCGAGTCCGCGTGTTCGTTGAATGAGGAGAGCAGGAACAAAATATAGTTTAACTCTTTTAATGAATAAGTAAGTCAGATGAAGATAGCATACAGAGCTCTGGGTCAGAACTGTCCCTGATTTACACAATCCTATGCAAGGTTTGTTCAGAAGTCTGCAACAAACTTGCCTTTCCCTGACCCAATATTTATACACAAAAAATACATAAGTTGTCTTTCTTTGGGAGTCAGATGATTTTCTGGTCAGCTGTGCTTCTCGCAACATCACCCCTCCAATTTCCTGGACAAAAGACTGCTTCTTTGTTAACACATACACAAGCACTCTAAGAGCACAGCAAAATGCATAGCAAAACACTTTCTCATATGGATCTGTTATACCTACCACAACCTCTGGCTGTTGCTCTGGTGACTCTTATGTCCAACAGAAAGTACACATAGTCTTAAAGCAAAATCATTTCATAAGCTAACATTATCTTAAATTTACTATTGTTAATGATTAATTTCTACAAGCGTTGTTAGCAATAGTGCACAAACAAATATTTATTCTCAACAATATATATATATATATATATATATATATATATATATATATATATATTAAGATGCATGACAGATAGAGAGGTACACATACACAATTTCACAGACCAACACACACTTCACATAATCACATGTAAAACCAAAACTTTGATGTTTTTGTTAAGTATTTATAATGTTGTTTGGTTATAGCTGTCTCATTATGTCCTGTCCTAGATTTTTTATTAAGTGTTTGTAATGACTTTATAACATGCTATACGTAAGAAAGAGACTATTACCTCTAGAAATTGAAGCGATACCTGTACATTAAGTGTATATATATATATATATATATATATATATATATATATATATATATATATATATATATATATATATATATATATATATATATATATTAAAATGCATGACATATAGAGAGGTTCACATACACTATTTCACAGACCAACACACACTTCACATAATCACATGTAAAACCAAAACTTTTATGTTTTTGCTTTGTATTTACAATGTTGTTTTGTTATATCTGTCTCATTATGTCCTGTCCTAGTAGCTAAAAAAAAAAAAAAAAAAACGTATGTGTAACGGCACTATAACATGCTACACGTAACCATATTACTGTGGTAATAAACTGGCCTGATGATGAGTTTTCTACAGAGGACATGATTCCCTGATATATTAATAATGTAAAGTCGAATATGAAGTATGCAATTTTATGGGGGATGCTGGTAACGATTCGGTGGGCCCAGGCTCTTGGATGTCACTAGTATTATTACCAAATAAGTAATTTTTGTTTAATCATTATGTTTAATCATTGGGCCCAGAAGCAATGACTTTGCACACAATACACACACCATAGATGACATCAATATAGCTTAATGGCCGATGATTTTAGCTTATCTGATTATTGGCGACATGTTTTGCTCTGTAGGCTATTTATCATATGAAAAGTTACAGGTTGACAGGTAACGTTACCAAGGAAAACCTGTGCTGTAAATGCTAGCTAACTACATTGACACGTTTCGTTTTCTAAAAATACACATTGTATATAAACAAATGATATTAAAATAACACAAAGCGATCTATCATAGTCTTACCTATAGCAAAGATGACAATAATAACGGACGACGGCTATTGGTCAAAAGTAAGCCAGAGGAGAGAAACGCGATTGGTCACAAGTAAGCCACGGGAGCGAAACGCGATTGGTCAAAAGTAAGCCACATGAGCGAAACGCGATTGGTCAAAAGTAAGCCACAGAAGCGAAACGCGATTGGTCAAAAGTAAGCCACAGGAGGAAACGCGATTGGTCAAAAGTAAGCCACAGGAGGAAACGCGATTGGCTCACGTGGGCTTACTTTGGGCTTACTTTGGCTCAACCGGTGGAAAGCAGTAGGCGCAAGCGAGAGGTAGCGGGATCGATGCCCGCATTCTCCATGTGGGTTCCTGTGTTTTTAGGATCACTGCTATGGAAAATTTTGGCAAAAGCAGGTCCCACCGAGATTTGAACTCGGATGACTGGATTCAGAGTCCAGAGTGCTAACCATTACACCATGGAACCTTGGCGGGAGCTTCCTTTTCTCAAAGAGCAGCAGAGAGTTAAGTCAATCAGCCTAGAAGCTCCATACCAAAGAGCCAGCGAAGGCTTTGCTTTTTGAGCCCATGTTTCCCCAATTCCGACTCGGTTCCAGACAGCCAATTTCACAGGTACGACGACAGTTGCGCAACACCTCAGTTTGCTCCCACCCCGCCGCAAAAAAGCTACTAAGGTTCCACCGAGATTTGAACTCGGATCACTGGATTCAAAGTCCAGAGTGCTCACCATTACACCATGGAACCAACACGTCCTATTTGCTGGCCGTCTGAGAGGAAGATAGCGATGAGGCTAGGTGGAACCAAGAAGAAAGGAGGTGGTGTTTGGACACTGGAGCCCCTCGACCAAAAGCACGCAGACATGGTTCCTCTGCCGAAACCCGGGATCTTTAGATCTTCAGTCTAACGCTCTCCCAACTGAGCTATTTCGGCCAAGTCGGGCAAAAGGCTTGCCAGCAGGGATTTCTGTGAGACAGGCCATTCTTGTAAAACGAGCAGAAGCTGAAGGTCCCAGAGAGCAAAACAGTGGCCCGTACGGGGATCGAACCCGCGACCTTGGCGTTATTAGCACCACGCTCTAACCAACTGAGCTAACCGGCCTCGCTTCTAAAAGGTTTGTTGACCAATTTCTCAGAAATGTCCTGCTTACCCATGAACCTAATGAGGCTAAAGAGGTTAAATGCAGAAACATGGGCTCGTCCGGGATTTGAACCCGGGACCTCTCGCACCCAAAGCAAGAATCATACCCCTAGACCAACGAGCCAACTCAGATGCTCTACTGCTTGCTGCCTGGCTGCAAGCATTGCCAAACTTTGGAAATCCCGCTGCAGCACCTGCACACATGCTAGAGATCGGTCCTCAACGGTGTCTTTGAGAGCGCTGGACACATTCTCTCTTTTGTAGAGGGGAATTAGCTCAAATGGTAGGCGCTAGCATGCGAGAGGTAAGCGGGATCGATGCCCGCATTCTCCATGTGGGTTCCTGTGTTTTTAGGATCACTGCTGTGGAAAATTTTGGCAAAAGCAGGTCCCACCGAGATTTGAACTCGGATGACTGGATTCAGAGTCCAGAGTGCTAACCATTACACCATGGAACCTTGGCGGGAGCTTCCTTTCTCACAGAGCAACAGAGAGTTAAGTCAATCAGCCTAGAAGCTCCATACCAAAGAGCCAGCGAAGGCTTTGCTTTTGAGCCCATGTTTCCCCAATTCCGACTCGGTTCCAGACAGCCAATTTCACAGATGCGGCGACAGTTGCGCAACACCTCAGTTTGCTCCCACCCCGCCGCAAAAAAGCTACTAAGGTTCCACCGAGATTTGAACTCGGATCACTGGATTCAAAGTCCAGAGTGCTCACCATTACACCATGGAAACCAACACGTCCTACTTGCTGGCCGTCTGAGAGGAAGATAGCGATGAGGCTAGGTGGAACCAAGAAGAAAGGAGGTGGTGTTTGGACACTGGAGCCCCTCGACCAAAAGCACGCAGACATGGTTCCTCTGCCGAAACCCGGGATCGAACCAGGGACCTTTAGATCTTCAGTCTAACGCTCTCCCAACTGAGCTATTTCAGCCATGTCGGGCAAAAGGCTTGCCAGCAGGGATTTCTGTGAGACAGGCCATTCTTGTAAAAGCAGAAGCTGAAGGTCCCAGAGAGCAAAACAGTGGCCCGTACGGGGATCGAACCCGCGACCTTGGCGTTATTAGCACCACGCTCTAACCAACTGAGCTAACCGGCCTCGCTTCAAAAAGGTTTGTTGACCAATTTCTCAGAAATGTCCTGCTTACCCATGAACCTAATGAGGCTGAAGAGGTTAAATGCAGAAACATGGGCTCATCCGGGATTTGAACCCAGGACCTCTCGCACCCAAAGCGAGAATCATACCCCTAGACCAACGAGCCAACTCAGATGCTCTACTGCTTGCTGCCTGGCTGCAAGCATTGCCAAACTTTGGAAATCCCGCTGCAGCACCTGCACACATGCTAGAGATCGGTCCTCAACGGTGTCTTTGAGAGCGCTGGACACATTCTCTCTTTTGTAGAGGGGAATTAGCTCAAATGGTAGAGCGCTCGCAGCATGCGAGAGGTAGCGGGATCGATGCCCGCATTCTCCATGTGGGTTCCTGTGTTTTTAGGATCACTGCTGTGGAAAATTTTGGCAAAAGCAGGTCCCACCGAGATTTGAACTCGGATGACTGGATTCAGAGTCCAGAGTGCTAACCATTACACCATGGAACCTTGGCGGGAGCTTCCTTTTCTCACAGAGCAACAGAGAGTTAAGTCAATCAGCCTAGAAGCTCCATACCAAAGAGCCAGCGAAGGCTTTGCTTTTTGAGCCCATGTTTCCCCAATTCCGACTCGGTTCCAGACAGCCAATTTCACAGGTACGACGACAGTTGCGCAACACCTCAGTTTGCTCCCACCCGCCGCAAAAAGTTACTACTAGGTTCCACGAGATTTGAACTCGGATCACTGGATTCAAAGTCCAGAGTGCTCACCATTACACCATGAAACCAACACGTCCTACATGCTGGCCGTCTGAGAGGAAGATAGCGATGAGGCTAGGTGGAACCAAGAAGAAAGGAGGTGGTGTTTGGACACTGGAGCCTCGACCAAAAGCACGCAGACATGGTTCCTCTGCCGAAACCCGGGATCGAACCAGGGACCTTTAGATCTTCAGTCTAACGCTCTCCCAACTGAGCTATTTCGGCCAGGTCGGGCAAAAGGCTTGCCAGCAGGGATTTCTGTGAGACAGGCCATTCTTGTAAAACGAGCAGAAGCTGAAGGTCCCAGAGAGCAAAACAGTGGCCCGTCGGGATCGAACCGCGACCTTGGCGTTATTAGCACCACGCTCTAACCAACTGAGCTAACCGGCCTCGCTTCAAAAAGGTTTGTTGACCAATTTCTCAGAAATGTCCTGCTTACCCATGAACCTAATGAGGCTGAAGAGGTTAAATGCAGAAACATGGGCTCATCCGGGATTTGAACCGGGACCTCTCGCACCCAAAGCGAGAATCATACCCCTAGACCAGCGAGCCAACTCAGATGCTCTACTGCTTGCTGCCTGGCTGCAAGCATTTGCCAAACTTTGGAAATCCCGCTGCAGCACCTGCACACATGCTAGAGATCGGTCCTCAACGGTGTCTTTGAGAGCGCTGGACACATTCTCTCTTTTGTAGAGGAATTAGCTCAAATGGTAGGCGCTCGCTTAGCATCACAGGTAGCGGGATCGATGCCCGCATTCTCCATGTGGGTTCCTGTGTTTTTAGGATCACTGCTATGGAAAATTTTGGCAAAAGCAGGTCCCACGAGATTTGAACTCGGATGACTGGATTCAGAGTCCAGAGTGCTAACCATTACACCATGGAACCTTGGCGGAGCTTCCTTTTCTCAAAGAGCAGCAGAGAGTTAAGTCAATCAGCCTAGAAGCTCCATACCAAAGAGCCAGCGAAGGCTTTGCTTTTTGAGCCCATGTTTCCCCAATTCCGACTCAGTTCCAGACAGCCAATTTCACAGGTGCGACAGTTGCGCAACACCTCAGTTTGCTCCCACCCCGCGCAAAAAGCTACTAAGGTTCCACCGAGATTTGAACTCGGATCACTGGATTCAAAGTCCAGAGTGCTCACCATTACACCATGGAACCAACACGTCCTACATGCTGGCCGTCTGAGAGGAAGATAGCGATGAGGCTAGGTGGAACCAAGAAGAAAGGAGGTGGTGTTTGGACACTGGAGCCCCTCGACCAAAAGCACGCAGACATGGTTCCTCTGCCGAAACCGGGATCGAACCAGGGACCTTTAGATCTTCAGTCTAACGCTCTCCCAACTGAGCTATTTCGGCCAGGTCGGGCAAAGGCTTGCCAGCAGGGATTTCTGTGAGACAGGCCATTCTTGTAAAAGCGAGCAGAAGCTGATGGTCCCAGAGAGCAAAACAGTGGCCCGTCGGGGATCGAACCCGCGACCTTGGCGTTATTAGCACCACGCTCTAATCAACTGAGCTAACGGCCTCGCTTCAAAAAGGTTTGTTGACCAATTTCTCAGAAATGTCCTGCTTACCCATGAACCTAATGAGGCTAAAGAGGTTAAATGCAGAAACATGGGCTCGTCCGGGATTTGAACCGGGACCTCTACTTTTAAGCGAGAATCATACCCCTAGACCAACGAGCCAACTCAGATGCTCTACTGCTTGCTGCCTGGCTGCAAGCATTTGCCAAACTTTGGAAATCCGCTGCAGCACCTGCACACATGCTAGAGATCGGTCCTCAACGGTGTCTTTGAGGCGCTGGACACATTCTCTCTTTTGTAGAGGGGAATTAGCTCAAATGGTAGGCGCTCGCTTAGCATGCGAGAGGTAGCGGGATCGATGCCCGCATTCTCCATGTGGGTTCCTGCGTTTTTAGGATCACTGCTGTGGAAAATTTTGGCAAAAGCAGGTCCCACGAGATTTGAACTCGGATGACTGGATTCAGAGTCCAGAGTGCTAACCATTACACCATGGAACCTTGGCGGGAGCTTCCTTTTCTCAAAGAGCAGAGAGTTAAGTCAATCAGCCTAGAAGCTCCATACCAAAGAGCCAGCGAAGGCTTTGCTTTTTGAGCCCATGTTTCCCCAATTCCGACTCGGTTCCAGACAGCCAATTTCACAGGTACGACGACAGTTTGCGCAACACCTCAGTTTGCTCCCACCCCGCCGCAAAAAAGCTACTAAGGTTCCACCGAGATTTGAACTCG
This sequence comes from Gobiocypris rarus, assembly GCA_023029165.1. Classification (NCBI taxonomy): domain Eukaryota; kingdom Metazoa; phylum Chordata; class Actinopteri; order Cypriniformes; family Gobionidae; genus Gobiocypris; species Gobiocypris rarus. The sequence goes on from CM040923.1 coordinate 8,069,619, forward strand.
GATCACTGGATTCAAAGTCCAGAGTGCTCACCATTACACCATGGAACCAACACGTCCTATTTGCTGGCCGTCTGAGAGGAAGATAGTGATGAGGCTAGGTGGAACCAAGAAGAAAGGAGGTGGTGTTTGGACACTGGAGCCCCTCGACCAAAAGCACGCAGACATGGTTCCTCTGCCGAAACCCGGGATCGAACCAGGGACCTTTAGATCTTCAGTCTAACGCTCTCCCAACTGAGCTATTTCGGCCAGGTCGGGCAAAAGGCTTGCCAGCAGGGATTTCTGTGAGACAGGCCATTCTTGTAAAACGAGCAGAAGCTGAAGGTCCCAGAGAGCAAAACAGTGGCCCGTACGGGGATCGAACCGCGACCTTGGCGTTATTAGCACCACGCTCTAACCAACTGAGCTAACCGGCCTCGCTTCAAAAAGGTTTGTTGACCAATTTCTCAGAAATGTCCTGCTTACCCATGAACCTAATGAGGCTAAAGAGGTTAAATGCAGAAACATGGGCTCGTCCGGGATTTGAACCCGGGACCTCTCGCACCCAAAGCGAGAATCATACCCCTAGACCAACGAGCCAACTCAGATGCTCTACTGCTTGCTGCCTGGCTGCAAGCATTGCCAAACTTTGGAAATCCCGCTGCAGCACCTGCACACATGCTAGAGATCGGTCCTCAACGGTGTCTTTGAGAGCGCTGGACACATTCTCTCTTTTGTAGAGGAATTAGCTCAAATGGTAGAGCGCTCGCTTAGCATGCGAGAGGTAGCGGGATCGATGCCCGCATTCTCCATGTGGGTTCCTGTGTTTTTAGGATCACTGCTGTGGAAAATTTTGGCAAAAGCAGGTCCCACGAGATTTGAACTCGGATGACTGGATTCAGAGTCCAGAGTGCTAACCATTACACCATGGAACCTTGGCGGGAGCTTCCTTTTCTCACAGAGCAGAGAGTTAAGTCAATCAGCCTAGAAGCTCCATACCAAAGAGCCAGCGAAGGCTTTGCTTTTGAGCCCATGTTTCCCCAATTCCGACTCGGTTCCAGACAGCCAATTTCACAGGTGCGACGACAGTTGCACAACACCTCAGTTTGCTCCCACCCCGCCGCAAAAAGCTACTAAGGTTCCACCGAGATTTGAACTCGGATCACTGGATTCAAAGTCCAGAGTGCTCACCATTACACCATGGAACCAACACGTCCTACTTGCTGGCCGTCTGAGAGGAAGATAGCGATGAGGCTAGGTGGAACCAAGAAGAAAGGAGGTGGTGTTTGGACACTGGAGCCCCTCGACCAAAAGCACGCAGACATGGTTCCTCTGCCGAAACCCGGGATCGAACCAGGGACCTTTAGATCTTCAGTCTAACGCTCTCCCAACTGAGCTATTTCAGCCATGTCGGGCAAAAGGCTTGCCAGCAGGGATTTCTGTGAGACAGGCCATTCTTGTAAACGAGCAGAAGCTGAAGGTCCCAGAGAGCAAAACAGTGGCCCGTCTGAGGATCGAACCCAGCGACATTGGCGTTATTAGCACCACGCTCTAACCAACTGAGCTAACCGGCCTCGCTTCAAAAAGGTTTGTTGACCAATTTCTCAGAAATGTCCTGCTTACCCATGAACCTAATGAGGCTAAAGAGGTTAAATGCAGAAACATGGGCTCGTCCGGGATTTGAACCGGGACCTCGCACTAGCGAGAATCATACCCCTAGACCAACGAGCCAACTCAGATGCTCTACTGCTTGCTGCCTGGCTGCAAGCATTGCCAAACTTTGGAAATCCGCTGCAGCACCTGCATACATGCTAGAGATCGGTCCTCAACGGTGTCTTTGAGAGCGCTGGACACATTCTCTCTTTTGTAGAGGGGAATTAGCTCAAATGGTAGAGCGCTCGCTTAGCATGCGAGAGGTAGCGGGATCGATGCCCGCATTCTCCATGTGGGTTCCTGTGTTTTTAGGATCACTGCTGTGGAAAATTTTGGCAAAAGCAGGTCCCACGAGATTTGAACTCGGATGACTGGATTCAGAGTCCAGAGTGCTAACCATTACACCATGGAACCTTGGCGGGAGCTTCCTTTTCTCAAAGAGCAGCAGAGAGTTAAGTCAATCAGCCTAGAAGCTCCATACCAAAGAGCCAGCGAAGGCTTTGCTTTTTGAGCCCATGTTTCCCCAATTCCGACTCGGTTCCAGACAGCCAATTTCACAGGAATGCGACGACAGTTGCGCAACACCTCAGTTTGCTCCCACCCCGCCGCAAAAAAGCTACTAAGGTTCCAACGAGATTTGAACTTGGATCACTGGATTCAAAGTCCAGAGTGCTCACCATTACACCATGGAACCAACACGTCCTACTTGCTGGCCGTCTGAGAGGAAGATAGCGATGAGGCTAGGTGGAACCAAGAAGAAAGGAGGTGGTGTTTGGACACTGGAGCCCCTCGACCAAAAGCACGCAGACATGGTTCCTCTGCCGAAACCCGGGGTCGAACCAGGGACCTTTAGATCTTCAGTCTAACGCTCTCCCAACTGAGCTATTTCAGCCAGGTCGGGCAAAGGCTTGCCAGCAGGGATTTCTGTGAGACAGGCCATTCTTGTAAAAGCGAGCAGAAGCTGAAGGTCCCAGAGAGCAAAACAGTGGCCCGTGCGGGATCGAACCAGCGACATTGGCGTTATTAGCACCACGCTCTAACCAACTGAGCTAACCGGCCTCGCTTCAAAAAGGTTTGTTGACCAATTTCTCAGAAATGTCCTGCTTACCCATGAACCTAATGAGGCTAAAGAGGTTAAATGCAGAAACATGGGCTCGTCCGGGATTTGAACCGGGACCTCTACTTTTAAGCGAGAATCATACCCCTAGACCAACGAGCCAACTCAGAAGCTCTACTGCTTGCTGCCTGGCTGCAAGCATTGCCAAACTTTGGAAATCCCGCTGCAGCACCTGCATACATGCTAGAGATCGGTCCTCAACGGTGTCTTTGAGAGCGCTGGACACATTCTCTCTTTTGTAGAGGGGAATTAGCTCAAATGGTAGAGCGCTCGCTTAGCATGCGAGAGGTAGCGGGATCGATGCCCGCATTCTCCATGTGGGTTCCTGTGTTTTTAGGATCACTGCTGTGGAAAATTTTGGCAAAAGCAGGTCCACCGAGATTTGAACTCGGATGACTGGATTCAGAGTCCAGAGTGCTAACCATTACACCATGGAACCTTGGCGGGAGCTTCCTTTTCTCACAGAGCAACAGAGAGTTAAGTCAATCAGCCTAGAAGCTCCATACCAAAGAGCCAGCGAAGGCTTTGCTTTTGAGCCCATGTTTCCCCAATTCCGACTCGGTTCCAGACAGCCAATTTCACAGGTACGACGACAGTTGCGCAACACCTCAGTTTGCTCCCACCCCGCCGCAAAAAAGCTACTAAGGTTCCACGAGATTTGAACTCGGATCACTGGATTCAAAGTCCAGAGTGCTCACCATTACACCATGGAAACAACACGTCCTACTTGCTGGCCGTCTGAGAGGAAGATAGCGATGAGGCTAGGTGGAACCAAGAAGAAAGGAGGTGGTGTTTGGACACTGGAGCCCTCGACCAAAAGCACGCAGACATGGTTCCTCTGCGAAACCCGGGATCGAACCAGGGACCTTTAGATCTTCAGTCTAACGCTCTCCCAACTGAGCTATTTCGGCCAGGTCGGGCAAAAGGCTTGCCAGCAGGGATTTCTGTGAGACAGGCCATTCTTGTAAAACGAGCAGAAGCTGAAGGTCCCAGAGAGCAAAACAGTGGCCCGTGCGGGATCGAACCTGCGACCTTGGCGTTATTAGCACCACGCTCCAACCAACTGAGCTAACCGGCCTCGCTTCAAAAGGTTTGTTGACCAATTTCTCAGAAATGTCCTGCTTACCCATGAACCTAATGAGGCTAAAGAGGTTAAATGCAGAAACATGGGCTCGTCCGGGATTTGAACCCGGGACCTCTCGCACCCAAAGCGAGAATCATACCCCTAGACCAACGAGCCAACTCAGATGCTCTACTGCTTGCTGCCTGGCTGCAAGCATTGCCAAACTTTGGAAATCCCGCTGCAGCACCTGCACACATGCTAGAGATCGGTCCTCAACGGTGTCTTTGAGCGCTGGACACATTCTCTCTTTTGTAGAGGGGAATTAGCTCAAATGGTAGGCGCTCGCTTAGCATGCGAGAGGTAGCGGGATCGATGCCCGCATTCTCCATGTGGGTTCCTGTGTTTTTAGGATCACTGCTGTGGAAAATTTTGGCAAATGCAGGTCCCACCGAGATTTGAACTCGGATGACTGGATTCAGAGTCCAGAGTGCTAACCATTACACCATGGAACCTTGGCGGAGCTTCCTTTTCTCACAGAGCAACAGAGAGTTAAGTCAATCAGCCTAGAAGCTCCATACCAAAGAGCCAGCGAAGGCTTTGCTTTTTGAGCCCATGTTTCCCCAATTCCGACTCGGTTCCAGACAGCCAATTTCACAGGTACGACGACAGTTGCGCAACACCTCAGTTTGCTCCCACCCCGCCGCAAAAAAGCTACTAAGGTTCCACCGAGATTTGAACTCGGATCACTGGATTCAAAGTCCAGAGTGCTCACCATTACACCATGGAACCAACACGTCCTACTTGCTGGCCGTCTGAGAGGAAGATAGCGATGAGGCTAGGTGGAACCAAGAAGAAAGGAGGTGGTGTTTGGACACTGGAGCCCCTCGACCAAAAGCACGCAGACATGGTTCCTCTGCGAAACCGGGATCGAACCAGGGACCTTTAGATCTTCAGTCTAACGCTCTCCCAACTGAGCTATTTCAGCCAGGTCGGGCAAAAGGCTTGCCAGCAGGGATTTCTGTGAGACAGGCCATTCTTGTAAAACGAGCAGAAGCTGAAGGTCCCAGAGAGCAAAACAGTGGCCCGTACGGGGATCGAACCCGCGACCTTGGCGTTATTAGCACCACGCTCCAACCAACTGAGCTAACCGGCCTCGCTTCAAAAAGGTTTGTTGACCAATTTCTCAGAAATGTCCTGCTTACCCATGAACCTAATGAGGCTAAAGAGGTTAAATGCAGAAACATGGGCTCAAATCCGGGATTTGAACCGGGACCTCTACGCACCAGCGAGAATCATACCCCTAGACCAACGAGCCAACTCAGATGCTCTACTGCTTGCTGCCTGGCTGCAAGCATTTGCCAAACTTTGGAAATCCCGCTGCAGCACCTGCACACATGCTAGAGATCGGTCCTCAACGGTGTCTTTGAGAGCGCTGGACACATTCTCTCTTTTGTAGAGGGAATTAGCTCAAATGGTAGGCGCTCGCTTAGCATGCGAGAGGTAGCGGGATCGATGCCGCATTCTCCATGTGGGTTCCTGTGTTTTTAGGATCACTGCTGTGGAAAATTTTGGCAAAAGCAGGTCCCACCGAGATTTGAACTCGGATGACTGGATTCAGAGTCCAGAGTGCTAACCATTACACCATGGAACCTTGGCGGGAGCTTCCTTTTCTCAAAGAGCAGCAGAGAGTTAAGTCAATCAGCCTAGAAGCTCCATACCAAAGAGCCAGCGAAGGCTTTGCTTTTTGAGCCCATGTTTCCCCAATTCCGACTCGGTTCCAGACAGCCAATTTCACAGGTACGACGACAGTTGCGCAACACCTCAGTTTGCTCCCACCCCGCCGCAAAAAGCTACTAAGGTTCCACGAGATTTGAACTCGGATCACTGGATTCAAAGTCCAGAGTGCTCACCATTACACCATGAAACCAACACGTCCTACTTGCTGGCCGTCTGAGAGGAAGATAGCGATGAGGCTAGGTGGAACCAAGAAGAAAGGAGGTGGTGTTTGGACACTGGAGCCCCTCGACCAAAAGCACGCAGACATGGTTCCTCTGCGAAACCGGGATCGAACCAGGGACCTTTAGATCTTCAGTCTAACGCTCTCCCAACTGAGCTATTTCAGCCATGTCGGGCAAAAGGCTTGCCAGCAGGGATTTCTGTGAGACAGGCCATTCTTGTAAAACGAGCAGAAGCTGAAGGTCCCAGAGAGCAAAACAGTGGCCCGTCACGGGATCGAACCCGCGACCTTGGCGTTATTAGCACCACGCTCTAACCAACTGAGCTAACCGGCCTCGCTTCAAAAAGGTTTGTTGACCAATTTCTCAGAAATGTCCTGCTTACCCATGAACCTAATGAGGCTAAAGAGGTTAAATGCAGAAACATGGGCTCGTCCGGGATTTGAACCGGGACCTCTCGCACCCAAGCGAGAATCATACCCCTAGACCAACGAGCCAACTCAGATGCTCTACTGCTTGCTGCCTGGCTGCAAGCATTGCCAAACTTTGGAAATCCCGCTGCAGCACCTGCACACATGCTAGAGATCGGTCCTCAACGGTGTCTTTGAGAGCGCTGGACACATTCTCTCTTTTGTAGAGGGGAATTAGCTCAAATGGTAGAGCGCTCGCTTAGCATGCGAGAGGTAGCGGGATCGATGCCCGCATTCTCCATGTGGGTTCCTGTGTTTTTAGGATCACTGCTGTGGAAAATTTTGGCAAAAGCAGGTCCCACCGAGATTTGAACTCGGATGACTGGATTCAGAGTCCAGAGTGCTAACCATTACACCATGGAACCTTGGCGGGAGCTTCCTTTTCTCAAAGAGCAGAGAGTTAAGTCAATCAGCCTAGAAGCTCCATACCAAAGAGCCAGCGAAGGCTTTGCTTTTGAGCCCATGTTTCCCCAATTCCGACTCGGTTCCAGACAGCCAATTTCACAGGTACGACGACAGTTGCACAACACCTCAGTTTGCTCCCACCCCGCCGCAAAAGCTACTAAGGTTCCACGAGATTTGAACTCGGATCACTGGATTCAAAGTCCAGAGTGCTCACCATTACACCATGGAACCAACACGTCCTAGTTGCTGGCCGTCTGAGAGGAAGATAGCGATGAGGCTAGGTGGAACCAAGAAGAAAGGAGGTGGTGTTTGGACACTGGAGCCCCTCGACCAAAAGCACGCAGACATGGTTCCTCTGCGAAACCAGGATCGAACCAGGGACCTTTAGATCTTCAGTCTAACGCTCTCCCAACTGAGCTATTTCGGCCAAGTCATGCAAAAGGTTGCCAGCAGGGATTTCTGTGAGACAGGCCATTCTTGTAAAACAAGCAGAAGCTGAAGGTCCCAGAGAGCAAAACAGTGGCCCGTACGGGGATCGAACCCGCGACCTTGGCGTTATTAGCACCACGCTCTAACCAACTGAGCTAACCAGCCTCGCTTCAAAAAGGTTTGTTGACCAATTTCTCAGAAAAGTCCTGCTTACCCATGAACCTAATGAGGCTGAAGAGGTTAAATGCAGAAACATGGGCTCGTCCGGGATTTGAACCCGGGACCTCTCGCACCCAAAGCGAGAATCATACCCCTAGACCAACGAGCCAACTCAGATGCTCTACTGCTTGCTGCCTGGCTGCAAGCATTTGCCAAACTTTGGAAATCCCGCTGCAGCACCTGCACACATGCTAGAGATCGGTCCTCAACGGTGTCTTTGAGAGCGCTGGACACATTCTCTCTTTTGTAGAGGAATTAGCTCAAATGGTAGAGCGCTCGCTTAGCATGCGAGAGGTAGCGGGATCGATGCCCGCATTCTCCATGTGGTTCCTGTGTTTTTAGGATCACTGCTGTGGAAAATTTTGGCAAAAGCAGGTCCCACGAGATTTGAACTCGGATGACTGGATTCAGAGTCCAGAGTGCTAACCATTACACCATGGAACCTTGGCGGGAGCTTCCTTTTCTCACAGAGCAACAGAGAGTTAAGTCAATCAGCCTAGAAGCTCCATACCAAAGAGCCAGCGAAGGCTTTGCTTTTGAGCCCATGTTTCCCCAATTCCGACTCGGTTCCAGACAGCCAATTTCACAGGTCGGCGACAGTTGCGCAACACCTCAGTTTGCTCCCACCCCGCGCAAAAAGCTACTAAGGTTCCACGAGATTTGAACTCGGATCACTGGATTCAAAGTCCAGAGTGCTCACCATTACACCATGGAACCAACACGTCCTACTTGCTGGCCGTCTGAGAGGAAGATAGCGATGAGGCTAGGTGGAACCAAGAAGAAAGGAGGTGGTGTTTGGACACTGGAGCCCCTCGACCAAAAGCACGCAGACATGGTTCCTCTGCGAAACCGGGATCGAACCAGGGACCTTTAGATCTTCAGTCTAACGCTCTCCCAACTGAGCTATTTCGGCCAGGTCGGGCAAAGGCTTGCCAGCAGGGATTTCTGTGAGACAGGCCATTCTTGTAAAACGAGCAGAAGCTGAAGGTCCCAGAGAGCAAAACAGTGGCCCGTGAGGATCGAACCAGCGACCTTGGCGTTATTAGCACCACGCTCTAACCAACTGAGCTAAGCGGCCTCGCTTCAAAAGGTTTGTTGACCAATTTCTCAGAAATGTCCTGCTTACCCATGAACCTAATGAGGCTAAAGAGGTTAAATGCAGAAACATGGGCTCGTCCGGGATTTGAACCGGGACCTCTAGCAAAGCGAGAATCATACCCCTAGACCAACGAGCCAACTCAGATGCTCTACTGCTTGCTGCCTGGCTGCAAGCATTGCCAAACTTTGGAAATCCCGCTGCAGCACCTGCACACATGCTAGAGATCGGTCCTCAACGGTGTCTTTGAGAGCGCTGGACACATTCTCTCTTTTGTAGAGGGAATTAGCTCAAATGGTAGGCGCTGCTTAGCATGCGAGAGGTAGCGGGATCGATGCCCGCATTCTCCATGTGGGTTCCTGTGTTTTTAGGATCACTGCTGTATGGAAAATTTTGGCAAAAGCAGGTCCCACGAGATTTGAACTCGGATGACTGGATTCAGAGTCCAGAGTGCTAACCATTACACCATGGAACCTTGGCGGAGCTTCCTTTTCTCACAGAGCAGCAGAGAGTTAAGTCAATCAGCCTAGAAGCTCCATACCAAAGAGCCAGCGAAGGCTTTGCTTTTGAGCCCATGTTTCCCCAATTCCGACTCGGTTCCAGACAGCCAATTTCACAGGTCTGACGACAGTTGCGCAACACCTCAGTTTGCTCCCACCCGCGCAAAAAGCTACTAAGGTTCCACGAGATTTGAACTCGGATCACTGGATTCAAAGTCCAGAGTGCTCACCATTACACCATGGAACCAACACGTCCTGTTGCTGGCCGTCTGAGAGGAAGATAGCGATGAGGCTAGGTGGAACCAAGAAGAAAGGAGGTGGTGTTTGGACACTGGAGCCCCTCGACCAAAAGCACGCAGACATGGTTCCTCTGCGAAACCGGGATCGAACCAGGGACCTTTAGATCTTCAGTCTAACGCTCTCCCAACTGAGCTATTTCGGCCAGGTCAGGCAAAGGCTTGCCAGCAGGGATTTCTGTGAGACAGGCCATTCTTGTAAAAGCGAGCAGAAGCTGAAGGTCCCAGAGAGCAAAACAGTGGCCCGTACGGGGATCGAACCCGCGACCTTGGCGTTATTAGCACCATGCTCTAACCAACTGAGCTAACCGGCCTCGCTTTAAAAGGTTTGTTGACCAATTTCTCAGAAATGTCCTGCTTACCCATGAACCTAATGAGGCTAAAGAGGTTAAATGCAGAAACATGGGCTCGTCCGGGATTTGAACCGGGACCTCTCGCACTTTTAAGCGAGAATCATACCCCTAGACCAACGAGCCAACTCAGATGCTCTACTGCTTGCTGCCTGGCTGCAAGCATTGCCAAACTTTGGAAATCCCGCTGCAGCACCTGCACACATGCTAGAGATCGGTCCTCAAGCGGTGTCTTTGAGGCGCTGGACACATTCTCTCTTTTGTAGAGAATTAGCTCAAATGGTAGGCGCTCGCTTAGCATGCGAGAGGTAGCGGGATCGATGCCCGCATTCTCCATGTGGGTTCCTGTGTTTTTAGGATCACTGCTGTGGAAAATTTTGGCAAAGCAGGTCCCACCGAGATTTGAACTCGGATGACTGGATTCAGAGTCCAGAGTGCTAACCATTACACCATGGAACCTTGGCGGGAGCTTCCTTTTCTCAAAGAGCAGCAGAGAGTTAAGTCAATCAGCCTAGAAGCTCCATACCAAAGAGCCAGCGAAGGCTTTGCTTTTTGAGCCCATGTTTCCCCAATTCCGACTCGGTTCCAGACAGCCAATTTCACAGGTACGACGACAGTTGCACAACACCTCAGTTTGCTCCCACCCCGCCGCAAAAAAGCTACTAAGGTTCCACCGAGATTTGAACTCGGATCACTGGATTCAAAGTCCAGAGTGCTCACCATTACACCATGGAACCAACACGTCCTATTTGCTGGCCGTCTGAGAGGAAGATAGCGATGAGGCTAGGTGGAACCAAGAAGAAAGGAGGTGGTGTTTGGACACTGGAGCCCCTCGACCAAAAGCACGCAGACATGGTTCCTCTGCCGAAACCGGGATCGAACCAGGGACCTTTAGATCTTCAGTCTAACGCTCTCCCAACTGAGCTATTTCGGCCAGGTCGGGCAAAGGCTTGCCAGCAGGGATTTCTGTGAGACAGGCCATTCTTGTAAAGCAGCAGAAGCTGAAGGTCCCAGAGAGCAAAACAGTGGCCCGTCACGGGGATCGAACCAGCGACCTTGGCGTTATTAGCACCACGCTCCAACCAACTGAGCTAACCGGCCTCGCTTCAAAAAGGTTTGTTGACCAATTTCTCAGAAATGTCCTGCTTACCCATGAACCTAATGAGGCTAAAGAGGTTAAATGCAGACACATGGGCTCGTCCGGGATTTGAAGCTGGGACCTCTCGCACTCAAAGCGAGAATCATACCCCTAGACCAACGAGCCAACTCAGATGCTCTACTGCTTGCTGCCTGGCTGCAAGCATTTGCCAAACTTTGGAAATCCGCTGCAGCACCTGCACACATGCTAGAGATCGGTCCTCAACGGTGTCTTTGAGAGCGCTGGACACATTCTCTCTTTTGTAGAGGAATTAGCTCAAATGGTAGAGCGCTCGCTTAGCATGCGAGAGGTAGCGGGATCGATGCCCGCATTCTCCATGTGGGTTCCTGTGTTTTTAGGATCACTGCTGTGGAAAATTTTGGCAAAAGCAGGTCCCACGAGATTTGAACTCGGATGACTGGATTCAGAGTCCAGAGTGCTAACCATTACACCATGGAACCTTGGCGGGAGCTTCCTTTTCTCACAGAGCAACAGAGAGTTAAGTCAATCAGCCTAGAAGCTCCATACCAAAGAGCCAGCGAAGGCTTTGCTTTTGAGCCCATGTTTCCCCAATTCCGACTCGGTTCCAGACAGCCAATTTCACAGGTACGACGACAGTTGCAACACCTCAGTTTGCTCCCACCCGCGCCAAAAAAGCTACTAAGGTTCCACGAGATTTGAACTCGGATCACTGGATTCAAAGTCCAGAGTGCTCACCATTACACCATGGAACCAACACGTCCTACTTGCTGGCCGTCTGAGAGGAAGATAGCGATGAGGCTAGGTGGAACCAAGAAGAAAGGAGGTGGTGTTTGGACACTGGAGCCCCTCGACCAAAAGCACGCAGACATGGTTCCTCTGCGAAACCGGGATCGAACCAGGGACCTTTAGATCTTCAGTCTAACGCTCTCCCAACTGAGCTATTTCGGCCAGGTCAGGCAAAAGGCTTGCCAGCAGGGATTTCTGTGAGACAGGCCATTCTTGTAAAGCGAGCAGAAGCTGAAGGTCCCAGAGAGCAAAACAGTGGCCCGTCGGGATCGAACCAGCGACCTTGGCGTTATTAGCACCACGCTCTAACCAACTGAGCTAACGGCCTCGCTTCAAAAGGTTTGTTGACCAATTTCTCAGAAATGTCCTGCTTACCCATGAACCTAATGAGGCTAAAGAGGTTAAATGCAGAAACATGGGCTCGGGATTTGAACCGGGACCTCTCGCACCCAAAGCGAGAATCATACCCCTAGACCAACGAGCCAACTCAGATGCTCTACTGCTTGCTGCCTGGCTGCAAGCATTGCCAAACTTTGGAAATCCCGCTGCAGCACCTGCACACATGCTAGAGATCGGTCCTCAACGGTGTCTTTGAGAGCGCTGGACACATTCTCTCTTTTGTAGAGGGGAATTAGCTCAAATGGTAGAGCGCTCGCTTAGCATGCGAGAGGTAGCGGGATCGATGCCCGCATTCTCCATGTGGGTTCCTGTGTTTTTAGGATCACTGCTATGGAAAATTTTGGCAAAAGCACCACGAGATTTGAACTCGGATGACTGGATTCAGAGTCCAGAGTGCTAACCATTACACCATGGAACCTTGGCGGGAGCTTCCTTTTCTCACAGAGCAACAGAGAGTTAAGTCAATCAGCCTAGAAGCTCCATACCAAAGAGCCAGCGAAGGCTTTGCTTTTTGAGCCCATGTTTCCCCAATTCCGACTCGGTTCCAGACAGCCAATTTCACAGGTACGACGACAGTTGCGCAACACCTCAGTTTGCTCCCACCCGCCGCAAAAAAGCTACTAAGGTTCCACCGAGATTTGAACTCGGATCACTGGATTCAAAGTCCAGAGTGCTCACCATTACACCATGGAACCAACACGTCCTATTTGCTGGCCGTCTGAGAGGAAGATAGCGATGAGGCTAGGTGGAACCAAGAAGAAAGGAGGTGGTGTTTGGACACTGGAGCCCCTCGACCAAAAGCACGCAGACATGGTTCCTCTGCCGAAACCCGGGATCGAACCAGGGACCTTTAGATCTTCAGTCTAACGCTCTCCCAACTGAGCTATTTCGGCCAGGTCGGGCAAAGGCTTGCCAGCAGGGATTTCTGTGAGACAGGCCATTCTTGTAAAACGAGCAGAAGCTGAAGGTCCCAGAGAGCAAAACAGTGGCCCGTACGGGGATCGAACCAGCGACCTTGGCGTTATTAGCACCACGCTCTAACCAACTGAGCTAACCGGCCTCGCTTCAAAAAGGTTTGTTGACCAATTTCTCAGAAATGTCCTGCTTACCCATGAACCTAATGAGGCTGAAGAGGTTAAATGCAGAAACATGGGCTCGTCCGGGATTTGAACCCGGGACCTCTCGCGAGAATCATACCCCTAGACCAACGAGCCAACTCAGATGCTCTACTGCTTGCTGCCTGGCTGCAAGCATTGCCAAACTTTGGAAATCCCGCTGCAGCACCTGCACACATGCTAGAGATCGGTCCTCAACGGTGTCTTTGAGGCGCTGGACACATTCTCTCTTTTGTAGAGAATTAGCTCAAATGGTAGGCGCTCGCTTAGCATGCGAGAGGTAGCGGGATCGATGCCCGCATTCTCCATGTGGGTTCCTGTGTTTTTAGGATCACTGCTGTGGAAAATTTTGGCAAAAGCAGGTCCCACCGAGATTTGAACTCGGATGACTGGATTCAGAGTCCAGAGTGCTAACCATTACACCATGGAACCTTGGCGGAGCTTCCTTTTCTCACAGAGCAACAGAGAGTTAAGTCAATCAGCCTAGAAGCTCCATACCAAAGAGCCAGCGAAGGCTTTGCTTTTGAGCCCATGTTTCCCCAATTCTGACTCGGTTCCAGACAGCCAATTTCACAGGTACGGCGACAGTTGCGCAACACCTCAGTTTGCTCCCACCCGCCGCAAAAAAAGCTACTAAGGTTCCACCGAGATTTGAACTCGGATCACTGGATTCAAAGTCCAGAGTGCTCACCATTACACCATGGAACCAACACGTCCTACTTGCTGGCCGTCTGAGAGGAAGATAGCGATGAGGCTAGGTGGAACCAAGAAGAAAGGAGGTGGTGTTTGGACACTGGAGCCCCTCGACCAAAAGCACGCAGACATGGTTCCTCTGCGAAACCGGGATCGAACCAGGGACCTTTAGATCTTCAGTCTAATGCTCTCCCAACTGAGCTATTTCGGCCAGGTCGGGCAAAGGCTTGCCAGCAGGGATTTCTGTGAGACAGGCCATTCTTGTAAACGAGCAGAAGCTGAATGGTCCCAGAGAGCAAAACAGTGGCCCGTACGGGGATCGAACCCGCGACCTTGGCGTTATTAGCACCACGCTCTAACCAACTGAGCTAACGACCTCGCTTCAAAAGGTTTGTTGACCAATTTCTCAGAAATGTCCTGCTTACCCATGAACCTAATGAGGCTAAAGAGGTTAAATGCAGAAACATGGGCTCGTCCGGGATTTGAACCGGGACCTCTCACCCAAAGCGAGAATCATACCCCTAGACCAACGAGCCAACTCAGATGCTCTACTGCTTGCTGCCTGGCTGCAAGCATTTATAAACTTTGGAAATCCCGCTGCAGCACCTGCACACATGCTAGAGATCGGTCCTCAACGGTGTCTTTGAGCGCTGGACACATTCTCTCTTTTGTAGAGGAATTAGCTCAAATGGTAGGCGCTCGCTTAGCATGCGAGAGGTAGCGGGATCGATGCCCGCATTCTCCATGTGGGTTCCTGTGTTTTTAGGATCACTGCTGTGGAAAATTTTGGCAAAAGCAGGTCCCACCGAGATTTGAACTCGGATGACTGGATTCAGAGTCCAGAGTGCTAACCATTACACCATGGAACCTTGGCGGGAGCTTCCTTTTCTCACAGAGCAGTAGAGTTAAGTCAATCAGCCTAGAAGCTCCATACCAAAGAGCCAGCGAAGGCTTTGCTTTTGAGCCCATGTTTCCCCAATTCCGACTCGGTTCCAGACAGCCAATTTCACAGGTGCGGCGACAGTTGCACAACACCTCAGTTTGCTCCCACCCCGCCGCGCAAAAAGCTACTAAGGTTCCACCAAGATTTGAACTCGGATCACTGGATTCAAAGTCCAGAGTGCTCACCATTACACCATGGAACCAACACGTCCTACTTGCTGGCCGTCTGAGAGGAAGATAGCGATGAGGCTAGGTGGAACCAAGAAGAAAGGAGGTGGTGTTTGGACACTGGAGCCCTCGACCAAAAGCACGCAGACATGGTTCCTCTGCCGAAACCCGGGATCGAACCAGGGACCTTTAGATCTTCAGTCTAACGCTCTCCCAACTGAGCTATTTCGGCCAGGTCAGGCAAAAGGCTTGCCAGCAGGGATTTCTGTGAGACAGGCCATTCTTGTAAAACGAGCAGAAGCTGAAGGTCCCAGAGAGCAAAACAGTGGCCCGTGCGGGATCGAACCAGCGACCTTGGCGTTATTAGCACCACGCTCCAACCAACTGAGCTAACCGGCCTCGCTTCAAAAAGGTTTGTTGACCAATTTCTCAGAAATGTCCTGCTTACCCATGAACCTAATGAGGCTAAAGAGGTTAAATGCAGAAACATGGGCTCGTCCGGGATTTGAACCCGGGACCTCTCGCACCCAAAGCGAGAATCATACCCCTAGACCAACGAGCCAACTCAGATGCTCTACTGCTTGCTGCCTGGCTGCAAGCATTTGCCAAACTTTGGAAATCCCGCTGCAGCACCTGCACACATGCTAGAGATCGGTCCTCAACGGTGTCTTTGAGGCGCTGGACACATTCTCTCTTTTGTAGAGGAATTAGCTCAAATGGTAGGCGCTCGCTTAGCATGCGAGAGGTAAGCGGGATCGATGCCCGCATTCTCCATGTGGTTCCTGTGTTTTTAGGATCACTGCTGTGGAAAATTTTGGCAAAAGCAGGTCCCACGAGATTTGAACTCGGATGACTGGATTCAGAGTCCAGAGTGCTAACCATTACACCATGGAACCTTGGCGGAGCTTCCTTTTCTCACAGAGCAACAGAGAGTTAAGTCAATCAGCCTAGAAGCTCCATACCAAAGAGCCAGCGAAGGCTTTGCTTTTTGAGCCCATGTTTCCCCAATTCCGACTCGGTTCCAGACAGCCAATTTCACAGGTGCGGCGACAGTTGCGCAACACCTCAGTTTGCTCCCACCCGCCGCAAAAAAGCTACTAAGGTTCCACGAGATTTGAACTCGGATCACTGGATTCAAAGTCCAGAGTGCTCACCATTACACCATGGAACCAACACGTCCTACTTGCTGGCCGTCTGAGAGGAAGATAGCGATGAGGCTAGGTGGAACCAAGAAGAAAGGAGGTGGTGTTTGGACACTGGAGCCCCTCGACCAAAAGCACGCAGACATGGTTCCTCTGCGAAACCGGGATCGAACCAGGGACCTTTAGATCTTCAGTCTAACGCTCTCCCAACTGAGCTATTTCGGCCAGGTCGGGCAAAGGCTTGCCAGCAGGGATTTCTGTGAGACAGGCCATTCTTGTAAAACGAGCAGAAGCTGAAGGTCCCAGAGAGCAAAACAGTGGCCCGTACGGGGATCGAACCCGCGACCTTGGCGTTATTAGCACCACGCTCTAATCAACTGAGCTAAGCGGCCTCGCTTCAAAAGGTTTGTTGACCAATTTCTCAGAAATGTCCTGCTTACCCATGAACCTAATGAGGCTAAAGAGGTTAAATGCAGAAACATGGGCTCGTCCGGGATTTGAACCGGGACCTCGCACTTTTAAGCGAGAATCATACCCCTAGACCAACGAGCCAACTCAGATGCTCTACTGCTTGCTGCCTGGCTGCAAGCATTGCCAAACTTTGGAAATCCCGCTGCAGCACCTGCACACATGCTAGAGATCGGTCCTCAACGGTGTCTTTGAGCGCTGGACACATTCTCTCTTTTGTAGAGGAATTAGCTCAAATGGTAGGCGCTCGCTTAGCATGCGAGAGGTAGCGGGATCGATGCCCGCATTCTCCATGTGGGTTCCTGTGTTTTTAGGATCACTGCTATGGAAAATTTTGGCAAAAGCAGGTCCCACGAGATTTGAACTCGGATGACTGGATTCAGAGTCCAGAGTGCTAACCATTACACCATGGAACCTTGGCAGGAGCTTCCTTTTCTCAAAGAGCAGCAGAGAGTTAAGTCAATCAGCCTAGAAGCTCCATACCAAAGAGCCAGCGAAGGCTTTGCTTTTTGAGCCCATGTTTCCCCAATTCCGACTCGGTTCCAGACAGCCAATTTCACAGGTACGACGACAGTTGCACAACACCTCAGTTTGCTCCCACCCCGCCGCAAAAACCCTACTAAGGTTCCACCAAGATTTGAACTCGGATCACTGGATTCAAAGTCCAGAGTGCTCACCATTACACCATGGAACCAACACGTCCTGTTGCTGGCCGTCTGAGAGGAAGATAGCGATGAGGCTAGGTGGAACCAAGAAGAAAGGAGGTGGTGTTTGGACACTGGAGCCCCTCGACCAAAAGCACGCAGACATGGTTCCTCTGCCGAAACCGGGATCGAACCAGGGACCTTTAGATCTTCAGTCTAACGCTCTCCCAACTGAGCTATTTCGGCCAGGTCAGGCAAAAGGCTTGCCAGCAGGGATTTCTGTGAGACAGGCCATTCTTGTAAAACGAGCAGAAGCTGAAGGTCCCAGAGAGCAAAACAGTGGCCCGTACGGGGATCGAACCCGCGACCTTGGCGTTATTAGCACCACGCTCTAACCAACTGAGCTAACCGGCCTCGCTTCAAAAAGGTTTGTTGACCAATTTCTCAGAAATGTCCTGCTTACCCATGAACCTAATGAGGCTAAAGAGGTTAAATGCAGAAACATGGGCTCGTCCGGGATTTGAACCCGGGACCTCTCGCACCCAAAGCGAGAATCATACCCCTAGACCAACGAGCCAACTCAGATGCTCTACTGCTTGCTGCCTGGCTGCAAGCATTGCCAAACTTTGGAAATCCTGCTGCAGCACCTGCACACATGCTAGAGATCGGTCCTCAACGGTGTCTTTGAGAGCGCTGGACACATTCTCTCTTTTGTAGAGGGAATTAGCTCAAATGGTAGGCGCTCGCTTAGCATGCGAGAGGTAGCGGGATCGATGCCGCATTCTCCATGTGGGTTCCTGTGTTTTTAGGATCACTGCTGTGGAAAATTTTGGCAAAAGCAGGTCCCATCGAGATTTGAACTCGGATGACTGGATTCAGAGTCCAGAGTGCTAACCATTACACCATGGAACCTTGGCAGGAGCTTCCTTTTCTCACAGAGCAACAGAGAGTTAAGTCAATCAGCCTAGAAGCTCCATACCAAAGAGCCAGCGAAGGCTTTGCTTTTTGAGCCCATGTTTCCCCAATTCCGACTCGGTTCCAGACAGCCAATTTCACAGGTACGACGACAGTTGCGCAACACCTCAGTTTGCTCCCACCCCGCCGCAAAAAAGCTACTAAGGTTCCACCGAGATTTGAACTCGGATCACTGGATTCAAAGTCCAGAGTGCTCACCATTACACCATGGAACCAACACGTCCTACTTGCTGGCCGTCTGAGAGGAAGATAGCGATGAGGCTAGGTGGAACCAAGAAGAAAGGAGGTGGTGTTTGGACACTGGAGCCCCTCGACCAAAAGCACGCAGACATGGTTCCTCTGCCGAAACCCGGGATCGAACCAGGGACCTTTAGATCTTCAGTCTAACGCTCTCCCAACTGAGCTATTTCGGCCAGGTCGGGCAAAGGCTTGCCAGCAGGGATTTCTGTGAGACAGGCCATTCTTGTAAAACGAGCAGAAGCTGATGGTCCCAGAGAGCAAAACAGTGGCCCGTGGGATCGAACCAGCGACCTTGGCGTTATTAGCACCACGCTCTAATCAACTGAGCTAAGCGGCCTCGCTTCAAAAAGGTTTGTTGACCAATTTCTCAGAAATGTCCTGCTTACCCATGAACCTAATGAGGCTAAAGAGGTTAAATGCAGAAACATGGGCTCGTCCGGGATTTGAACCGGGACCTCTACGCAGCGAGAATCATACCCCTAGACCAACGAGCCAACTCAGATGCTCTACTGCTTGCTGCCTGGCTGCAAGCATTTGCCAAACTTTTAAATCCCGCTGCAGCACCTGCACACATGCTAGAGATCGGTCCTCAACGGTGTCTTTGAGCGCTGGACACATTCTCTCTTTTGTAGAGGGGAATTAGCTCAAATGGTAGAGCGCTCGCTTAGCATGCGAGAGGTAGCGGGATCGATGCCCGCATTCTCCATGTGGGTTCCTGTGTTTTTAGGATCACTGCTATGGAAAATTTTGGCAAAAGCAGGTCCCACGAGATTTGAACTCGGATGACTGGATTCAGAGTCCAGAGTGCTAACCATTACACCATGGAACCTTGGCGGGAGCTTCCTTTTCTCAAAGAGCAGCAGAGAGTTAAGTCAATCAGCCTAGAAGCTCCATACCAAAGAGCCAGCGAAGGCTTTGCTTTTTGAGCCCATGTTTCCCCAATTCCGACTCGGTTCCAGACAGCCAATTTCACAGGTACGACGACAGTTGCGCAACACCTCAGTTTGCTCCCACCCGCCGCAAAAAGCTACTAAGGTTCCACCGAGATTTGAACTCGGATCACTGGATTCAAAGTCCAGAGTGCTCACCATTACACCATGGAACCAACACGTCCTATTTGCTGGCCGTCTGAGAGGAAGATAGCGATGAGGCTAGGTGGAACCAAGAAGAAAGGAGGTGGTGTTTGGACACTGGAGCCCCTCGACCAAAAGCACGCAGACATGGTTCCTCTGCCGAAACCGGGATCGAACCAGGGACCTTTAGATCTTCAGTCTAACGCTCTCCCAACTGAGCTATTTCGGCCAGGTCAGGCAAAAGGCTTGCCAGCAGGGATTTCTGTGAGACAGGCCATTCTTGTAAAAACGAGCAGAAGCTGAAGGTCCCAGAGAGCAAAACAGTGGCCCGTCACGGGATCGAACCCAGCGACCTTGGCGTTATTAGCACCACGCTCTAACCAACTGAGCTAACCGGCCTCGCTTAAAAAAGGTTTGTTGACCAATTTCTCAGAAATGTCCTGCTTACCCATGAACCTAATGAGGCTAAAGAGGTTAAATGCAGAAACATGGGCTCGTCCGGGATTTGAACCCGGGACCTCTCGCACCCAAAGCGAGAATCATACCCCTAGACCAACGAGCCAACTCAGATGCTCTACTGCTTGCTGCCTGGCTGCAAGCATTGCCAAACTTTGGAAATCCCGCTGCAGCACCTGCACACATGCTAGAGATCGGTCCTCAACGGTGTCTTTGAGCGCTGGACACATTCTCTCTTTTGTAGAGGAATTAGCTCAAATGGTAGGCGCTCGCTTAGCATGCGAGAGGTAGCGGGATCGATGCCGCATTCTCCATGTGGGTTCCTGTGTTTTTAGGATCACTGCTGTGGAAAATTTTGGCAAAAGCAGGTCCCACGAGATTTGAACTCGGATGACTGGATTCAGAGTCCAGAGTGCTAACCATTACACCATGGAACCTTGGCGGGAGCTTCCTTTTCTCACAGAGCAACAGAGAGTTAAGTCAATCAGCCTAGAAGCTCCATACCAAAGAGCCAGCGAAGGCTTTGCTTTTGAGCCCATGTTTCCCCAATTCCTCGGTTCCAGACAGCCAATTTCACAGGTACGACGACAGTTGCGCAACACCTCAGTTTGCTCCCACCCGCGCAAAAAGCTACTAAGGTTCCACCGAGATTTGAACTCGGATCACTGGATTCAAAGTCCAGAGTGCTCACCATTACACCATGGAACCAACACGTCCTACTTGCTGGCCGTCTGAGAGGAAGATAGCGATGAGGCTAGGTGGAACCAAGAAAGGAGGTGGTGTTTGGACACTGGAGCCCCTCGACCAAAAGCACGCAGACATGGTTCCTCTGCGAAACCGGGATCGAACCAGGGACCTTTAGATCTTCAGTCTAACGCTCTCCCAACTGAGCTATTTCGGCCAGGTCAGGCAAGAGGCTTGCCAGCAGGGATTTCTGTGAGACAGGCCATTCTTGTAAAACGAGCAGAAGCTGATGGTCCCAGAGAGCAAAACAGTGGCCCGTCACGGGATCGAACCCGCGACCTTGGCGTTATTAGCACCACGCTCTAATCAACTGAGCTAACGGCCTCGCTTCAAAAAGGTTTGTTGACCAATTTCTCAGAAATGTCCTGCTTACCCATGAACCTAATGAGGCTAAAGAGGTTAAATGCAGAAACATGGGCTCGTCCGGGATTTGAACCCGGGACCTCTCGCACCCAAAGCGAGAATCATACCCCTAGACCAGAGCCAACTCAGATGCTCTACTGCTTGCTGCCTGGCTGCAAGCATTGCCAAACTTTAAATCCCGCTGCAGCACCTGCACACATGCTAGAATCGGTCCTCAACGGTGTCTTTGAGAGCGCTGGACACATTCTCTCTTTGTAGAGGAATTAGCTCAAATGGTAGAGCGCTCGCTTAGCATGCAAGAGGTAGCGGGATCGATGCCGCATTCTCCATGTGGGTTCCTGTGTTTTTAGGATCACTGCTATGGAAAATTTTGGCAAAAGCAGGTCCCACCGAGATTTGAACTCGGATGACTGGATTCAGAGTCCAGAGTGCTAACCATTACACCATGGAACCTTGGCGGGAGCTTCCTTTTCTCACAGAGCAACAGAGAGTTAAGTCAATCAGCCTAGAAGCTCCATACCAAAGAGCCAGCGAAGGCTTTGCTTTTGAGCCCATGTTTCCCCAATTCCGACTCGGTTCCAGACAGCCAATTTCACAGGTACGACGACAGTTGCGCAACACCTCAGTTTGCTCCCACCCGCCGCAAAAGCTACTAAGGTTCCACGAGATTTGAACTCGGATCACTGGATTCAAAGTCCAGAGTGCTCACCATTACACCATGGAAACCAACACGTCCTACATGCTGGCCGTCTGAGAGGAAGATAGCGATGAGGCTAGGTGGAACCAAGAAGAAAGGAGGTGGTGTTTGGACACTGGAGCCCCTCGACCAAAAGCACGCAGACATGGTTCCTCTGCGAAACCGGGATCGAACCAGGGACCTTTAGATCTTCAGTCTAACGCTCTCCCAACTGAGCTATTTCGGCCAGGTCGGGCAAAAGGCTTGCCAGCAGGGATTTCTGTGAGACAGGCCATTCTTGTAAAGCGAGCAGAAGCTGATGGTCCCAGAGAGCAAAACAGTGGCCCGTCACGGGGATCGAACCAGCGACCTTGGCGTTATTAGCACCACGCTCTAATCAACTGAGCTAACGGCCTCGCTTCAAAAGGTTTGTTGACCAATTTCTCAGAAATGTCCTGCTTACCCATGAACCTAATGAGGCTAAAGAGGTTAAATGCAGAAACATGGGCTCGTCCGGGATTTGAACCGGGACCTCTCGCACCCAAGCGAGAATCATACCCCTAGACCAACGAGCCAACTCAGATGCTCTACTGCTTGCTGCCTGGCTGCAAGCATTGCCAAACTTTGGAAATCCCGCTGCAGCACCTGCACACATGCTAGAGATCGGTCCTCAACGGTGTCTTTGAGAGCGCTGGACACATTCTCTCTTTTGTAGAGGGAATTAGCTCAAATGGTAGAGCGCTGCTTAGCATGCGAGAGGTAGCGGGATCGATGCCGCATTCTCCATGTGGGTTCCTGTGTTTTTAGGATCACTGCTATGGAAAATTTTGGCAAAGCAGGTCCCACGAGATTTGAACTCGGATGACTGGATTCAGAGTCCAGAGTGCTAACCATTACACCATGGAACCTTGGCGGGAGCTTCCTTTTCTCAAAGAGCAGCAGAGAGTTAAGTCAATCAGCCTAGAAGCTCCATACCAAAGAGCCAGCGAAGGCTTTGCTTTTTGAGCCCATGTTTCCCCAATTCCGACTCGGTTCCAGACAGCCAATTTCACAGGTACGACGACAGTTGCGCAACACCTCAGTTTGCTCCCACCCCGCCGCAAAAAGCTACTAAGGTTCCACGAGATTTGAACTCGGATCACTGGATTCAAAGTCCAGAGTGCTCACCATTACACCATGGAACCAACACGTCCTATTTGCTGGCCGTCTGAGAGGAAGATAGCGATGAGGCTAGGTGGAACCAAGAAGAAAGGAGGTGGTGTTTGGACACTGGAGCCCCTCGACCAAAAGCACGCAGACATGGTTCCTCTGCGAAACCGGGATCGAACCAGGGACCTTTAGATCTTCAGTCTAACGCTCTCCCAACTGAGCTATTTCGCCAGGTCAGGCAAAGGCTTGCCAGCAGGGATTTCTGTGAGACAGGCCATTCTTGTAAAACGAGCAGAAGCTGAAGGTCCCAGAGAGCAAAACAGTGGCCCGTACGGGGATCGAACCCGCGACCTTGGCGTTATTAGCACCACGCTCTAACCAACTGAGCTAACCGGCCTCGCTTTAAAAGGTTTGTTGACCAATTTCTCAGAAATGTCCTGCTTACCCATGAACCTAATGAGGCTAAAGAGGTTAAATGCAGAAACATGGGCTCGTCCGGGATTTGAACCGGGACCTCTCGCACCCAGCGAGAATCATACCCCTAGACCAACGAGCCAACTCAGATGCTCTACTGCTTGCTGCCTGGCTGCAAGCATTTGCCAAACTTTGGAAATCCGCTGCAGCACCTGCACACATGCTAGAGATCGGTCCTCAACGGTGTCTTTGAGGCGCTGGACACATTCTCTCTTTTGTAGAGGAATTAGCTCAAATGGTAGAGCGCTGCTTAGCATGCGAGAGGTAGCGGGATCGATGCCTGCATTCTCCATGTGGGTTCCTGTGTTTTTAGGATCACTGCTGTGGAAAATTTTGGCAAAAGCAGGTCCCACGAGATTTGAACTCGGATGACTGGATTCAGAGTCCAGAGTGCTAACCATTACACCATGGAACCTTGGCGGGAGCTTCCTTTTCTCACAGAGCAACAGAGAGTTAAGTCAATCAGCCTAGAAGCTCCATACCAAAGAGCCAGCGAAGGCTTTGCTTTTGAGCCCATGTTTCCCCAATTCCGACTCGGTTCCAGACAGCCAATTTCACAGTGCACGACAGTTGCGCAACACCTCAGTTTGCTCCCACCCCGCCAAAAAGCTACTAAGGTTCCACGAGATTTGAACTCGGATCACTGGATTCAAAGTCCAGAGTGCTCACCATTACACCATGGAACCAACACGTCCTACTTGCTGGCCGTCTGAGAGGAAGATAGCGATGAGGCTAGGTGGAACCAAGAAGAAAGGAGGTGGTGTTTGGACACTGGAGCCCCTCGACCAAAAGCACGCAGACATGGTTCCTCTGCGAAACCGGGATCGAACCAGGGACCTTTAGATCTTCAGTCTAACGCTCTCCCAACTGAGCTATTTCAGCCAGGTCAGGCAAGAGGCTTGCCAGCAGGGATTTCTGTGAGACAGGCCATTCTTGTAAAAGCGAGCAGAAGCTGATGGTCCCAGAGAGCAAAACAGTGGCCCGTGCGGGGATCGAACCGCGACCTTGGCGTTATTAGCACCACGCTCTAATCAACTGAGCTAACCGGCCTCGCTTCAAAAAGGTTTGTTGACCAATTTCTCAGAAATGTCCTGCTTACCCATGAACCTAATGAGGCTAAAGAGGTTAAATGCAGAAACATGGGCTCCGGGATTTGAACCGGGACCTCTCTCGCACCCAAAGCGAGAATCATACCCCTAGACCAGAGCCAACTCAGATGCTCTACTGCTTGCTGCCTGGCTGCAAGCATTTATAAACTTTGGAAATCCCGCTGCAGCACCTGCACACATGCTAGAGATCGGTCCTCAACGGTGTCTTTGAGAGCGCTGGACACATTCTCTCTTTTGTAGAGAATTAGCTCAAATGGTAGGCGCTCGCTTAGCATGCAAGAGGTAGCGGGATCGATGCCCGCATTCTCCATGTGGGTTCCTGTGTTTTTAGGATCACTGCTATGGAAAATTTTGGCAAAGCAGGTCCCACGAGATTTGAACTCGGATGACTGGATTCAGAGTCCAGAGTGCTAACCATTACACCATGGAACCTTGGCGGGAGCTTCCTTTTCTCAAAGAGCAGCAGAGAGTTAAGTCAATCAGCCTAAGCTCCATACCAAAGAGCCAGCGAAGGCTTTGCTTTTGAGCCCATGTTTCCCCAATTCGACTCGGTTCCAGACAGCCAATTTCACAGGTGCGACGACAGTTGCGCAACACCTCAGTTTGCTCCCACCCCGCAAAAAGCTACTAAGGTTCCACCGAGATTTGAACTCGGATCACTGGATTCAAAGTCCAGAGTGCTCACCATTACACCATGGAACCAACACGTCCTACTTGCTGGCCGTCTGAGAGGAAGATAGCGATGAGGCTAGGTGGAACCAAGAAGAAAGGAGGTGGTGTTTGGACACTGGAGCCCCTCGACCAAAAGCACGCAGACATGGTTCCTCTGCCGAAACCGGGATCGAACCAGGGACCTTTAGATCTTCAGTCTAACGCTCTCCCAACTGAGCTATTTCGGCCAGGTCGGGCAAAGGCTTGCCAGCAGGGATTTCTGTGAGACAGGCCATTCTTGTAAAACGAGCAGAAGCTGAAGGTCCCAGAGAGCAAAACAGTGGCCCGTACGGGGATCGAACCCGCGACCTTGGCGTTATTAGCACCACGCTCTAACCAACTGAGCTAACCGGCCTCGCTTTAAAGGTTTGTTGACCAATTTCTCAGAAATGTCCTGCTTACCCATGAACCTAATGAGGCTAAAGAGGTTAAATGCAGAAACATGGGCTCGTCCGGGATTTGAACCCGGGACCTCTCGCACCCAAAGCGAGAATCATACCCCTAGACCAACGAGCCAACTCAGATGCTCTACTGCTTGCTGCCTGGCTGCAAGCATTGCCAAACTTTGGAAATCCCGCTGCAGCACCTGCACACATGCTAGAGATCGGTCCTCAACGGTGTCTTTGAGGCGCTGGACACATTCTCTCTTTTGTAGAGGAATTAGCTCAAATGGTAGAGCGCTCGCTGTAGGCAAGAAGGGGCCCAATCTTTCCGCCCACGCACGCAAGCGAAAATGACGCATAAAAGGGGAATACGTCAACAATTTTCCCTTTAACATTATTCGGGCTATACTTATGTGCGTTATGGAGGAGTTTTAGTTACATGTGAAACAAAACACCCTCCGCAGGTTGGACTCGAACCCATGGTCTGCGTGCCAAAGTATCCAAGTGTGCAATCATATGCTGCGCCTATATTTAGTTATCTATGACATAACCCTTTTCACAGACTGTGATGACGCGTTTTAACGGTAATCAATCAGTATCGTAAATCCTGCAAAGTTTTTTGTATTTTTCGTTTTTTTTCTTATGTATGTACATTTATAACACTAATTCTTTGTATTGTATTACTTTTGCATTAAATTACAAAAAAAAGTTATGGGAGTGACAGTAAAAATTAACATATTTCCCTTTTCACTGTCGTTATCAATCCCACTCTATTTTTCCCTCTTTTTGAAAGTTGTGAAATCACTATTGTGGCGTTTTTCTTTTGCTATTTGAGCAAATGGGCACACAAAAATATTTTTTAATGTTCTCTCATTCACAGAAGTTAACCAAAATATGACGACTTCCGCTCTGAGAAACCGGAAATGTGAAAAGGGTCTATTGATTGATATTTATTTGGTGTATATGATTAAAAAAAAAGAAAAAAAAGCATTTTACATGTTTATGGTTAAATAAAATTAATTTAAAAAATTGTGTGTGTGATTTGATTGATATGATTTATCAGATGTAATTTATCTAATAAAAAAACACTTCAAATGTAAAATGTTTTATTAAAATGAGCAAATATACATACAAATATTAAAATGAGTACACACACACACACACACACACACACACACACAAATATATAAAATATATATTGTAAAATATATATTATAAAATATATATTGTATAATATAAAAAGATGGCACATGTAATATATACAAAATATATACAGGAAAGTGTTTATTGAGGAGGTGGAGTTTGGCGTTTATTTTGCTGTCGCTGTTCTGCCAGCCAGTCATCTAAAGATTGTCCACCCGAGGCAAGCAAAATGTGGCATTTCCATATCGGCTATGGCCAAACTCCTTAGTTTTGGGCTGTCCACATTTGCTGCACATGTTAAAAGTCACCCCTCGCACATACTTCCTCTTATGGACTCCGCTTTCCTCCTCCTGGGCCGCGGCGCTGTTCCTCTGGGTGTAACGGGACACAGGAGCAGCAGACACAGGAGCAGCAGACACAGGAGCAGCAGACACAGGAGCAGCAGACACAGGAGCAGCAGACACAGGAGCAGCAGACACAGGAGCAGCAGACACAGGAGCAGACACAGGAGCAGCAGACACAGGAGCAGCAGACACAGGAGCAGCAGACACAGGAGCAGACACAGGAGCAGGCAGAGCTGGGCCTGCACCGGATGTCAAGGCACTAGAAGACTGAATCACCATCGACACAGTCATGTCTGGGTTAAAGACTAGTCTGCCCAGCAATGACCCAGGTGCTAAAATGGGCTGCACAACTCCTGATGTTATGGGGGCAGGTGCGATAGGACACTCCCTGGAGGCGGCAGCGGGGCGTCGACCTGGTCGCAGAATAGGTGCCTGTCCTTCTTGATTTGCCGGAAAGACAAATTTATGTTTTGGGCCTGAGGTTGATGGTGCTTCATCCAGTTTCTCCCTCGGTGGAGGAAGCTGCGTAACAGCCACAGCAATTGGATCAGGTGGAGTCAGTCCCTGGCGAGGACACTCATTTCCTGATTCTTCTGCCGTTGAAACCTGAAAATAAATTACTTATTATAAATATGTTTAGAAGTATTCAGTTAATTTGAAGCAAATAATGTGCCTTACTTACCACTGAATGAGTGTCCTCTGGTTTAGCTCAAACAGCTGGATCATTGTTTCATCCATCAGCCTGCGACTATTAGCACCAGCTCTCGGATGTGGTGGTAATCTGAGAGGATTTTAGACCACCTGGGAGTGCAAACTCCAGCCTTCTTGGTTGGCGACTTATGTAAAGCACACAGCTTTATACAAATGGCCTCAACCAAGCGACTGGTGCTGGGCCACTGTGCTGGACCCCCAGGATGTCCAATCAGACAACGTTTAACACTTTCCACACCGGTGTGACACCGGACCGCTTTGGTGCCTTAAAGCGCCCATGTGTCAGCTGAGGCTGATGTCGAGGCTGATAGTTGACCGCTGTTTATCGCAATCAGGGAGAGCTGTCCACAGCTGGATGGCCTCTGTCATCTGGAGGTCAGTGAGGTAAGGAGCCTCACGAAGACCCACCAGGTAACCAGCCAGATCCTGGACCTTGTCCCACCCAGCGATGCCATCTGGACCAATGACTGCTCCCTAGTAAATGGAGATTAATGTTAATATATGTGGAATAAAACGAGATTGCAATTAAATAAAGCCCTTTAAGTGTCTTACCTGAGCCTCATCAGAGAGACTGCTTCCAGTGTCAGATGGCTGTGACAGCACTGAAGGGGCAGGGGCAAGATGCTGACTTTCTCCACTAGATGATGTGGATGGATCAGCCAGTGATACTGGGGACTGAGGGAGAGGCAAAGATGAGGGCTGTTTCGAGATCACTGCATGGGTCATCCTCAAACAGCACTGGAACTGTGATGTCCTCCATGATCTGTTCCTCAAACCCCTCATCTTGCAGATCCTGGTCATCAACTTCCTCCACCAGCCTGTCTTCCTCCTCTGGGTTCTGGAGCACTGGAGTAAGTGTTTTGCCAGTCTGGCTGTAAAGGTACTCCATTCCCAGCAATTCACCTACAAGAATAAAAAGAGAAAAAAGAAAGTGTTTTTAAAGTGCCCCTATTATACTATTTTAAAGTTACCTAATTTAGTTTTGGAGATCTCCAATAACAGGTTTACATGCATCAAAGGTCAAAAAACAGTTAAATTTTCTCTTAATATATATTGCACATCACCAAAATGTTCAGTCTCTCTAAATCCCTCCTTTCCGTGAGCCTACTCTGCTCTGATTGGTCAGAAGGCCCAGTCTGTTGTGATTGGTTAGTGCGAGTCCGAATTGATGATGAAACAATAGAAGAACTAATTTTTCAACCTGAACCGTGAGCAGGGTTAAGGGCCTGTTATACTCGCGCCTGGCTCTGCAGCGCGGCTCCGCTAACTGCACGCGCTCCTCCCCCAAACGGACGAGGCGTTTATAGTCGACGCGCGCGCCGTTGTAGTATTCTGTGAAACGACAGGGGGCGACTTGGAGTAATTGTTCTATAAACCATCAGGAAAATGCGTCGAGAAGAATTGGGCTAATGTGCACAGGTGATGATATTTATTTTAGTGGACTTTACCAAAAAACAAACGAATCTTGTAAAACCCAGTAAACCTTGATATGATTTATTTGGAATTTAGAACAAAATGTATGTACACATTTATACAACTAAATTAACAATCTCTTAAACATTTCTAATTTCTATAAATATTTTCAGTTAGTTTCGTGAACATTTTTACTAAACATGGATCTTTATTTTCATTAAAAGTGCTTATTTCTGCTATTGTTGGCTCATTTTGTAAATATAAGCAACTGATTTAGAAGCGCAAACTGGGTGCGGGTGTGATAAGACGTCATGCTCGGCCAGATTCGCCTCGAATTCGTGCATCTTCGGTTGCGGAGCCGCGCGCAAAGTTACAAAATTTGACATGCACACCGCCAGGCGTAATGGGGTCTTGCGCACCCAGCGCGCGACCGCCCACTCGCGTTAGCGTCATTTTTGCGCGCGCACCCTCGCGCTCGTGCGGACGCGTCGAGTATAAACAAGGCTTTAGGGTTAGCCCTTGAGCAGGGTTAGGGTTAGCCCCCTTGAGCAGGGTTAGGGTTAGAGCCCTTGAGCAGGGTTAGGGTTAGAGCCCTTGAGCAGGGTTAGGGTTAGAGCCCTTGAGCAGGGTTAGGGTTAGAGCCCTTGAGCAGGGTTAGGGTTAGAGCCCTTGAGCAGGGTTAGGGTTAGAGCCCTTGAGCAGGGTTAGGGTTAGAGCCCTTGAGCAGGGTTAGGGTTAGAGCCCTTGAGCAGGGTTAGGGTTAGCCCTTGAGCAGGGTTAGGGTTAGAGCCCTTGAGCAGGGTTAGGGTTAGAGCCCTTGAGCAGGGTTAGGGTTAGAGCCCTTGAGCAGGGTTAGGGTTAGCCCCCTTGAGCAGGGTTAGGGTTAGAGCCCTTGAGCAGGGTTAGGGTTAGAGCCCTTGAGCAGGGTTAGGGTTAGAGCCCTTGAGCAGGGTTAGGGTTAGAGCCCTTGAGCAGGGTTAGGGTTAGAGCCCTTGAGCAGGGTTAGGGTTAGAGCCCTTGAGCAGGGTTAGGGTTAGAGCCCTTGAGCAGGGTTAGGGTTAGCCCCCTTGAGCAGGGTTAGGGTTAGGGTTAGAAAATAATCAAAGATATTTATTATTTGAAATTGAACAAAGACATTTGCTGTACTGTTTTCAACCCCCTTTCTTATCAGAGGAGCCACTTGGAATTCCTTAAGACAAAGAGATTTTGGAGGCCTGTAGGCCAAATGTGTGTCACACCTGTATACAGTGGGGGAGGCTTGATCTGATTGGTCAGTTTGAATGTCTCACATTAGGATTTCAGTCACATGGTCAAGAAAAGGATAAAAGAAGATTTTAACTGTTGCTCTGTCTCTTTTTATCCTCTGGCTTTCTCTGCTAAGGGGCTGCTCAAGGGCTCTCTCTCTCTCTCTCTCTCTCTCTCTCTCTCTCTCTCTCTCTCTCTCAGGTAACATTCTATGCATAGGCCTACTGAGTACAATTAAGGTTTTAAGTTTACATCCATTTGAAACTATTTTAAGTGTAACCATAACTAGAATTTGTGTTTCCTTTTAAAAGAGATTTCTGTCTACTATGTAATTTACATTTTACATTTACCTGATTGTAATAAATTGTTACATTTTGATCCAGCCAAACAATTGTTGAAGGTTGTAAATGGAAATATATTTGAGAAATTTCAGTAAGGTTTTAGCGCAGGTCATAGTGTCGAAACTGCACTTTTACGAGTGATTAATGATTTATTGATGGCAGAGAATGCTGGTGAATGTTCAGTTTAAATACTTTTAGATTTGACTGCAGCCTTTGATACAGTGGACCATTCTATTTAAATGAATACGTTGAGAACATGGGTCAGGTTTTGTGAGAGGCATTGGATTGGTT
Organism: Gobiocypris rarus; assembly: GCA_023029165.1. NCBI lineage: Eukaryota > Metazoa > Chordata > Actinopteri > Cypriniformes > Gobionidae > Gobiocypris > Gobiocypris rarus. The sequence goes on from CM040923.1 coordinate 8,100,466, forward strand.
GTTATATTATTTGTCAAACAGGACATTTGTAGTGTCAGTAGGAGATTAAGTATCTCAACGTTCTGAAATTATTATGTGGAGTTCTGCAGAGTACACTGTTAGGACCAATTTTGTCCTCAATCTACATTTGGTGCTGTAATCAGAAAACATATAATACATTTTCACTGTTGTGCAGATGATCTACAGTTATACTTATCACTAAAAATCTGAAGAGTCTAAATCTCCTTCAAGCTTGCTTAACTGACATAAAAAAATTGGATGGCCTTACATTTTCTGCAATTAAACAATGAGAAAAAAACCCCCCGAAGTTGTGATAATTGGTCAGAACTCAAGTAAAATTCGTATTGAGCTTGCTCTAAATGTTTTTTTTTTTCAAAATATTAAGCAGGAAGTGAGAAATTAGGGTGTTTATTTTGATTCCAATTAAAATTTTGAATATCATGTTAAGAAGCTGATTCAGTCTTATTTTTATTAAGAAATAGAAAGTGAGGCGGTTTTTGAATTTTAATGATACAGATATAAGCTTATTCAAGCTTTTATTTCCTTCCATCTTGATTATTGTAATAATCAAATGCAAAGTTGCAATTGCAAGATGCAAAGTTATTTCATCATATTATATAATTTGTTTTAAAGCTTCTTTACATTGGTTACCTGTTTATTCCAGGATTGATCTTAAGATTTTATTGTTGATATATAAAGCTTTAAATGGTTTGGCACCTATATATTTAACTGAGCTTCTGAGACCTTATGAATCAGGAGATGTCTAAGGCCTCTTTAAACAAGCTGCTGGATGTTCTAAGAACTAGATATAAAACTAAAGGAGATGGAATAGCTTGCCAATTAATATTAGAAAATCTGAGTGTCTGTTTTAAACCCTGCCCCTGCCCCTTCATCTGAAAATGTACTTATAGACATGCTTTTAGTATTTAGTGATGTATTTTGTTTAGTTTGGGTTTTGATGTTGTGTAAAGCACTTTGTGCATTGTAGTGTTAAAAGTGCTATGTAAATAAAATGGTACACTGTTTTTCTTGTTTACTACATCAAAGGTAATTTTCAGAAATCCATAATAGGGGCTCTTTAATATTTTGTCTAGTACATTAAAGGCTAAATAGATAACTTAGTAGAATATTACAAAACAACAAATTAATGAATTTCTTGCCTGTATATGCTCCAGGAGGCCGATAGCGCTCATCCCAGGGCTTCCCAAAGACTGTTCGGCTAAGCTGGTCCACAGCCTCTTTCATGGCACTGCCATATGACCGGATGGATGAAGGTCCTTTTATTGCGTCATCCATCCGGTCATCATTCCAACATCAGGCCCTCAAGGAGATAACCCTGAAAATGCGCGTCACTGGCACTGGTTCCTAAAGTTAAATAAACAAAAAAGGGTTTTATTTGTCACATATGTACTACACAATATGTGCTATGAAATAACTGGTTACATGTAATAGAGTTATGTAATTACATAAAAATTGTCATTATAACAAGAGTTACTATTGTCAGGCAAGTCAATAGTAGACAAAAGTTTTGTCAATGCTTATGACATCAGAAAATAACTAACATTACTGTAGAGTGTGACATTAATTAAAGTGACATTACTTTAAAATAATGGAAGCAGTTACAGTGCTTATGTTTTAAATTAGTAATCCATATGTATTTAATACCTGGAATAAAACAGTTCAGGTGGAGGTGGAATGACTCCAAGGAGGTAGAGCCACGGGCACACCTGCAGCACAGCTCCACACGCCTTTCTTCAGTGTCCCTGTCTTCACGTAGAGCGTAAAGTTATCTGGGTCTTGGATACACTGTACGTGCTTCTGCTGTTCTTTCCATATCCGCTGGATCCGTTCATGGTCCAGCAGAGGAACTCCCAGAGTGTCCTTCCCGGCCGCACTGTCAAACAGATCGATCAGTGATCCAATTGATCGTCTCCTCCAACCCCTGGTCATCCTCCGGCAGTGCAGTGCCAACTCCCTCCGGTAATGCGAGCACTGACCGCCTTAGCTGAGCTGAGATGTGTCCAGTCTTCTTTGCCACCAGCTCACTTTCCTTTGCATGGCGAAGAGCAGCCACATCCTCTGGATCCCACTGAAAGATGCACATGGACAGACGTGCCATGAAGATCCCATAGAGCGGATGAGCCTCTGTCGTGACACCTGCAGCAAATCGCCGCATGAAATGCCAGATGTCAAGGCGCACTTCAAGCTCATCCCACTCCGAAAACAGGACCTTCACCGAGACTGGCCATGCTGACCGCAGCAATCTCTGTCCACGTACATCACTTTTGGGGCTGCCTCTCCTGCCTCCCGGTGGCGTTTCATCAGTCCAGCTGCCATGGAGTCCAGTCCATGTCCCTCTGCAGCTGTCAGCACAGAGACAAGGACTTGACCGTGTTCATTTCCCACATTTGTGCACCAGGCAGCTGTTCCTGAAGCAGCACCAGCAAGTTTCTTTGTGACCTTTAGGGAAAAATAAAAGGGTCAACAACTGTGTTCATTATGTATGTATACATATCCATATCTGGCAAATTTCTGGATGCAAACTGGGCTGTGATACCTTTTTTGTGGAGTCCATCTTGAGAACACAGCCAAAGACGGATGTAATTTTGCCCTTGACCTCGTGCAGGCGCCCCAGAACATCCCTGGCGTACGGCTAACAACCACTTAGGTTTAGGTAGGGCAGGTAAAGGAGGCTCAGCAAACACAGGAGGCTGCACAAGGGAGGACCTTGTGAATGGTTCACAGGCAGTCAGGTACTGCAGAACACGCTGTGTCCATGCCTCACTGTGTTGCTCCATCAGCTTCTTGTAAAGCTGAGTCACACTGTTGCCCAGTGTCCTCTCCTCATCATCCTCAACACCCGGTTATCACATGAGTATCTAAGGAAACATCAGTATAATCATGCAAATTGTTTGGTTGGTTAAAAAAAAGAACACAAATAAAAGCGCCTAATAATGAATGATTGTCATTAAGAATTACCTGTATGTCAGCAAAGCTGGAAACTGACTGCGGTGGCCCATATCCAGCTGTCCTAAGATGTCCTCGGACCAGGCAGGATATTTCTTTTTGCAGCGTTTGCACTCCAGATACTCAGTGGCAAGGTCATACCACCCGTCGATGTCCAAGACCTTGCGCACGGTGCGATAAAGTCCTGCCGCTGTTAGTCTGTGCTTAACACAGTCTGGGCGAACACAGACAAGGGGAAATAACCACATCTTCAGTGGCATCCATAAGAAAAGGGCCGACAGAAGAAGAGGTCGTGTGAGGGCGGCTGAGTGTTAATTAAAGGGGGTTGAGGAGGATACCACCAAAGCTTCAGCTGGGACACTAGTTCTGGCTTGCCGGTTCGAAGGTTGGCCTTAAATAGTGTGTTCCGGATCCACTCATGCTGGAAAGGTGGAAGATGATCTTTCCAATGACCTGGAAGCTCAGCTGGTGGGTGATGATGTGGAAGATCTGGTGTTTTTGCTGTTTCCACTGATGGAGATGGACCAGCACAGGCCTCTGAGTGAACAGTAACAAAAAACAATATAAGGATTGCTGCATTTGATAGTAATATGCCATTAAATGAAGCAGTAATTTTGCACAAGTATTAATAATTATTAACAGTTAAGAAAATGGTACTAGTGTTAAGAAGCAAAGAACGCAGTGCACACTTTATTGATGTAAGGAATATGGAATCAATAAAGCTCTTTGAAAATGAGGATTAGATGGAATGGAGTAAGGAAAATGAGAGCGATTAATTCAGTTTAAAGTAATGATGCCCACAGACATGACGCATGCACACAGATACAGTAAGGAAAAACTGTTCCACTAATCATTAGAACAATGAAACTCCATGATCCTGTCTGCTCAGGGGGAGCTAAAGAGTGAGTGAGTGAGAAGAGCAAGCGGTGTGAAAAAGTTATCCGGTGATTGATTAACAACGGGTAAGTTCGGAAACGCAAATAAATAAATACCCTGACACCTTTGGACATCCTTAAGGTTTTGAAGAAGTGCACTCAAATAATGCATCCCGCTTGAGGCATGATGTGACATAATTCTGTATTTTAAACAACAACAAAAATGTTTTGTGTGTTTTCAAAAACATTCTTATAACATTTGGGTAACACTTTATAATAATGTTCAGTTAAGTCAAGTCAGTTATAAGTTATTAGTTGATGAATTTACAAAACACTACTATACATTCATAAATGTTTAATAAGTAATATGCTAACATTTTATAAATGTTTTGTTAATTCAGTTATAAGTCATTTATTAATTATTACTTAATACATTCATAAATTATTATTAAGTGGTATCCTATACTGTACATCCATATATATATAAGTCAGGGTTACTTTAGTCTGGTTGTCCTGCATCATCCATAAACAAACTACAATTAGTCCAAAATGCAGCTGCTAGAGTTCTTACTAGGTCAAGAAAAATATGATCATATTACACCAATTTTATCATCTCTACACTGGTTACCTATTACATTCTGTGTCAATTATAAAGTATTGTTACTGACCTATAAGTCCCTAAACAGTTAAGCTACTGTGTATTTAACTGATCTTCTATCGCACAATAATCCATCTCGCTCTTCAAGATAACAAAACTCTGGGATTCTGGTAATACCTAGGCTATCCTTCCTGATAATGCTCGGGGCTCAGACTCACTCTCAGTTTAAATCTAGATTAAAGACGCATCTCTTTAGCCAAGCATTCACATAACGCATCTCATAGCCTTGTACTCCAGATACATCAGTGCACATGATTGTCTCTGCTTAATGATTTGAACAGCAGCTACGCTAATTATTTTCCTGTTGTGTTTTATCTCGGGACGCCCATCCCGAGGTAACTAGAGAGTACGTCAGCTCCAGCCTGGATTCAGCCTCTCACGAAGACTTCAGATGACCATCACCTGTGAAGAGACGACTCCAACTCTACCACCAACAAACCCAATCATTATTAACAACATGTATTCTTTACTTCAATGACCCCATTGTTTCTGCCTTAAATTATTACATTAATAAATTTTTAGCTGACTGTGTGATTGATATTTTCTGAAATACATAACTTGGACAGTCTCCTCTGATAACAAATCACTCTAAATTGTAATGCATACGCATGCATTTTCTGTAAAGCTGCTTTGAGACGATATGTATTGTGAAAATTTAAAAGTGATAAATGGTTTACATTTTAAATTAGGGATGCAGAAAGCTTTGTAAATTATTTATTCATGTGTTTACACATCATTTATAACAGGTGTTGAACACTCAGTAGTGTGTACTCCAGTGCTGACTGGTGAGGGTATAGATCAATGTCTTCTCTGACACACATGGAGTCTTTAACCGTTTTGCACTGGATATGAGCATCGTGGAAGGTGAAACTGGTTCCCATTATCACTGGATCAAAGGATTCATCATAACCCACCTGAATCCCCTGACTGTGAGACATTTATAAATGTTCATCCCCATAAATAAATTACTCTTCTTAAAAAAAGCTGTTTAAGCATTCTGCATGTTTGTGCTTTTGAGCACAGACAAGCTTACCCTGATCATTTACTAATGGTCTATTAATAATTTGTTCCAGATTAACCATTGTCAGAGACGATGCTGAAACAAGTTTGACCTAAATACTTAAATAGTATAAATAGTGGATCAACTAATAACTCATCAATCATCTGCTATTGATCAGTTTGATTTATTTAATGATTTAAAAATGTTTTAACATCATTTACAGCACATTTGTATATGTTTGCAAACCACTTTTTAATAAGTTATATGGTAACACTTTACAATAAGGTTGTATTAGTTACCATTAGTTAACGCATTAGTTAACATGAACTAACCATGAACAACACCTCTGTTCAGAATTAGTTAATCTTTGTTAACGTTAGTTAATAAATATACAGCTGTTCATGTTAGTTCACAGTGCATTAACTAATGTTAACAAGATTTTAATAATGCATTAGTAAATGTTGAAATTAACATTAACAAACATAAATAAATGCTTCATAAGTGCAGTTCATCATTAGTTCATGTTAACTACACTGTAAAAAATGCTGTAAAATAACGGTCAAATTTTGACAGTAACATGCTGTTTTCCAATAAAACAGTAATATACCGTAGGAAAAATGCAATCTGGGTAATATTTTCATTTTTAGAGAAAAGGCCAACGGAATATACTGTGAATTAACAGCACTCAGTCGACACACAGAGGCTGTGCTCCGAATCACACCCTATACCCTCATTCACTATTCCCTACACTAGTGTACTGATATAGACCACTAGACAGAGTGAACTCACACACTGATGAACACCAGCTGATATCACTGAAGGAAAGAGAAACATCAACAGACAAAAGAAGACATTAAATCTCTGAAGATAAAAGAAGACATTAAATCTCTGAAGATCTCAGCAGAGGAGGATTAAACAACTCCACAAACAGCATTACCAGCTTCACACATTACTAACCACACTGACTTTATTTCTGTCAGACGTCTACAGAAGCTCTTATTGAGAATTAACAGATCTTTTGGTGTTGATGTTTAATTGATAATGTTTGGTCACCATTATGGTGATCAGTGTTTGCTTTAGTTGGGCTCTTGACCCTTGATACTGACATTAGTGTTTCTCTCGCTGCTTTAATAATGTGTTTTAAATACATTTGTTATAGCATAAAGCTGAGAGGACACATAAAAGATGATGTTGACTATTTATTAATGGTCTGCTTCACTGAGATTACTCAAGGGTTAATCTAGAATGTGTTTTGTTTATTTTATTTTTTAAGGTATGTCATTTATAGCATGAGATCAATCAGTGTGACAACAGTCAGATCATTTGAAGAGCATGAACACAGTTTGTGGCCAAAACATTTTGAACATCAGTGCCATTCAGATTCACATAGACATCAAGAATCGCGTATGAATCTCAGCAATGGTGACGATCAAAAGCGTCATGCCGCAATGCATGTTGGGTACCAGCGTTGTTCAAAAATCGTCCATGACTCCCAGCATGCATTGCGGTATGAATAAATTATGCTGCTGAATAGCCTGGTTATTTCCTTTAATTCTCACTATTTACCTTTATTTTTGGTGTTGTTTTTGTGTTGACTTTTAGTAGTGTTTGTGATGTTGATGAGTTGATCTGTTCAGCCGTTGTGTTAATTGTCACCATTGTTGAGATTCATATGCTGATTCTTCATGTCTATGTCAGTCTGAAGCTCACCGCAGATTAAACAATTTTTGAAAATCATGGGTTTAAAAAATCCTTCATAACTGATTCCTGATCACTGCTTGATATTTTGCAGAAGTGTCACCGATTGATATCGTACAATAACAGTAAATTGAAACAATGGGTTTGTTTAGGGATTAGACTAACAAGCTAAGCATCCCATTATGATTATGTCATAAGCAAAACATAACCAGTGACACCTGTTCACACTTTTTTCATGGCTATTTCTTGCTACAACAAATGTGTCTAAGAAACACAGATACAGAAAAACCATTGCAAAGTCAAGGGTCAAGAGCCCAACTGAAGCAAACACTGATCTCCATAATGGTGACCAATCATTATCAATTAAACATCAACACCAAAAGATCTGTTCATTCTCAATAAGAGCTTCTGTAGACGTCTGACAGAAATAAAGTCAGTCTGGTCAGTAATGTGTGAAGCTGGTAATGCTGTTTGTGGAGTTGTTTAATCCTCCTCTGCTGAGATCTTCAGAGATTTAATGTCTTCTTTTATCTTCAGTTGATTTCATCTAAAGCTGTGGCTGAAGTCAGTTGTAGTTCTTGTGTTTCTCTTTCCTTCAGTGATTCTGAAGGTGTTCATCACTAATTCTCAATTATCACTTAATTAATACCTTAATTATCTCATTAACTTCAACACCGCTTCAATTCCTCTAACACTCTGTAGTGCGGACACATGTAAGTGTTCATTTAAAACTGAAGATTTTGCTGTGGGGTTTAAAGGGTTAAAGGGATAAGATGAAAAAACCCCAGAGTGAAACGTAAATTAACGGTAAGCAACTGTAAATTAATTTACGGAAGTCCCTGTAATTTAACGGTTAAATACTGGCAGCAGGGTTTCCAGCTGTGTCCCGTAATCCTGCAGTTATTACCGTTAAATCAAGGGAAAAACAGTAATATACTGTAAAACATAACAGTCACATTTACCAGATGAATCAAGATATTTCACTGAAATATTAGTGAAAGTTAATAGAAAAAGTTGTGCAAAGTCAGTAACTGATAAGGAGAGTAAATATTCAAATGATCTGTGTTGATGTGTTGTTGCAGAAGGTGATATAGAAGAGATCTTAGTTTAATGAATTAGTTTTGCGGGTCACCATTGTACTGGAGAGTAGCGCCTGTGCTTCAGTCCAGGATGAGCAGAGAAACACTGATGATATGCTGTCTGATGCTTTATTTAAAGGCAGTGGCTGTGTTTGCTGATGCAGTTATGAGCTGATTGTTGATTTGGCTCATATATGTGTGCTATTGCTAATGATGAACTGCAAAGATTGAAGTTAAAGTCATATTTCTTAAGTATTTCACTACTCATTACGACACATAACATGTATGCAGTTTATATTTATATTAAGAAATGTTCTTTTCAGTGGATTCAAATGAAATAAGTTTACAGTACAAACACCATATAAATACTTGTTTTAAAATGAGAACTGGATTAAGCGATCAGTTTTCCAAATGAAGAGAGTTAATTTCATGGTATTATTACGGTAACATACTGTAAAAAAGGAGAGCTGTAAATAAACAGTAGAGGGCTGTAAATTAACAGTACATTGCTGGAAACCCTGCTGCCAGTAGATTACCGTTATTTTACAGCACAATTTTTTACAGTGTAATGTTAACTAATACAACCTTATTGTAAAGTGTTACCAGTTATATTTATATAGTCATGTTTATAGTAAATCATTAGTTCATCACTAAACCAATAATTTATAAGTGTCTTATAACATAATTAACAAAACATTTATAAATGGATTGCATATTACTTATTAATAATTTATTATTGTATAGTCACATTTTGTCATCATTCATTATTCTTCATTAACAAATAACTTATAAGTTACTTATAACTGAATGTGTTACCAATATTTGCATTTGTGTCATATGCCACACCTGTATTTAGCTGTGCTTCACATTGTGATGCAGCAAATACCAGCTCCTCATCATCATCATCTTCAGCAGTGGGAACAGAAGTGCCTGGAGCACAAATGTTAAAACTATTACAGTGAACAATACACAAAGACAAATGTATGTAAGATGGTGCTTACTTACCAGTAGTGAAAAGTTGCCTTTGGGCCAAACGTTTGGCTGGAGGTTCTGCTGCTGGAGGAGGTAAAGTGGACTGCAGTAATGGATCTGGAAACATGACAAGTTTGCCATAACGATAAATAAATATGCGTAGAACTGCTGTATGGGAAATTCAAGATTCCCACTCACTACTCACAGGGTTTAACTGGTGACATGATTTTTCTCGCCAGCTGTGAAGGAGACAAATGTTTGCCACGCGCCAACAGCGCTTTCACAGAGGCGGTCTGCTGTACACCAGTTCGGATGGCTGCAGGTGGAGTTGCAGAGGCACTGGAGGCTGCAGATGGAGGTACAGAGACACTGGCGGCTGCAGGTGGACGTGCAGGCTGATGTACACTAGTGCCCACAGCAGAAGCCTGTCTTTTCAGGACGTATGCCTTGAAAATGGCCATGTTGGTGTTGGGCCTGGCATCTGCCTTAACTAGGTACCTGATGAGGTCTTTTGCCTCCTTGCTCTGGTCCTCATAAACATCCTTCATGGACCGACCCTTGAAGTCACCAAACTCCACCATCAAGCAGCCCTGGTCTCCAGTTGCCCGGGCTTCTGCTTGCATTTCCTGCTTCCTCTTGTACTTCTCCACTTCTTCTGCCATCTCTCTAATATAAGAAGTGTACTGTAGGAACAGTTGTTTATTTTCAGATAATGGGTTTATCTGTGCTTTCTCAGTGGAAATGCTGTGCACCAAATAAACTGCATACCCCAGTGAGTTTTCCAGGAGCCATCTAAATCTCTGGCCTGGTACTTCCCAAACTGAAGTTTGCAGTGAGCCAGTACTAAAAACTGGTCACTGGGGTCTCCACCGTTTGTGCAGACATAAGTACTGGCCTCTGTCAGCACCTCCTCTTTCGGTTTGGCCCTTCCAGACTCCACATTTTCAAAGCGCTTCGCCTCCGCCGAAGGCTCATGAGGAGTCTGTTTGATGTTGGCGTTTGTGGCGAAAAACAGGGTATCACATTTTCTGAAATGAAAATCAGAAAGAGACTATTACCTCAAGAAATTGAACAGTACCTGTACGTTTAGTGTTTAACAATATATATATATATATATATATATATATATATATATATATATATATATATATATATATATATATATATATATATATAGTATTGTTCAAAATAATAGCAGTACAATGTGACTAACCAGAATAATCAAGGTTTTTAGTATATTTTTTATTGCTACGTGGCAAACAAGTTACCAGTAGGTTCAGTAGATTCTCAGAAAACAAACAAGACCCAGCATTCATGATATGCACGCTCTTAAGGCTGTGCAATTGGGGTATTAGTTGAAAGGGGTGTGTTCAAAAAAATTGCAGTGTCTACCTTTGACTGTACACAGCAAAATCCTCAGTGTTAAATGTACACTGCGAGTGTATATATGAGTCCACTATGAGTCCACACTCAGAGTGTTAAAAGGTAACACCGAATCAGTGTTGAAGTTAATGAGATAATTAAGTGATGATTGAGCATTAATGATGAACACCTGCTGTTAATAAGCTGTTACCTGATGATAACAAGCAGAATCACTAAAGGAAAGAGAAACACAAGAACTACAACTGACTTCAGCCACAGCCTTAGATTAAAATCAACTGAAGATAAAAGAAGACATTAAATCTCTGAAAATCTCAGCAGAGGAGGATTAAACAACTCCACAAACACCATTACCAGCTTTACACATTACTAACAAGACTGACTTTATTTCTGTTATACATCTACATAAGCTCTTATTGAAAATAGAGTTTGTTTTTTTATGTCACCATTATGGTGATTAGTGTTTTCTTTAGTTGGGCAGTTTGACGACTTTTTTAACGTCAGTGTTTCTCTGGCTGCTCTATCTGGGTTTGCTATGGCAAAAAAGGCAAGAGAAAACACAATCTGATGCTGTTGGCTGCTTGATGATCAGGATATGATCATTGTGTATTGTCTTAATTCTCCGATCTAATGACTGAATATGAGCAACATGCTATTAACTTTGTTTTATTGTGATTCTAGAAAAGATCCAGCACCGGTTTAATCAGAAACCCTGAATACGTTTTAAAACAGATTGTACCCTGATCACTTCTAACTCCTGCATGATTTACTCACACACAGACATGATGAATCTGAGTATGAATCTCAACAAGGGTGATATGCTTCATGCCACAATGCATTCTAGGATCCATGGATGAGTTTTGCATGATGCACCCAGATTGCTTTGTGGCATAAAGCATGTCACCATTGTTGAGATTCATACGTGGAATCATGATGTCTGTGTGTGAGTAATTCTCGCAGGAGTTTAAAGTGCTTAGTGTACAATCTTTTTTAAAACGTATTGAGTGTTTCTGATTAAACCGGTGCTGGATATTTTCTTGAATCATACAACAAAGTATGTTGCTCATTTTCAGTCATTTGATCGGAGAACAAAACCGCTACACCAGGATCATATCCTGATCATCAAGCAGCCAACAGCTTCAGATTGTCTTCTCTCTTGCTTTTCTTTTTTTGCCATAACAAACCCAGATACAGCAGCCAGAGAAACACTAACATTAAAAAGTCATCAAACTGCCCAACTAAAGAAAACACTAATCACCATAATGGTGACATAAAAAACAAACTCTATTCTCAATAAGAGCTTATGTAGATGTATACCAGAAATAAAGTCAGTCTGGTCAGTAATGTATGAAGCTGGTAATGCTGTTTGTGGAGCTGTTTAATCCTCCTCTGCTGAGATCTTCAGAGATTTAATGTCTTCATTTATCTTCTGTTGATTTCATCTAAGGCTGTGGCTGAAGTCAGTTGTAGTTCTTGTGTTTCTCTTTCCTTTAGTGATTCTGCTTGTTATCATCAGGTAACAGCTTATTAACAGCAGGTGTTCATCATTAATGCTCAATCATCACTTAATTATCTCATTAACTTCAACACTGAGTCGGTGTTAGCTTTTAACACTCTGAGTGTGGACTCATAGTGGACTCATATATACACTCGCAGTGTACATTTAACACTGAGGATTTTGCTGTGTACAAACTCAAAACTATTTTGTACAAACATTTTTTTCTGGGATTTAGCAATCCTGTGAATCACTAAACTAATATTTAGTTGTATGACCACAGTTTTTTAAAACTGCTTGACATCTGTGTGGCATGGAGTCAACCAACTTGTGGCACCTCTCAGCTGTTATTCCACTCCATGATTCTTTAACAACATTCCACAATTCATTCACATTTCTTGGTTTTGCTTCAGAAACAGCATTTTTGATATCACCCCACAAGTTCTCAATTGGATTAAGGTCTGGAGATTGGGCTGGCCACTCCATAACATTAATTTTGTTGGTTTGGAACCAAGACTTTGTCCCGTTTACTAGTGTGTTTTGGGTCATTGTCTTGTTGAAACAACCATTTCAAGGGCATGTCCTCTTCAGCATAGGGCAACATGACTTCTTCAAGTATTTTAACATATGCAAACTGATCCATGATCCCTGGTATGCGATAAATAGGCCCAACACCATAGTAGGAGAAACATGCCCATATCATGATGCTTGCACCTCCATGCTTCACTGTCTTCACTGTGTACTGTGGCTTGAATTCAGAGTTTGGGGGTCGTCTCACAAACTGCCTGTGGCCCTTGGACCCAAAAAGAACAATTTTACTCTCATCAGTCCACAAAATGTTCCTCCATTTCTCTTTAGGCCAGTTGATGTGTTCTTTGGCAAATTGTAACCTCTTCTGCACATGCCTTTTTTTTTAACAGAGGACTTTGCGGGATTCTTGAAAATAGATTAGCTTCACACAGACGTCTTCTAACTGTCACAGTACTTACAGGTAACTCCAGACTGTCTTTGATCATCCTGGAGGTGATCATTGGCTGAGCCTTTGGCATTCTGGCAGGGACGTAGCCAGAATTTTTTTTCAGGGGTGGCCAGGTAAGACCCAGTGATTTTATTGGGGTGGCCAAAAACATGACTACTGACTATGACATGCTGTACCAAAGCAAATTCTACAGAAAATATAAATCACAAACGAACAAAAATTATTTAAAATTATAAATTTATTTACAATGTCATACAAAATAAGTGAAATATGTACTGTATGTTGATAATTTTAGGGAAAAAGACAAAAAGCTTAAAGTCAGAAAAAAATGTGTGTGTGTACATGTTCACACATGAACAAAATTCTCAAACTTTTTATGCTTACTGCTTTGTCCATTGCTAACCAAAATTTAGCCCTAAGAAAATAGATTAAGTATCATTACAAAAAGAGAAAAGTTACAAAATTGAAACAACAAAGAAGTTTGTACAAAAGAAACTATAGCCTTTTTCTATGAACAAATGCTAAATTAATTATTAAATAAAGTAAATGAATTAATTAAACTATTCATTAAATCAAATGTCTCCTTGTAAAGAAAAAACTATATGTTAATATTAAATCTCTAGATACTGCAGGAGACACTTTATTTACAACAACAACAAAGAAAAAGAACTGTGAGTCTTTGCAAGACTATAATGGGGAGACAAAGTGGATTGTGCGAGTGCAAGTGACAAATCATTGCATTTCCAGTACAAGATTACTTAAGGGACTTAGATTATAGTAGCTGAATTCTACGGTTCTTGTGATTTCTAGGAAAGATATCCACAAACTCATCAAGATTTAGTGATTTTTCTCTTTTACATTCTATGCTCAAAATCCCCAGATCACTCAACCTATTGTATGCCATGCTACTTCTGAGATGAGTTTTAATAAGCTTCAGACAGGAGAGGCTGCGCTTATATTCAGAATTTGAATAAAACTTATTTTCCATTCATGACAATATTTATGTATGGAAATCATCAGGCTCATATAAATGTCAGGAAAACATGATTCCTGGCTGCATGTCAATATCCATGGATCGCTGGATCTTTGTTAAGTTGTAAGGAACACTATATTGAGTCCAAAACCTTTAGTTTAAACTGATAACTGTTTTTGTTTTAACTTGCGTTTCCCAAATCAAAATCCATTCATGCAGCAGTCCCACTGAGTCCCGACTCACCTCAGTGCGCAAGCGAACCCCCTCACCAGAAACCCCGCCCTGCAGCTTATTTCATTGGTTAAGGTACCAGTGACAGGTGGTTTATGAATCAGTGTTTGGTCAGTACTGTGATTGACATGACCAATAAAATCGTAAGAATCCGCTGCAGGGCGAAGTTACCGTTGAACGGGTTTTTGGGGGGAAGCTGTTCAGAATAGCGCACTTTGCACAGACTGTTTGTGTGAGAGCAGCGATTTAAACGTCAACTCTTTGTTATTGTCAAGTGCTTTTCTGCTTGCACAACAGGGGTGGCCAAGCTTCAAACAGGGGTGGCACTGGCCACCCATGGCCACCCCTTAGCTACGCCCCTGCATTCTGGTTATTCTTCTATCCTGGAGGTGATCATTGGCTGAGCCTTTGCCATTCTGGTTATTCTTCTATCCATTTTGATGGTTGTCTTCCGTTTTCTTCCACGTCTCTCTGGTTTTGCTCTCCATTTTAAGGCTTTGGAGATCATTTTAGCTGAACAGCCTATCATTTTTTGCACATCTTTATATGTTTTCCCCTCTCCAATCAACTTTTTAATCAAAGTACGCTGTTCTTCTGAACAATGTCTTGAACGACCCATTTTCCTCAGCTTTCAAATGCATGTTCAACAAGTGTTGGCTTCATCCTTAAATAGGGGCCACCTGATTCACACCTGTTTCTTCACAAAATTGATGACCTCAGTGATTGAATGCCACACTGCTATTTTTGAACACACCTTTCAACTAATTCAACTAATTGCCCAATTGCACAGCCTTAAGAGCGTGCATATCATGAATGCTGGGTCTCATTTGTTTTCTGAGAATCTACTGAACCTACTGGTAACTTGTTGCCACGTAGCAATAAAAAAATATACTAAAAACCTTGATTATTCTGGTTAGTCACATTGTACTGCTATTATTTTGAACAATACTATATACATATATATATATATATATATATATATATATATATATATATATATATATATATATATATATAGGTGCATGACAGATAGAGAGGTACACATACACAACTTCACAAACCTCTGATGTTTTGTATTGTATTTACAATGTTGTTTTTATTAAGTGTTTGTAACGACTTTATAACATGCTACACGTAAGAAAGAGACTATTACCTCTAGAAATCAAGCGATACCTGTACATTAAGTGTGTAACTATATATATATATATATATATATATATATATATATATATATTAAGATGCATGACAGATAGAGAGGTACACATACACAATTTCACAGACCAACACACACTTCACATAATCACATGTAAAACCAAAACTTTGATGTTTTTGTTAAGTATTTACAATGTTGTTTGGTTATAGCTGTCTCATTATGTCCTGTCCTAGATTTTTTATTAAGTGTTTGTAACGTCTTTATAACATGCTATACGTAAGAAAGAGACTATTACCTCTAGAAATTGAAGCGATACCTGTATATATTAAGATGCATGACAGATAGAGAGGTACACATACACAATTTCACAGACCAACACACACTTCACATAATCACATGTAAAACCAAAACTTTTATGTTTTTGCTTTGTATTTACAATGTTGTTTTGTTATATCTGTCTCATTATGTCCTGTCCTAGTAGCTAAAAGAAAAAAAATGTATGTGTAACGGCATTATAACATGCTACACGTAACCATATTACTGTGGTAATAAACTGGCCTGATGATGAGTTTTCTACAGAGGACATGATTCCCTGATCTATTAATAATGTAAAGTCGAATATGAAGTATGTAATTTTATGGGGATGCTGGTAACGATTCAATGGGCCCAGGCTCTTGGATGTCACTAGTATTATTACCAAATAAGTAATTTTTGTTTAATCAATATGTTTAATCATTGGGCCCAGAACCAATGACTTTGCCACAATACACACACCATAGATGACATCAATATAGCTTAATGGCCGATGATTTTAGCTTATCTGATTATTGGCGACATGTTTTGCTCTGTAGGCTATTTATCATAGGAAAAGTTACAGGTTGACAGGTAACGTTACCAAGGAAAACCTGTGCTGTAAATGCTAGCTAACTACATTGACACAAATGATATTAAAATAACACAAAGCGATCTATCATAGTCTTACCTATAGCAAAGATGACAATAATAACGGACGACGGCTATTGGTCAAAAGTAAGCCAGAGGAGAGAAACGCGATTGGTCACAAGTAAGCCACGGGAGCGAAACGCGATTGGTCAAAAGTAAGCCACATGAGCGAAACGCGATTGGTCAAAAGTAAGCCACAGAAGCGAAACGCGATTGGTCAAAAGTAAGCCACAGGAGGAAACGCGATTGGTCAAAAGTAAGCCACAGGAGGAAACGCGATTGGTCAAAAGTAAGCCACAGGAGGAAACGCGATTGGCTCACGTGGGCTTACTTTGGGCTTACTTTGGCTCAACCGTGGAAAGCAGTAGGCGCAAGCGAGTAGCGGGATCGATGCCCGCATTCTCCATGTGGGTTCCTGTGTTTTTAGGATCACTGCTATGGAAAATTTTGGCAAAAGCAGGTCCCACCGAGATTTGAACTCGGATGACTGGATTCAGAGTCCAGAGTGCTAACCATTACACCATGGAACCAACAGGCCAACTCACATGTGTTGCTAGCTGCTGCCTGGCTGCAAGCATTGCCAAACATTGGAAATCCGCTGCAGCACCTGCACACGTGCTAGGGATCGGTCTTCAACAATGTCTTTGAGAGCGCTGGACACATTCTCTCCTGTTTCAAGGGAATTAGTTCAAATGGTAAAGCGCTCGCTTAGCATGAGAAGGGGCCCAATCTTTCCGCCCACGCACGCAAATGAAAATGATGCATAAAAGGGGAATACGCCAACATTTTTCCCCTTAACATTATTCGGGCTATACTTATGTGCGTTATGGAGGAGTTTTAGTTACATGTGAAACAAAACACCCTCCGCGGGTTGGACTCGAACCCATGGTCTGCGTGCTAAAGTATCCAAGTGTGCAATCATATTCTGCACTGTGCCTAGATTTAGTTATCTATGACATAACCCTTTTCACAGACTGTGATGACGCGTTTTAACAGTAATCAGTATCGTAAATAGTTTTTTTTCTTATGTATGTACATTTATAACACAAATTCTTTGTATTTTATTACTTTTGCATTAAATTACAAAAAAAAGTTATGGGAGTGATAGTAAAAATTAACATATTTCCCTTTTCACTGTCGTTATCAATCCCACTCTATTTTTCCCTCTTTTTGAAAGTTGTGAAATCACTATTGTGGTGTTTTTCTTTTGCTATTTGAGCAAATGGGCACACAAAAATATTTTTTAATGTGTTCTCTCATTCACAGAAGTTAACCCAAATATGGTGACTTCCGCTCTGAGAAACCCAGAAATGTGAAAAGGGTCTATTGATTGATGTTTATTTTGTGTATATAATTTTTAAAAAGAAAAGCATTTTACATGTTTATGGTTAAATAAAATTAATAAAAAATTGTGTGTGATTTAATTGATATGGTTTATCAGATGTAATTTATCTAATAAAAAAAACCCACTTCAAATGTAAAATGTTTTATTAAAGTGAACAAATATACACACAAATATTGAAATGAGTACACACACACACACACACACACACACACACACACACACACACACACACACACACATACACACACATATATATACAGGACAATATAGAAAAGTGGGCACATGTAATATATACAAAATATATACAGGAAAGTGTTTATTGAGGAGGTGGAGTTTGGCATTTATTTTGCTGTCGCTGTTCTGCCAGCCGGTCCACCTGAGGCACGCAAGCAAAATGTGGCATTTCCATATCGGCTATGGCCAAACTCCTTAGTTTTGGGCTGTCCACATTTGCTGCACGTGTTATAAGTCACCCCTTGCACATACTTCCTCTTATGGACTCCGTTTTCCTCCTCCTGGGCCCGCCGACGCCTGTTCCTCTGGGTGTAACAGGAGCAGCAGACACATGAGCAGCAGACACAGGAGCAGCAGACACAGGAGCAGCAGACACAGCAGCAGACACATGAGCAGCAGACACAGGAGCAGCAGACACAGGAGCAGCAGACACAGGAGCAGCAGACACAGCAGCAGACACATGAGCAGCAGACACAGGAGCAGCAGAAACAGGAGCAGCACACACAGCAGCAGACACAGGAGCAGCACACACAGCAGCAGACACAGGAGCAGGCAGAGCTGGGCCTGCACCGGAATTAAAGGCACTAGAAGACTGAATCACCATCGACACAGTCATGTCTGGGTTAAGGACTAGTCTGCCCAGCAATGACCCAGGTGCTAAAATGGGCTGCACAACTCCTGATGTTGTGGGGGCAGGTGTGATGGGGCACTCCCTGGAGGCAGCAGCGAGCCGTCGACCTGGTCGCAGAATAGGTGCCTATCTTTCTTGATTTGCCGGAAAGATAAATGTATGTTTTGGGCCTGAGGTTGATGGTGCTTCATCCAGTTTCTCCCTCGGTGGAGGAAGCTGCGTAATAGCCACAGCAATTGGATCAGGTGGAGTCAGTCTCTGAGCGAGGACACTCATTTCCTGATTCTTCTGCCGCCGTTGAAACCTGAAAATAAATTACTTATTATAAATATGTTTAGAAGTATTCAGTTAATTTGAAGCAAATAATGTGCCTTACTTACCACTGAATGAGTGTCCTCTGGTTTAGCTCAAACAGCTGGATCATTGTTTCATCCATCAGCCTGCGACTATTAAGCACCAGCTCTCGGATGTGGTGGTAATCTGAGAGGATTTTAGACCACCTGGTTGTGCAAACTCCAGCCTTCTTGGTTGGCGACTTGTGTAAAGCACACAGCTTCATACAAATGTCCTCAACCAAGCGACTGGTGCTGGGCCACTGTGCTGGACCCCCAGGATGTCCAATCAGACAACGTTTAACACTTTCCACACCCGGTGTGACACCGGACCACTTTGGTGCCTTAAAGCACGCATGTGTCAGCTGAGGCTGATGTCGAGGCTGATAGTTGACCCATTGTTTATCGCAATCAGGGAGAGCTGTCCACAGCTGGATGGCCTCTGTCATCTGGAGGTCAGTGAGGTAAAGAGCCTCACGAAGACCCACCAGGTAACCAGCCAGATCCTGGACCTTGTCCCACCCAGCGATGCCATCTGGACCAATGACTGCTCCCTAGTAAATGTAGATTAATGTTAATCTATGTGGAATAAAACGAGATTGCAATTAAATAAAGCCCTTAAAGTGTCTTACCTGAGCCTCATCAGAGAGACTGCTTCCAGTGTCAGATGGCTGTGACAGCACTGAAGGGGCAGGGGCAAGATGCTGTCCTTCTCCACCAGATGATGTGGATGGCTCAGCCAGTGATACTGGGGACTGAGGCAGAGGCAAAGATGAGGGGGTGTTTTCGAGATCACTGCAGGGGTCATCCTCATACAGCACTGGAACTGTGATGTCCTCCATGATCCGCTCGCCTGGGGCGCCTATTTTCTTCCTGGGCGATTATAATCACTGCAAACTGGAGAGTGCGCTGCCAGGTTTTCAACAATATGTAAAATGTAGCACGAGAAATAACAGGATCTTAGATAAATGTTATGGAAATATAAAGAGGGCATATTCAGTCAAGCCAAAACCCCCAATCTCCAATTCAGACCATAATACATTACATTTTATACCGTCTTATAAATCCGTTTTTAAGTCGAGTAAACCCGAACATAGATGCGTTTATGTGTTGTCAGATGATGCAATTCAAACACTAAAGGGGTGCTTCATGTGTACAGATTGGTCGATTTTTCATTCTTTAGAACTTG
Organism: Gobiocypris rarus; assembly: GCA_023029165.1. Lineage (NCBI taxonomy): Eukaryota > Metazoa > Chordata > Actinopteri > Cypriniformes > Gobionidae > Gobiocypris > Gobiocypris rarus. The sequence goes on from CM040923.1 coordinate 8,120,599, forward strand.
ATGAGGCTACTAGTACAATAACAGACTACATAGGATTTTGCGTTGATAATGTAGTGGCCATTAAGGATATAGTAGTGTACCCCAACAACAAACCCTATATTACAAAATAAATTAAAGGTTGCATAAATCGGAAAAAGCAAGCCTTTAGAAGCAAAGATAGAGGAGGATTGTCAGTGGGTCAAAGAACTTAAACAACTCCTCACTAATGCGAGAGAAAAACATAGGCAAACGATGGTACAACATTTCAAAACATTAAATATTAAAAAACTTTGGGACACAATGAAATCAGTGACTAATATGAACACTGCAAAACAACATATCATTACACTGGACGATCAACATAAATCAAATGAGCTGAATGACTTTTTCCTGCGATTTGATTCCAAAAACTTTGCTCAGGAATGCGACAGTGTTCTGCAGTCCCTGCCAGCTATTGACTCTACCTGTTATCTGGAAGTAGACCCATGTAGCATCCAACGACTTTTCAGCAAAGTACATACGGGCACAGCCACGGGCCCTGATGGCCTACCAGCCTTTCTGCTTAAAAGCTGTGCAGAAGAACTATCAATGGCATGGTCCCCTATTTTCCAACAGTCGTTGGATACTCATACTGTCCCAGCTCTGTGGAAGAAATCAATTATAACTCTACTGCCTAAAAAAACAGTCGCCTCAGAGAATAAAGATTTTCGTCTTATAGCTCTAACCTCGACTGTAATGAAATGATTTGAAAAATGTTTTGTGTCTATACTCATGAAGGATGTAGAGTCAGCGGTAGATGTGTACCAGTTTGCCTATAAGCAAGAACGCAGCACCAATTTTAGTTCAGCCTTTAATACAGTGCAAACTCATGTGCTTTTAGAGAAGCTTAAAAACATGAATGTTAATACTATCTTAATTAAATGGTTTTATTCTTTTTAAACAACAGGACACAGCAAGTGAAGGTCAATAGGACACTATCTGAGGTCAAATACTGTAACACAGGAGTTCCTCAGGGTTGTGTTGTGTCACCAATACTCTTTACATTGTACACCAATGACTGTAGGAAATAACACTCTAACAACTATATAATGAAATTTGCTGATGATACTGCAATCTTGAACCTTTTATACAAGGATGTAGACTCCTCTGTGTACCAAGACGAAATAGATACATTCGTTAAATGGTGTGACACAAATATTCTGATTTTAAACATTCAAAAAACAAACGAGATGGTCTTTGACCCGAGGCAAGTTACAGACCACAAGCCAGTGGCCATTAAAAACCAGGAAGTAACTCAGGTGTCCTCATAAAAATACTTAGGTGTCCACATCGATAATCTTCTTTGCTGGAATACACATGTTGACAACCTGTGCAATAAACTGCAGCATAGGCTTTATTTTCTATGGCGACTAAGGTTGTATGGTGTGAGCAGTCAGATCATGATGATCTTCTACCGTGCAATATTGGAGAGTGTCATCAGATATGGAATTAGTGCTTGGTTTGGCAACTTAACAGTTAAGCTGAAAAACAAGCTTGCCAACATGCATAAAACTGCTATGAAAATTATAGGAAGGAGAGACTATGAGCCTATACAGAGCCTGTATGATCAGACAATTATGAAACAGGCTACAAAATTTAAATCAGATGTTAAACATTCCCTCTTCCCTGAATACGAAACCCTGCCATCAGGAAGAAGACTCCATGTACCAAAATGTAAAATGAATCGCCTAAAATTATCATTTGTGCCAGCCTCCATAAAGCTGCTGAATGATGTAAAATAGAGCTATGTCCAAAGGGAAAGAGAAGGAAGGAAAGGGAAAAGAAGGGAAGTAAATTGATTTATGATTCCAGTGCTATAGGGCAACATGCAAAAAACATATTAGCACTTTAGCACTTGCACTTTAATCCATGGACCTGTGCTGTCAACAATGGTCTTTTGTGATTTGTTTTAATGAAATAACTCTGCATTGTGCCCAAGCACTATTTGTGTGATCTGTGTTTGTGATGTTTTTTTATGAAGTAACTCTGCATTATGCCCAAGCAGCATTTATGTGATTTGCGATGTTTGTGATATTATTTTATGAAGAAACCCTGCACTGTGCCCAAGCAGAATTTCCCCTCTAGGACAATAAAGTAACCAAACCAACCAACCAACCAAGTTCATTCACTGGTATCTGTATATTTCTGTATTGTTTGATGGGCCAAGTTGGCCAATGTAAAGTTGTGAATGTAAATCTATCATCCATATATTTCTTTGAAGGTGAATGAAATATTGAAGGTGAATAAAAAAGAAATTAATGTACAAAATTAACTTTTCATTGTTTTTGCGACCATGTTCTCAAGATGCTAAATTAAGCTATATGCATCATACATGGATTACAAACCAAATTAACAATCAGCCATTATACTGGGTATACAGTATTTCCTTCATGCAAATTCACATAACCAACTAATGTCGGTGTAAAAATACAGCATTATACAGGTAAATGCACTGGTAAATTACTGTATTATTTGAAAGTAGTATTCAAATATTGTCATATTATAGTGGTCTTTCAAAATCTCACATGGTCCTGTTTGGTATCACACTTGGATGTGGACTGTGTAATTACATTGGTAATAAAAAGCAAAAAAAAAAAATTGTTTTATTATTATTTAAAATTACTACGTTTTTAATGTGTGGTTTGGTGTGCATAGTTTCTGAATTGGATGCCCTTAAATCATTTGATTTCCAAGAATATTTTTCGTCAAATATCGTCATTTTGCGTCACCGGAGGAGTTTTTGTCAAGAGGCTAAAGACTACAGCAAGCAGGAGGCGCTATTTCCGCATGTTTTAAACATCGTACTCACAGCACTCGGCTCGGGAGCTGCGGAGATTCATGTAAACGGAGCGGTGGAGAGCAAAGTGAGTGTTTCAACTTTTCAAATGAATTCCTATGAAAGTTAAGCTTCCAAATACATGATCTGAAACACTGTTCACGTGCTGCGAATGCAGCCGCGAATCCCGCCGCGAATCCGCGATTACCTCAGCTCATGTGATGAATGTAATCTGATTCCTGCTGCGTTTGTGCTGTGACGCGTGACACTCAATCGGCTCACTCATAATATATCGAACAGACACGTTCAGTTTTTAATTGTAGTGTCTCTAATTGAACTGATTTTCTGAAAATGAACGCGGTGGGCAAGTGATCCAGTAATCCTGTAGCCGACTAGCCGTGCCTAGAGTGGCCTCGCAGGGCAGCGAAGCAGTGCGTTCTGGGAATTGTTGTCTTTCATCCCCATGAGACAAAAATATATTTTCTGTGTTTTCTCAGTCTAGAAGGCACCAAATTCAAAAATAATTTCACATTTCTACTACATTAATGACCGAGTTCAAATACAGATTCATCTTCCCAGCGCTGAAGTACCCCTTTAAAGATGACTCAAATAATGCAGTGCAAAGTTTATTTCATTCAGTTTGTCCTTTTATTCCAAATTTTATTTACAATATCGCATTTCACAGCAAGATTGAAGTTTGCTTATCTTTTGATTCGGAGATATTAAACCGCATCAAAATATTAAGTGCTATACAATCGTAAATAATTTCGCACAGATGCATATTTTCTGGTGCCATTTTAAACTTCTGAGCCATTTAAAACCCTTTCCACACAAAGAACAAAAATAGGGTCTCAAAAATGCATGTCTTTTCATGTGTATCTTTAAGTGTGATGGCAAAAGAAACGTTTTATTACACAGATCACAATTAAATTGCCTTCCAGAGTGAATATGCATGTGATTTTCAAAATTGCTCCTTTTTGTTAACTCATTGTCAGACTCAGAATCCAGCAATTTCTTTTCAGAATGACTTTGCAAATGACGTTTCAAATCCTTCTGATATGTGAAACTCTTTTCACACTGAGGACACGTGTAAGGCTTCTCTCCAGTGTGAATTCTTATGTGAGTCTGAAGGTTTCCTTTCACTGTGAAACTCTTCCCACACTGAGGGCAGGTGTAAGGCTTCTCTCCAGTGTGAACTCTTATGTGTACCTTTAGGCTAGCTTTGCTTCTGCAAGTCTTTCCACAGTGAAGGCACATTAAAGGATTCTCTCCTGTGTGAGTCATTACGTGATCCTTAAGGTGATTTCGGTCTGTGAAACTCTTTCCACACTGACGACATATCTCTTGATTATTGTTCTCTCTTAAGTGAATCCTCATGTGGTAACTAAGGCTTATTTTACATCTGAAACTCTTTGCACAATGACCACATACAAACGGCCTCTCTCCGGTGTGAATTCTCATGTGAATATTCAGACCTTCTTTTCGTGAGAAGCTCTTTCCGCACAGTTTGCAGGCAAAAGGGTTTTCTCCAGGGTGAGTTCTCATGTGGGCATTAAGGGTTCCTTTATGTGTAAAGCTCTTTCCACACCAGTGGCAGGCGAAAGGCTTCTCACCGGTGTGAATTCTCGAGTGAACTTTAAGACTTCCTTTTTGAGTGAAACCTTTTCCACAATGTTGGCAGCTGTAAGGCTTCTCTCCAGTGTGAAGTCTCATGTGGACTTTAAGGTCTCCATGTTGATTGAAACTCTTTCCACACTGTTTGCAGGTGAAATCGCTTTTAGTTGCTGTCTTCTGAGCTCTGTTTTGTGAGCTAATATTTTCAGACTGTGAGCAACTCAAATATTCTTCTCCAGTTGTCATACCATGATGTTTCTCATTCTGATCTTTTTCTTTCATTATATTCAGTTCTTGGCATTCCTCTTTCAGCGACATCAGGGCTAAGATAAAAAAAGATAAATACAAATTAACACCAATTTAATGACACAAAACAAAAGATTTATTATAGACTGATCTCAAATTTACCATTTTTCTTGAATATTAGAAAATGCATTAAGTTGGCATTTGTGGACAAATATTAGCACTGATTATGTCCTATCTAACAGCCAGCTACCACTTTGTTTGTGTAAATTAAAAGATGCCTTTTCAAACGTAGTGCCACAGGACTCAGTTTTAGGCTCTGCTTTTCTCCTTGTATACATTATCATTAGTATTCACTGTTATGCCGACAATACTCAGTTTTATTTATTCAATTTCAAATGGATTCAAAAGGATGCACTGTAATATCGTTTTCCACAGTTAATAACCTTGCTGTACTTTTGAGAGAAACCTGTTCTTGGAAAATTGTATTTCTACTACAGGTGTACCACACCAAGCCACTGGTGTTCATTAGATACATGAGAGATACATGATGAAACAAAATATTCCAAGACACTCGCATGGAACATCATAACATAAGCCCAATTTTGTCGTCACTAATCAGTTGTAAAATTCTGCTAATTACAAACAAAGCTTTGTATGCATATCCAATAAATGCATATCTAAGGCAGCATTTCTACAGTGTGTCTAGAAAGGTTTCGGAGCGCTTCATTTTTTCCACGTTATGTTAAAGCCATATTCCAAAACGGAGCAAATTATTTATTTTCCTCAAAATTCTGAAAACAATCCCCATAATGACAACGTGAAAGAAGTTTGCTTTAAATATTTGCAAATGTATTGAAAAGAAAGAGAAAAAAAAGCACTAAGCACATACATAAGTACAGGTCCTTCTAAAAAAATTTGCATATTGTGATAAAAGTTCATTATTTTCCATAATGTAATGATAAAATTAAACTTTCATATATTTTAGATTCATTGCACATGCACCAACTGAAATATTTCAGGTCTTTTATTGTTTTAATACTGATGATTTTGGCATACAGCTCATGAAAACCCCAAATTCCTATCTCAAAATTAGCATATTTCATCCGACCAATAAAAGAAAAGTGTTTTTAATACAAAAAAGTCAACCTTCAAATAATTATGTTCAGTTATGCACTCAATACTTGGTCGAGAATCCTTTTGCAGAAATGACTACTTCAATGCGGCGTGGCATGGAGGCAATCAGCCTGTGGCACTGCTGAGGTGTTATGGAGGGCCAGGATGCTTCGATAGCAGCCTTAAGCTCATCCAGAGTGTTGGGTCTTGCGTCTCTCAACTTTCTCTTCACAATATCCCACAGATTCTCTATGGGGTTCAGGTCAGGAGAGTTGGTAGGCCAACTGAGCACAGTAATACCATGGTCAGTAAACCATTTACCAGAGGTTTTGGCACTGTGAGCAGGTGCGAGGTCGTGCTGAAAAACGAAATCTTCATCTCCATAAAGCTTTTCAGCAGATGGAAGCATGAAGTGCTCCAAAATCTCCTGATAGCTAGCTGCACTGACCCTGCCCTTGATAAAAACACAGTGGACCAACACCAGCAGCTGACATGGCACCCCAGACCATCACTGACTGTGGGAACTTGACACTGGACTTCAGGCATTTTGGCATTTCCTTCTCCCCAGTCTTCCTCCAGACTCTGGCACCTTGATTTCCGAATGACATGCCAAATTTGAGCGACAGTCCAGTGCTGCTTCTCTGTAGCCCAGGTCAGGCGCTTCTGCCGCTGTTTCTGGTTCAAAAGTGGCTTGACCTGGGGAATGCGGCACCTGTAGCCCATTTCCTGCACACGCCTGTGCACGGTGGCTCTGGATGTTTCTACTCCAGGCTCAGTCCACTGCTTCCGCAGGTCCCACAAGGTCTGGAATCGGTCCTTCTACACAATCTTCCTCAGGGTCCGGTCACCTCTTCTCGTTGTGCAGCGTTTTTTGCCACACTTTTTCCTTCCCACAGACTTCCCACTAAGGTGCCTTGATACAGCACTCTGGGAACAGCCTATTCGTTCAGAAATTTCTTTCTGTGTCTTACCCTCTCGCTTGAGGGTGTCAATGATAGCCTTCTGGACAGCAGTGAGGTCGGCAGTCTTACACATGATTGCGGTTTTGTGTAATGAACCAGGCTGGGAGTTTTTAAAAGCCTCAGGAATCTTTTGCAGGTGTTTAGAGTTATTAGATCAGATGATTAGGTTAATAGCTTGTTTAGAGAACCTTATCATGATATGCAAATTTGTTTAATTTTGGGTTTTCATGAGCTGTATGCCAAAATCATCAGTATTAAAACAATAAATACCTGAAATATTTCAGTTGGTGTGCAATGAATCTAAAATTTATTAAATTTTAATTTTATCATTACATTATGGAAAATAATGAACTTTTATCACAATATGCTAATTTTTTTAGAAGGACCTGTATTCACAGCCTTTGCCATGACACTCGAAATTGCGATCAGGTGCATCCTGTTTCCACTGATCATCCTTGAAATGTTTCTACAACTTGATTGGAGTGCACCTGTGGTAAATTCAGTTGATTGGACATGATTTTGAAAGACACACACCTGTCTATATAAGGTCCCAAAGTTAACTGTCAGAGCACAAACCAAGCCATTAAGTCCAAGGAATTGTCTGTAGACCTACGAAACAGGATTGTATCGAGGCACAGATCTGGGGAAGGGTACAGAAAAAATGCTGCAGCATTGAAGGTCCCAATGAGCACAGTGGCTTCCATTATCCATAAATGGAAGAGGTTTGGAGCCACCAGGACTCTTCTAGAACTGGCCGCCCGGCCAAACGGAGCGATCGGGGGAGACGGGCCTTAGTCAGGGAGGTGTCCAAGAACCCGATGGTACTCTGACGGAGCTCCAGTGTTTCTCTGTGGAGAGAGGAGAGCCTTTCAGAAGAACAACCATCTCTGCAGCACTCCACCAATCAGGCCTGTATGGTAGAGTGGCCAGACGGAAGCCACTCCTCAGTAAACGGCACACGACAGCCCGCCTGGAGTTTGAAAAGCCCGCCATGAGAAACTAAATTCTCTGGTTTGATGAAAAAAAAAGATTGAACTCTTTGGTCTAAATGGTAAGCGTAATGTCTGGAGAAAACCTGCTCCACTGCTCATCACCTGGCCAATACCATCTCTACAGTGAAGCATGGTGGTGGCAACATCATGCTATGGGGATGTTTTTCAGCGGCAGGAACTGGGAGACAAATCAGGATCAATGGAAAGATGAATGAAGCAATGTGCAGATACATCTTTGATGAAAACCTGCTCCAGAACGATCTGGACCTCAGACTCAGGTGAAGGTTCATCTTCCAACAGGACAACGACCTCAGACTGGGATATCTCTGATTTTGTAAAATATTTAAATTACAAAAAAAATGTATTTAAATGTTTTGACATGTAATTTATTCTGGTGATTAACAAGGAAAAATGCACTTGCATGAAACGCTGAAGTACGTCAGAAATAGAACGGGGCATCAGTTTAAAATGTCAGGGATTTGTTATGTCACGCTGCATCCAGTGTAGACTGATTATAAGAAGTTATATTTTCTTATGTCATGTCAAGCTGCTCTGGTGTAGAAACGTTGTATGGTCGTTGTCAGGTTTGAAGTAGATTCATCGCCTGGTTAATTTTAGACTTTTCACGAACTTGTCAATGCTTAGTGCAGAACCATGCATCATTCAATTATACAGTGGGTACGGAAAGTATTCAGACCCCCTTAAAATTTTCACTCTTTGTTATATTGCAGCCATTTGCTAAAATCATTTAAGTTAATTTTTTTTCTCATTAATGTACACACAGCACCCCATATTGACAGAAAAACACAGAATTGTTGACATTTTTGCAGATTTATTAAAAAAGAAAAACTGAAATATCACATGGTCCTAAGTATTCACACCTTTACTCAGTATTTAGTAGAAGCACTCTTTTGATCTAATACAGCCATGAGTCTTTTTGGGAAAAATGCAAAAAGTGTTTCACACCTGGATTTGGGGATCCTCTGCCATTCCTCCTTGCAGATCCTCTCCTGTTCTGTCAGGTTGGATGGTAAACGTTGGTGGACAGCTATTTTCAGGTCTCTCCAGCGATGCTCAATTGGGTTCAAGTCAGGGGTTGTGAAGCCACTCCTTCATTATTTTAGCTGTGTGCTTAGGATCATTGTCTTGTTGGAAGGAGAACCTTCGGCCCAGTCTGAGGTCTTGAGCACTCTGGAGAAAGTTTTCGTCCTGGATATCCCTGTACTTGGCCGCATTCATCTTTCCCTTGATTGCAACCAGTCGTCCTGTCCCTGCAGCTGAAAAACACCCCCACAGCATGATGCTGCCACCACCATGCTTCACTGTTGGGACTGTACTAGACAGGTGATGAGCAGTGCCTGGTTCTCCACACATACCACTTAGAATTAAGGCCAAAAAGTTCTATCTTGATCTCATCAGACCAGAGAATCTAATTTATTACCATCTTGGAGTCCTTATGCGTGATTTCATTTGTCTTGCACTGAGGAGAGGCTTCCGTCGGGCCACTCTGCCATAAAGCCCCGACCGGGTGAGGGCTGCAGTGATGGTTGACTTTTTGCAGCTTTCTCCCATCTCCCGACTGCATCTCTGGAGCTCAGCCACAGTAATCTTTGGGTTCTTCTTTACCTCTCTCACCAAGGCTTTTCTCCCCCGATAGCTCAGTTTGGCCGGACGGCCAGCTCTAGGAAGGGTTCTTGTCATCCAAAACGTCTTCCATTTAATTTATGGAGGTCACTGGACTCTTAGGAACCTTAAGTGCACCAGAATTTTTTTTTGTAACCATGGCCAGATCTGTGCCTTGCTACAATGAAAAGCTCTTCAGGCAGTTCCTTTGACCTCATGATTCTCATTTGCTCTGACATGCACTGTGAGCTGTAAGGTCTTATATAGACAAGTGTGTGGCTTTCCTAACCAAGCCCAATCAGTATTATCAAACACAGCTGGACTTAAATGAAGGTGTAGAATCATCTCAAGGATGATCAGAAGAAATGGACAGCACCTGAGTTAAATATATGAGTGTCACAGCAAAGGGTCTGAATACTTAGGATATTTCAGTTTTTCTTTTTTAATAAATCTGGAAAAATGTCAACAATTCTGTGTTTTTCTGTAAATATGGGGTGCTAAGTGTACATTAATGAGAAAAAAATGACCTTAAAAGGCCCACTGAAGTGCCTTGAAACGCGGCGCATTATTCAGTGTGTTGACGCAATTTCCCCTGAAACGGCTCCAGCTGTTAGCAGCTCCTCCCCTATCATCATAATCTCCTCCATATCGCTGTGAAATACAGCAGAATTTAAATGGGTCCGATATGTTTTGTTGTCTCCGCCGACTCGCGCATATGATCTGCGCTGCTCTCTAGTCAACGGCTCTGGTCTAGAGTGTGTGTGCTGCAGCGGTGCGTGTGAACTAACGTGAAACCAGACTTCATTTGTCTCAACTGAAAGCATATTTACACTCTCTGAATTGCATATATAGTGGGCTATGTGACTTTCACCATGTAGAAAATAGTAAATGTGTGAACAGCTGACCGATTTCAGCAGCAGTGTCAGCGTATATTTATAGTGTAGGGTCGGGCACTTCAGATTCTAGAAAGCATTTGATTTGACAGAAGATTTGATGAGTAGGTGAAGTTTGCGATGATGATTAGATAGCTGGAACCAAACCCGGCGGGAAGACACAGAACCGACTGGACCCAATTGTCTCATATTTCACTAGGCCTGTCGCAATAGTCAATAAATCAATTAATTGCACAATTTAAAAAAATGAGCTCGATCATTTTTCAGGCCGCGATAATTTCCAGTGTCCATTTTTATATCCATTTTTGCGGAGCGTTACATTATATGATCACACTCTTATACATGTAAATGCTTGCAAGTGCAACAAGACACAAGAGAATGCGCTGTATGTCAATGTCCTCTCCTGTCTGTGTGGCTGCGACTCATGTCAGCTAATCGAGGGACACTCTGACACACACACACACACACACACACACACTCGACGCACATACAGACTCGTGTCAGTCTCTTGCTCACATCGAGTTCTCTTTTGCTTATTAACAAACAATAACAACAACAGAGATCATTTTGAGTACTCATTAGGAGTCTTAAATGAGTTAAATAACGTCTTAAATAAACATAAAGAGTTGTGAGGAAATGAGATCCGGCTCATGTTCAGCAGCAGCTGTTCTTAAAGTGACAGGAGCACTGATGATGTCATTAATGTTAATCACAGAATAAAGGGAACAGAGAAAATTGTAGCTTTAATGATGATTCATCTATATTTAATTTATTATTTATGCAGTTAAGAAAGGTGTTGATAACTATTACATTTCTTTATATGTCTAACATTATAAGGTTAAATAATATTTATTATAATAGGGTTATGATAAGATTGTTTTAAGTTCACTTAAATTTAAAAAAAAAAATTTTAAAGCCTAATAAACGTTGAATTTGGTATCTTTCAGTTATACTGTAATGTAACGTTATTAATGTTTCATAGAGACATCAGTGATACTGGCCTTAATTCATAAAAACATGTATTTAAAATATACTGTCAATAAATTGTTTCTACATTCATTTGGAGAGTAACTGAAATGATTACAATGTTAAAACATTAAAAACATATTAATCGTGATTAATTACAGAAAAAAAAGATGAATTAGTTGAATTTTTTTAATCGATTCCCAGCACTACCTTAAACACAATCATCCGTTACAGTTTTCCCAGCTGTTTATTCAAGTTCATTTTTTTGTTAACAGACTGAGAGTCCATTGCTTTTTTTGTTTTGGTTGTTTTGTTAATTTATTTAGGTGCTTTCCATCTCAGTGTTAAATAGTCTTTGGCGAAATAGAGCAAAAACAATATGGAAGTCTAAACTGTAAGTCACTTAATATTAACTTCTTGTTTAGTAAACTTGCATAAAATCAATATCAAATTTGAAAAACTACAATCTTTGTGAATATGATATAAATATAGCACGCAGTGAAAGCGTGTACTCTAATGCGCACCCAAACCCGTCTAATCAACTACATCACGTAGCGTGCACTCTCTGGGTGTGTGTGAGGGATATACTCGATAATGTCAGATCGCACATCGTTAAAAAAATAATGTATTTAAAAAAAAAGTATAATACTTTTCCACCTAAATTGCTCATTTTGCGCTGCAGCGCACCAGTGATTGCGGAATCACGTTAGAAAGGTCATGCTAGACGTAGGCAGAAGTACCGCCCGTTTTTACAAAGCGTACATGCGAAGACTAATAAAAATCTTCCTAGCAAAAAAAGGTAAAATGATGTCAGACGACATTGAAGTTTAAGATAGTGTTTTTTGCATAAAGGGTGTTTGTATTGGTTTGCGCATGTTCGTTCGGGGCAGTACTTTTGCCTTCGTCTAGCGTGACATTTCCGATGTGATTACGCAATCCGTGACGAGTCGCAGAGCAGCGCAAGATGAGAATTTAGGTTAAAAAGTACATACATTTTTTTTTCTTTTCTTAATGGCCGATGGTTTTGCTAGAGAAGACACTATTCCTCAGCTGGGATCGTGCAGAGCCTCTGAAGCTCTTTGAAGCCCTTTGAAACTGCATTGATTTGGACCTACATTGATTTGTATTGTTTTCCTAAGAAAAAAAAAAAACTTAATTTATTTTCGACTGAAGAAAGACACAAACACCTTGAATGAGATGGGGCTGAGTAAAATATCAAGTAATCTTCATTTTGAAGTGAACTAATCCTTTAATTTCACACAAAATAATTATATTTATATTACTTCTGTATTATTGGCTAATTTGAAAGTAAAAGCTTTTAATTTGGCTGATCATGTGTTCCAAGACAAGCACAGCTACTTTAATTAGGAGACTCCAGGGTTCGACAGTATGACCATTTCACTCACATTTGCAAAAAAAAATAGATGTGTGCGAACTGTAAACTGTATGTTTGAGGCACATGCGGATCATTTTTCTTAAATGTAATAACATAAGCGGCTTAGTGATCATTTAAGGCATCTTATAATATGAAAAAACATAAATCGCGATATTGCCTAATGTGATTATTAAACTTCAAAAGGCAATGATTTAATGAAATAAATGTGCAATGTAGAAGCGCTGTTGTGTGTTCTACAGGCTCACGTAATAGCGCTTCAGACAGCTTGAGATCAGTTCGCAATCACTAAATAGCATACATTTATGCCAAGCGATCGCTTATGAACTAATGCTGATCAAATATGACAATGTTTATTTTACCATGTTAATACTATAATATGTAGCATATGGTTGCATATTTTATCTCCCTCATCTGAATTTGAATGAGCAGCTGCATTAATAAAGCAAAGACATTTCAATATAAGAGTGCGTCCGTGCTTGTTTATTAAATAAAAGTCACGCCGTGTTTCCACCCCGGTTATTATTTGGTTACACAAACTGTATTTAATTTAATATACATTTTATGTAAAGTAAACTATTATAGCTTCTGTCTGTGATGCCCCGTGAAAGGAAGGAAAGACTAATAACATTATTTGACACATATTAATAAATATATAGATTTATCTAGTATCAGTGTTATTATAGTTAACAAAAACTGAAACCATAAAAAAACTCTTCACTTAAAATAAATAAAATGTAAATTGACAAAACAAAATTTTTAAAAAACGTACACTTTTCTTATTTTCATTTAGTTGAAATTAACCTGTTATTTAGTTCCATTATCCCGATGTACCAAACTAAAATAAAAATGAATAAAAACTATACACACACAAACACACACACACACACACACACATATATATATATATATATATAAATTAAATAACAAAACAACAATAACTTAAACTTTTAACTAAATTAAAACGAAAGCAGAATTAAATTGAATTCAAAATATTAGCAAAAACTAAAACAACACCAGTAGGTCTGGTGACTAAAAAAATGTTAGTGTTTTATATATATATATATATATATATATATATATATATATATATATATATATATTTATATATATATATATATAAACTATTTCTCTACACACACAATATATATATATATATATATATATATATATATATATATATATATATATATATATATATATATATATATATATATATATATATAAAGTTTGTCAATGTGCTCCTAAATTTAGGAAAACAGGTGCTCAAAAAAGTAAGCGTCAAGCACTGCGCTCATATGACATTCTTCAAAAAACATAATTAGTTTCTGAAAGGTAAACATTTAAGGATCAAATGACTGAGTTCAGCTTTGAGAATGAAACCAACCTGTTTGTTCCTCAGTATCTTCTTGTTTCACACTGAATGTTTCTTCAATCTTAATTTCTTCACTCTCCTCTTTAATAAACGCCATCTTTATTGTGGGTCAGATGGCTCTTTGTTGCTTCACCAGAAGTTTTTCGTTGTGTGTGGACACTGTCATGTTTAGGATAAATATAGTTAGCAGAAAGAAAAATTAATCCAAACTAAATCTCTGGGTGCGTCTCAAGCGGCTCCCTGGTGTAGCAGTCACCAATGATCTCTATTATCAAGTCAACATAGCAGCTCACAATGTTTTTGAGAAATGCAGCCCTGATTAGATTAAATAAATAAAAAACTGCTAAATAATACAAAAATACAAATTACAAAAACACTTCGTATTTTATTATGATCTACATTTGGGGTTCAATATTTTTTAAACTTTATATTAATACACTGCAATAATAAAAAGTTGCTGTTTTCCCCGTTTCATTTACAGTTTTGACCATCAACAGCGTGTAGTTGATCGCGCGCTTTATTCCAAAGTATGAAACATTACAGTACTTTAAACCACACGAGCAATAATTCGCGTTACGAACAAAAATAACATTCATACAAGAGAATACTAAAGAATTACATTGTCACACTCAGTAACAATGAAACCCGAATTCCTCTAAAAGCCATGCAATTTAATTAACGGGTTGAATCGATTAAAATACTTGAAAATGCTTAAAAACACAAACCTTTGAACAGCCAAATCAAAGATGCAGCGCGGCGCGGCCTTATGACGTCACATACCTAAAGCAAAATAAAAGTTCTCGTCAGTGATCGCTAAAGAGCATGAAAATTCCATATACTACCGATACGTCAGATTCAGAGATTAATTCTACTACTTTAAATACATTTTGGCAAATGAATAACAGCCACAATTAATATGTGAGATTTTGTCTAAAAGGTTAAACAGTCAAGTTTGGGTGCAATATGCATATTTTCGAATTAGCCATAGCCACAGCTAGGGTTGCCACCCTCAGTGTGCCAAAATAAGGGACACCCATTTACGACCCACACCAACCCCATAAAGAATACATCATGAAATGGCTCAATAATAAAACACAAGAAAACATGAGATCAAGTATGTGAACTTGCAACATAGCAGGTTTTATATTATTTTACATTAGATTTTTATTTATTTCTAAAGAACTCTTTAGTAGCCTATTTGGTGCACTTTAAATGGAAAGTTCAGCCATTAATTAAAATTCTGTCATCATTTACTCGCCCTCATGATGTTTCAAACCTGTATGAGTTTCTTTGTTCTGCTGAACACAAGTGAAGATATTTTGAAGAAAGTTTACCCAGGCTGCTTTAGGGGCACCATTGACTTCCATAGTAGGAGTCTTCCTATGTGTTCAACATAACAAAGAAATGTACACATGTTTGGAACAACTTGAGGGTGAGTAAATTATGACAGAATTTTCATTTTTGGCTGAACTGTCCCTTTAAGCAGTCATTCTGAACCAGTAATCACTTTTTTGAATTTCAAAAATGTTTATTTTTTGTATTAATTTACTTAAATTATGACTATATTATCATGTAATTATTTGTCCCGTTTTATCTATGTTTTTGACATGTTTTTAAAAACCACGCAAGTTTACAGGCACAGCGCATCTTCTCTAGACTCCGCTAAAGCAATCACACACAAATGAGTTCCTGTACTACTTATCATCAAATGGATATCTTTATATTTGCTATCAGTATTCTACACACTGCAAAATCCGAATTTGTTTATTGAACAACGTGTGGGCCTATCTAAAATACGGGACAAATCCGTTATTTTGCTTGTAAATACGGGACGATTCCGTATTTTAAGGGACGGGTGGCAACCCTAGCCACAGCCAAAACTGTTATTTCACTATTATGCAATAAACAGTATTTATCAATAAAATTAAACCTTTACTAAGGCCACATACTACTTTAAAAACATCCAAATATGGAAAAATCAACAGTTAACGTGTGGCAGTGTTATAAATTGTGCAAAATTATTTTTGAATTACAAAATTACATTTGTAAAACATCTAACGCCTCTCTTCATCAGTCTTCACTGGCTTCCAATAAGCGCTATTTTAAATTATTTTTCTGTAGCCATGAAAAAAATCATTTTCTTAGAATTAACGTTTACAAAATGAACTGATTGATTGTAATATTAATGTAGCTACATCAAGTTAATCTATTTAACTGATTCAAGTATTCATAATTAATCATAATTTAGTACTCCATACTGAACTTGTGATCGGTGTGAGATCTCTTCATTTACTGCTACAAACTTATAACGGTCAGATAGGTATGATTTAAACCATGCCAATGCAGGTCCACTAATGCCTACATCATTTTCGAGTCTATTCAAAAGAATATTGTCTAAGATCGAGTAACACTAACAAAGAGATACAACCACGATCGGATGATGAGAGTAAATCATTTGTAACTCTGATGAGAGCAGTCTCAGTACTATGATACGGTCTAAATCCTGACTGAAAATCCTCACAGATACCATTTCTTTCTAAAGAGGAACATAATTGTAAAGACACTGCCTTTTCAAGTATTTTTGAAAGAAAGGGTAGATTTGAGATTGGCCTGTAATTGACTAATTCTGTAGGATCAAGTTGCGTTTTTTTAATAAGTGGTTTCATAATAGCCAACTTAAAAGTTTTCAGTACATATCCTAATGACAAATATGAATTAATGATATTAAGAAGAGGATCTATGACCTCTGGTAGCATCTCTTTTAATAGCCTGGTAGCTGGGAGCAACTGTGTCTAAAGTGCTGGAAAAAAGAGAGTCAAAAGTTTCTGGCAGCAGTGATAGTCCTGCCATAGTTAAATTAAGTACACACGATACTACGTAATGATCTGAGATGTTGTCTCTCTGCTGCAAAATTTCAATGGTATCAACATATTTTCCATGTGACACTATTAGGTCTAAAGTATGATTATGGCGATGAGTAGGTCCTGACACGTGTTGCCTAACTCCAATAGAGTTTAGAATGTTTTTAAATGCCAATCCCAATGCGTCTTTTTCATTTGGATATTAAAATCACCAACAATTAGTAATTTATCTGCAGCCAGTACAAACTCTGATAGAAAATCAGCAAATTCTTTGATAAAGTCTGTATTGTGCCCTGGTGGCCTATATACAGTAGCTAACACAAATGTTACACAGGATTTATCATTTGCACTACATAACGTTACATAAAGCACTAAAACTTCAAAGGAATTATATTTGAAACTAGACTTCTGAGTAATACTGAAGATATTATTATAAATTACAGCAACCCCTCCCCCTTTACCTTTCAGACGCAGCTCGTGTTTATAACAATAATATTGGGGTGGTAGCCTGACGTGGCCATACTCAATTCTAGTCAGAATATGAGTCTGATACCGCTCCATTGGGCTGTTGTTATGGGGCGTGTTTCAACCGAACCAGGAAAGACCTCAATTGGATAGACCTACAACCAATCAGAGCAACGGAGTAAATGACTTATGTTGAGCGACGCATAGTAGTGGGAAGTTCGGATCATTTTACGGACTCGGATATTTTAATCTCATTCAGCAAAATTAACAAATCGTTTTCAAATATTTTCGTTTATTTCAGCAGAATATCATTAAAATGTCAAATGTTAAATTCCCCAACACATCTAGTACTTATGCAAACATTGATCACATTTAGATTAAATGTGGTGATATGGTGATCAGTGTTTGCTTTAGTTGGGCTCTTGACCAACTCTATGGCAAGGGAAGCCAGGAGAAAATTTTATTAGGTGATGATGACATCACTGATCTCATTCAGAGTCTAATACAGTGGTTATAGTGGTATTGTGTAATTAACTTTTGTTTTATTCATAATAGTGGCCATGTGATTCTACAGCATGAGATCAAACACTCTTAAGGTAGTCTAATAATATACAGGATTTCCCCCAAAAAAATTGTGCACAAAGGGTTTTAATCTATGGCATGCCATAGACACATACAGACATCAAGAATCAGTGAATGAATCTCTACAATGGTGACAATCAATGAAAAGCTTAATGCTGCATTTCATGCTGGTACCACCAATAAAAACTCCCCCATTGGGGCCTACACATGCATTGCGGCATGAATAAATAATGCATCTGAATTGTGACATTTTCTTTGAATCTCACTAATTGGTTTTTACTTTTGCTGTTTTTGTTGAGATGTGTTAGTAGCTTGTTTTATGTTCAGAGTAGATCTGTTTATCTGAAGATGTTTTGATTGTCACCATTGTGGAGATTCATATGCTAATTCTTGAGTGCCATTTTAGTCTTAAATGCTGAGAATTCATGAAATGTACTTCTACTTTCAAACTTAAGTATGAGAGCAAGTTGTCAAATTTCTAAAAGCTAAGAAACATTCTTACTCTCCCAAGTATTTAAGACAGCTTGAGAGGTCTTTCAAGTGGTTAGGAGTTGCCAGTAGAAGCTTGTGATCAGGGGCGTCGCACCCGTGGGGGATGTGGGTGTTTTTGCTTAAAACACTTTTCCCAGTGAGAGGGTTCCCATAGGCGTAATTTACGGGTGGGACATGTCCCCACCACTTTTTGCCAGGCTCGATATTGTCCCCACCACTTTTTGCCAGGCTCGAAATTGTCTCCACCACTTTTTAAAAGTGACTGAAAAATAGATTGCGGAAGGTGTGTATAAAAGCAAAAGCACGATCTACAAATCATCATTCTTCATAATCTAATTCATTCATTTAACAAATTTTTTGAAGCCTGTCTGAAGCTTTTTTTCCATTACAGATTTACGCAAAACTTTTGTGATATTTCTTAATAGTCGATAGAAAAAATATAGCAAAATGACGGCGTTTCCATTAACTGATGTTATGTCACTAAAAACATTTTTCCCTCTCTTGATAAGTAATTCCAAAAAATATGCTAAGAAGGTTGTTAGGTTTATTTACATCCCAGCCGCACACCGCACGCCATAAAACAACATATATTTTATCATAAGGACATATGTTGTATTGTGCTGTGTACAAAATGACCTTTAATCACATTAGAGAATTTATTTAGCATACTATGTGCCTGTCACACTTCCATGTTTCTATACTAGATATATTTGTTAAAAGTAGGTCTATAGCCTATATCAGTCTGGTGACTAAACGAAACAAAACAAAAAATTACTAGCCAATGGCGATTCTATTGCCAAGGTTTGTGTAGAAGGTTGTGCTCACATTTCATAATCAATATGAAATTATGATAATTATAAAACATATGAAATTAAAAAATAATAATAGTATAGGCTCATAGTTAAACATTGCCTACGAAACAATAAAGGCTACGTTTTCTATAACCCGCTGTCTGATAAAAGCGCAGGTGCGACGCGTTCTGATGGATTTTTTCCTTTATGAAAGCGGAAACGACTCAGAACGCTCCGTCATTTTTATCCATACAGATAAGAGCAAGACATAATTAAAAACTATAAACTGTCTACTTTTATTTGTGTAGGCCTAGACTCACAATAACAAGGGCCGTGGATTTAGGAAACAGGATATTTTGCATACGCTGCTCTCCGTCCAAACGCTGTCTTAATTTCAAAAATGTATTTTGTTTATTAAACGCAAAGTTTTTCATTTAAAAAGCATTTCTAAAATCAGTTTATATTTTCAACAAACGAAATTTCAAGCCAAAATAACGAAATTGTTTAAAAAAACAAAAACTGAAAAGTTACCACCATACAAATTCAAACATTTCCCTCTTTTAATTTTAATAAATGCTTGAATTACAGGCCTATGTCTCCTTCCATTAAATAATGGCTATAGCGGTGGCTGGGATACACATAAACCTACTAACTTATGTGGCATCATTTTTTGAATGACATAAAAAAAAACGTTTAAGTCGCATAACATCACGTAATGGAAATGCAATCATTTCGTAATAGTTTTTATCGACATTTAGAAAATATTGCTATATGTATTTTATTTATAAATTTGCGCAAATATGTAATGGAAACGTGGCTAATGAAACTTCGTCATATTTTCTTGCATATTTTGATTGATATTATAACGTTAGATGTGTTGTGAATATTACGTTTTGCTTATTGGATGTTTATAGAATAATTTGTGAATGTAATGCATGTGTTGCCTACATCAAAGTGAAAATGAAGTGCATTTCCAACTCTGAACTCAGTCCACAAGTAAATTCTGTTATTAAATAAACACACAGCAAAACGAGTTGTGCAGTGTCCCCACCACTTTTCAAAGCAAAGTTACGCCACTGGGTTCAACACACACAGTTTTTCTGCAGTTTTGCACAAACAGTAGTCACTCCTCCGTTTCTCTGGCCGGTGTGTCTGCCTCCTCCCCCCTCCCTCTCAAACATGACACCGGCTTTGAGTGTGACGGCTGATGATTGGCTGTTGTGCCTTAAGTCCCGCCTCTTTTGGTGTGTTATCGGTCAGCTCGTTCTTATACTGGCTTCACGTGCTATCGGAATTATCGTATACTAGTTTCATATTTAAAAAATTGGACATGAACTCCCTCTCAAGTCAAAAATTGGAATGGATGAGCTCATAATCACAACTTCAGAAATGAAGTACAACATTTTCGATAGCACGTGAAGGTATTAATGTTGTTTGCACGTCAGAAGCAGAGGTGTGTGCGTTCAACTATAAGTCTCACGGGTCTGTCACTGCTCGTCAATGCCAAAATGTGTGGCAAAAAAAGTCAAATCTGAGTATGTTCACACAGAAGCGGCTGAGCGCGAATTTTAGCAGTGCAGGACTCACGCCAAGTGCGAGATATGTAAGTAACTAAACTAAACATTTCATATTTGACAGCTGCTTCTTTAAGTCAGAAATGTAAAAAAAAACAATGACAAATATATATATGTGTGTGTGTGTGTGTGTGTGTGTATATTCAGGCAAATTAATAAACTTTTGTCTAATTTCAACATTTTAATTGAAAATAGGCCTATGTAATGTTATGTGATAAAAAAACAAGAAATATTATTAACAAAGCCGTTTTCTTCAGATTACCATAAGATTAAATGTGTGCTGTAAATTAATATAATTCCATTTGTACACTGCAAAAATGCTCTTCTTACTGTCACGGTTCATGGATTCACCGTCTCCTTTTCTGTGTTTGTGAAGTTGTGTTGGAGGCGTGGTTACTGATTACGGGGCTCATTTCCCACACCTGCCACACTCATTACTCACCCCACTTATACCGGTCTCTCACTGACATTCCTTGTCAGTTCGTTCCAGGCCTGCTGGTGGAAGGACTGTGCCTACTGGATTCTGGATATTCCCCGCTCTGGATTCCTGTGCCCCTCGGCTTCTGGTTGCCTGCTGCATCCCTGCTTCGTCGCCCTGTCTGTCTCCTCCGCCTGCATCGTACTGGCTGGTGTGGCAAGCCCGCCTTCCTGCTGAGATCTTCTGGAGCCAGCTTTGTACCTGAGCCTTGTTTATGCTGTGACATTTGTCTTCAATTACATCTAATAAACGAGTTGTTTTTCGGATTTGGATTCACCTGTTTTCTTGGGTAACCTGACAGAACGAACTGACCAGATCATGGATCCAGCGAAATTGAACGAACTTCAAGTATATCTCAACGAGAACAGTCAGAGGATGGATCGCCAGGAGCAACAAACCACCGCGGCTGCCCAGGCGATGCAGGAGATGGCGAAGCAGGTGTCCGAGCTCTCAGCCCAGATCCAGCAATTACGTGTTCCCACTGCGCCACCACCACCGCCGCTTCCCAGGCAGCGGTTAACATCAACCCGCACGAACCCCGGATTCCCACGCCTGAACGCTTATGCGCGGTGAGCCTGATATGTGCAGATCATTTCTTACGAGTTGTTCATTATTTTTCTCTCAACCCACTTCGCTCGCCAGTGAAACGCCACGAGTGGCGCTGGTGATCAATCTGCTGAAGGGCGGCGCGCGCTGGGGGACGGCGGTCTGGGAGAATAAGAACTGCGTTGTGCCTCGCTCCACACACTCGGAGGAGATGAGACGGGTCTTCGACAGATCCGCCCGACGCGAGGCGCGCGCAGACTCACCGAACTTCATCAGGCCAAGGATCTGTCTCTGACTACATCATAGATTTCCAACACTGGCCGCCAAGTGTGGTTGGAACGAGGCCGCGCAGTGGGACCGCTTTCCTGCATGGGTTGGCTGATCGTGTCCAGCAAGAGATCCACGCGCTTGGATCTACCCACTGATCTCAACGGACTCATGACGCTAGCACTTCGAGCTTGATTCCCGCCTCGCATCACACCCTCGTATGAGAAGAACCACGGAGCTCTTCAAGGTGGACACGGTCAGCCCCATCAATGATCCCGAGCCCATGCAGGTGGGGAGAGCTCGGCTTTCGGAGGAGAGAGAACGCCGCAGGTCGGAGGGTCTATGTTTGTACTGCGCGCGGGCGGGCATTTCCTCAACCAGTGTCCGTTAAAGATCGAGCCCGACAGTAGGGAGGAGGCTACTGTCGGGTGGAGCTGCGTTGGGGAAATCCTCGCCCGCAACTCTCCTCCCGGGAGGATTGCAGTGGGTAACCGGGTCCTACAACTGCCAGGCCCTCGTGGACTCCGGGCTGAGGGTAATTTTATAGACAAGACACTGGCACTTGCGCACAAGATTCCCGCCACCTCCTTTCCAGCACCATTGCAGTTCACGCCTCAACGGACAGACTTTACCCACCATTACACACATCACTGACCACATTACGCTCACGATATCCATACAATTCCTCCTCACTGACCGAGACCATACAATTCCTCCTCACTGACTCTCCTCACGCACCTGTGGTCCTCGGTCATCCCTGGCTCAAGAGACACAACCCCAGGATAGACTGGGGACACAGTGCGTCACAGCTTGGAGTAATCAGTGCTATGCCTCTTGTCTTGTGTCTGCCCGCTCGCCTGTGTCTAGTTCTGTGTTTCAGGAGGAGACGCTGGATCTATCTAACGTGCCCGAAGAGTATCTCGACCTGAAGGAGGTGTTCAGTAAGTCCCGAGCTGCTTCTCTCCTCCTCATCGTCCCTATGACTGTGCTATAGATCTACTACCAGGCAAGTCTCCGCCTAAAGGCAAGTTATACTCTCTTCCACTCCTGAGAGGGAGGCCATGGAGAAATACATTTCTGATTCTCTAGCTTCCAAGTTCATCCGCCTCTTCCTCTTCAGCGGGGCGGTGTTCTTTTTCGTGGGTAAGAAGGATGGTTTAGAGAAACGGAGAAATGCGCTGCTCCATGCACAGTCGGTTCCATTTTTAGGTTACATCGTCTCTTCTGAGGGAATGCGCATGGACCCTGACAAGGTTAAGGCTGTGATAGATTGGCCAAGCCCAGATTCCCGTAAGGCCCTACAGAGGTTTCTGGGTTCGCTAATTTTTATCGCCGCTTTATTCGCAACTTCAGCCAGCTAGCCGCGCCTCTGACCGCGCCACCTCTCCCGAACGGCGCTCAGGTGGTCTGGTGCAGCCGAAACTGCATTTACCAACCTCAACAGCCGCCTGCTGCTCCCATTATCGCTACCCCTGATCCTTTACGCCAGTTCGTGGTGGAGGTGGACGCGCCAGAGGTGGGGGTAGGAGCAGTTCTATCCCAGCGCTTTCCTCGGATGATAAGATGCACCTTGGCGCTGCTTTTTTCTCATCGCCTGTCGCCATCCGAACGCAATTATGACATTGGTAACAGGGAGTTGTTGGCAGTCAAACTTGCATTGGAGGAGTGGCGTCACTGGCTAGAAGGTTCAGGGTTCCTTTTATCGTATGGACCGATCATAAGAATCTGGAATATATCAGATCTGCTAAAAGACTCAACTCCAGGCAGGCACGGTGGTCTCTTTTTTCGGACGCTTTGATTTTTCTCATCGCATCGCCCGGGTCTAAGAACATCAAACCCGATGCTTTATCGCTGCTTGACCGCCTCCGAACGCCCGCCCACTCCCGAGGGCATTTTGCCTGAGAGAATTAACATCTCTACCCTCACATGGGAGGTCGAATCAAGGTTAAGGCAGCCTTAGAAGGGGTAGCACCTCCGCCCGGGGGACCACCAAACCTACTTTTTGTACCGGAGGGAGTTCAGTCCGACGTAATACGGTGGGGTCACTGCTCCAATGTAGCGTGTCATCCAGGGGTCAATAGAACCAAATTTTTGGTGAAGCAACGATTCTGGTGGCCCGGTATGGCTCGTGACGCCCGAGATTTTGTTTTGGCTTGTTCAGTCTGTGCCACTGGTAAGACATCTATTGTTAGGCTGCATTAACTAGGTCAGCCGGAACCGGGAACACTTCCCATAACACCTGATGTACTCGTTACATCATAAAAAGAGTGGCATCCACACTAATGTTAGTCTCTCTGTTTATCCCGAGGTTTACTGCAGTCGGCCGGATCCAGGCCGTGTCCGGATCGGATGGTGGACCTGCATCTGGACATGACCAGCTCATCCTGGAGTGTCTGCTGAGACCGTGTCCATTAGTGTCTCCTCTGAATTCGCCTCACCGAACGTCATCCTCAATTAACCCGCCTCCGCGCAATAACTCCGATCTTTCAAGTATTCATATTCTTGTGTAATCGACGCCATCCTAAATGAACTCGCCTCGCAAGGCCATACCCAAAATTTTGAATATTCCTATCTAATATGATTTATGACCTGCAAGGTTGCCTGAGTAATAATTATACACTGTTAATATTAGGCCAGAGGAGAACTGGCACCCGACTGAGTCTGGTTTCTCCCAAGGTTTATTTTTCTCCATCATGCCCTGATGGGGTTTTGGTTCCTTGCCACTGTCGCCTTTGGCTTGGCTTGCTCAGTTGGGGACACTCAAATTATGATCCAAGTTACTCAACTAAATATAGAAATAGAATTTATTAATTTGGTCATATATAATTCTATAAACTATCCAAATTAAACTAGCCAAATCAAATTTTGTTGCAATGTTGTCCTGTTTAACACTGTGAAGCTGCTTTGAAACAATCGTCATTGTAAAAGCGCTATATAAATAAAGTTGATTGATTGATTGATCTAACCGCCCTCCCGATGGGCTCCTTCAACCGCTGTCTGTCCCTTCGAGACCCTGGTCCCATATTGCGCTAGATTTTATCACCGCCTCCCGCCTCCCAGGGCAAGACGGTTGTTTTAACCGTCGTGGACCGATTCTCGAAGATGGCACACTTCATCCCTTGCCTAAATTACCGCCTGCCAAGGAGACAGCGGGTAGCTGTCGCCGACCACGCCTTTCGCTTACATGGCCTTCCGATGGACGTGGTTTCCGATAGGGGACCCCAATTTGTGTCCAAATTTTGGCGCGAGTTTTGTAAATTATTAGGGGCGACGGTTAGCTTGTCTTCGGGATTTCATCCTCAGAGCAATGGCCAGACTGAGCGAGCGAACCAAGACCTTGAGAGAGGATTACGATGTTTGGTCTCCAAGAATCCTTCCTCCTGGAGCCAGCGAATCTCTTGGATTGAGTACGCACATAATTCATTACCAGTGTCAGGTACGGGCCTTTCGCCTTTTAAGTGTAGTTTAGGGTACCAGCCACCTCTTTTTCCTAGTCTGGAGTCCGATGTCGCGTCCTCCGCACACGCCGCCCAGAGGTGTCGTGGACACATGGAGCAGAGCCCGCGAGACTCTGCTCCAAGTGGGTAGACGCACCAAGGCCCAAGCCGATCGCCACCGGTCTAACCCTCCCGTATACGCCGTGGGACAAAAAGTGTGGCTTTCTTCCAAGAACATTCCTCTCCGTCCCAGTAATAAACTAGCTCCAAAATTCATTGGCCCGCTCACTGTCACCAAGATACTTAGTCCGGTGGCAGTCCGCCTCAAACTACCTCCTGCGTACGGGAGGATTCACCCCGTGTTCCATGTCTCCAAAGTGAAACCTGTTTTTTATTCCCGCATTAATCCGCCTGCCCCAGTTCCCCGCCGCGATCAGATGGGGAACCGACTTATTCGGTTAATCGTATCCTGGACTCTAGACGGAGGGGACGCGGATTCCAGTACTTGGTGGACTGGGAAGGTTACGGTCCGGAGGAGAGAAGTTGGGTTCCTGCAAGGGACATATTGGATCACGCCCTTATCGATGATTACAATCGACAGGTAGGTCCTCCTGGGAGCGCCAGGAGGCGCTCCTACACAGCAAAATCCTCAGTGTTAAATGTACACTGCGAGTGTATATATGAGTCCACTAGAGTCCACACTCAGAGTGTTAAAAGGTAACAACGAATCAGTGTTGAAGTTAATGAGATAATTAAGTGATGATTGAGCATTAATGATGAACACCTGCTGTTAATAAGCTGTTACCTAATGATAACAAGCAGAATCACTAAAGGAAAGAGAAACACAAGAACTACAACTGACTTCAGCCACAGCCTTAGATGAAATCAACAGAAGATAAATGAAGACATTAAATCTCTGAAGATCTCAGCAGAGGAGGATTAAACAACTCCATAAACAGCATTACCAGCTTCACACATTACTGACCAGACTGACTTTATTTCTGGTATAAATCTACATAAGCTCTTATTGAGAATAGAGTTTGTTTTTTATGTCACCATTATGGTGATTAGTGTTTTCTTTAGTTGGGCAGTTTGATGACTTTTTAATGTTAGTGTTTCTCTGGCTGCTGTATCTGGGTTTGTTATGGCAAGAAAAGCAGAGAAGACAATCTGAAGCTGTTGGCTGCTTGATGATCAGGATTTGATCCTGGTGTAGCGGTTTTGTTCTCCGATCAAATGAGCAACATACTTTGTTGTATGATTCAAGAAAATATCCAGCACCGGTTTAATCAGAAACACTCAATACGTTTTAAAAAAGATTGTACACTAAGCACTTGAAACTCCTGCAAGAATTACTCACACACAGACATCATGATTCCACGTATGAATCTCAACAATGGTGACATGCTTTATGCCACAATGCAATCTGGGTGCATCATGCAAAACTCATCCATGGATGCTAGAATGCATTGTGGCATGAAGCATATCACCCTTGTTGAGATTCATACTCAGATTCATCATGTCTGTGTGTGAGTAAATCTTTTCTAGAATCACAATAAAACAAAGTTAATAGCATGTTGCTCATATTCAGTCATTGGATCGGAGAATTAAGACAATACACAATGATCATATCCTGATCATCAAGCAGCCAACAGCATCAGATTGTGTTTTCTCTTGCTTTTTTTGCCATAGCAAACCCAGATACAGCAGCCAGAGAAACACTGACATTAAAAAAGTCGTCAAACTGCCCAACTAAAGAAAACACTAATCACCATAATGGTGACATAAAAAAACAAACTCTATTTTCAATAAGAGCTTATGTAGATGTATAACAGAAATAAAGTCAGTCTGGTTTATAATGTGTAAAGCTGGTAATGGTGTTTGTGGAGTTGTTTAATCCTCCTCTGCTGAGATTTTCAGAGATTTAATGTCTTCTTTTATCTTCAGTTGATTTCATCTGTGGCTGAAGTCAGTTGTAGTTCTTGTGTTTCTCTTTCCTTTGGTGATTCTGCTTGTTATCATCAGGTAACAGCTTATTAACAGCAGGTGTTCATCATTAATGCTCAATCATCACTTAATTATCTCATTAACTTCAACACTGATTCGGTGTTACCTTTTAACACTCTGAGTGTGGACTCATAGTGGACTCATATATACACTCGCAGTGTACATTTAACACTGAGGATTTTGCTGTGTAGGGGGAGGGGTACTGTCACGGTTCATGGATTCACCGTCTCCTTTTCTGTGTTTGTGAAGTTGTGTTGGAGGCGTGGTTACTGATTACGGGGCTCATTTCCCACACCTGCCACACTCATTACTCACCCCACTTATACCGGTCTCTCACTGACATTCCTTGTCAGTTCGTTCCAGGCCTGCTGGTGGAAGGACTGTGCCTACTGGATTCTGGATATTCCCCGCTCTGGATTCCTGTGCCCCTCGGCTTCTGGTTGCCTGCTGCATCCCTGCTTCGTCGCCCTGTCTGTCTCCTCCGCCTGCATCGTACTGGCTGGTGTGGCAAGCCCGCCTTCCTGCTGAGATCTTCTGGAGCCAGCTTTGTACCTGAGCCTTGTTTATGCTGTGACATTTGTCTTCAATTACATCTAATAAACGAGTTGTTTTTCGCATTTGGATTCACCTGTTTTCTTGGGTAACCTGACACTTACTTAGTAATTTTTTCTTAAATCAAGATGCATTTACTAAACAAGTAAAGTGACATAAGATATTTTTTCTTGTTTTCTTGAAAATAAAATCAAAATGAAGCGAGTTTTTGCTTAAAACAAGCAAAATGATCTGCCAATGAGGTGAGAAAAATAATCTTATTTCTGATTGAAATCTTGTTTCTTGCTCCTGTCCCAAACAGAAATAAGATTATTTTTCTCACCCCATTGGCAGATAATTTTGCTTGTTTTAAGCAAAAACTCACTTAATATTTTTCCCCAGAAAACAAGAAAAAATATCTCATGTCATTTTACTTATCTAGTAAATGCATCTTGATTTAAGAATTTATAGATATTTGGACTGGAAACAAGAAAAAATTACTAACTAAGAAGAGCATTTTTTGCAGTGTACAATATGGTCATGCATAATAAGGCATTAATATTTGCTTTATAAGCATAAGTAATAATAATATATCCTAGCCATGCTAATAAGCTACTAGTTAATAGTGAAAATTGGACCCTAACAACAAACAAAACATCCATCCCCCACACTTTTAAAAAGCTTGCTATGCCCCTGCTTGTGATTGTACAGAGAAGACAAGAGATGTGCGTGAAACTTTAAGGAGAGGGAGAATATTTTTGAAATATTTGACGAGCAGTTCATCAAACAGTATCGTTCGGACAGGGCTGGTTAATGTCAGGCTGAACTTGCCTTTTATAACATTCCGCTGTTCAACTAATTCAGCCAGCAGTAGCACTTCTTCCTCCGACCAGTTTGGTTTTCTTTTGGAATCCATGGTGGCTAATAATAGTAAAAATCTAGGCCATATATAGGCAGGTAAGTTAACAGCACACCCGTTTAAAAATGTTAATTAAGACATGGTGGAAAACGTGTTTATCTTTCATTTTAAATGTGTACATATTATAATGTATTGTCCTGAAAAAGATTTTTTTGTCAAATGTGTGTTGAATGTATACTCCTGTTAGAAATTTCACCATTCAATGTGAATTTATCTGAGAATATTCTGAAATAATAAAACTGAATCTATTCAGTGATTGGTTCATGCCTATGACATCATCCAAAATCCTGTTTGTGGCACAGCAAAGTGTCGTAAATCAACTCTAAGACTGACACTTAGGATTGAGTCCTACACTTCACTTAAAGTGTAACTGAGATGCTTGACAACTAACTTTTAAGCACAGCTTTGAGCCAAGAATTTTTTTATTCTTAAGACAACTCATAAGTGTTCTTGTGAGTAATTCTAAAATGATTGATAAATACGGGCCCTGAGCATATTTGCGCTTGGTTTTTCTTGCCATAACAAACGTGGTTTATTAACAAAGTTAAAACAGCCAGAGAACATTAGTGCTGAAAGTAAAGTGTCAAGAGCCCAATTAATTCAGTCAGTTGTAGTTCTTGTGTTTCTCTTTCCTTCAGTGATTCTGCGGCTCATTAACAACATTAATGATCAATCATCACTCAATTACTCTCTTAATTACCTAATTAACTTCAACACTGTTTCAGTGTTACTTATAACATTGCTTTAGTGTGGATTATATAAACACTGAGCAGTGTTAAATTAACACTGGGAAATTTGCTGTGTTCTTAAAATACTCTACATTGCTGATCCTAATTAGCCCAGCAATAGGTTACATTAGACAATAAGCCTTAACAAAATTCCCCAAAACCACCCGAAAGTAATTAGCCGGTGTTGAATTAAATTACATTGAATTTGAATTAGTCATTTTTAGTGAATTAGTCAATTATTGAACTGTTGAATTAGTTCATATGGGAACCACCAGCAGGGTGTTAAAGTAACACTGAAGCAGTGTTAGAGTTAATTAGATACTAAGTGATTAATTGAGTAATGATTATTTGATTATTGAAGACATCTGATGATAATGAGCAGAATCACTGAAGAAAAGAAAAACAAGAACAACAACTGACTTCAGCCACAGCTTTAGATGAAATCAACTGAGAAGACATTAAATCTCTCTTATTACAAACCAGACTGACTTTATTTGTCATTTATCTACAGTTCTTTTTGAGAATGAGGTTGATGGTTTATTTGAAATGTGTGGTCACCATTATGGTGATCAGCGTTTCCTTTAGTTTGGCAGTTTGACTCTTGGCTTTTTATATCAGTTTGTGGTTTTTGTAACAGTGTTTACTGACACATGCAATATGTTGCAAAAGAGACCATAAACAATGTTGTTCAAGTGATCTATCTTTCAATGTCAATAAATTAAAAAAGAACACCAAAAGAAGTAAAGTAGTTACTAGTAGGCTTTCCCCAGTTATCACTTTTTGCCAGAGATCAAATATTCTGAATTGTTATTGAAACCCATTTAGACACACAGAAACATTAAAAATCCCCATATGAATCTCAATAACGGTGACATGCTTCCGCCGCAATGCATGCTGGGAGCCACCATAGTATAACACTCATGACTCCCAGCATGCATTGCAGCATTAAGCATGTCACCATTGTTGAGTCATATGATGATTCTTTATGTTTCTATGTGCAAAAAAAAAAACCCTGCCAAAATTTGTTTAAAAATCTAAATTTAAGCTGACTGACCTGTGACAGTGAAGCATTTATGGTGAAACTCTATGAACACATTATCAGATATTTCTCAGAGATGAGTTTAGTCCATAATTTTCCTTCGTGATGATAATTATATCACCTGATAATTTGGGTTTGTGACTTCCTTTACAACAAACTATGTTTCAGTAAACACTATTGCAATGACAACAAAAAGCCAAGAGTCAAACTGCCCAGCTAAAGGAAACACTGATCTCCATAATGGTGACCAAACATTTTTGATAAAACATCTACATCTAAACCTGTTAATTCTCAATAAGACCTGTAGACAAATGACAGAAAGTCAGTGTGGTTTGTTTTTATCTAAAGCTGTCGCTGAAGTCAGTTGTAGTTCTTGTTTTTCTTCAGTGATTCTGTTCATTATCATCAGATGTCTTCAATAATCAAATAATCATCACTTAATTATTCACTTAAGTATCTAATCTCTTAATTATCTTATTAACTTTAACACTGCTTTAGTGTTACTTTAACATCCTGCTGGAGGTTCCCATATGAACACCAACCGGTGTTAATTCAACACCAGAGAATTTACTGTGTGGTTAAATTGTTTCTAATGAGAACAAGATACAAGAACTACACCAGGCTTAGCTAATTTACAAAAATAGCTGTCATGGTCCCGCAGAGTCAGTGACTGTACATATTTGGACAGTTCCGAACCTTCTTCTGCATCCATGTTTAAAAAATCCTTCCAAAAACGCACTTGTCAACATTGCGTCCAGTGTCTTTTTTGCCTCCAGATAAGCCCTGCCCACCATGAAACGTTTTTTTTATTTTTTATTACACTGATCACAATTAAATCTCCTTCCTCCAGAGTGAATACGGGTGATTATTGAAGTTGCTCCTTTTTCTAAACCTGCTCACACTCAGAACACTGCAAATTCTTTCCAGAATGACGTTTCAGGTCTCTCTGATATGTGAAACTCTTTCCACACTGAATACATGTAAAAGGCTTCTCTCCAGTGTGAAGCCTCATGTGAGTTTTGAAGCTTGCATCATGTCTGAAATTCTTTCCACACTGAGGGCAGGTAAAAGGCTTCTCTCCAGTGTGAACTCTTATGTGAACCTCAAGATGTGCTTTGTGTAAGCAAGCCTTTCCACAGTGATGGCACATAAAAGGCTTCTCTCCAATGTGAGTTATTACATGCCTCTTAAGTTGTTTCTTGTCTGTGAAATTCTGTCCACACTGATGACATGTAAAACAGTTCTCTCTTGAATGAATCCTCACGTGCCTATTAAGGGTTACTTTTTGTCTGAAACTCTTTCCACACTGATCACAAGTGTAAGGCTTCTCTCCAGTGTGAATTCTCATGTGACACCTAAGATATCCTTTTTGTGAGAAGCACTTCCCGCACAGTTTGCATATGAAAGGCTTCTCTCCGGTGTGAACTCTCATGTGGGAATCAAATGTTTTTTTATATAGAAAATACATTCCACACCGAAGACATATAAAACTGTTCTCTCTTGAGTGAATTCTCATGTGGGAATTAAGGGTTACTTTACGTGCAAAACTCTTTCCACACTTATCACATGCGAACGGCTTCACACCATTGTGACTGTTCATGTGATACCTAAAGCTTCGTTCTGCTGTGAAACTCTTTCCACACAGTTTGCAGGGGAAAGGCTTCTCTCCGGTGTGAGTTCTCATGTGGCTTTTAAGGGCTCCATTTTGAGTGAAGCTCTTTCCACACTGTTGGCAGGTGTAAGGCTTCTCTCCAGTGTGAATTCTCATGTGAACTTTAAGGCTTCCATTTTCAGTGAAACTTCTTCCACACTGTTGGCAGGTGTGAGGTTTTTCTCCATTGTGAACTCTCATGTGGACTTTAAGGTTTTCATGTTGACTGAAACTCTTTCCACACTCAAAGCAGGTGAAAAAACTTCTAGCTCCTGTCTTCTGAGCACCTTTTTGCAAGGAAGTCTGTGAGTCACTTAAAGATTTTTCTCCAGTTATGACATCATGATCTTTAATTTCATTCAGTACTTCACTCTCCTCTTTCAGTGCCATCAGGTCTATGGCGGAAAAAGACAAATACAAGTTAACCCATGTTTAATGGCACAAAGTAAATTAATCAACACATTTAGACATTTAAATCATCAAAACCAACAATGTGTATGCTAGATCCACAACGATAATGCATCTAGTTAACAGATGTGTGAATTACAGATGCTAAGTTGTCTAAAGGTGTGAGATAAGCTTTTATTTTCAAGATTTTGGACAAACACACACTGTCTGTGAGTTGATTTGCAATTACAAAAGGAATATATGTCCACAATGAGCACATTTGAACTGTTTAACCTTGAGGTTCCATGAACGTCTCATATCAGACGCGGCAGATCACGCACAAAAACAGACGCCATAAAAACTTTCATTCTGGCTCCTCAGTGGACGCCTTTTTCAACGTCGCTTCTAGGTCAAAGACGTTGAAAAGACGTCTTTTGGACATAACTTTGCTTAGTGGGTAATTTCCTCATTTAATTGCCTGCTGCTGCTAAGAAAGCTTGTTTACACCACTGAATAAAAAATAAAAAAGGTTTGCAACTTATCTCACAATTCTGTCAGTATCACATGATATAAACCAGGGGTCTCAAACTCACGGCCCCATACTTGACATCAAAGTTAAGTGTTAAGGCCGCAACATACTCCGCAAGAACCGAGAAAAAAGTTCTCGCTCCCAGGGCTGCGAGAACAAAATGACGTCATTTTGTTCTCGGAGCCCTGGTTTGGGAGCTCTCGCAGCTTGTTCTCGACACATCGTCTGAGCAGAACTTTTTTCATGTGGGTGTCTGAGAACTGTGGGTGTCTTGGTCAGAGGGCAGGGTTTAATGGAGAAACTGAGATGTTCGGCACCTGCTGTTCTCGTGAAGTATGGAATGTCCTGGCCAGAACAAACTTTGTTCTTGTTCTTGCCACCTCGAGAAAACGAACACATTTCTTTGTTCTTGCAGAGTATGTTCTAAGCTTTAGTGCAGCCTGCGCGTTGTTCTGAAACACACCGTTGCATGTGACATGCTTGCCACGCTTTTATTTTCAGAAACGCAAGCTGCCTCACTTTGTGTGTGTGTGTATTTGTGAGCGTGTGAGAGTTGGCTCGGCCCTCCCTTGTGCAGTATAATTGGTTGACACCACGTGATTGACAGGAACAGAATGTGAAGCTGATCAGACAGTCGAAAAGAATGCGGCACTCATCAATATCAAAATGATTGGGATGGCCAATCAACTCAAAGTAGGCAGGGTTTACGTTCTCGCTTGGCTTGTGCACACAGACAAGCACATAAATCTATCGTTTTTATTGCCGTTGCGGAGAGAGACTATTCTTTCCGGTGAAATCACAGAACAAAATGCACACAAACGTGTCTCAGCACTTAATATACAATAATTGATGAACATGTTTGATTTTAAAGCTGCAGTCCGTCGCTTTTCCTCTTTATTGCCATCTCTGTTCGAAATCTGCAATTGCAGTTATTCGCGGAATGATCAACTCTACGTGAGCTGTGCCTCGACACCGCACGGCGCGTATTAATACAATGTTTTGAGGAGAATGTCAATGCACGTCTGTCATGAGAAGGGCTGTCAGTCACCGCGCCGGTGTGGAAACTGTCATTCAGAATCACAGATTCTACTCTTTGAATGTATGACCAACATAAGAATGTCATCTGAACAAGTAAGCAGCTAACATCCACTTTTGTGCTGACCAACTAGGCCTACGGGGGAAAAGCATTGCAATAAATCAAGATGATTAAATCTTACGATCGCTTCATATCACGTCAAACCATGCAGACTATAATTTGTTTTCAAATTGTTAATGTTAATAACATCAGCATTGCGTGACTACACTTAATGTGTATTAGAACTAACGTTACCTGTAGTTCAGTTTCAATTTCTGTGCAGTCTCATTTCTAATCGTCATATATACCAATAAATTAATGTGGAGTAGAGATGAACTGCTCCGTCTCATAGCTAGCACAAAATAATGGACATTTACCATAATGTATGTAGCAAAAAGAGAAAGGCACAACAAAGAAAACTCAGTAACTTTATGAATTAAGGGAAGTGTGCTATTGTTACATAATTACCATTGAAATGTCTGACCTGTCCAGCAGAAAAAAAACTGTCTCTGTGTCCGTTTTGAACCCCTTCAAAACACGGAGTTCGCCTTTCAAAAGCCCTTTTTATCCTTGTTTTGGCTTGGTTGAAGTCTATCTTTTTTTCTGTAGCCATTCCGAAAGTCCGAAGTCTTTTGCATTTTACAGCGGGCGAATCTCCAGATGTCACTGTCACTGATTGACGTTTCAACCTTTCTGGATCCGCTATCAAATTGATAAGTTTAATTATATCAAGCGCTGTGAGAAAAGACTATAAATTTCCACCTTCAACATCCACACACGCGATATAGCCTACTAGCCGGTACACCTTCTTTATGTGTACACACAGTAAATTCCCCGGTGTTGAATTAACACCGGTCGGTGTTCATATGGGAACCACCAGCAGGGTGTTAAAGTAACACTAAAGCAGTGTTAAAGTTAATAAGATAATTAAGAGATTAATTAAGTAATGATTGACCATTAGTAATGAACACCTGATGATAATGAGCAGAATCACTGAAGGACAGATAAACACAAGAACTACAACTGACTTCAGCCACAGCTTTAGATCAAATTAACTGAAGATAAAAGAAGACATTAAATCTCTGAAGATCTCAGCAGAGGAGGATTAAACAACTCCACAAACAGCATTACCAGCTTCACACATTACTGACCACACTGACTTTATTTCTGTCAGACGCCTACAGAAACTAGAATTAATAGAGTTGTTTTGTTTTTTGTTGATTTTGTGTTGAAATGTGTTTTTTTAATGACACCATTATGGTGATCAGTGTTATCTTTAGTTGGGCAGTTTGACGATTTAACTTTTAAAAGTCAGTGTTTCTCTGGCTGCTGTATCTGGGTTTGCTATGGTCAGAAAAGCAGAGAAAACACAATCTGATGCTGTCAGCTGCTTGATGATCAGAATATAATCACTGTATAGTGGCATAATTCACTGATCTTATGACTGATTTTTATGTGAGCAAAATACCATTAACTCTGTTTTATTGTGATTCTAGAAAAGATCCAGAACAGGTTTAATCAGGAACTCTGAATTTGGTTTAAAACATATTGTACACTAATAACTTTAAACTCCTGTGAGATTTACTCACACACAGACATCAGAATCAGCATATGAATCTCAAATATGGTGACATGCTTCATGCTGCAATGCATGCTGGGAGACATGGATGAGTTTTGCATGATGCACCCAGAATGCATTGTGGCATGAAGCATGTCACCGTTATTGAGATTCATATGATGATTCTGTGTGTCTAAAGTTATTGTTTTTTTGACCAATGGGTTTAAATAACAATTCAGAATATTTGATATCTGGAAGAAAGCGATTACTGGGAAAAGCCTACTAATAACAAATAACTATTTTACTTATTTTATTGTTCAAAAACTTTTGCTTTTTTGACATTGAAAGATAGATCTCTTGATCATCATTGCTCATAGTTACTTTTGCAATAAATTGCATGTTTCAGTAAACACTGTCACAAAAACCACAAACTGATATAAAAAGCCAAGAGTCAAACTGCCAAACTAAAGGAAACGCTGATCACCATAATGGTGACCAAACATTTCAAATAAACCATCAACCTCATTCTCAAAAAGAACTGTAGATAAATGACTAATAAAGTCAGTCTGGTTTGTAATAAGAGAGATTGAATGTCTTCTCAGTTGATTTCATCTAAAGCTGTCGCTGAAGTCAGTTGTAGTTCTTGTGTTTCTCTTCAGTGATTCTGCTCATTATCATCAGATGTCTTCAATAATCAAATAATCATTACTCAATTAATCACTTAGTATCTAATTAACTCTAACACTGCTTCAGTGTTATTTTAACACCCTGCTGGTGGTTCCCATATGAACAACGACCGGTGTTAATTCAACACTGGGGAATTTACTGTGCAGATGTGACGCAATGACACAAAGATATGCTTGAATCTCCCGCGGAAATCCACCAGTACCACTGGAATTAAAAACATTATTACAAGCTTACCGTTGTAAATTGAGCGAAGGTAAGCAGATAGTTTTGAACACTGGCTGGTTATGTACTTGCTCAAAAATGTATTTTGGATAATTTTTAGCCCAAAAAAGTTATGGACTGCAACTTTAATGAAAGAAGAAGAAAAAAAACCTATATGAGGGCGGATTAGGAACCGTGTCAAAATTCGGATTAGGAATGTTTTCAAAACTGCTACCACCTGATCTCTCCAATAGGAATTCAAATATTAACAGCGGATCTATGTATGTATTCACTAATGTGAAGAATCTCGGGACTAATAATATATTTGACGCAAATTAATGCAAATATTGTTTGCAAATAGTCCCAAAAAGATTATTTTCCAACTAAAATTAGACTTAGAATTTTGTTCACTCTTCTCTTTCTTTACACTTTATTAAAAAAAAAAGGATTTGTTTTTCTGGACAAACTGGCGCCTGTTCGGGTGAAAGCGTCAACAGGTGACGTATATGGACACGTGAATCTGATTAACTGACCATGTGTGGAAATTTGCCATGACTGGGATAAACGATAATGTTTTTTAACGATTAATCTAGCGATTATTTTTCGATGCATCGATTAATCTAACGATTAATTTTCCCAAACCGGTTCGATTCCGGTTTAATGCGATTATCGATTATCTCCCCATTTATAAATTGCCTAATAGCAATTTATACTAGGGTTGCAACGGTATACCGGTATGGCGGTTTATCGCAATATTGGCATGTACGAATGGCCAGGGTCTCCAGGAAGGCTGGCGCGCTAACAAGGACACTAGCCACTAGTGCGCCTCTTGAGGCCAGGAAAGTAAAGTTTCAAGCGGTGTATGAGAATGAGTGTTCCACATTGTGGATGTTGTATAGCAAGGGTGTCCAATCCTGCTCCTGGAGGGCCGCCGTCTTGCAGAGTTTAGCTCCAACCCCAATGAAACAGCTGAACCAGCTAATCAAGGTCCTACTAGTCATACTAGAAACTTCCAGCAGGTGTGTTGAGGCAAGCTGGAGCTAAACTCTGCAGGACACCCCTGTTGTATAGGGTTGCCACTTCACTTGTGTTCTGTGTTGTGGCTGATATTTTTTTTTATTTGACATTATATATATATATATGTACCTGAAGTACTGTTTGTTATCCAGGTCTAACAAAGTTATGTTCAACATCACTTTATAATGGCCCAGCTGCGTGCCTTGCTGCTGGCAAAATCATTTATCAAATCATCAAAGTTCAGCTTTCTTGCCAGTTTGCTTTCAATGGATAGTATGGCAAGGTAACAAAGTCTATCCTGCAACATAGCAGACCTCAGATAAGTCTTTATCAGTTTCAGCTTACTGAATGCTCTCCGCCACCAGCAACGGTCAGTGTGCAAAATATTCGCAAAACTATGCAGACCTGCCCAAAAATACTCTGCAGCTGCATCTTGTAAATGCCGTTGAGCAGATCAATTGTTGACAGACACCCTGGGAAAGTGGCTCTATATATAGAGTTGAGGTGTCTGACTTCATCTTCAAATTCACAAGTCTAATCAGTGTTGTATTTTGAAATCAATGGCAGGCATACAGAATAGATTTGATCATCATGTAACTGACCCATTTTTACAACTACAGAAAACTGATCCAAGATCTCAGCTGTTGTGCCAGACCTGGTACTTAAGTCATTGATTATGTGGTCCATCATGAGAAGAAACACAGTGTTTCTGAATATGGTGTCTGCACTGTGCTCCCTTGCTCCCTTCTACCTCTGTCTCATCGTGAAACCGTTTTCTTTTCCTCTGGCGGCTGAATCCTGAATCCACCGAATCAGTGTTGAAGTTAATGAGATAATTAAGTGATGATTGAGCATTAATGATGAACACCTGCTGTTAATAAGCTGTTACCTGATGATAACAAGCAGAATCACCAAAGGAAAGAGAAACACAAGAACTACAACTGACTTCAGCCACAGCCTTAGATGAAATCAACTGAAGATAAAATAAGACATTAAATCTCTGAAGATCTCAGCAGAGGAGGATTAAACAGCTCCACAAACAGCATTACCAGCTTCACACATTACTAACCAGACTGACTTTATTTCTGGTATACATCTACATAAGCTCTTATTGAGAATAGAGTTTTTTTTTGTCACCATTATGGTGATTAGTGTTTTCTTTTGTTGGGCAGTTTGACGACTTTTTAACATGTGGCTGAGGCTGAAGTCAGTTGTAGTTCTTGTGTTTCTCTTTCCTTTGGTGATTCTGCTTGTTATCATCAGGTGTTCATCATTAATGCTCAATCATCACTTAATTATCTCATTAACTTCAACACTGATTCTGAACCTTTTAACACTCTGAGTGTGGACTCATAGTGGACTCATATATACACTCGCAGTGTACATTTAACACTGAGGATTTTGCTGTGTAGGTTGAACAGCCTTAACCCTTGCACTCCACCGAGTGTCTGACAGACGATGTAAATTGCAAACCGTTTTTGCCTTATAGATGGCCCATCGCTCTGGGCTGGCACTAACAAGTGAATAAAGGAGACTGATACAGCCAAAAAAGTTGGTAACCTCTGGACTTGATTGAGCTGCATGCACACCAACAAGGTTCAGAGTATGAGACACACAAGGGGAAAAATTATCCAGCTTATTTTTTTTAAATAATTGAGCTTGAACCCTCTTGATTTTTCCAGACATATTTGCCCCATTATCATAGCCTTGGCCTCTGCAGTCATTCAGATGCCATGACTGTTAAGCACATTTACAATCATGTCTGCAATTTCACTTCCTGTTTTTTTGTGAAAATCTTTAAACTCCAAAAACCTTTCAACAACCTCCCACTTCTTGTTTTCTTGATCAAAACCTACATATGGTAAGAGTAATACATTTTGCTCTGTATGTGAAATATCAGGAGTAGTATCGCAAATAACTGAATAGTAGACTGATTCCTTCCTTTCCTTAAGAATACTACTTAACACTCGTTTTAATAGTAATCACTTAAATAGTCGCTTAAATAGTCTGTCAATCTTGTTCCTGTTTTTTTGTCTCTTACTTTTTGTAGATGTTCGTTGAGTAGTGGGTCATAATGGGACAGGAGCTCAAGGGTGCCCAAGAAGTTGCCATTATGAATTTCCCCCAAGTCTTTTGTTTTACCCCTAAAGGGTACATTGGCCAAGAACAAGGTTACATCTAGTATCCTCTTCAGAATAGCTCTATTTTTGTCTATTTCTGTTTGTATGAGCTTCTTCAGCTTGCTGTCTATTCCCCCTGGGACAGCTGCCATTACAGACTGTTGCAAGGATTTTCATTTTAAGTAGCATTCCCTGTGTGCTTTGCTGCTTTTGTGGTTAGGGAATTTATCATAAATTAGACGCCAAGTTATCTCTTTGATTTTATAACCATGTTGACTGCTTAGTGCGCTCATGCAAGGTTTCTTTAGCTCATGACCAAATAATACGGTTGTGACTGACATTTTGAAATTTGTTTTTTAAATATAAAATCTGTAGTCAAAATGGACAAAATCCACATTTAGTGCATGAGGGGCCCTAGCACATTTAATGTATGTATCAAAAAGAGAAAAGAAATAAGAAAAGAAAAAGGGGGTCTGCTCTTCTGGGCCCTAAATCAGCCTGGGCCCTAAATCGTCCTAACCTTCCACCTCTTTAAGGCGCCCTTGACTGCATCTACAGATCCACGAAAAGGCAGCTGGTTCCCAGCTATGAATTCAGTTATGTCCACAATAGCGGATAGATAGGCACGGTTCCTTTCAAGCTGATGCAAATTAACAAGAGATGAAATTCCAGTGCCTTCCTCGAATCTAGAAAGCCTCTCCTTCAACAACACCATCGCTGACATGTGTTCTTTGCTGGATTCATGCTTTTTTAGTCCTTAATTTTGCACGAAGGCATGGTGCCAATTGTTGTAGCCAGTGGTTGTAAACGCATCATCGGGCCATGCTGTGCCAAATTTACACCACCTATAACAAAATGCAGCATTGCGTTCAACAGAATATACGAGCCAGTCTCTATTTTTGAACCACAAGCTACTAAATGAGCGACTATTTTCACTGCCACTACATGATCGACTGGGGCATAAGCACATCAACTGTAAGGGCTCTTCATCACCCAAGTCACTCGGTCACTTGCTGAGGCCGGTGTTTGCAGGGGTGTCATGCGGTACACTGCGGCTGCTGTCATTTGAACTTCTTGTGATGAAGATGTCTGGGCTTTCTTTAACCAATTTCTTATATCCATGAAGATAATTATTTGTATGGTAGTGCATCATGGACAATTAATATTTTAGGCTACTGTAAAGCCCCATCTCAGAAAGTCAGCAAACAAATTTCCAGAGTGGGATGCACACACGTAAACAAGTGGGCAATTAAAGAGATAGATTCACCTGTGTCAGTGGTCTTAGCTTTTTTTTTTTTTTCTTTTTTTTTCAGGATAGCCACACTGATTGGACAAAATCAATAGCAAAGCCACTTTTATACCGCAAAGTATCAGAAGTTGCATCCAGTCATAAATAGCATGTCTGCTTATCAGTCTGTCATCCCTGAACATACAATATGCACTGCAATAAATACAAAAGGTAGATAGATAGTTGCTGGGCTATTTTTAATAATAATAATAATAATAATAATAATAATTTGTTACATTTATATAGCACTTTTCAAGGCACTCAAAGCGCTTTACATATAGAAGGGGGGAATCTCCTCAACCACCACCAATGTGCAGCATCCACCTGGATCATGTGACGAGAGCCATATTGCGCCAGAACGCCCACCACACACCAGCTTATTGTTTTCACCACACACCAGCTTGTTTCAAAGCAGCTTCACAGTGTTAAACAGGACAACATTGCAACAAAATTTGATTTGGCTAGTTTAATTTGGATAGTTTATAGAATTATATATGACAAAATTAATAAATTCTATTTGTATATTTAGTTGAGTAACTTGGATCATAATTTGAGTGTCCCCAACTGAGCAAGCCAAGCCAAAGGCGACAGTGGCAAGGAACCAAAACTCCATCAGGGCATCACATCTCATCCGAAGGACAGTGCTTATTGACAGTATAGTGTCCCCATCACTATACTGGGGCGTTAGGAGGCACACAGACCACAGGGTGAGCACCCCCTGCTGGCCTCACTAACTCCTCTACCAGCAACTACCTAGTTTTCCCAGTTGGTCTCACATCCAGGTACTGACCAGGCTCAGCCCTGCTTAGCTTCAGTGGGAAACCAGTCTTGGGCTACAGGGTGATATGGCTGATTTAGGGTGTTTCATGTGTGTTTAATGTAAACTGTTTTAATGTAAACTGTTTTTAAACTAGAATATTCAGACATTTTTCAAATACAGTAGGCTATTTTAAATATTTGTTCATTGGAACAAATTTTAAACATTAATTATACCCATTCATCTGCTCTGACTTTAAGATCTTCCACTACCAACGCGGATCTGGCACGTCCCATTTGCTTACAACTCTTTAAATTTATTTAAAGGTGCCCTAGAATGATTTGAAACAATATTTTAAATTGTTCTCTGATATCTACATAGAGTGTGTGTGGCTTATTTAAGGTTCAAAAATGGTAATTGTCAAAATCACTTTAAGCAGAACATCTCAAATGGAGATCGCTCAAATGCAATAACAATACTTGTTTATTGGTGTTTTCAGATCACCGCACGCCAGATCATCGCGAGAGAGAGAGAGCTCGCATGCATATGGTTTGCCAGACTGCACATGTTTAGGTTAAACACCGGATCACAGAAAAGCTCTGTTTGGGGGATTCAATTTACTGAACTCTGGCAACCGCAAGCACGAAGACTCGAAAGCACCTATTTGCCCCCCCGACAAAACCAAAACCAGTGCTTTTTGTTCAAGTTTTTATTTTTTGACCTACATTTTAAGCTTGTCTTTTTTCGTCAACGATATTGCATGTTTATATAGTCACAATGTGCGAAGTGACTGTGATGTACTCTGAAATACAAGCAAAAACATCATACTTCAGTTCTCAAAAATATAAACATATATTTTTTAACAAAATGAATAGAAGCCTTGTCAACTGACT
The DNA here is from genome assembly GCA_023029165.1 of Gobiocypris rarus. NCBI lineage: Eukaryota > Metazoa > Chordata > Actinopteri > Cypriniformes > Gobionidae > Gobiocypris > Gobiocypris rarus. The sequence continues at coordinate 8,163,450 of CM040923.1, forward strand.
ATCGTTTTAACTTATTTGGTGGAAGTGCCGTATCTAGAAGGATCGAGTGACCTATCTGTAAGCATACATACGGTTGGATTTTGTAATTTATGACAACACTGGCAGGAAATAATATTAACCTTTGTCATTTGACACACTATTTAGTTATGTATGGTACTTGGAGTTTCCTATTGTTACTGTACTAGCATCTTGCGTTATCTAGACAATGCTGTCTCTCTAGGAAACTTTCAATTTAATCAGAAATTGTTTAGATAGTCAATAAGTGGATAAAATCACTACTTACTGCTTGCAGCAATATAGTTGGAATTGCCCCTTTCTTCAGTTTTAGACGCTGAGCGTAGACTGCTTGATATTGTCCCAGGTTAAAAAAAATGTCCGCGGTAAAATGGGCCAAGCAAACAAACAATTATGATTTAAATCGTTGCAGTATTCTATTATAAATAAACATCAAACATGCCTGTTGACATTTTTTGTCTGTGGGAAGGGTATGAAAAGTCTTCATATCCCTCGCGTATCCCTACATATTAATATGCATATACCTACATATTAATGATCCCATCGATTGCGTCATAGTTGGTGTTATGTTGAGATTTGTCTATTTTTCTGTGGTGTTTTTTCACAAACGAGATTTACATATGAAGAAGAAGGCAATGTTGTTTGAGACTCACAGTATGTGATGTCCATGTACTGAACTCTTGTTATTTCACTATGACATGGTTAATTCAAAATTTCATTCTAGGGCACCTTTAAGAGTTGTAATCCTAGCTGATAATGCCTTTCATATGCACGTAAAAAAGTCATTTTGGCGTATAAATCGCACGATAAATACAATTTGTGTTATAGATTTCATGAGAACATGTTGATCTTTAAGAGCACATTCGCCGTTAAAAGCTGGAAAAACAGCCAAAACTGTCAACTCTGCAATGAGCAAGTTTCTCCTTTCTAATCTGTATTTCCATCTTGTAATGTCGCTGTTTTGGGGTATTTTTAAAAAAATGATTTGTAGTAGAGCAGACACTTTGAGTTTTTTAAGCAGTTATGTTATAGCCCTGCTTGTTTTTATGAAATATTTTGACTGCATGATCATTTCACCGTTTTATGTACTGCAATGCGAGCCACGCACACTGACCTATAGTATCTTGATCGCAAAAGGACAACCAGTCAAATGCATTAAACATGAAAGTATAATGAAATAATTTCTGATTTGAAAAATTGTGTTAATGCAATTATTTTGTGAATATATATATATATATATATATATATATATATATATATATATATATATAGGGTGCTTAGCACCCTCAAGCACTTCAGAGAACCGGTCCGGTCCGATTCATATTAGATTTATTTCCACATATGAATGAGACCTGAAACCGATCGGAGAATATTGGAATTCATGCGCTTTTCTTCCTGCTTATGCGTTAGTGGGTCAAATCCGATCTGTGCCACATGGGAGGGAGAAAAAAATAATCGAAATTGGGTCACTTGAACCATGCAGCGTAAATGCGGCCATAATGTATAGTATGGAAGTATGCATATTCAGACACAGGGATTGTTTTTACTTTAGAAGTATATTGGGTTTAATGTTGCGCAAAATAACTTTGTTTAGCTCAGCATCTCTCAACTCCTCAGGACCCATCTCTAAGAATGTTTTAGATTTCTCCCTATTCAACACAATAAGAAGCTAAAACATTCTGGTAGGTTGGTCCGCTGAGTCCAGCTCTGAGAATGAAACCAACCTGTTTGTTCCTCAGTATCTTCTTGTTTCACACTGAATGCTTCTTCAATCTTCAAGTCTTTAATCTCCTCTTTAATAAATGCCATCTTTATGATAGTGTGACGTGGATCTCAGCTGCTTCACCAGGAGTTTTTCCTGTGTGTCTGGATACTCTGTCCTGTTTAACATGAGAATAAATAACAGAAAGAAAAATAAATGCAAACTAAAACACTGGGTATGTCTCAAGCAGCTTCTTAATTTAGTAGTCACTGCCATGGAAAGGGGTCAGTCAGAGATGTCAACATTTCCAAAGGCTGTGTTCGAAATGGAATATTATCATGCCACTCTTACTATTTCTGCAGTATCCGGTATGTATACTGTGTGTAGTATGCACATTTTCTGTATGCATGGAATACCTGGATGACCTACTAAATTTGCTGTAATCTGATGCATCTGAGGACAATGCATTGAATACTGTTTCCTACAACGCAACGTGTTTCAGGTGACGTTTCATCTCATGAGTGAACTGGAAGCGGAGAATAATTATAAATGTAGCCTATCACTTTACTACACATTACTGCACAGTACAAATTAGCTGTGTTTCCAAACACACCATTGTTACATAAATCGTACTTTAATCTCTACGGCATGTTTCTGATCAAGTCACCGTTATTAAATAGCACTTTTCAAGCAGCTTTATAGTGATAAACAGGAAACTCAATCCTTCAACAGAGCTCGAACAAGAAAATAGTATCGTTGTTCAGCTGAAGTCTGTTCATTGTTGATTAAAATCTATTTGATACCTGTGTCAAGTTAATCAATTAGGAAATGTGTTCAATTCATATAAATAACTTTTTATGCCGACAAATTATAACCTATTTACTTAGTATGTAGGGTATATTCTGCTACAAGATAATTATTTGTGGTGTTTTGTAAAAACCCAGCTATAATTAGTCATTTTTACCCATGTATAACTGAAGGTTAGGTGTTCCTGTAAGGAGCTATGTTGATACAGGAATTCTTAAAATTAGCTGACCTAACGTAGACAACTTGATTCAAACATGATAATTTGAATAAATAATTTTGACTTATATATTTACTTACTTGTTAATTTTATCACATTTTTTGTCAAGCTAAATAAAATCGAATAAACTAATTTTAAGTGAAAAACATTATTAAATTACACAAAATCAACCTGACTTTACACCAACAAACAGAGTTTTTATGGGTTAGATGAAGACAGGACTCCACATTAAAAAGAATGGTTAGCATATTTATTTGTAAGATAACGACCTGGACAGGTGTGCTGAGTTAATAATGTTTGTCATGTGACAACACAGTAGCATACTACTCTGAAACATTATTTATTGCATATATTTATACCATTTCACACACTATTCTTAAAAAAAACACAGTAGGCATTTTGCACTGTATACTGGGCAGTAAGCAGTGTGCCGTGTTTCTTATGTCTATGGTTTTTACAAGCAGGTGTAGGTGATTCCAGCGATTAAACAGTGAATTACTGGAAGTTAAACGATCCCCTTTTCTCGCATCACTGCTTGCCAGTGCCTGAATTCGTGTTACAATTCACGTTATAAGGAAACGAAATAAAACGCACCTTTCTGTTATTTATGTAAAGATACTCAAAAAATGCAACGGTCTTTAATGTTAGATCAATGTTACAACATTGCATACAATAATAATTAACTGCTTTACATTGCTAAAAAACGGTTTGCATTGATTTAAATGCATTCAATGCTTACAACACAAACCTTTCTGTTGACTCACAACAGACGCAGCAGCGCGGCGCGGTCTTATGACGTCACAACACATGGACAAAATAAAAGTTTTGTCAACACACTGCTCCCTCTTAACCCTCTTACCCCATTCACTTAACAGCCCTTAACTGTTCGTTCGTGGACAAATGTGGTTATGGAGGTCTCAGGTGTGATCAATTTTTTTATTTATTATAAATGTTATATCACTGTCTTCGATAAAATTTATACTATCCATTTATTTTATTTATTTTTGCAGTATTTGAATTTATTTACTCCTAAGAGTACCACATTTATTTTTGTGTTTTATTTAATATTTCTTTAACTACATTAAAAAATATCATTCCACTAAGTTCTGAGAGTTAAAACCTAAAGATGAAGTGTCTTTGCTGCCATCTGGTGTCTCTTATTGGTCTTGTATTAAGAAAAAAACTAATTCTATTAATAGCCACTAGATGGCTATAGTACTCAATGGCTGCATATAAGCTGAACTCTGTGAACCACTGTATACAATAAATTTGACCTCGCAAGTTAAAATTGTAATTTAAAGAAATATATATCTGTGTTAGGTGAGACTATACAAAGATGCCAAAATATGCTTAGATATGTTTAGCTCTGTCTGTCATGTTTTTGTATGTGTAAGTAAGTTTTTATTTGAAAAAAGCCCAGCTGTGTCATTGGTGTTTGTGTGTGTGTGTGTGTGTGTGTGTGTGTGTGTGTGTGCGTGAGTGAGAGAGCGAGGGAGATGAGCCAGGGGTTTGATTGGATAATTTCATTGGTTGTCATCATTGATTGGATAATTTTTTGTATGTAAGAGTGAGTTTTTATTTGAAAAAAAGCCCAGCTCTGTCATTGGCTCATTGAATGGGCTGTTTGTGTGTGTGTGTGTGTGTGTGTGTGTGTGTGTGTGTGTGTGTGTGTGTGTGTGTGTGTGTGTGTGTGTGTGTGTGTGTGTGTGTGTGTGTGTGCATGAGAGAGCAAGGGGAGATGAGCCAGGGGTTGATTGGATCATTTCATTGGTTGTCATCATTGATTGGATCATTTTTTGTATGTGTGAATGAGTTTTTATAAAAATAAAAATAAAAAAAGCCCAGCTCTGTCATAGGCTCATTGAATGCGCTGTTTGTGTTTGTGTGTGTTTGTGTGTGTGTGTGTGTATGATTGAGAGTTTTTGCCATGTTGAGAATGTTGTACAGGATCAGCCCTTCATTTGTGTGTATGTTAGATATACATTGCATTGTATTTAATTTTTTTTTTTTACAAAAAAACATCAAGAATGCTCTAAATTACAGTTTTTCCCATTCATTCCTATGGGTGTCCATTTTTGTCCACGAACGAACAATGAAGGAGGTTTTTTTTTTCACCCACTTAACATTGCAGCATCGAGTGTGTGTTTTTTGTGTGTGTTCAGGTGGCAAACTTAGGAAAAGTAGCCAAGTCTTGTACTGCTCAGATCAAGGGAAGTATTATTAAAAAATTAATTAAAATAATTTTGCCCACATTTGTCCCCAATAGGGTAATAGAAGGAACACTCCACTTTTTTTAATCCATTCAGCCGATCTTTGTATCTGTTGGTAGCACTTTTAGCATAGCTTAGCATACATCATTGATTCTAATCAGCCCATTAGCATCTCATTTAAAAAATGACCAAAGACACTTTCAATATTTTTCCTTTTTAAAACTTGACTCTTCTACAGTTACATCATGCGTTAAGACCAACTGAAAATGAAAAGTTGCGATTTTCTACACCTATTGCTAGGAACTACTTTCTCATTCCTGCGTAATAGTCGCGGATCTTCGCGGCCGTACCATGGCTGCAGCAGCACAATGATTCGTTGGTATTCTGTGAAACATGGTGGTAGTATTCACCTTCGACTATCACAGCCCTTTAAAGCACACAGAACCATGGCTAATCACACAGGTAAATCCACAACACAATTTGTCGGCTGCAAGCCTGAAACTTTCTCTGCAACTATACGAACTTAGTGCCGGTCCCATTGAAAGTCACCTAGCTGGGGGCTACTTTCAGCGCTGTGTAATATCATTGCGCTGCTGCAGCCATGGTACGGCCGCGAAGATCCGAGACTATAACACAGGAATGAAAAAGTAGTTCCTAGCCATATAGGTGTAGAAAATCGCAACTTTTCATTTTCAGTTGGTCTTAGCACACGATGTAACTGTAGAAGAGTCAAGTTTAAGTAGGGAAAATATTGAAAGTGTCTTTGGTCATTGTTTGAATGAGATGCTAATGGACTGATTAGAATCATGCTAAGCTATGCTAAAAGTGCTAACTAGATACAAAGATCGGCTGAATGGATTCAAAAACAGTAAAATTCAAGTATTTAACTCTAGGGGACTTGGAAAATGAGCCTATTTTCAAAAAAAGCGGAGTGTTCCTTTAAATCACAAAAGTTCACAGAAATGTGCATTATTACTAACAATGAAAAACTTACTAAATAAGAATTTTGAGATCTTGTCTAAAAGACAAAACATAACGTTTGTGTGCAAAAACCATTTATAATAATAATAATAATAATAATAGATTTAATTTATAATGCACTTTTCATTCCGAAGAATCTAAAAGTACTACAAGGGAAAATAACAATAGAATTTTTTTTTTTTAAATGTATGCATAGGTCTACCTTAAAATGCAATTGGTGATAAATGTGGTTTACGCGATTTTCACATTTTATATTTCATAAAGCAGAGTTCAATGCATGTGTTAATTGAAACACATAAAAATGAGTGTATATTTTCTAATATAAAAAAAATGTGGGCATAAAAAGTTCAAAAAATCATGTGGAAAATAAATAAAAGATTTAGCTATCAAAATGTAAATAAAAAAAAAGTCAATACCAAAAAAGTATTAAAATGTTCAGTCTAATGTGGAGTATTTCATAGATGGTTTCATTATACATATTGTGATTATCTTTTAGCTGGACACCCAACTAAATAAATAATATCCACCATCTGAATATAGTAATTTTGTTATTTGTTTGTTTTTACCCCAAGTGCCATATTGATTGTTGATTTAATTGCCTTAAACAAAAATGAAAATAATAACAAGACCTTTCTCAAAATATAGCTAATCTGTAATTGTATTATTTGATTGGCTACATAGATTTACAACATTTATAAATAAATAAAAACATAATATTAGATACAATCAGGGCAGAATCAACTTTAAATGATCGGCCAATGTTCCACTTGCATAGTGAAACGCATGTTTCCGAAAGTACTGTGGTGTTTTTGTGCCATCTAGTGGATGATGTGCACATAAAAGTGTGATATCCAATCACATCCCATGAAACAGTGAACAAGACTCACTTAATGTGTGTGAGTGAGATTCCCTTAATTCTCTCTTCTGCCTAAGATTAAGAAATTGTTAGACACGGCTGCCCAAATCTCACTGAATCTTTGCCAGGCAACCATCCAACATCTGGCTCCAGTGTAACAGGCACATTTAAGCATGGTAATTTTTATTGACATCACTGTATATATACAGAACACAGTTTAACAGAAATAAGTTATACTGAACATGACCCTCAAGCGGCACTACACCTCTGAGACTAGACAACAATAAAACGAATACACAGCATGTGATATTGCATACAATTCTGCATATGGCATTCAATACATTAAACTAAAAAAAACACCAAATCCATTTCACATAATTACACAGTCTATGCAAATAAATGGGCACAAACACAGTCAGAGATCATCCTGGTACAATGTGCTGAGTAACAAGCAACACCTCTTTCTTTCTTTCTTTCTTTCTTTCTTTCTTCAGGTGGGTGTGTCACCGCTTTTTTTTATTTTAAATCTGACACAGAGACACTGAGGAGTCATCAGACAGCAGCCTAAATCCAGCATAGAGAGACTGTGTGAATGTGGAAGTGAATGTGTGTAAGTGTGTGAGTGTGTGTGTGTCAGAAATGCTGTAGAAGGACAGAGTGCCGGCCGACACATCTACATACACTCCTACTCTCTTACAAGAGCCTGAAGGGACACTTCTGTCAGTAAACATATCATTGTGACAGACAGTGAATGTGTCATCAGAGCAGAACAGACTCCAGGAGTTTTTATTTAATCCAAATTCACAATCATCACTCTCTTCTTTCCTGCTGATTCCTTTATATGACACTGATATATCAGCATCCCTACTCCATTCTGCCTCCCAATAACAGCGTCCGGACAGACCCTCTTTACATAGAACCTGAAGATGATTATCAAATCTCTCTGGATGATCAGGATATGGCAGCTTCTCTCTCACGTGTGTCACCTTTCTGTTCTCCTCAGACAGAATGAGAAAGGGGTTTGCTGTGTTTGGATCCAGTGTGAGATCACAGGCATCTGAACACAAGAATGAAAAATATGTATAAAACAACAAAAACCACTAAAGGTGTGTGTGTGTCTGTTTGGCCCTGGTAAACCCCACAAAGATGGCATCTAACTTTTTCTGTATTTATACATACAAAACACATATTTTGCCATACTTGTGTTATTATAGTATCACTGAGATGCTATATAGTTTTTGTTAATATTTTGAATTCAATTTAATTCTACTTTCATTTTACTTTCATTCTTTTCGTTTTAGTAAAAGTGTTGTTTTGTTATTTTTTTTAAATGTCTATTGTTTTTATACATTGTTATTTTAGTTTGGTACATGAGGTTAAAGAAACTAAATAACAGGTTAATTTTTAACTAAATGAAAATGACAATATTGTAAGTTTTTATAAGTTTTATATTTTATTTTATGTCAGTTAACATTTTCTTTAAAATAAAACTTTTTTACGGTTTTAGTTTTTTGTTAACTATAATAACACTGATACTAGTTAAATCTATTTATTAACATGTGTCAAATAATGTTCTTAGTCTTTCCTTCCTTTGATGGGGCATCCCAGACAGAAGCTAAAATAGTTTACTTTAAATTAAATGGAAATTAAATTAAATTACATACAGTTTCTGTAACCAAATAATAATCGGGTGGAAACTGGACACACTGCGTGACTTTTATTTAATAAACAAGCCCGAAATGCACCGGGACTCTTATTTTGAAATGTCTATGCTTAAGCATTCACTTGGCATTGATTGACTGCGAAATGATCTCACAACAGTGCCACGCTCAGGCTTCGAAACGTGACTCGCTCACATTTATTTAATGAAATCATAGTCTTTTAAAGTTTAATAATCACATTAGGCAGTATTGCAATTTACAGGTCCTTCTAAAAAAATTAGCTTATTGTGATAAAAGTTCATTATTTTCCATAATGTAATGATAAAAATTAAACTTTCATATATTTTAGATTTATTGCACACCAACTGAAATAATTCAGGTCTTTGATTGTTTTAATACTGATGATTTTGGCATACAGCTCATGAAAACCCAAAATTCCTATCTCAAAAAATTAGCATATCATGAAAAGTTTCTCTAAACGAGCTATTAACCTAATCACCTGAATAAACTAATTAACTCTAAACACGTGCAAAAGATTCCTGAGGCATTTAAAAACTCCCAGCCTGGTTCTTTACTCAAAACCGCAATCATGGGTAAGACTGCCGACCTGACTGCTGTCCAGAAGGCCATCATTGACACCCTCAAGCGAGAGGGTAAGACACAGAAAGACATTTCTGAATGAATAGGCTGTTCCCAGAGTGCTGTTTCAAGGCACCTCAGTGGGAAGTCTGTGGGAAGGAAAAGGTGTGGCAAAAAACGCTGCACAACGAGAAGAGGTGACCGGACCCTGAGGAAGATTGTGGAGAAGGACCGATTCCAGACCTTGGGGGACCTGCGGAAGCAGTGGACTGAGTCTGCAGTAAAAACATCCAGAGCCACAGCGCCTGACCTGGGCTACAGAGAAGCAGCACTGGATTGTCGCTTAAATTTTGCATGTCATTCAGAAATCAAGGTGCCAGAGTCTGGAGGGAGACTGGGGAGAAGGAAATGCCAAAATGCCTTGGTATTACTGTGCTCAATTGGCCTGCCAACTCTCCTGACCTGAACCCCATAGAGAATCTGTGGGATATTGTGAAAAGAAAGTTGAGAGACGCAAGACCCAACACTCTGGATGAGCTTAAGGCCGCTATTGAAGCATCCTGGGCCTCCATAACACCTCAGCAGTGCCACAGGCTGATTGCCTCCGTGCCACGCCGCATTGAAGTAGTCATTTCTGCAAAAGGATTCCCAACCAAGTGCATAACTGAACATAATTATTTGAAGGTTGACTTTTTTTGTATTAAAAACCTTTTTCTTTTATTGGTCGGATTTCACTAGCAAGGACCACACCACAACTGCGCAGAATTAGCTGAGTTTTATGAATGAATAAGGGTCGAGGGGAATGGGAAAAGATGTAAACGACAGATCTCCGAATGAATAAGGGTCGAGGGGAATGGGGAAAGACGTAAACGACGATCTCTGTCAGGCTGATCGGGGAGTCTGACCCGGGAGACTCAGAGTGGGGCTTGCCTCGGTAGGCAGTAAGCTGAGTTACTTGAAGACCCCCCCTGGATGCAGCCTGTGGAATTAAAATTGAGGTGTTAGAGATTGAAGGAGAGAGGATTGGGGTCGAGGGAAAGTGGGATAAATGGATGAGTTGGAAGGGAAGGGGTTGAGTTAGAGGTTGAGGGGGTGGGGCTGGGGTCGGGGAAAGAGGGATGGATGGATGCGTTGAAGGGGAAGGGTGGGTGGGGTTCAAAAACTGAGACGAACAGTGTGGTGAAGGTAGGTCCCGTGAATATATACAGACGGGGAGAGAGAGCTGATTAGTTGAGGGGTGGTCCTGCTCCTGAACCTTAATTAACTTGTTAACTACATTTCACTAGCAAGGACCACACCACAACTGCGCAGAATTAGCTGAGTTTTATGAATGAATAAGGGTCGAGGGGAATGGGAAAAGACGTAAACGACAGATCTCTGAATGAATAAGGGTCGAGGGGAATGGGGAAAGACGAAAACGACGATCTCTGTCAGGCTGATCGGGGAGTCTGACCCGGGAGACTCAGAGTGGGGGCTTCGTCTCGGTAGGCAGTAAGCTGAGTTACTTGAAGACCCCCAAAGGTTTGGATGAGACGATGCGGGCTTGAGCTTGACGTAGATCATTTAGATTATTGCGGATGTACAAGCGGTACGCTTCGGATGACCATCGACCTAAGACTCTGATTGTCTCGTCCGAGATGCCCATGCTGGCGGCCGTGGTGGCTGCTCCGATACGGAATGAATGTATAGAGTAATGTTCGGGAGATATGCCGGAGGTCCTGAGAATACTTTGGAAGTGTTTGCTAAACCAGAATCTCGTGGCCATTTTCCTGTTTTCTGTGAGGAAGAGTGGTTCTTGAGGAGATGAATGGTTGGTGTATCTGGAAGAATCGTATTCCGAAAGTGGCTCATAAGGACTGAGGAAGGAGTGGAAGCGAAAGATGTATATTGGAAACGACTCTCCGAATTGGTCAGTTTTACTTCTCTTTAGATTATATATCAGAGAATCTGGTGTATGAGCGGTGATATCTGAGAGGCTGGGATGAATGGCTGGGTTGAAGGCTGAAGTCGACGGGGCGAATTCTGAGCATCTCAGGAAGCCGAAGAAGGCGAGAAAGAACATGCATTCCAATGTTTGGTCGATCGATGGGCTCAGGTAGCCAGAACGTAATGTGTGGATGCATTGGCTCAGGAGGTCAGAGGTTAAGGGTAAGCGTTTGATGTTGAGGACTGGTTCTTGTTTCCGTAGACCTCTGATAAGCATAGATACGTGGGAGTGAGAAATGGTTTGGCATTGGTCGCCGGTGGCAAGTTTGTAGATAAAGTTAATTCCGGATAGGTAAGTCTGAATGGAGGATGCCCTGGTATTTTGGTAGGAATGGGCATGAGTAACGAAGTTACAGATGGACAAAACGTTCATTAGAGGAAATGAGAGTTGGTAAAAGGAGTGGTAAGCCTTGAAACGGTTCCAACCGGTCAAGTAAGCAGAGAGGGTACTCTGGGCGAGGCCGTTGAGAATAGCTTCTCGCGAAGCGCTGGAAAGTTCTTCCAGCCGCGGATTTAGTTGAAGATGGTGGCTGAAAACGGTGGAACTGGCGTGGGATGTATGTCTGATTCTGGAGCTAAGATTCTGAACTTCTGAAAAGAGAAACGAGACAATGAGTCGGCTATTCTATTGTGGTATCCTGGAACGTGTGCTGCTCGGATGATGAACTGACGCTATACCGATATAAGTGTCAGTCTGCGAACTAATTGCATGATCGTCAGGGAACTGGATCTGCCTTTATTTATGATTTCAACAACTGCTGAGTTGTCTGAGTGGATGAGTATGGAATGTCGGGACTATTCGTGCCCCCAAAGGAGGGCTGCTATAATGACAGGATACATCTCATAAAGTGCGGATGAGGGAAAGTCTGGCTGCTGAATTAGATGGCTGAACTCTGGTGGACACTGAAGCTAACCAGCGCCACTGTAGTAGCCCCCTAATCCTATGGAAGGCGCTGCGCCTGTGTACAGCTGAATGTCTTCTGGCTGTGTGACGTAGTCATTATAAAAGAAGGATATGCCGTTCCATGAAGATAGGAATTTCTGCCAGAGCCGCATTTCCATTTTGCTTGCTTGGCCCAAGGTGACTTTGTCGTGTAGAGAGGGTATTGATGCTGCTTTTGATAGTAGGTTGGAAAGGAAAGATTTTCCTGGGGAATTATTCTGATGGCGTTGTTAAGGTGGCCGAGGAGGGCTAGCAGCTGTTGCTTTGTGCACCTGTCTGCTAGGAGATAGTTTGATAGGAGCAATGAAATGCGCTATGCTTTTCTCGGGAGGTAGAGATGCTTGGAAGGAGATGGAGTCTAGGGTGATGCCTAGGAACTCGAGGGAGGTGCAGGGCCCTAAGGTCTTTTCTTTTGAAAGGGGTACGCCTAGTTCGGAAAACACTTTAACGAGGGTGGAAAGTCCTGAGTGTGGAGGTAAGGATGTAGGTGTGATGATAAGGAAGTCGTCGAGGAGGTGCAGGACGTAGGGGAGCCTGTGGTTGTTGATGAGAATCCAACATAAGGCCTCTGAGAGGGAGTCAAATATCTTGGGGCTGCTTCTGCAGCCGAAAGTGAGGCGTACTGAAAAATAATAAGCTCCTTTCCAAAATATTCAGAAGAAACGCCAGAATTCTGGGTGAATGGGCAAGACGTTGAAAGCACTGGTGATGTCTGCTTTGAAAGCCATGCTCCGTGGCCTGCCTTGGATGAGAGTGATGGCTTGGTCGATGGAAGCGTATTTCATGGAGAAGTCTGGGGCTGGAATGATGCTATTAATGCTGGTAATGTGTGAGCCGTGTGGGGAGGACAGGTCGATGATTAATCTCTTCTTCCCGGAATACTTCCTGGTGGCGATTCCAATAGGGCTGATGCGAAAAAGAGTGAAAGGAGGTTCTTTAAACGGGCCTATCATAAATCCCTCTTGAACTTCTTTAGCTATTAAAGTGTCGACGGTGTTTGGTCTGGAGAGAGCAGACTGGAGGTTATGGGAAAGATGGGAGGTGTCTGGGATTATTTCTATGCCTGGAAGAAAGCCGACAAACTCTCTGTCGGCGTGGTCTAGTAAGGCAGTAGCTAATGCTTCTACCTTGACTGGTGTGCCGAGATACTGTAATAGTCAGTCGGGTAGAGCAGTTGGGTTGTGGGGGCAAGAGGCTCTTGAGTGGGCGCCTCCACAGAAGGAGCAGGTGTGTAGGAATCTACAGTTGGAAAGAGAGCAGCCAAGATGGTTGAAGTTGTTGCATACCATTCTTCCTCCTTGGTTGAGGATCGGTCGTCCTCTTTTGTCAATGCCTTTGGAAAGTGGAACGTTGGCTGTGGGCTGTATGTTTAGAGGTTTCGGAATTAGAGGAGGAGGTGGGGCTGCTGTGGATAATCTATTGAATACGGATGTTTTGCGTGAGGAGGGTTGAGATTGAGAGGGTGTGATGGTGCAAGCTGAGGCTGGATGTGATGGTGCTCGCATAGTTCGCAGGACATAGAAGTGCGTGCGCGTAAGATCCGACAATAGAGTTCTGCTTCGAGAGTGCCCCAGTATGTCCCCTGATTGAACTGCTGTAACCGACCTGCTACTTGTGTGGCGAAAAGAACGTGGTAGTTGTAGAAGCCTGTTCCTCCAAACGCACAGACATGTCTAAAATGATTGATAGGTAATCATCTAGCTCGGTTCTCCGATCAGGATAACCAGAGCAAATTATATCTCTGTAGATCGAAAAGCCAAAGCAAATTCGGTGGGAGTGAGGTCCTTTGAACGAGTTTAAAGGATGGCTGAACTGCATTAGGCCTTGAATGGTTTGCAGCTCTCTGGGCTGGCTGATATTTAAGAGGATGGATGGAGGAGCTGGGCTAAATCAGTGTAGTTACCTGATAAAATCTGCAGACGTAAGGCTGAAGAGACTGGGGAAGGTCGGTGGATTGATGAAGCTGGACGATATGTGCAGCTGTGGCCAGGTGTGTATGGGCTAGTATTTATTGGCAGGATGTGAGGGTGTTGGGAAAGGGAGGGGAGGGGTAGGGGTGGGGAGGGAGGGGAAAAGGGGTATATTAGGTACGTAAAAGGAAGAAGGAGGAGGGGGTTGAAAAGGTCCACTGAGAGGTAGAAGTCCTGGGTTTGCTGCATGAGGGACTTGAATTGGGTGAATTTGTAGGGAAGAATCAGAAATAACAGGGGCCGTGTGGCTGTTAATGCCAGAAGGAAGGGTAGAAGAATGGATGCTGGGATGGAGGGATGAATGTCCGTGAGGATTTGTAGCTGTTTGTGAGCTTAAGTAAGCAAAGAAAGATGTCATGAATTGTGATAAGTCTGAGGTAAAAGGTGCAGATGTTGGAGGTAGTATTACTTGGTCTCCACTAGATGGCGCGGACACTGCTGGCTGAGGCCGTTGCGGAGGCAGTGTGGTGACGTCATGAGTGACGATGAGAGGATCGCGTGTCAATGCCGGAAGCGTTGGAGGCTCGGAATTTGAAGTGTGTGTAGATGCTGTGTAAAGCTGAAAAAGTCTTGATTTATTGTCGGATCGGCTGAAGTGGATACCTTTGTCCTTAAGAGCACGCTGAAGGCGAGCCACGGTCCAGTTCTTGATGGTATTTTCTGGTCTGGGAGACGTGGCGTGAGTGTGCTGAGAATTGCTACGGTTAGTTGAATGATGACGCGGTTGACGGAGAGAGCGATCGCGCCGGCTTTTGTGCCTGTGTCGATCGTTGGTGGTAGTTCTCGTTTGCAGAGGAGAGTGGTCCTGTCGAGTCGGGGTTGGAGAAATCTTCGATGATGAACTGTGACGTGAATGCCCGCGGGACTGAGGAATTTCTACGACCGAACGCAGCCGGTGTGAATTTTGGCTGCCTGGGGTTTGTCGTGAAGACCTGACGGTTTGTGACGGAGGAGAGATTCTGAATAAATCGTCTTCGGAGTCAGAGGGGTTGATCTGCAGCTCGAATCCATTTCAAAAACTGAGACTAACGGTGTGGTGAAGGTGGGTGCCGTGAATATATACAGACGGGGAGAGAGAGCTGATTAGTTGAGGGGTGGTCCTGCTCCTGAACCTTAATTAACTTGTTAACTACATTAAATATGCTAATTTTTTGAGATAGGAATTTTGGGTTTTCATGAGCTGTATGCTAAAATCATCAGTATTAAAACAATAAAAGACCTGAAATATTTCAGTTGGTGTGCAATGAATCTAAAATATATGAAAGTAAAATTTGTATCATTACATTATGGAAAATAATGAACTTTTATCAAAATATGCTAATTTTTTTAGAAGGACCTGTATGTTTTTCCATCCCCAAATTATAAGATGCCTTAAAATTATCATCAAGACGTTTGTTATACCATTTAAGGTATTGAAGAATTTGTATGAAATTTGTATGAAATCCCTGCAGGTTTTTATTCGCACACATGCTCCAAAATATATTGTAAAGTTCGTACACATCTATTTTTAGTCGCAAATGCCCTCCCAGCAGGCACAGTTCATCAGTGTGACGTCAGGAAAACATTGGACTCCAACTGAGCCAACGTCAGGCAGACGTCATATTTTGGTTGAAAATGAAAATTGCGATGACGTCTAAACCCAACGTTTGTTTGATGTCAAGCTCCAACTTCAGACAGACATTTAATTTTGGTTGGAATAAGCACCGCACTTAAAAAAAAAAAAAAACATAAAAAAGGTAAAATGTGTGGAAGCACATTAAATCTTTGAACCATTATGATCTTCAGCATCTCACAGAGTCACTCAGACATCAATAATCAGCATATGAATCTCAACAATGGTGACGTGCTTAATGCCACAATGGGAGCCATTGACTAGTTTTGTATAAAGCATGTCACCGTTATTGAGATTCATACGCTGATTCTTTAATGTCTGTATGTGTCTTTCAAACTTTTTGGTACACAATCCCTCCGATTAAAAAACTGCTGGCCAATCACAGGGCTATTACAAGCAATAATGAAGAATTAATAACTTGATGTCTAAACAAATAATAGTCTCTGATTATGATCAGAAAACCAAACACTACGTGATGATCCTATCTTTATCATCATTGAATAGTTGATATAGTCTGAACACAATTTCTCTTGCAGTTTGTGCCATAACAAACACAGTTACAGCAACCAGAGAAACACTAATGTTGAAAAGTCAAGTCAAACTTCCCAACTAAAGCAAACACTGATCACCATAATGGTGTCAACAAAACATCCACATCTAAACCTCTGTTAATTCTCAAAGATCTTCTGTAGGCGTCTGACAGATATAAAGTCAGTCAGTAATGTGTGAAGCTGGCAATAAGTGTACTTTTTGGGGAGGTGTTAATTCCAACCAAAATTCAACATCTGCACAACGTTGGAGCTTGACGTCAAACAAACGTTGGATTTAGACGTTAAACCAATTTTCATTTTCAACCAAAATCCAACGTCTGACCGACGTTGGCTTAGTTGGAGTCCAACGTCTTCCTGACGTCATATTGACGAACTGTGCCTGCTGGGCTGTCCTTGTGTCAACATTTTTTGGTCCCCATGAGGAAAACAGTGTATAAATCTTACTAAGTGATGTTTTTTGAAAATGTGAAATTGCATAAAGTGTTATGTGATGGGTAGGTTCAGGGCAGGGGTAGGCAAGTTTGGTCCTAGAGAGCCGCTGTCCGGCAGAGTTTAGCTCAAACCCTAATCAAACACACCTGAACAAGCTCATCAGTGTCTTCAGGATTACTAAAGCTACATGCAGATGAGGGTTTTTCAGGGTTGAAGTCAAATTCTGCAGGACAGCGGCTCTCTAGGACCGAACTTGCCTACCCCTGGTTTAGGGGCTAGAATATACAATTTGTACAGGATAAAAATTCTATGGAAAAGTCTATGGAAAGTCCCCATGAAATATGAAAAACCAACGTGTGTGTGTGTGTGTGTGGGTGGACGTACATTTGTGTAGTCCTGCTTTAAACCTCAACTCTCCCCCATGAGCCACACTATAAAACACAGAATCACATTATGAACATCTGATACAATCAACACACACACACACACACACACACACACACACACACACACACACACACACACACAACATACTTGAGTTTGTCCAGTGTGTAGTTTAATGTTTCAGAGAACAGCTTGACTCCTGAATCTCCTAGGTGATTGTAGCTCAGATCCAGATCTCTCAGGTGTGAAGGGTTTGAACTCAGAGCTGAAGACACATAACGACAGCCTTCCTCTGTCACCATACAGCCAGACAATCTACAAACACACACAGCAACAGTTCTTATGAAATTTAATTAGTTTGTCAATCATATCACACAGTGACCTTTACTGTTAATTCAGTTGAAGACAAAGCTCTGTTTTACCAAACCCATGTGTTTCCTTCATATCTTTAAGTCCTTTACTAAATTCAGTCAAGCAGTATAAAAACTAAGGATGTGCCTGAAGTCAAATACCTTATTTGGAAAGGCAAGGATATTAGCTTCTAACGAGTAACTAGGGAGGTCTAATGCTATTTCATGCATTCTGACTTATTTACACTGTTAAAGGGTCATGAAACCCCAAAACACTTTTTTTGAGATGTAAACAGATATGTATAGGCTGCACATCACTGAAAACACTAAAGGTAGTCATTAATGTTATTCATATGTGAAAAATAGTTATTTTTGCATTTTTCAGAGCGATTTCTGTCTTCTGGTTTGAAAAGCTGAGTCGGAACAACGTCACAGAAGCTGACGTCACAGTGTGCTTTCGGTCCAAATATGGGGCTGGTCGGACATGCTGACGTCGACCGTTTTGAGCAATTCTCGACATATATTCATGACATAAAGCTCATTCAATCACTGCGCTGTAGTATGAATAAAATATAATTGAGTTATTATGCATGATGACTCATGAGATCACGTCTGTCATGTTCGTCTTCCATCATTATTGTAGAGACATTGTGAGGAACTTTTGGAAGCAGTGAGTGGAAAAGTCAAGGAGGAAAATGAGGTGTTGTGCTGAAATGAAGTAAGAGCGCTGAGCGAGCTGTAACCGGGACGCCGTCTGTGGAAGCCATTGCTAAGGTTCGGAAAGGTAAAATGAACTTGAGGAATCGCACGCCGAACCTGCAAGCATTGACATTAATTTCTTTAACGAAATAAAACCAAGAATCAAAACCCACGTCTTCTCCGTTTTATCTATAGTCAAAGACATGCACGAAACTACATGTGTCCGGGCTCTTAGTGAAGCAGTGTGCATATTTGGACAAATATAGATTTATTCTAGCTGCCGGGTAACAGCGCGGGTTGTTCAGATGCGCGGCCAGCCGAGACTATGAGACTATCCCTTCTTTCATACCCCGATCTAGTTTCTTTTCCGGTGCACCAGAAAAGGGGCTACTTTGGCTGATAAGCCTGGGTGACCTGAGGATTACAGTGAGGCTTCCCTGCCGAGTACATCTCAGTGGGCCCCCCACTCCTCTAGAGCATCGCAATGTTTTCGTGAGTGGTTTATGTTCTCTCATGAGAGCATAACCACTTCGGCGCATTGTTCATCTTGACAAACACATGTTTACAAAATATTTTGTCATACAGAATAACATTTCATTTCTCACTGAATTATGCTGATCTGATATCTGATCTGTCGGTATCGCTATCCATTTCACCTGTGTGTATGGCTAATTTTAATGCGCCTATAACACTCCCCTATTCATGCAAACCATTCCCTCCTTCCACACAATATCCATCCCACCTTTTCGCAGTCAACCACGCCCCTTTTTGGAAGCTTTTTCAAATCGAAGGTGTGAAAAAACACAGCTGCAGCAGTGGGGTTTCATGACCCTTTAAAGAGTTGGATTCTCGTGCTAAACATGGTCAAAGTTTCAAAAAAACAAGTTGGACGTATGACAGAATATTATTCCAAATACACTCCTTCAGGGTTAGAATACGTTTCGGAAAGTTTTTGAGTATGGCCCTGTATCACGTAATAAAGGGCAGAATTCCTTGTATGGGCACTTCTCCCAGAAGAGCACACATCAACCAGAGCAAGAGCACACCCATCAACGTGCTCCTTTGTGTTTTGGAAGTTGATGACAGCTGCAGCACTGCACAGGACCTGCGCAAGAAAGAGTTTTCTTTTTGTTTTTAGCAGAGGTGGGACAAAGTCATTGTTATGCAAGTCACAAGTAAGTCTCAAGTCTTTAACCTCGAGTCACGAGTCAAGTCGAGTCAAAGATGAGGCAAGTCCCGAGTCGAGTCAAAAGTCAAAGCCAACAAGTCTCAAGTCGAGTCCAAAGTCCTACCATTTTAGTTTCGAGTCATTTCAAGTCCTCTTACCACAGAAATAAAATGTATAAAAATCATGTATATCTGTAAGATTTTTTATTTATTTAAAACTCTTTTTATACAATGACATTAATCAAATACAGTAAAAAACAGGAAAATTAAGTGTAGGCCTATAGTAGGCTGTGTTGTGTATCCTGATTGACTTTATGATTAGTTAAATATGTTTTGCACATGCATTGGCAATGAGTTAACCATTTCAGACAGTACAGGACAGCCTCTGTCTCGTTCACTTCAAGTCTGTGGGCGTTATGCACAGCTCAGTGTGGCCCAGGCACGGTGCCAGGATTCCAGTTTTGGATGGGCCAGAACAATTGTGGATGGGCCTTAAATTAAAAATGTTATTTTAAAAAAAAAAAAATGTATCAAATCACTGTTTAACCTAATAAAAAAATATTGACTAATACCTATCCGCGATTTCTCTCCATGGTTCTGACTACAGAAGAGTGCTTTGGAATCTCCATTACGCATGAAACGCATCATACCTGGGCTGCGTTTCCGATAACATTGTCTCTTAACGCGCTATGAAGACTCTTAGGGTATAACTTAACTACAGGTATATTACCACTAAAGGTTTATCATTGCTAGGCGTCTTCAGGGCTGTCATCCACTCGCGAGGCATAGGAGCTGAAAGGCAGAGGCGCTGGCGCTGTTTTTGGTAAAACATGATTTTGACGACTTCATTAAGTTTTGTTTTATAGAAAACTTTTGTATAAATTGTATCTTAATTTTGATCAATGTTTTATCAATCAATTGCCCGTATTTAATAATTAAGAAGCAAATATATAGCAGACAATGTAATAACCTTAGTGTAATTGACAGAATTACTAAAAAATATTTTGCTACCTAAAAGTTAAAGATTTTTTGTGTCACACATGCATGTATGTCTATTTCCCTCATATTAAATATAAAATATGTGGACTGATATTTTTCCAGTGTCTGGACTCCTTTATTAATGGAGTATATAAACAGACGTTTCAATATATTGTTATTAAATGCATTTTCTGAGAATTTATATTTCAAGTTTTTACTGCAAATGTCGAAATGCGCTCCTTGGTCCATCGTGTTGAGCTATATATATATATATATATATATATATATATATATATATATATATATATATATATATATATATATATATATATGTCACAATGGACCAGTGTGAGTGCCCGTGCTCACCAGAGGGCACTCCAACCCAGACTGTCATTCTACCATAGACTACATCTCCCATAATCCTTTGCCTGGACTCATCATCACTCATTGATTACATCCACCTGCACCCCATTACCTTGTTAGCTCACACTATAAAAACCATGTTCACTCTGTCTGTCACTGCGAAGTCTTGTTTTGTGTTTCACTGCATGTCTGAGCGTTTACCCTGGTTTCATGTCTCTTGGTCTTGGATTTCTTGCCTTCTCCGTGGATTACCCTTTGCCTGTCTCCTCTGTTTTTTTGCTTGATTGGACTAATTGCTTGTGTATGACCTTCTGCCTGTTTTCTGACTACGATTGTGGATTACCCTCTGAATAAAGCTGCATTTGGATCTTCAACCCTCTGTCTCAGAGCAGTCGTGACAGAAGACTTCGCCATGATGGATCCAGCAGTTAGTATCATTCGCTTACAAGGTAACCGATCCTCGAGGATCACACCAGAGACTTTCTGGAACTTGCACACCTTATAGACTTTCCCGATTATGCTTTAATAGACTTTTTTTGTTATGGGCTTAATGACTATTACCAATCAAAACTCATCTGCGATGGCCCTCGTCGGTCGCTGATTGAGTTCCTGGACTTTGCACTGGTTTTAAGTGGTTCCTCCTATACTGTTGGGGAGATAGAGGAGGGCGCTTCCCCTAAAAATTTTTTTGAGGGGGGCACCATGCACCAAGCTCCGATGGGCACGGAGCTTGGCACATCTCTGTGTTCGCCAGATCCAGTGCTGAGTATCTCTAGGCCCACGTTTTCTACATCTTCATGTCCTGTGGTTACCTCACCTGAACCTGCAGACAAGATGGCCGCCTCTACCAAGATGGCTGGCCTACCAGAGACGGCTCCAGCCCCTGACCAGCCCAGAGACGGCTCCAGCCCCTGACCAGCGTCCAGAGATGGCTTCAGCCCCTGACCAGCGTCCAGAGACGGCTCCAGCCCCTGACCAGCGTCCAGAGACGGCTCCAGCCCCTGACCAGCATCCAGAGACGGCTCCAGCCCCTGACCAGCGTCCAGAGACGGCTCCTGCCACTGACCCGCGTCCAGAGACGGCTCCTGCCACTGACCCGCGCCCAGAGACGGCTCCTGCCACTGACCCGCGCCCAGAGACGGCTCCTGCCACTGACCCGCCCAGAGACGGCTCCTGCCACTGACCCGGCCCAGAGACGGCTCCTGCCACTGACCCGCGCCCAGAGACGGCTCCTGCCACTGACCCGCGTCCAGAGATGGCTCCTGCGACTGACCCGTGTCCAGAGATGGCTCCTGCCACTGACCCGCCCAGAGATGGCTCCTGCCACTGACCCGCCCAGAGATGGCTCCTGCCCGCCTGCCGAGTCCCGAGAGGGCTCCGCCCGCCTGCCGAGTCCCGAGAGGGCTCCGCCCGCCTGCCGAGTCCAGAGAGGGCTCCGCCCGCCTGCCGAGTCCAGCGAGGGCTCCGCCCGCCTGCCGAGTCCAGCGAGGGCTCCGGCCCGCCTGCCGAGTCCAGAGAGGGCTCCGCCAGTCTGCCGAGTCCAGCGAGGGCTCCGCCCGCCTGCCGAGTCCCGAGAGGGCTCGCCCGCCTGCCGAGTCCCGAGAGGGCTCCGGCCCGCCTGCCGAGTCCAGAGAGGGCTCCGGCCCGCCTGCCGAGTCCAGAGAGGCTCCGCCCGCCTGCCGAGTCCAGAGAGGGCTCCGGCCCGCCTGCCGAGTCCAGAGAGGGCTCCGGCCCGCCTGCCGAGTCCAGAGAGGGCTCCGCCCGCCTGCCGAGTCCAGAGAGGGCTCCGCCCGCCTGCCGAGTCCAGAGAGGGCTCCGCCCGCCTGCCGAGTCCAGCGAGGGCTCCGCCCGCCTGCCGAGTCCCCGAGGGCTCCGCCCGCCTGCCGAGTCCAGAGAGGCTCCGGCCCGCCTGCCGAGTCCAGAGAGGGCTCCGCCCGCCTGCCGAGTCCAGCGAGGGCTCCGGCCCGCCTGCCGAGTCCCGAGAGGGCTCCGCCCGCCTGCCGAGTCCAGAGGGCTCCGCCCGCCTGCCGAGTCCAGAGAGGGCTCCGCCCAGCAACGTGTCCCGAGTCCAGAGAGGCTCCGCCCAGCAACGTGTCCCGAGTCCAAAGAGGGCTCCGCCCCGCCTCGTGTCCCGAGTCCAGAGAGGGCTCGCCCCGCCTCGTGTCCCGAGTCCAGAGAGCGCCCGCCCCGCCTCGTGTCCCGAGTCCAGAGAGCGCCCGCCCCGCCTCGTGTCCCGAGTCCAGAGCGCTCGGCCCCGCCTCGTGTCCCGAGTCCAGAGGGCTCGGCCCCGCCTCGTGTCCCGAGTCCAGAGAGGGCCCGGCCCCGCCTCGAGTCCAGAGAGGCCCGGCTGACCACCTGCTTTGCCTGCTCCACCATGGAGGTCTTCTAGACCATCTAGTCCGCCGTGGGAGTCATCAATATCGCCTAAGCCACTGTGGTGGTCATCTGCTCCGCCGTGGGGTCTTCAACCTCGCCTGCGCCACTGTGGTGGTCGCCTGCTCCGCCGTGGGGGGTCTCCAACCTCGCCTGCGCCACTGTTGTGGTCGCCTGCTCCGCCGCGGGGGGTCTTCAACCTTGTCTGCGCCGCCATGGGGGTCCAACCTTGTCTGCACTACTGTGGTGGTCCGCCTGCTCCGCCCTGGCTGCCTGACAATATATATATATATATATATATATATATATATATATATATATATATATATATATATATATATAAACGGAAAACGAAAACAAAAACAGCTGGCTGACCCCGCTCCAACGTCTATGCACTCATGTACTTCATATAATCCGGGTTCAAAATCCCTATTTTTGTTAGCATGAACCAGCAAGGAGACGGCGCTTACTGTCTTGTTGATACAGTAAATATGCAGCAGCTAGTAAGTGCGGTACATCCGATAAAGTGCTTAGCATTCGTTCAAAACTTACCTTTCTTTGTGCAAATTCAGGTAACGAACAAAGTTGACGTTGTGGCAGCTCCGTCTGTAATCTACGACCCGCATGTTTTGCAAATTACAACTCGTTTTTCTCGACTACCACGTAATTTTTATAGCCAAACGAAACTATCTTTGGTATCATTTTGCCAACTGGCGCGTTGTTGCTTGTTGCGCTTACAGTGATTGGATGTCGTGCAGGCAGCGCGCATGCTCTCTGCATGCATAAGTGGTGCACAATTTTTTCACAGATGCAGATACACTGAGAGCAGCGCGGCCGTGTGAATTTTTTTTTTCCCCCATGTTTTCATGGGAAGTAGCAAGTCTTCTCGAGTCAAAAGGCGCAAGTCCAAGTGAAGTCACGAGTCATTGATGTTAAAGTCCAAGTCGAGTTGCAAGTCTTTGTACATTTTGTCGAGTCGAGTCTGAAGTCATCAAATTCATGACTCGAGTCCACACCTCTGGTTTTTAGACCATGAAATCAACCAATTAAGTGTGTTTTTGGTTGTAAGGGAAAGATTACCTTGTTCAGCTTCCCCAAAAAAACAGTGTTAAGGAAACAGTGGATATAGCAAGTTTTTTTTCTGGAGCAGCAATGGAGTTGTGCAAGTGTTTTTTTTTGTTTCTGGCATTTCGATGACAAATGTTTTATAAGCAAGGCCTAGTTTGGTGCTGTATTTGCAGATCGTTTGAAATCAAAAGATGCTCAAATAGAAACATCAAGAATCATCATATGAATCTCAACAATGGTGTCATGGTTAATGCTGCAATACATGCTGGGAGTCATGAGTGTTATACTATGGTGGCTCCCAGCATGCCTTGCGGCGGAAGCATGTCACCGTTATTTAGATTCATATGCTGTTTGTCCTTTAGACACACAGAAACATTGATGTTTCTGTGTGTCTAAAGGTTTTTTTTAAAACAATGGGTTTGAATAACAATTCAGAATATTTGATCTCTGGCAAAAAGTGGTTACTTGGGAAAGCCTACTAATAACAAATAACTAAAAATAATTGCATAAAATTGCATGTTTCAGTAAACTCTGTTACAAAACCCACAAACTGACAAAAAAAGCCAAGAGTCAAACTGCCAAACTAAAGAAAACACTAATCACCATAATGGTTTAAAGGGGATGGGGGAAAACACTCAGTTTCAGTCAGTCTCATGTCAATCTTGAGTACCTATAGAGTAGCATTGCATCCTGCATATCTCCGAAAAGTCGTCCTTATTTTTATTATAATTATAAAAGAAAGATGCGCTGTTCCGAGTCTTTCCGAAAAAAGCCGAGCGGCTGGGGGCGTTTCGTGTGGGCGGAGCTAAAGAATGTCGAGCGTGCGCCGCTGTTACTGTGTTGAGCGCGGCTAAAAGCTGTGTCATCCCTAAAAGCGGGAAAAAACTTTATTCAAAATAAAAAAATGGCTTTTAATCAGATACAGCCATACATCTATGATCCAGAATCAGACCCAGAGGCTGAAGTTGAACAGGATCAGCAGCAAAAACGAGTAGAGCAGGACGTCTCTATGTGGTATAAGTTACACTAACTATATAATATGCTTAGCGGCTTGTGTTATTTACACATTTATACTTTAATTATATCGTCGTATTTTTATTTTTTTGTCTTTGAAGGTGTACATGTGGGAAGTGCAGTTCGATGCCAATTGAGGCGGAAAACGTTTGCTGCCAAGAAATAGAATCGGTTACACTTCTGTCATGAAATACATTGTGTAAAGTTGTAGTTTGTGTAGGAAATAATGTGAAAGCATACAATTAGCTTAATAAATGAACTTTAGCACAGTCTTTATAAAATATTTTACACGTTATTCCTTTACCTCATTTATAAACTTTGTGATAACTATTTAACATTTTAGGTATTATCCAAACAGTGTATTGCTGTAAGAGGATCTAATTTCACACATGCATAATCCCTACCACATCATATAATTGAAAAATAATTATATATATATATATATATATATATATATATATATATATATATATATATATATATATATATATATATATATATATATATATATAATGTCAGCAGGTCAGTTCCACTTACATGCAGGTAAACCCACATAGGTGTAACATTTTTCCAAACTAGCCTTCAGTATTAGGCGATCTGAAAATCCGGTGTCTAACTGGGCCTTGTTTATAAAACAATCGGCACCGAAATGCAGGGAACAGACATAAACATTTGTGCAACTCAGTTGCTGATCCGGAAAAGCAAATTCCATCCACTGTTGCCTTAACGCGGGGTTATTTGGCAATCTGTACAGGACTGTCTTGGCCTGGCAACCAAAAACACACTTTTTTGGTGACATTGTTAATTTCTTGAAGTCACATCACCTGTGCAGTGCAGCCTACGAGCCAGTGCTTTGATGGGGGTAGTCTCTCTCTCGCTCTCTCTCTCTCTCCCCCATCTCCTTTGTTTTCAAGCAGCAGGAACCGTCGCAACTCTACTGTCATTACGTTAAGCCCGCCCACCAACTCTATACATGATGTGATTGGCCCGTCCAGAGTTAGGCTTTTCCAGCTCTTTTCCGCTAGAGTACGTCTCGATTTCTAGGCTATATGTATATGTATAATAGAAATAAAGTCAGTCTGGTTAGTAATGTGTGAGGCTGGTAATGCTGTTTGTGGAGTTGTTTAATCCTCCTCTTCTGAGAAGTCAGTTGTAGTTCTTGTGTTTCTCTTTCCTTTAGTGATTCTGCTTGTTATCATCAGGTAACAGCTTATTACAGGGTTCCTGCAGGTTTCACCAAGTCATATTTAAGACCTTTTTAAGACCATTATGAATTAAATTTAAGACTCATATCACGCAATTAAAAACGTAAAGAATGAAATACAGAATCATAAAATTACTTAAAGAATATTAATTTATTTAAATTGAACAAAGTATAAGTAAACTTGCACTTCCTCATAGCTTAATTTTTTTTTTTTTTTTTTTCAAAATGATTTTGGTGGTAACATTTTGTGGTGGTCATTTCAAGAAATGTGCTTGTTTTTTTCATAATTAGGATGCCACATTTACCATATCATTATGTTAGATGCACAATAGTCACACATGACAATATAACAAACAAAATGCATGACTCTATATTAGGTTGCTTTCACTTTAAGACCTACAGTAATGTGCAGATCCAATACTGACACACGTCCAAAACTTTTTACACACAACATACCCGCCAATATGGGCATAGGGATACAAATGTGTGTTTGATCGTTCAAGAGTAATGAGCCTATAAATAGACACATTGACTCATATACTCGCGAGCACTGACAGGCGGCAACCGCGTGCACAGAATCCACAGCCAGTCTGACATCGGTCCGTGGTTTAGATCGTTTTTACTAAATATTTTTAGTGCGCAATCACTTTGCCTAGTCCTTGGCGCTTATGCGAGACGGCAGGTGAGAAAGATTCCCCTTCACTTTCACGATCTCGGAACTGGAGAACTAATTTAGCTGAAGAATAAAATCAGTTTTGTTTGTCTGTGGTACAATCCGAAAGAGACTCGAGCCAATATTACGAAAGCTGATTGGCTGCAATATAAGATGCATGATGGTCTCAGTTGTAGTTGTAATACAGCGAACTATAGCTGGAATAGCGAAAGAAAGAACTACAACACCAAGGAATAAACACACACACACACACACACACACACTAAAGCTGCGAGAGCACTTCAATGAACATTGAGGTAACTATACATGGACGTAGGAAAATTAAGACCTGTTTAAAATTATTTAAGACCTAGAACTCAATACTTCCGTGAATTTAAGACTTTTTAAGGCCTAAAATTTAGATATTAAAATGTAAGACTTTTTTAGACATTTTAAGACCCCGCGGGAACCCTGTTATTAACAGCAGGTGTTCATCATTAATGCTCAATCGTCACTTAGTTGGAAATTTGTGGAGCCAACATAAGTGGCTGTGATGTTGTAATCGTCACAAGAATAGACCGCTTGCTGCGGGTTATCGCTGCAATGGTAAGGGTGGGCGGGAGGTGACCGTCGATTGACGCGCAGTGTACCAGTTTTGGCTAGGGCATCAGTTTGGTCATTCAAGTCTTTGTCACACACGACCGTGAGGTTGTCTTGAGTGACCTTCTTACAGATGATCATGTCGTGCACTCTCGTGATGTCATCGCACACTTAGAACAGGTGTTGGTGTTTGACTGACTTTGAACCGTTTTGAACCCATTTTGTTTCCAGCCTGGAAGGTGGCGCGTGAAACGGAGTCTGGCATAGTGGGAGTCTGTTCAAACAAGGAGTTTTCTGATATTGTGGGCCGATGCGATTTGGAGGGTTATTAGAATGGCTGCTACCTCAGCATGTTGCGATGACTGAGGGCCCAACTTGAAGTGCTGTGGAGGGCATGGCTGGTTTCAGTCCTAGCACGCCCGCACCTGCTTTTAAGATGCCCTCTAGGTTGTAAGAGCATCCGTCAATGTAGGCGGTGGGCAGTCCTTGACACGCATTCTCTTCAAAGTACCTGTGACGGGTCTGTTGTAGTTGGGGTCCCTCTGTGTCCAGTTTCGCCACTGGTGTGTCATCAGAAAAGTTTTGGCAGGCAGCCAAGCCGTTTTTCAGTGCAGAGCAGAATGTACCTCAACACTGCAACCCTGGAGGGCCATCAACCACGTGAATTGGTAATGACGCCCTCTCGGGAGAGTTGGCTGTTGAGGAACATTACAGGCTGGTGGCATGTCTCTATAGTAACCTTTATGCTCCAATGTAGTTGGAGAATCACTGGGTGGCCCATACAGTGCAGAGTAGAACCTTTTCACAGTCAGAGTATCTCCTCTCTGGTGGAAGAAGTGTCTTGCTGTCATATGTAACCACTCTTTTGTCTTGGTCATGTTTTGGTATCGACCAGTACTAAGGCAGTGTTTGGAGAATCCAGCTGTCAAGTGGAATTACGGTTTTAGGTCAGGGTGAGTTAGAAATGGAGCTATGCACAGATGTTGTTTCAGTTAATTCATGGCATTTGCTTGAGCTTATGTCCACACAACTGGGCAGTCCTTGTTCAGAAGAGCAGTTAGTGGTTGTGCAATGTCTACGTAGTTCTCAATTAACTGCTTTGAGTAGTTGCATACCCTAAGAAAGCTTTGCAACTCATTGCTGTGTGGCTTGATGTTCTGAATTGCTTGGATATGGCTGGATTGTGGTTCAATGCCCCGTGAATCAATGAGCAGTTCCACATAGGCCTTGGTGCGACACCACCGTCTCTCGTGGAGGGCAGTTTTGCCGCTGGCTAATCGATTCAGAACGTGGTCTCTTTCAGGTGGTCAGCCACTGTTGTGTTCTTCATGAGAACATCGCCTTCGTAGATGAGGTTGCCTCTCATTCTGGTGTATGGGCATGCTTTGTTCAAGAAGATGTTGAACTCGGCTGGTGAGTTGGCATAGCCGAATGGGCACCTTGTGAAGGTATACTGTCGGTTGCCGAAGTTGAAAGCCAGCTTGTGTTAATCTTCTGGATGCAGTGGAATGGTCCAGAATTCTGATGCCACATCAAGCGTGGAGAAGATGATGGCTTCTTTGATTTCCATTTCCATGAGCCATTGTGACAGTGGCACCTGTTGGTTCAGTTTCCTGTAGTCATTGGTGTCATTACTTGCCGTTTGGTTTGAGGACGGCCAGATAGAAGCAGAGTAGGTGCTGTTGCATTGACGGACGACACCTTTCTCAAGCATAGAGTCAACGATCTCCACATTGCCTCAGTTTGTGAGGCAATGTGGATCTGGTACCGCTTGACTAATGTGGGACAAGCATTAGGGTGCATTGGGATGCGCACTGTGTGGAGGTTAGTCTAACTACAGTCTTATGAGTCTTTGGCAAATGACGCTCTGTATTTGTAAAGAATTTCAAGGACTTCTTGACGTTCTGTATCATCCTTTATGGCGTCTTCCTCTTTCAGAATTTGCTGGACTTGCGACTCAAATCCTGTTTACAGCTCCTCTGTTGTTGTGTCATCTGTCACGTTAGCCGTCATAGGTGCAGCACTGTCATCAGTCTCGCAGGCAGGCTGGCTAGTGACTGTGCATACTGCAATACCCACTAAGCAAAGTTATGTCCAAAAGACGTCTTTTCAACGTCTTTGACCCTAGAGGCGAACGTTGAAAAGACGTCCACTGAGGAGCCAGAATGAAAGTTTTTATGACGTCTGTTTTGGACATGATCTGCACGTCTGATATAGACGTTCATGGAACCTCAAGGTTAAACAGTTCAAATGTGCTCATTGTGGACATATATTCCTTTTGTAATTGCAAATCAACTCACAGACAGTGTGTTTTTGTCCAAAATCTTGAAAATAAAAGAAACTTAGCTCACACCTTTAGACACTTTAGGCAACTTAGCATCTGTAATTCACACATCTTTGGATCATGAGAGAAACCAGACCTGAAGGAAAGACTCTCTGGCTCAGGACTCAATCCAGGATCTTCTTGCTGTGAGGAGCCAGTGTTTCCCACTCATACACTGGTTCTGCCCTTAATCACAGATATAAGAGACACTTTGACTATTTCTATTTCCATGAACGTCTATATCGGACGTGCAGATCATGTCCAAAACAGACGTCATAAAAACTTTCATTCTGGCTCCTCAGTGGACGTATTTTCAACGCTTTCTAGGACAAAGACGTTGAAAAGACGCCTTTTGGACATAACTTTGCTTAGTGGGTCCACACGTTCAGGTGAAGGTTGGAAGAAGCTTAGTGTGTGGTTTAGTGTTTGGCCACATCACATGTTACCCCTTTGGTGTAAGCAGGTACTGCAGTTTCCTGTTTGTTGATTAAGGCACAGAGCCTTGGAATAGTCTGGCCTGACAGGAGGTTCAACGGTTTGACAGGAACCACAGGGGGCTGTGACGTCAGTGGGGCTCACACCACCTCACTGATAAAGTCCACATATGTAGATGTTATGCAGCGAGTCTGCAGCTAGGAAGGGTGTTGGATACAGGCCTTACACTTAGTCATAAGGAGTTTGGCCTGTCCTTGTCTCCTTTGCGAGGTTTCTTTTGAAGGAGTCCTTTCAGAATGCTCAGGATCTCTGCTGTCTCAGAC
Organism: Gobiocypris rarus; assembly: GCA_023029165.1. Classification (NCBI taxonomy): domain Eukaryota; kingdom Metazoa; phylum Chordata; class Actinopteri; order Cypriniformes; family Gobionidae; genus Gobiocypris; species Gobiocypris rarus. The sequence goes on from CM040923.1 coordinate 8,193,905, forward strand.
AAAGCTGCACTGTTTTGCTCTGGTGAGTGCTCAGACTTGGGTTTGCTGAGGGCGTCTCGTGAGTCGTTCTGCTGCTGGCTTTTCTTCAGTGATTCTGCTTGTTAACAGGTTTATTAAAGCTGAGATGACTTCATATTTAGTATACACAGATTTTGTGGCTCAGAAAAGGTCCAGTTCTGGTTTATTTCTTTGCTCTTGGCTGACATGTGGCATTGCTATGGCCCGCTTGTGGCCCAGATTTGGCAAAAGGAGTGGGCCACTCAAGGGCCATCATTCATTGCACCATGTGGGCCAGATCAGTATTCCACATGTGCCAGATGTGGGCCGGATCTGGGCCGACACAATGATTGCTGACTGCTATGTCAAGTTTGCAATGCTGGAATATGTTTGTGTGCGCGCGAGGCACTGGCACGAACGAGCAGAGGAAACATAAATAAAATACGCCATCATTTTGGTCATACAAATAATAAGAGAAGGACATCGTGTTTACTTACATTGTGCTATTGTAAAATAAAGAAAACAAGATGTGTTTTCTGTCGTCTGGGTTTCAATTCTGTGAACTTGTTCAAGGAGCACCGCGCCTCACAAACAGTAAACCAAACTCAGAAGCAACTGTCACACATTTCTTTCTTTCTTTTGTTTGATCTGTTAAATATTTGAGTCAATTATATTTTGCATATTTATTCCTTTTATATAGGTCTATAGACTGATTTTATGAAAAATATGTAATTTTTATTTTTAGTGTAACTCCATTTTCCTTAAATTGTCCTGGTGACCCATTTTTTAATTCTCCCGACCAACCCGAGGGTCGCGACCCAGGGTTTGAAAACCACTCCTCTAAAGAATTAATTAAAAACTCATCGGATCCGTTCGTTTGCCGAACGAGCAGTACAATCTCTTAACAACTCTCAGTTTTATTCTTTCTTCAAAATCTTCGGGAAGGTTAGCTCTTCTAGCCACAAAGAGTAAACTTTCCAAACTATTATGAAATTAGTTAAAGTACTTATGAGAATTGTAGCTAGATCTGACCATTAAAGTGACTTATGTTTTCTGAGTGGCAACAATGACAATCAAACGTGGATACAATGGTTTAAATAATTGATACTATGAACACTATGATACTATGCTGCCTTCAAAAATAAATCAGATGAAGGTCTCATAGGAGGCAGGAAGTGAAGCTAACATTGGATTTGGATGTGCCTTGATGCCTTCCTACCTTGAAATGCATCCTCCAAGGCAACATGTTCCAGTTTACGGACGCAGACTATGACAATACGCTGGCAATTGGAACAGGAAATAGGAACGAAACATGGGAAAGCAAATATACAAACTAAAAGTCCACTGAAACAATGCTTTATATCTCCTGTATTCTTTCTCTGCATGCACACATGTAGGACCTCTGTACAGATGCACACACAGATGGAAACAAAAAGAAACTAGTTAGCCCTGCCATGTGATGTCACCTACATGACATTTCTCAGTACACAGCAAAATCCTCAGTGTTAAATGTACACTGCGAGTGTATATATGAGTCCACTAGAGTCCACACTCAGAGTGTTAAAAGGTAACACCGAATCAGTGTTGAAGTTAATGAGATAATTAAGTGATGATTGAGCATTAATGATGAACACCTGCTGTTAATAAGCTGTTACCTGATGATAACAAGCAGAATCACCAAAGGAAAGAGAAACACAAGAACTACAAATGACTTCAGCCACAGCCTTAGATGAAATCAACTGAAGATAAAATAAGACATTAAATCTCTGAAGATCTCAGCAGAGGAGGATTAAACAACTCCACAAACAGCATTACCAGCTTCACACATTACTGACCAGACTGACTTTATTTCTGGTATACATATACATAAGCTCTTTTTGAAAATAGAGTTTGTTTTTTTATGTCACCATTATGGTGATTAGTGTTTTCTTTAGTTGGGCAGTTTGACGACTATTTAATGTTAGTGTTTCTCTGGCTGCTGTATCTGGATTTGCTATGACAAAGTAAGAGAAAACACAATCTGATGCTGTTGGCTGCTTGATCATCAGGATATGATCATTGTGTATTGTCTTAATTCTCCGATCTAATGACTGAATATGAGCAACATACTATTAACTTTGTTTTATTGTGATTCTAGAAAAGATCCAGCACTGGTTTAATCAGAAAACCTGAATACGTTTTAAAACAGATTGTACCCTAATCACTTTTAACTCCTGCACGATTTACTCACACACAGACATGATGAATCTGAGTATGAATCTCAACAAGGGTGATATGCTTCATACCACAATGCATTCTAGGATCCATGGATGAGTTTTGCATGATGCACCCAGATTGCATTGTGGCATAAAGCATGTCACCATTGTTGAGATTCATACGCAGATTCATCAGGTCTGTGTGTGAGTAAATCTCGCAGGAGTTTAAAGTGCTTAGTGTACAATCTTTTTTAAAACGTATTGAGTGTTTCTGATTAAACCGGTGCTGGATATTTTCTTGAATCATACAACAAAGAATGTTGCTCATTTTCAGTCATTAGATCGGAGAACAAAACCGCTACACCACAATCATATCCTGATCATCAAGCAGCCAACAGCAGCAGATTGTGTTTTCTCTTGCTTTTCTTGCCATAACAAACCCAGATAGCAGCCAGAGAAACACTAACATTAAAAAGTCATCAAACTGCCCAACTAAACAATAATCACCATAATGGGGACATAAAAAACAATTCTCTATTCTCAGTAAGAGCTTATGTAGATGTATACCAGAAATAAAGTCAGTCTGGTCAGTAATGTAGGAAGCTGGTAATGCTTTTTGTGGAGCTGTTTAATCCTCCTCTGCTGAGATCTTCAGAGATTTAATGTCTTATTTTATCTTCAGTTGATTTCATCTAAGGCTGTGGCTGAAGTCATTTGTAGTTCTTGTGTTTCTCTTTCCTTTGGTGATTCTGCTTGTTATCATCAGGTAACAGCTTATTAACAGCAGGTGTTCATCATTAATGCTCAATCATCACTTAATTATCTCATTAACTTCAACACTGATTCGGTGTTACCTTTTAACACTCTGAGTGTGGACTCTAGTGGACTCATATATACACTCGCAGTGTACATTTAACACTGAGGATTTTGCTGTGTAGCAAGGTGGTAACATTGTTGTTTTAAGGCAGTTAAACTTGCATCTTAGATAAGCTGTTGCTGAATTCTGTTAAACATCTGTAACTCTAACCCTTACGGAAGAAACAGTACTCTTGAACAAATCAACCCATACAAATGTCACTGAAAATCTGGAGCAAATACACAAACAAAAGTTTTGTGACATTAAAGACATTAAAAACACCTAAAAAGTCAAGAGCAAGTTTAAAATACCTTAATATGCTCAGTTGACAGTGTGAACTCTTCAGTCCAACTGAGAGTAGCTTCACTCCTGAATCCTGCAGGTCATTGTTACTCAGATCCAGTTCTCTAAGACAAGATCTTGATGATTGTAGAGCTGATGACATACTTTCACAGCACTGAGCAGTGAGATTACAGATGACCAATCTAAACAGAAAAATAAAGTAGTAAGATTTGGTAATTTTGTAATTCTCTATTAATTTGTAATTTTAGTTATTCTTGAAATTACCATCAGCGTAATGTAAAATGAACAATAACACAATCACCGGTTTGCTGTTGGGTTAAAGATGTAAAAGAGAAAAGCTTTGCTTAGAAAAAGAGAATGGTATTTTCTTTGGCTGTCTTTATGTTGGATACAGAATCAAGTGGTCAAATTCATCCCAGCATTTGGCACATTCATCAAAACGAAAGAGTGTTCACAAAAATCATCCATCATTAAGCAGTGCACTCTACAAAGTAAAGTTTTTCTCTATGCATCTTGTTTCGTGTCAGTAAACCCAGTTCCAAAAAGTGACCATGTTTTCAAAACATACATATATGGCTTGTGGTTTTGATGTTAAATCTGATTCACAACATTGTTGTTACAAAGCTGTGTGTTGAGGGTATGTTGAACATCTTGAATACAGCTTGAATGGATATTACCAAAAAGCAGATACAATTGCATTTTGGCCTGCAATTCTATAATATTTATAATATATACCCAGAAACCAGTGACACAAGTCGGCAGCACTACTTTCGAGCAAAATGAGAAAGAAGCATTTTTTTTTTCAAAATACGTGATTTTAGCTTTTTTGCAGAATCTGTTAGTTGAGATCATGAAGAAGCCTCTTCGTGTTTGAGATAGCAGTACTGGTATATTTAAAAGCGTACATTTTGAGGTTGAAATCGCCTTGTTGTGTGTGTGTGTATTTCAATAGAGACAGAGCGTATTTAGGCCACGCCCACACCGGGGTAATCCAACACTCTCCATACACTCTCAGAAAAAGGTACATTGAGGTACAATTTTGTTCCTTGGGGAACAAAACATATAACTGTACCTTTAAAGGTACACAAACGGTCCTTAGGGTACAATTTTCCTCTACTTAGAGCAGGGTAGGCAAGTTCAGTCCTAGAGATCCGCTGTCCTGCAGAGTTTGGCTCCAACCCTGAAAGACGTCTATAGAAGCTCTTATTGAGAATTAACAGAAGTTTAGATTTTGACGTTTATTGAAAATGTTTATTACCATTATTGAGATTAGTGTTTCCTTTAGTTGGTCAGCGTGACTTGAATTTTTAAGTGAGTTTGTGGCTTTTGATGCAGTGTAAACAAAACACATAATTGTTCAAAACAAAACAATCCATGAAAAAACTGTATCATGAAGAATAATGTTTAATTAAACTCATCACTGAATAAAAATAATAAAGAATATTCACCAACAATACTTTCTTGCCACAGATCTGATGTTCTGAATTTTGATTTTTAAACACATTCTAAGGGTCAAAGTTTAGACGCACACAGATATCAAGAATCAGCGTATGAATCTCAATAATGGTGACATACTTAATGCTGCAATGCATGCTGGGAGCCACACGTTTTATACTATGGTGGCTTAGATGGGTTGGAGCTAAACTCTGGAGGATATAAAATCTCAAGGACTGAACTTGCCTACCCCTGACGTAGAGGTACAAAAATGTACCCTTAAGGGTACCACCCCAGTGACGGCCACTTGTACCTTAAAAGGTAAAATTTTGTACTCTTTTTTTTGACAGTGTAGAGACAGAGCGCCACGCATCATAATCTGAAAACCACGCCCACCAGGAGGGAAAACAAACCAGTCGCCTCCATTGACTTTCTATTGCGTGAAGTGGTCTCCTTGTCATTTCTGACTTATAAAAAAAGCTGATATGTGACATGGTGTACAGAAAACAAGCTAAAGAACACACTTTTCTCCTATTTTATTAGTAGATCTTTTATCTAGTTTAGTCCTGTGTCCTTTTTAGTTTTGATAAAACTTGGTCAACTTGTCAAGTTTAAGTTTACTACAATTTAGGGAATTTGAGTCTAGTTTTAGTCAATGAATGATAATCACTTTTTTCCTCCAAATTTTAATTATGATTACTGATCATTATTGTTGTTATTTGTGAAATGTATTTTTACATTTCATTAGATTTACTGCACTTTCACCCATAAGCACGAAACAAAGAGAATGTCAACTCAATCACATGGTTTATTTGACTTATTTTATTTCCTGATTTATTAAATCATATAAATTAACTTACATTATGAAAACAGAGTAAAATGAAACATTCAAATGCTGCGATATGTAAAATAAAATAAAAAAATTATAGTTTTGTGTGAAAAAAAGTAGAGGGTCTAAGCTTAGTAAAGATATTGATATGATTGATAATGTTCCATCAGGACGTTTAAATGTTAAAGGAAGATCGTAATAGCCTAATTCCAAATACCGATACCAGGATTACGACTTTATGGGGTTAAAGTGATCCATGTAACTTCAGTGGTTTAACCTCAATTTTATGAAGCAATTCAAGTGCTTTGTTTGCTCAGAAAAACACATTCACGAGAGCAGTGACTCGAGGGCATCGCAATGCATTAGTGTTGAGCTGAAGCGAGAAAAGATGTTGTTGCGTGATTGCCCGTTGGAGATTTTTTGTGCAAACAATACACAAACAATCATGCACAGGATGAGCTTTCTGCTTTCTCTGTCTCCTTGAACTTTTTTCTGGAGCACATAACTCTGAAACTTTTGTCACACACACAGTAAATTCCCCGGTGTTGAATTAACACCGGTCGGTATTCATATGGGAACCACCAGCAGGGTGTTAAAGTAACACTAAAGCAGTGTTAGAGGTAATTAGATACTAAGTGATTAATTGAGTGATGATTATTTGATTATTGAATACATCTGATGATAATGAGCAGAATCACTGAAGGAAAGAAAAACAAGAACTACAACTGACTTCAGCGACAGCTTTAGATGAAATCAATTGAGAAGACATTATATCTCTCTTATTACAAACCAGACTGACTTTATTTGTCATTTATCTACAGTTCTGTTTCATCTTAAATGTTTGGTCACCATTATGGTGATTAGCGTTTTCTTTAGTTTGGCAGTTTGACTCTTGGCTTTTTATGTCAGTTTTGTAACAGAGTTCACTGAAACATGCAATTTGTTGCAAAAGAGACCATAAACAATAATAATCAAGGGATCTATCATTCAATGTCAAAGTAAACTTGACATTGAATGATAGAATTGAAAAAAAATTTCAATTTTTTTTTAATTGAAAAAAAAAAAACCCTTTAGACACACAGAAACATCAAGTGATTATTGATGTTTCTGTGTGTCTGAAGATTTTTTTTTAAACAATGGGCATATGAATCTCAATAACGGTGACATGATTCTGCAGCAATGCATGCTGGGAGCCACCATACTATAACACTCACGACTCCCAGCATGCATTGCAGCATTAAGCATGTCACCATTGTTGAGATTCATATGATGATTCTTGATCATTCTATGTGCCAAAAAAAAAATTAAAAATCAAAATTTTAGCTGACTGACCTGTGGCAGTGAAGCATTTATGGTGATAAGCCATTATCAGTTATTTTTCATAGAGATGAGTTTAGTCAATAATTTTTCTTCATGATGATTATTATATCACCTGATAATCTGGGTTTTTGGCTTCCTTTGCAACAAATTATGTTTTAGTAAACACTGTTGCAATGACCACAAAAAGCCAAGAGTCAAACTGACCAGCTAAAGGAAACACTGATCACCATAATGGTGACCAAACATTTTTGCTAAAAGATCTACATCTAAACCTGTTAATTCTCAATAAGACCTGTAGACAAATGACAGAAAGTCGGTGTGGTTTGATTTCATCTAAAGCTGTCGCTGAAGTTAGTTGTAGATCTTGTGTTTCTCTTCAGTGATTCTGCTCATTATCATCAGATGTCTTCAAAAATCAAATAATCATCACTTAATTATTCACTTAAGTATCTAATTAACTCTAACACTGCTTCAGTGTTACTTTAACACCCTGCTGGTGGTTCCCATATGAACACCGACCGGTGTTAATTCAACACCAGGGAATTTACTGTGAGTAAATAGTGATTTTGTAACATTGATGTGTTTGTAACAATATTGTATTATTAATATATTGTGAAATTAAAAAGAGATGTTTAATTGCTCTACTGTTAATGGATAAAGTAGGGTGTTACTGGAAAGGTTAAACTGTTTCAAATGCAGATTGGTCTTGCTACTGAAAAAAATGTTAAAAAATGAAGTCAAATAGTGTTACATTGTTCTCTTCATGTTTGTTTCCTGGTATGTCTTGTCATTAGTCTTTTCTAGTAACCTAGTTTTATTTAGTGAGTATTAAATATTTTGGTTTTGTTCACATCTCACAATAAACTGCACATGGGAAGTATAAAATTAGGCTAATAATATCAAAATCTGAACTGAAATCCGATGGCTACAAAACACCTACTGATACACAATGCACAAGTATGTGAATGAGCAATTGTGAAAGTCAAACCTCAGTATGTTCAGTTGACAGTGTGTATTCATCAGTCCAGCAGAGAGCACCTTTACTCCAGAATCCTGCAGGTCATTGTTACTCAGGTCCAGTTCTTTTAGGCAGGTGTTTGACGATTGTAGAGTTAAAGACAAACTTTCACAGCACTGACCAGTCAATCTACACCCTGCCAATCTTAACAAAACATTAAATTATTAATACACAGAAACCCGTATTAACACTTATTAAATAATTAGTCAAACTTACTGATGTTTACAGTTTTAAGTCTGTGCATTTTACAGTTTCAGATATCCAAATACTTTTAGGTTTAGGTTCAGTTTTGTAGCTTTGTTTTTAGCAAAATAGAAATTGCACACATGCATTTTCTATTGTGGAAATTTTGGATCCAAGTGCAAAGGGCCTTTTTGCTTTTGTTGTACATTCTCACATGTTTTTGTCACATTTCTTAAAGAATTATAATTTCAGTTAATTTCCCAATAATTATCTGATGCGCCTTGAAATGCTGCCTTCTGTCTCACTATACTGTTATTCTTTCAGCCAGAACAAAACAGGGAGCTCCGAAACTGAACAGAAGAGTTGGGATGTAACAGATGAACAGAGAAGAGAGAGATGTTGTGACGTATGATATATGAAACCCAATAAATACATGATTGTGACATATCTAAATTTTCTATGTTCTTCGGACAGTCTTTGGCATTGAATATAATATTCAGAGCATAATGTGAAGAGAATATGAATGATTGTAAAATATATTCAGCATATGTTCAGGGAATTCATTACAACAAACTTTTAAAATGAATTGCTTGATATTGAACTATATACAACAGGGGTCCATCCATGGCAGTCAGCTGTCAACAGTTGGAAATTATATACATTATTATACTTATACAAATATCAGTTTGGCTGTGTGGGAACCCTGACTTTTTACTAATCAAGTTTCTCACCAAGTTTTTTTATTTTTTAAAAAACACTGCCTCTCGTGTCATCTTTGAAAATGGCACCAATACATTCATACCACACAAGAGAAGTAACTGCTGATTCATAGTTATGAATCACCTATTCATACACATGTTTGAACAGTAAATAAAAAGTCAAACCTCAATATCTTTAACTGACATTGGGAACTCTTCAGTCCAGCAGAGAGCAAATTCACTCCTGAATCCTGCAGGTCATTGTTACACAGGTCCAGCTCTGTCAGATCGGAGTTTGATGATTGGAGAGCTGAAGCTAAAATTTCACAATCTCGTTCTGAGAAACCACAGCCATCAAATCTGCCAGAAACAATGTTTATCCAGATTATTTTCCAGATTTATGTTCATTGCTGATACATAGTATACCTTTCATAATGAACACTGTAATTTGACATCCAACTGTTAAGTGATGTAGAATAAAATTAAATTACTTACAGAGCTTTTCTGCAGCATCTCACAGCTGGGACAAGACTTGTGTAGTATGCTGGTGATGTGAACAACTTTGGGTTAAACTCATCAAACACCCTCTCTGACATCAGCATTATGTTGACCAGCACTGAGCACATTGCAGATGAGAGTTCTCTTGCTGGCTGTTCATCTGAACTTAAATATTTCTGGACTTCCTCGTATAATGAATGATCCTTGAGCTCAAGTAAGCAGAAAAATAGGTTTACTGAAGCTTCATCTTGTACAGACTTGTTTTGTAATTGTTTAATGTGTGTTATAATTTTTCTGATGCTTTTTGTGGTGTCTTCAGTGTGTGTGAACAGGCCTCTGAGCAGGTTCTGACTAGTTTCCTGGGAGATGCCTATCAGAAAACGCAGGAAAAGGTCCAAATGTCCTCTCTGACTCTGCATTGCTTTATCAATGGCCCTCTTCAGTAAGTCATGACATTTTACTTTTTTGAAGATCTTTCTAAAAAAAAACAAAAGCTTTTGCGTGGCCCTTTGTTGTGGATCTTCAAAAAAAAACGTAAGCTTCTGAATGTTCTTTTCAAGGTAGCAAAGAAACACATACACAGCAGCAAGGAACTCTTGAACACTCAAATGCACAAAGCAGAAGAACTTTCTCTCATGAAGTCCATATTCCTTTTTAAAAATCTCAACAATCATTCCTGTAAACTCATAGCCGCAATTCACATTAATACCACACTCTTTCAGATCATCCTCTTTGAACATAACATTTTTCTTCTTCAGCTGTTCAAATGCTAACTTTGCTAACTTAAAAATAATTTCTCTATTTAATTCTAAGCGTTTAGTACATTCTCTTTCTTCTTTTTCATCATACTTCTGGCTCTTCATGTCAAGCTGTATTAGCAGGAAGTGAATGTACATTTCAGTGAGTGTTGCATCAATGTTCTCTGCATTGTTCTTGATGAGAAAATTCTGAAGTACTGTGGCAGCGATCCAACAGAACAGAGGAATGTGACACATGATGTAGAGACTACGAGATGTCTTGATGTGTGAGATTATTTTGGATGCCTGAGTCTTATCTGTGATTCTCTTTTTGAAGTAGTCCTCCTTCTGTCTGTCAGTGAATCCTCGCACCTCTGTAAACAAACCTACATACTCAGGAGGGATTTGATTGGCAGCTGCTGGTCGTGAAGTCACCCAAACAAGAGCTGATGGAAGCAGTTTACCTTTCACCAGACTTGTAAACAGCACATCTACAGATGAACTTTCCTCAACACTCAACAGATTTCCACTTTTAAAATTCAGCGTTAAATCACTCTCATCAAATCCATCAAATATAAATGCTAGATTATATTCCTTATATAACTTAGATTTTTCTAAATCCTTGAGATCAGGATAAAATTTAAGCAGAAATTTGTGGAGATTGACCTCTTTGTCTTTAATCATGTTAATCTCACGGAATGGAAGCAGGAACACACAGTCTATATCCTGATTGGCATTTCCTTCTGCCCAGTCCAGAATAAACTTGTGCACTGAGACAGATTTTCCAATGCCAGAGATGCCCTTGGTCAGCACAATCTTTTTCTCATTGTTTTTCCTCAATTCAGTAAATATATCAATGCATTTGAATGATCTGTTTTGGGATTTCCGGGTCTTTACATCATCAGTCTTCAGAATCTCATGTTCCTGTTTGACATCTTTAATATCTCCCACTGTGATCAACAGCTCTGTGTAAACATCATTCAGATGAGTGTCATTTTCTTTCTTGCCCTCAAAAATATGTTCTGCTTCCTTTTTCATGTTGGCTTTGTGAGTTTCCAAAAAGATTTGCAGCATTGAATCATCTGTAAAAGATTGATAATATAAAAAAATTAGGGGATGCATACATGTTGTTGTTGTTGTTTTTTTAATGGAAACATGAAGCCAGATTGGCCTCAATAATAATAATAATAATAATAATACTATACTGTATATACACTGAACAAAATTATAACTTTTTTTGCCCCCATTTTTCATGAGCTGAACTGCTGCAGACTTTTTGTATGTACACAAAAGGCCTATTTCTATCAAATATTGTTCACAAATCTGTATAAATCTGTGTTAGTGAGTACTTCTCCTTTGCCGAGATAATCCATCCACCTCACAGGTGCGACATATTAAGATGCTTATTAGATAGCATGATTATTGCACAGGTTTGCCTTGGGCTGGCCACAATAAAACACTCTAAAATGTGCAGTTTTATCACACAGCACAATGCCGTAGATGTTGCAAGTTTTGAGGATGCGTGCAATTGGCATGCTGCAGGAATGTCCACCAGAGCTGTTGCCCATGAATTGAATGTTAATTTCTTTACTATAAGCCATCTCCTTAGGCTTTTCAGAAAATTGGGTAGTACATCCAACCGGCCTGTTATGATTGGTTTAACGGAAACATAGTGGCTAAAGCTGCTTTAATGTGCTATCAGAATTATCGTTAATACGAGTTTCCTAGGTAAAAATTGCACATGAACACCCTCTGATATTGTGTTTACCACTGATAAATTCTGAAATAATTTTGAATCCCAAATTCCTGAGATGGGTGTGCCATAAACTTTAAACATGTGGCGGCGAGAACTACTACTTTGATAGGTATGATTTTTTTCTTCCCCCAAACAGCTGGAACGTGAGTAATCCTTTGAAGTGTATTGTATGTTTTAAACACAGTAAAAATAGCCTGCATTTGATCGAAATTACAGATTTGGCAGAAAGCTGACTATCTGGATAGCATCGTAAATGTTTATGGTTGTCAGTGCATGTGACACTGCATATAATTTTGGTTTTAATAATATTTTCCCAATAAATAGGCAAGAATAAACCAGGGGCCTACTGCACAAAACTAGGATAAGGAATTAAGCCATTATATCTCGATGATCTTGTCATCTGTATGCAAAATGTAGTACACCACTGTCATGTAAACTTACCCTGAAGGCACACTTACACCAAGAACGATAACGAAAGATAACTGTATATAAGTGGATAAATTGAGCCAGGATCACCAAGATATCCCAGCTTAATCCCTTATCCTAGTTTTGAGCAATAGGCCCCTGGTGTCCTCCATGATTCCCGTTCATTCTGACAACAAAACACTTGAATGCAACAAGCTCGTAATCACGACTTCTGAAATTTCTGATATCATGTGACGGCAGTATTAATATCAGTCATAGCACCACTCACTGAAACCTGATTTGTCATCCCATTGATTGAAAACAGCTCTGAACAGAAGGACTCTAATTTCACCTTCAAATTAACGGCTAATCCTAGAGGTTCATTACCATTTATGATATGTAATATTGGATCATTTTCCTGAATAAATAAATCATATTTTTGTCTCATTTGTTTGACTAGGTTCTTTTTGTCTACTTTCAGGACTTGTGTGAATATCTGATGATTTTCTGGGTCATATGTATGAAGAAATATAGAACAATTCTAAAGGGCTCACAAACTTTCAAGAACCACTGTAAAAATTAATGAATAATCTTACACTAACTTTATAAATTATTTATAAAGTGCATTTTGTGCAGCATCTGGCATGAAATAAACATTAAGTAATTTGTCACAAACTCGCAGCCTTTGTATGTGGACCACTGATCTATATTAAAGACTAGATTGTAGGAGTGTGACAAGATCTCGTGCATCAACATCTCGCAAGATTAAAATGTGACGAGATTTCTCGTTGAGCGAAAAGTTGTCTCGTGATGTCGCCATGACAGAGTTTGAGGGGGAAATTAGTATAGAATATGCCACCCCTACATTTACATTATATTCTCCATTGTTGTTTTGCCTTTTTGTAGAAATAAAAACCATTTAATTCAGTTGGATAACGGTCGCTTTAATTGTAAATTATTGTAAACATCTACTCTGCTCAGCCAGTGTGACCTGCAGTCGCACACAGTGCACAGTTTTTTATGGAGGTAGGTGTTTATGAAAACTACCTAATGTGCAAATTATACAGACATTTCAGTTTTTACAGTAGCCTGTCTCCTAATATCAAAGCTGTCTTAGGCTGTGTTGTTTAACCTCCTCTTAGGTCTTGTTTCTGTTTGCACTTTATATATTGAAAGAGTGTTTTGATTATTGTTGCACTTATTGTTTGCACTCAACAAGACTAAGAAAAATCTGTTATTTGTTTTTGTTATTTATACAGTTTTTATTTCTATATGTTCAATTTGTGGAAATGAGTTGAATTATAGGAGGTAACATACAGCCTCAATCAAAAGTTCTGGAAGCTCATATGTCATGTACAGTAAGGCCTGAAGAGACTCATGTGAAATCATTCAGGAGAGAACCCAGCAGGCACAGTTCATCAATGTGACGTCAGGAAGACGCTGGACTCAACTAAGCCAACGTCAGACAGAACAATACTGGGGGCTTCACCACCTGCTTGGCAGTTTAGAACGCAATGAGCAATCCAGTCATTTATATAGATCAGTGGTGTGGATGAGCCTCCTGGGCTGATGTCCAAATCTAAAATATATACAACATGTTTAAACCCTTTCTGAAACCCCTTTAAGAAAGACAATAAGACTGTTGCACCTTCAGTGTGTTTCTCTGCCATCTTTGTGTTTTTTTGTGGCTCTGTGAGGACAGAAAATAAGAAAAGTAATAAAAACAACAACATACAGATACACAAAGGAAAAGACCATAATGTAGCTGAGCATATCATAAACAATGTGAGCATAAAATGAACTTCATTAGGAATAGAGTTCACAACCACAAAGCATTATTTCAATTATCATGCTATTAAATGACTTTTAATAAGCAGTGTCTCAGTAAGCACAGTTATAGTGATAGTACCATTTCTGTAGTTGAAGGTCACTGATTCAATGGTGTTTCCAGTGAATAAAGGAGCATTTAAAATTGCTCCCGTTTCAGCCTTCAGAATCACACTGACATCAGTGTGATTGCTGCTGCTCATTGGGACTTAAATAGAGACAGATATTTATTAAATTTCTTAAATTGCAGCTTTAAAATGACTGATATTCTTTCCATTATTACCTTCCTCGTATTTAAGCTTTTCTTCTTCCATAGTTCTTCACTGGATGCTGCTGGACATAAAACATTTTTTTAACAGGTCCACTGTTACTGGTCACTTTTGAAAAATACAAAATAGGTCACTGCTTGTCACCACACCCCTAAATGCATTGAAGCAACTGCCATGTGATTGGTTGATTAGATAATTGCATTAATGAGAAATTGAACAGGTGTTCCTAATAATCCTTTAGGTGAGTGTAGTTGATATAGTTAATTTAGTTTAGTTATTCATTTTTATTTGGATATGTAGTTGAAAATTTAGATAAAAATGTTAGTGTCCCCAACTGAGCAAGACAAGCCAGAGGCGACAGTGGCAAGGAACCAAAACTCCATCAGGGTATAATGGAGAAAAATAAATCTTGGGAGAAATCAGGCTCAGTCGTGGTGCCAGTTCTCCTCTGGCCAATTAACAAACAGTGTATGATTATTATTTTGGTAACCTTATAGGTCAGGGCCCAGCCAGCACAGTCATGTGGGGCCCATATGGGTGTCACCTGGGCTGCCTAACTGGGTCCCAGCCTGTTTTGTCCTCAGTTTCCATGTAGGCCCCACATGGGTTAGCCCAGATTAAATGAACACTGCTTAGTGTGCACACTACAGGCTGTTAAATGTAACTGAATCAGTGTTGGAGTTAATGAGATAATTAAATGATTAATTGAGTAATGATTGAGCATTATTGAAGACACCTGATGATAACAAGCCGAATCACTGAAGGACAGAAAAACACAAGAGCGAACACTGACATCAGACACAACTCCACAAACAACATTACCAGCTTATCAGTGTTTGCTTTAGTTCGGCAGTTTGCAACTAATGTTAGTGTTTCTCTGGCTGCTGTATCTGACTTTCCTTTGGCAAGAAAAGCTGTCAGATGCCATCAGATGCTGTCGGCTGCTCGGTGATAAGAATATGATCATTGTGTAGTGGCTTAATTCACTGAATTTATGATTATTTGATATGAACAGTATAGTATTCACTTTGTTTTTATATTTGATTCTAGAAAATGTCAAGCATTGTCTAATTCAAAAAAGCTGAATAAGTTTTAAAACAGATTGAACACTAATCATTCCTAACACCTGTGTGATTAACTCACACATCGACATCAAGAATCAGCCTATGAATCTCAACAATAGTGACATGGTTCATGCCTCAATGCATTCTGGGAGCCATGCGGCTTGAAGCATGTCACCATTGTTGAGATTCGTAGGCTGATTGTTGATGTCTGTGTGTGAGACAAACTCTCAGGAGGTAGAAGTGCTTGTTGTGTGATTTCTCATTAAACCAGAGAACACAACTTAAGTACAAGTTTTAAAAATCATTCAGTTTCTCTGATTAAAACACTGCTGGATCTCCTGCTGTAGAGTCACAAAGCTACTATAATCAATGACTCTCAGGAGATCAGCAAATAAGGGCACTATATGATGATAACAACTGTATCATGAGCAACAAGCCAACATCATACATTTTCTCTTACTGTACAATAACAATAAGTCAAAACAGCCAGAAAATCAACTTAGTTGGGTCAAGAGCACAACTTAAGGAAATACTGATCACCATAATGGTAACTTTATTAATTTCAATATCCAAACCTCTGTTAATTATCGATAAGAACTTAGATGACAGAAAAAAAAGTCAATCTATTTAGCAAAAAGGAAAGCTGGAAACTATACGAACTTAGTGCCGGTCCCATTGAAAGTCACCTAGCTGGGGGCTACTTTCAGCGCTGTGTAATATCATTGCGCTGCTGCAGCCATGGTACGGCTGCGAAGATCCGAGACTATTTCACAGGAATGAGAAAGTAGTTCCTAGCCATATATGTGTAGAAAATCGCAACTTTTCATTTTCAGTTGGTCTTAGCACCCGATGTAACTGTAGAAGAGTCAAGTTTTAAATAGGGAAAATATTGAAAGTGTCTTTGGTCATTGTTTGAATGAGATGCTAGTGGACTGATTAGAATCAATGATGTATGCTAAGCTATGCTAAAAAGTGCTACCGCCAGATACAAAGATCGGCTGAATGGATTCAAAAACGGTAAAACTCAACTATTTAACTCTAGGGGACTTGGAAAATGAGCGTATTTTCAAAAAAAGTGGAGTGTTCCTTAAGTGATTCTGCTTGTTATCATCAGGTGTCTCCAATAATGCTATCTCATTACTCAATCAATCATTAATTATCTCATTAACTCCAACACTGATGAAAAATTGACTGGTTGTTATATTTTGAACTCTTGGCATGAAAACAAATTGGTTGTCTTCCAATCTTTTTTCTGTTCATCGCTATTTCAAAATAAAGGTCTGAACTGAATATAAATATGAAAACTAGAATTTATAAACTGCATCATTACACAAGGGGACTGACACATATTGTGTGGTAATGTTAAACAGGCTGACTGTGAGCACGTGACAGCTAAAACATTAAGATTATTTTAACTAACTTAAAATGAAGAAAAAAAGACTGTAAAGACCGTTGATTTGTGCAGTTGTGCTGTCACTAAGTCAACACAAGCTTTCATGCAAGTTTAGTTAAACGAATGTGCTAACTCATTTACAGCACTATCTATAGGTATGGTAGCTGATGCATTCCAGACTATCTAGCAAATCATGATCACCTCGGCTACGTTAACTTTCCTATGAAATGCATCACGATTGTTTTAAATGTTAAAATAAAAACTGATTCACATGTGATACTCACACTCTGATCGTCATCCACACAGTAAATTCCCCGGTGTTGAATTAACACCGGTCGTTGTTCATATGGGAACCACCAGCAGGGTGTTAAAGTAACACTGAAGCAGTGTTAGAGTTAATTAGCTACTAAGTGATTAATTGAGTAATGATTATTTGATTATTGAAGACATCTGATGATAATGAGCAGAATCACTGAAGAAAAGAAAAACAAGAACTACAACTGACTTCAGCGACAGCTTTAGATGATATCAACTGAGAAGACATTAAATCTCTCTTATTACAAACCAGGCTGACTTTATTAGTCATTTATCTACAGTTCTTTTTGTGAATGAGGTTGATGGTTTATTTGAAATGTTTGGTCACCATTATGGTGATCAGCGTTTCCTTTAGTTTGGCAGTTTGACTCTTGGCTATTTATAATAGTTTGTGGTTTTTGTGACAGTGTTTAATGAAACATGCAATTTATTGCAAAAGTCACCATGAGCAATGATGATCAAGAGATCTATCTTTCAATGTCAAAAAAAGTTTTTGAACAATAAAATAAATAAAATAGTTATTTGTTATTAGTAGATTTTCCCAGTAATCGCTTTCTGTCAGATATCAAATATTCTGAATTGTTATTTAAACCCATTGGTCAAAAAAACAATAACTTTAGACACACAGAAACATCAAGAATCATCATATGAATCTCAATAACGGTGACATGCTTCATGCAAAACTCATCCATGTCTCCCAGCATGCATTGCAGCATGAAGCATGTCACCATTGTTGAGATTCATATGCTGATTCTTGATGTCTGTGTGTGAGTAAATCTCGCAGGAGTTTAAAGTTATTAGTGTACAATCTGTTTTAAACCATATTCAGAGTTCCTGATTAAACCTGTTCTGGATCTTTTCTAGAATCACAATAAAACAGAGTTAATGGTATTTTGCTCACATAAAAATCAGTCATAAGATCAGTGAATTATGCCACTATACAGTGATTATATTCTGATCAACAAGCAGCTGACAGCATCAGATTGTGTTTTCTCTGCTTTTCTGACCATATCAAACCCACATACAGCAGCCAGAGAAACACTGACTTTTAAAAGTTAAATCGTCAAACTGCCCAACTAAAGATAACACTGATCACCACAATGGTGTCATTAAAAAAACACATTTCAACACAAAATCAACAAAAAACAAAACAACTCTATTAATTCTAGTTTCTGTAGGCGTCTGACAGAAATAAAGTCAGTGTGGTTAGTAATGTGTGAAGCTGGTAATGCTGTTTGTGGAGTTGTTTAATCCTCCTCTGCTGAGATTTTCAGAGATTTAATGTCTTCTTTTATCTTCAGTTAATTTGATCTAAAGCTGTGGCTGAAGTCAGTTGTAGTTCTTGTGTTTCTCTGTCCTTCAGTGATTCTGCTCATTATCATCAGGTGTTCATTACTAATGGTCAATCATTACTTAATTAATCTCTTAATTATCTTATTAACTTTAACACTGCTTTAGTGTTACTTTAACACTCTGCTGGTGTTTCCCATATGCACATCGACCGGTGTTAATTCAACACTGGGGAATTTACTGTGCATTTTTGAAATGAAGACGGCATTTGGACTTGGAGTGCAACGCATGCAAAATAATCCATTCCCTTTATCCGTGGCCCTTGTTATTGTGAGTCTAGGCCTACACAAATAAAAGTAGACAGTTTGTAGTTTATAATTATGTATTGCTCTTATCTGAATGGCTAAAAATGACGGAGCATTCTGAGTTGTTTCCTCTGTCATAAAGGGAAAAAATCCATCAGACGGCGTCGTGTCGGCACTTTTGTCAGACAGTGGGTTATAGAAAACGTAGCCTATATTTTTTCGTAGTTAGTTATGTTTAACTATTATCCTATAATATTATTATGTTTTAAATTTCATATGTTGATTATGAAATGTGAGCACAACCTTCTACGCAAACCTTGGCAATAGAATCGCCATTGGCTAATGTTTTTCTTTGTTTAGTCGTCAGACTGATATAGGCTACTTTACATTATAAGCCTACTTTTATATTTTTTTATGTGAATAAAGGCTTATTTTCGTACACATCACTATACAACATATGTCCTTATTATGAGAGAATATGTGTCGTTTTAACAAGAAAAATATACAGTTTTTAGACACAACATCTCGTTATTACGGGAAAAAAGATGATTTTACTCAGCAAATTTCCCAGTGTTAAATTAACACTGCTCAGAGTTTATATAATCCACACCCAGAGTGTTATAAGTAACACTGAATAAGTGTTGAAGGTAATTAAGTGATTAATTGAGTGATGATTGAGCATTAATGATGAACACCTGATGATAATGAGCAGAATCACTGAAGGACAGATAAACTCAAGAACTACAACTGACTTCAGCCACAGCCTTAGATGAAATCAACTGAAGATAAAAGAAGAGTAGATTATATAAACTCTGAGCAGTGTTAATTTAACACTGGGGAATTTGCTGTGTAGTTACAACATAATTGAGTGGAAAAAATAAACAAGACCACAAATTCACTTCACATTCATATTTCCTATTTGTGCATGCACAACATGTGACAAACGCATAAAAAAACAAAGCATACTTCAAAGATCCAAAATAGAATGAGGCATCACTTCACGTGTGGACAGTCACAGCACAGAGTATAATTTTCATTTGCGTTGGTCTAATATGCATGGTAGGCATAAAGATACACATAAATTATACTCAAACAGCACTGTCGCGGTACTGTGAGTTTACAGTTAGCCCATTAGGCTAATTCATGTGCATCTTTATGAAAGATACACAAATAGGAAATTTGAATGTGAAGTGAATTTGTGGTCCAGACCAGACGATGTTCTACAGCCATGTCCAGAATAAAGAGTAGTGATGTGCCTTAACCCATGATATACCCAGCTAGCAATTAGGAGCGGGCCGCTTCCGTAAAACCTGCGGCGCTGTCGGCTGAGTCATGGCATCGGCTGAGTTGTGGCAGCCGAAATTGGGCCACGTCATTTTGCCACCTGCAGACAGGCACTTCTTCACTTTTGGCTCATCTACCAATTGGGTAAACAAAATGCCGGCCAAAATATTTTTCTACCGGCCAACATTAGTTTTAGATGTCAAAATATTTTTCTACATATTTTTAAAATGTGACGTCAGACTTATAATCCTGTGTTTACAGGATTGCTAGCCTACATGTACAACGTCTTGTTAGCAAAATTGAGTCTGCAAATCATTTTACTGGCCAATTCAAATTTTTAACTGCACCGGTGATGGCTGTTGTTAAACTCTGGGCACTCGGCTCAGACCCTTTTTACCAGTATGAAGCCGATTTCAACAGATTTTTAATTTTTTTTTATAATTATTATTTTAGTTATTATTCATGTAAAAACAAATTACAATAGTGCAAACACGCATATGTCTTTGAAATCTATAACATTTTCAACGATTACTGCAACAAGCATCACTGGAGTGACGTGTGCACGCACTATTTTGGGTGAGATAAACTCAACGCCTGGCCCAGACGTGAATCATCCCTTTTCGATCCTGCGCCACTACGGTGAACTTGAGGTAAGTCTTGTGTTCAACATTTCCTTAAGATAACATCAATATTTCACTCCGCGCATGGTTTCAATAGAGTTCTCTTAACATCCTTTATATGAATTGTACGTATTTCGAACTGTTGCTGATTAAATGTTGATTATCGCTCCGTTTAAATTAGTTTGTGTAACATTAGTTCAATTCGACATGTGCTTCCCTCCAGATGAAACGAAAATAAATTATTCATAAATGTAATTATTAAAACAACAACAAAAAACTTGTTTATCATGACTGAGTAAAGTAGTGCAATTTGAGGGTATCTTATGAAATTGGCTCCGACTTATGGCGCGAACGAAGCTAGCTAACACTAGCGTTATTTAGCACATGGCAAACATTGGCAAAGAATTTGTCGCACTCGTAGCTGCACGATTATCGTTAAAATATTCTTAAATAGGCCTATGTCTTTTATGCTCGTATTTCACATTGTGCACATATTTTGTCGCTGCCCATTGGCGTAACGTTATTAAGTAAATACGGGGACGCAATTTTAACAAATGCATTAGTGTATTTACGTAGAAGCCAATACAAATAAATCTAGATTTATATCCAAAGACACAAAATAATTTGCATGAGCTGTCATTTTATTCATATCCAAAAAATGAGGCGATCTGAATGGAGCACCAACATTAAGTCATACTCGAAGCCGGAGGGCGCTCCCTCACAAAAAGTCCAATGCGGATTCGTGGACGTAGTAATTTACCGTCACGTTCCAAAGGCATTCAGCAGCTGATTAAAACGATTCATTATGACTTGATAGGTGCACGATTGCGATAATATATGGTGTGTTTTTCAAGCCATCTCAACATTTTTGCTGTTTAATTTGTGGAAACAATGATAGACTAACGATCAAACATTTGTAGAAAGATTTAAAAAGAGAAATTAATACTTAAATTCTTCATTCATTAAAGTGATGAAAAGTGACTTTAAAATGTTACAAAATGTATATTTAATCAATGCTGTAATACATGTAATATTTTTGATAAATACAAGTAAATGCTGTTCATTGAACTTTTTCCCCCCAAAGAATCCTGAAAAATAATATACATCACTATTTCCACAAATATATGAAGCAGCACAACTGATAACAATCAGGAAAGTTTGAGTATCAAATTGTAATTTCTGAAAGATCATATCACTGCGGTAAAAAAAAATCTGCTTTGCATCACAAATTAAAATTTTCAAGTTTAAAAGTTTTTATTTTATTTTAATGACAATTTCACAATATTGCTGTTTTTATTGTATTTTTTATTTCAAAATCATTATTTCCAAACTTTTTAACAATTCTAATAATATTTTTATAATAATTATTATTAAATGCTGCTTTTTATTTTCACAGGACAACAGTATGTATTAATTCCTTTAATGTGTGTGTGTGTTTTTTTAATAAGTACTGAGGCGTGGCCAGATTTTCCATTTTTCTTTTTTCTCTAGCTGATCAGGCTACATTCCTTAAATAACTAATGAGGTACTTTTTGTTTCAGACTGCTGTCCTTGGAATGGTCGGAGGAATGACTCTTAAAGACACCGTGGGGCGAGTCATGAAAAGAGCAACGAACACCTTGCTGGCGAGACTCATTAATTGGAGTGGTGCCAACTGAAAACCTGCATTCAAAACACTCATTTTAAAAAGTGTGGTTATGGGTGAGTGTCTCCAATGTGGTGACATCCAAATTAAGTTTTGGTGGTTGCTGAGTAACATGGTCATGCTGCCCTCTTCTGTCTTTTGTTTTTCTCAGATGCAGTCCGCCGGAATGCCCAGACCAAACTCTGCTGAAAAGGAAATGGAGCTCCTCATCACCAGGTGGCTGCAGCTCGCCTCTGATCGGGATGGTGGCCGAAGCCAGAGGGCGAACACAGGCAGACCTCCTAGAGACAACTCAAACGCAGTGTGCCAGAATTAAATGTTTTAAAGTTAAATATTGTAAAATAGTATTTGAACTCCATGTTGAATTTACATTAATTCTGTGATTATTTTAATATTAAATGTATTAGTTTTTTTTTTTTTTGGTCTGAATCACAAGCCCTGTTTTTAAATAAAGCTTAGTTATTACCTAAATTACCTTTTTCCAATAAAAAAATTCATTGAACATGAAAACTCTCTTGTGCTGTTTTATTTTCAGTTTATATTGCATAATGAACGGCAACTCAGAAATGTAATTATTAACCTGACATGAGTGTAAATAATTAAAGCTTCAATAAGCCCAAATATGGAACTGGATGGGAGGGGGGGGCTTTACGTCCTCACTCGGGGTTCCGCAATCGGGCCGCGTCAAAACCGAGCGCTCGCAGAGCAATCATGCCGAGGAACGGCTGAGTGTTTTAGCCTTAATTGGGCCGCTTTCGTCCCGCACAATTTTTGCTACCTGGGTAAGATGTTGGCCTTACCTATCCAAGTCATTCATCACAGAATGAGCATGTTTACATGCACACCAGTAAGCTTATAACTCACAAAAATCAGCTTATTAAAATAACCGGTTTTCCCCGTTTACATGCAAACCAATAAACTGACAACGCAAGTAAAAAACGGCTTATTTCCTTGTAGTGTCGTCAAAAATAATAATTTCCGTGTCTGACTTGACAGCGGATAGCCAAAAGGAATCTGAATATCCAACGCAAACTCTTTACTGCAGTCTCCAACACCCATAAAAACAAAACTCAATCAGATAAAAACATAAATAATAAATATAACTTACTTGTATGATTAACGCACAACAACTAGAATTAGAAGAAAAGCACCATAAAAATCCATTTGGATTCCAAATTCCCAGCGGAGCAGCGTAACTCTGGGTGCAGAGCCAAGCGAATGTTTAAACAAGGCGTGGTAGCACGTCTTTATGCCTTGTGCTGAACTGTTTGATTAACCAACTGGGACGGAGTAAATCATTAAGGAAGTAGTTTTTTTTTTTTTTTTTAAACAAATAATATTTTAATATTTTATAATTCTTCCTCTGAACTGTCGTCTTATTAAACATAAGCTCTGGAATATGTTTAACTTATGCATGTTTATAATTAACCAAAAGTGTATGGCTGGAGGCTGTGCTGTTTTCAGACAGTGGGCAAAGGTGTGTGCTTGTACAAGTTTGGCTATGTACCAATGTGGCAGGCAGGTTTATTTATAGCACCTTTTATACACAGTGGCAATTTAAAGTGCTTTAAATAAAAATGATTAAAAAACAGCAATCATAAAAAAGTTAAGAAATACATTAAAAATCAAAATTATAAATAAACAGTAGAAATGTTTTCTGTTTGGAAAATTAACCATGGTTTAACTATGGTGTTTGTACACTCTAAAAAGAGATGTGTTAAAACTGACACAACATGTGTCATTTTTAACACATGTAGTGAGTGTGCTCAGGGACAACACATGTAGTTTAACACGGAAATTGTGTCAGGTAATTACATACTCAGGTTAGATAAGCAGTTAATCAGTAGTTGAGTACAGAACGCATGTGCACACAAAATACAATGTTTCAAACTCTATGACTCTATCAACTCAATTGTTCACAATTTAATACCTCACAGATAATACTGCTTTTGAGATACGTTCATGAGGAAAGAACAGTTAACAGAGTTTGCACTTTGAATTAAATTAAAATGTAGCAACTGGTAAAACAATGTATATTAATAACTTTTATTAACACAGGCCTGATTGTTTGAGAACATAAACTGCATACACTGCTCAATGATGGTGTGTGTCGAGCGCTTTATAACATGATGTGTTGAAAAGTTGTCTAGATTTTAACACATGTAGTGTGTGTGTTCAGGGACAACACATGTTGTGTAGATTTTGACACATGTAGTGTGTGTGCTCAGGGACGACACATGTTGTGTAGATTTGAACACATGTAGTGTGTGTGCTCAGGGACAACATATGTTGTGTCAAATTTAACACACTACCTGTGTCGTTTCTTTTCCACATATTTGTGTTGTAACTCAATTAATGTGTTATTCCTCTTATACAGAAGTGTGTTGAAACCTTTTACACACTAATGTGTTATAATTACACAACTTGTGTCAGGTGTGTGTTACATGTGACTGTAGGTGTGTATTTGCCAGAGTTACTTCCTGTGTTTGGATGAACACTGAACCGTATTGTTAACTTGTGTTTAGTCCAGTGGCGTTTAATAGAGTTTGCTTGAACATTTTATTACCTGCTGTTTTAGACATCATGAGTCTACACACACACACACACACACACACACACACACACACACACACACACACACACACACACACACACACACACACACACACACACTTATTAAGATTAACAGAGGTTTAGATGCTGATGATTTTTTGAATGTTTGATTTGAAGTCACCAGAATCGTGATTAGTGGCTCCTTTATTTGAGCTCTTGACCATGGACTTTTTCACTTCATCTTTTCTTTGTTTGTTGGATCTGTGTGTTTATTCATCACATTTGATCAGATGATAATGTTATCATTGCATTGTGTTTGAGAGTGTTTGTTATCTCAGCAGTTATTATAAAAATATTCTTTTTTTTTGTAATTAATGTTTTTTATAAAAATGTTGTCATTATTTGCACATTTGTTTGTAGATATTCAGTGGGTACAGGATGTTCTAGTCTATGGTTCCACAAGGACACACACACACACACATCAAGAATCAGCTCATGAATCTCAACAATGGTGACAAAACAAAAGCTGCATGCTGGGAGCCATCATATATATATATGAATGAATGAATATTTTTATTTAAGTGTCATGCACTCATAGTGCCCAGCCCACATGGGCTTATATGACACTATCCAGTCATTAGGGAAGATGACCATCAAAATTGTATTATATTCATACAATAAAACAATATACTAAGCCACAACATCCTGACATAATCACAACTAAATTACCTCCTGTCAGGTTACAAAGTCTTTTTCTCTTAATGTCCATGCCTTCTCAACAAAGGTTGTGTTGAGAATAAATATTTGTTTGTGCACTATTGCTAATAACGCTTGTAGAAATTAATCATTAACAATAGTAAATTTAAGATAATGTTAGCTTATGAAATGATTTTGCTTTAAGACTATGTGTACTTTCTGTTGGACATAAGAGTCACCAGAGCAACAGCCAGAGGTTGTGGTAGGTATAACAGATCCATATGAGAAAGTGTTTTGCTATGCATTTTGCTGTGCTCTTAGAGTGCTTTTGTATGTGTTAACAAAGAAGCAGTCTTTTGTCCAGAAATTGGAGGGGTGATGTTGACGAAGCACAGCTGACCAGAAAATCATCTGACTCCCAAAGAAAGACAACTTATGGATTTTTGTGTATAAATATTGGTCAGGGAAAGGCTTTGTCACAGACTGCCTGTACAAGCCTTGCATAGGATTGTGTAAATCAGGGACAGTTTTGACCCAGAGCTCTGTATGCTATCTTCATCTGACTTACTTATTCATTAAAAGAGTTAAACTATATTTTGTTCCTGCTCTCCTCATTCAACGAACACGCGGACTCGAGGAATTGATGCCGAGTCCAACAGTTGCCATACAAAAAATTTCATTTTCAAAAAACCAAAACATAATTTCACCTTCGGGCAACCAAAACAAATCCGTGTTTTTCTGTTGCATCATATTATACAAACCAATTCTTAAATTATTATACAGTGGGCAATAAAACATAAAATGAAATTCATCCTCCACCAAACATAAATCACATACAGAACATAACCTGTCCTCCTCTGGGACTCCTTTAAAGTGCCCCACTTCCACCTCTAATGGCAGCACACCAGCTCTAAGCTGTGCACATAGAGATCTCTGTCTTCTTTTCAAATTATATTTGACATAAGATTCAGTAAAGAGATTTTCCTTATGACATGACTGTGCTGGCTGGGTGGTGGCATTCCGAGGTCAATGCTTGTTCAAACAGTACATGCCTAGTGAGCTGGCAAAATATGGAATCAAAATATGGGCAGCATGTGACGCCAAGACAAACTATGCAAGTTTACACCAGTAAGCCTCATGATGGACCACCTGAGAGAAATCAGGGCATGTGTGTGGTCCTTGATTTGACCACTGGACTCCAGGGACACACAGTTACGTGTGACAGTTTCTTCACTTCCTATGCCCTTGGCCAGGAGTACGGTGGCCCAGTAGTGCAGCAGTACTAAATTAAGCCACAACACAACGAAATCGCCACAACACAACGGAAACAAGCCACAACACAACGAAATCACCACAACACAACGTAAACAAGCCACAACACAACGAAATCACCACAACACAACGGAAACAAGCCACAACACAACGAAATCGCCACAACACAACGGAAACAAGCCACAACACAAGAAATCGCCACAACACAACGGAAATGCTCCCGACCATGAGGGGGCTCTCGGAATGCTTTAAAGTTAGTTTTCCTTGCCATTGTTCTATAGATTGGCGGCCAATCTTACAAAGATATAAACACTACGATCAGTTTTAAGTGTGTAACCATTGTATATCGACATTAAATATAAATTCAAAATCACCTATAGCTGCATATTTATGCTCGTGAACGTTTTTACATGCTGTCACAACGCTTGAGTGGTTGAAACGTTTAATTTTATGAAATAAAATGACTTTTTTTTGTTTTGTTTAAATGTCCCAACGTTGTGCATTATTGAGTCAGTTTTTTAGAATACAACAAAGCTGTGGAATTTTAACATGTCTGTTTTTAAATGTCAAAGCTACACTGTGTAACTTTTTTAGTTTATTCTTAGCTAAAAACACTTAGTTCTTTCAAAAATATATGTGCTCATTAATGTATATTTACTTCTTTCAAGTAATACAGTATTCTCGTAAGTGTATAATATGCCATTGAAAATACATACGGGTGAGGGTTTCGAATGCGGGTCGCCATGTTGCTCCTCCATCTTTAGAGTACATTAGCCAAAGAGGGACATACCCATAAATTCAAGCTTCGCCTTTCGCGTTTTAACACTCGATGGCACTGTGTCGAATGTGAAGAGGGGGATTGCTTGAGACTGATATGGCCTACAATGTAAACTTTGCCTTACGCTAGTGATGTCGTACAATATACAGAATAACGTTAGCAATGAAATGGTAAAAAATAACGAAAAGGTAAAACTATAATTCATTTTACCTGGATGTCATTACCTACATGTTAACTGACAAATTAAATAACTGCCAATTATAATAGTTTTCTAAAGTAACCTCATCACTTGATCGAACTGGAAGCTATTTTAATCTTGGACTAAATCAGCCACCGTAGGAGTTAAAACGAAATCGGAATTGAGAGGAACATAAACTAATATTCACTGGATGGTCATATCCCTTTTCACCGCTAGATGGGGGAAAATATCACACAGTGTAGCTTTAAAAGTAATTTTAATTCATAAAAATGTTATGTTTCAACTGCATGGTGGAATTGGAAGACGTTCCCTTGGGCATCACCCACATGAAAAAATACTATAGTATACTATAGTAAAATTACAGTAAAATTACTCTAGTAAATACTATAGTGTTTTTGAACCATACTTTAGTAAAGATACTACAGTAAATTGAAGTATATTGTAGTATATTATAGTATTTACTACACTTTGTTAATTTATTGTAGTATATTTACTATAGAATGGTTCAAAAACACTATAGTATTTACTAGAGTAATTTTACTGTAATATACTTTAGTATTTTTTTCATGTGGGCAAGCGCCGTGTAAAAGCATTTTCGAGTATAACTACACTGTAAAAAAAATGCTGTAAAATAACGGCCAAATGTTGACAGTAACATGCTGTTTTCCAATAAAACAGTAATATACCGTATAAAACAATGCAATCTGGGTAATATTTTCATTTTCGAGAAAAAGGCCAATGGGAATATACTGTGAATTAACAGCACTTGAAGTCGACACACAGAGGCTGTGCTCCGATTCACACCATATACCCTCATTCACTATTCCCTACACTAGTGTACTGATATAGACCAATAGACAGAGTGAATTCACACACTGATGAACACCAGCTGATATCACTGAAGAAAAGAGAAACATGAACAGAAAAAAAGTTGATTTCATCAACTGAAGATAAAAGAAGACATTAAATCTCTGAAGATCTCAGCAGAGGAGGATTAAACAACTCCACAAACAGCATTACCAGCTTCACACATTACTAACCAGACTGACTTTATTTCTGTCAGACGTCTACAGAAGCTCTTATTGAGGATTAACAGAGGTTGTGTTATGGTTTCTTTTGACGTTACCATTAGGGTGATCAGTGTTTGCTTTAGTTGGGCTCTTGACCCTTGGTACTAACATTAGTGTTTCTCTTGCTGCTTTAATGATGTGTTTTAAATACATTTGTTATAGCAAACAAAGTTGAGAAGAAACATAAAAAGATTATGTTAACTGTTTATTAATGGTCCGATTCACTGGGATTACTCAAGGTTTAATCTAAAAAGTGTTTTATTTATTATTATGTTTTATGGTATGTCATTTTATGGAATGAGATCAATCAGTATTTACAATCAGATCATTTGAAGAGCATGAACACAGTTTGTGGCCTGAACATTTTGAATATCAGTGCAATTCGGATTCACATAGACATCAAGAATCAGCGTATGAATCTCAACACTGGTGACGAACAAAAGCTTCATGCTGCAATGAATGCTGGGTACCAGCCCATGACTCCCAGCATGCATTGCGGTATTAATAATTTATTATGCTGAATAGTGTTGAGAATAAAATCTTTTGTTTGTGCATTACTGCTAACAACCCTTGTAGAAATTAATCATTAACAATAGTACATTTAAGATAATATTAGCTTATGAAATGATTTTGCATTAACACTATATGTACTTTCTGTTAGGCATAAGAGTCACCAGTGCAACAGCCAGAGGGTGTTGGTATTTATAACAGATCCATATGAGAAGTTGTTTTGCTATGCATTTTGCTGTGCTCTTAGAGTACTTTTGTATGTGTTAACAAAGAAGCAGTCTTTTGTCCAGGAAATTGGAGGGGTGATGTTGCGAACGAAGCACAGCTGACCAGAAAATCATCTGACTCCCAAAGAAAGACAACTTATGTATTTTTTGTGTATAAATATTGGGTCAGGGAAAGGCAAGTTTGTCACAGACTGCCTGGACAAGCCTTGCATAGGATTGTGTAAATCAGGGACAGTTGAGACCCAGAGCTCTGTATGCTATCTTCATCTGACTTACTTATTCATTAAAAGAGTTAAACTATATTTTGTTCCTGCTCTCCTCATTCAACGAACACGCGGACTCGAGGAATTGATGCCGAGTCCAACAATTGGTGACCCCGATCGTGTGAGGGGGAGTACGAGGAAGAGTGGACAATCTCTGATCTTCTCTTGACATCAGGCCGGCCTGAACCAAAAGAAAGGTAAGCAGACACCTGTTTTCTATATCAAAGTATGCAATTGGCTATTTTCTAAATTATGATGTCAAGAGTGGTGAAGTGATTAAAAACATTTTTATGTGTGGATAAGTCATATGAAGAAAGTATAAAATATAAAAATTTGCGTCAGGGACGCAGTGTCTGGGACACAAAGTAATTGCGTCAAGGACACGTGTCTGGAACACAAAGATTTGGGCCAGGACCCAAGGGCTGGGGGCCTATGTCACTGACGAGTGAATAAAGGTACCTGGGGAAGATCCCAGGGAGTGGGGTGAGAAATCTACCACACGGTCCGACCCTGAAGACCGCATTCAGAAAAGTACAGTAGTACAAACTAAAAATAGAAAAGATCAAATATGATAAAAAGCGTGTGCGTGAGTATAGTCGAATAAAAGATTATAGGAGGAAGTTGAAAGTTTAGAAAGAAAAAAAGTTAGGAAGGATAAAAAAAGAGATAAATAAATAATATAATAGATATATAATAAATAATATAATAAATAAAACATTTAAATTAATTATATATATATATATATAGATATAATAAAAATAATAAAGTAATAATAAAAATTTAAGGATAAATTGTTATATACAAAGGAAGAAATATATGACAGGGAGGGTGCTGTGTGTGACTGGTTAAAAGAAGGCACTAAAATTACGGGTGATCCGAGTAACCTTGGTGGTATATCCGCTGGGGGAGGTGAGAACCAAATAGGAAAGTGCCCACTAAAAGAAGGTGTTCTAGGGCGATCAGGGAAACTTGTGAGAGCCCACATGAAAACACCCACATCAGTCACATACGGAACAATAAAAATAAATAAATCAAATCAAATCAACAGAATACTATACAAGGGAGTCAGAATGGAGAATTTGATATAGAGTGTGAGAAATATGGTCCATTAAAAACCCAGTGGGAAGATATTTCAGCACAAGTGATAAGTGGAATTGAATCAAAAGGAGGAATAAAAGAGAAAAGAAATTAACATTCTGTATGAGGAGTTCAAAAGATAAATAATTTAGAGGATAGTAGTAAAATAGATTTGGCAGTTCTTTTAAAAAAACAGAGAAAGTCAGTCATGACAAATTGAATGCGCACAGGCAGCAAGAGAAAAAGGATTGTTAACAAAAAGAAAGTGTAAGAATGAGGAAGAGACACTGCAGAACAATTTTGCTAAGTGGCATAATTTGACCTTAGCAGCTGCAGCTCTAGATAATTTAGAAAAGAGGAAGACTGCACAAAAGCAGAACAAAAATCTGCAGAGGAAAGCAGAAAACAGACAGAGTGTAAGTCAATATATACAGTTTTACCTACAGCGCCACCACTCTATCAGGAGGGAGGAGTTCACTGTCAGGTTCCAGTATATGATGTAGATGGAGGAATGCTGGATGTTACTAAGGGTGGAGGAGCAAGACAATGGCAGGTGAAACGAGGACACTTAGAAGTCAGAAAAAGGGAGACAGAGAGGGATTCTCCAGAACCAGGTGAGGAAGTACTAGATGGAGCAGATGGAGGAAATAGTGTGATGTAGGGAAGTGACAAAGCCAATAAACAAGGAAGTAAGGCAGATAATATGGGGAGAGAGTGGATTCATGAGGAATCTGATGAGTTATTGAACAGATGTACGTGGTCAGCTAAGAAAAAATTGGAAGACAGGCTCAGACCTTGGGGACCGAGACAGGGGGTATCTAGGGAGCGTCCACAACCAATGAATATGGAAAGTATGATACAGGAAAGAGAGGAGGAGAGAACAGTTAGGGACAGAGAAGGAGATCATGATACACAGGAACTGGAGATAATAATAGAAGGAAAAATGCAAGTACAGGGACCACTTAGGTCAGAATGTTATACAAGGAGCAAGAATAGACAAGAGCAGGAGTCCAGAGAGGGACCAGTAACCAACTTCCCTCTAGTGGTTAGAAATGGTCAGGAGGAATATCAGGCTTGGTCCTTCACAGATATGGGTGCTATTTTAAACAAATTACCACACATCACTGAGGGAGGTGGCAAATGGTTGAATAAAATGCTCACTTTAACCCAGGGTCACAAACTGGCCCTTGGGGATATGAGAGCCTTATTAGGACAAGTAATTATGGCCGGACAATTGATAGAAATTGAGACAGCTGCAGGAACCATAAATTCCAGATCTGATGTGAGATATAGTTCAGTATCCACTAAATGGGGAAACGCAATACGGAAGTTGTTTCCTGCACCCCTTGGGGCTCTCCATAATGTTCGATTTTCACCTAAAGTAGGAGAGAACCCAGCAGCTTTTCTGATGAGGTGTAAGGAGGAATGGGAGGCCCATACAGGTGTGCACCCACACTCAGATAAGGTACATGAGGAAATGTTTAGAGTAGCAGTACTGGATGGGACCACTGAGAGTGTGAAAGCAGCCTTAAAGACAATCCTGACATACCAGGAAGTGAAACACAAATCTGGGAGAGACATTTGATACATCACATGACCAGGGCTCTTGAAAAATCTAATATTAAACAAACAGAGCTGGAAGAATTAAAAGCTCAGCTCTTTAAATTGCAGTTAGGTGAAGCCAGACAAAAATCAATGAAAACAAGAAAGAAAACAGTTGGTTCAATATCCAACCACAATAATTGATCAACCAGCATGGCCAGAGGTTAATTCTCATGTCATGGCTCAACCTAGAGCTCGTCAAATCTGGCAGCAGCCAAGTGTGGGTTATAGTGTGAGGGGCATGATGAGCATGGGCAACCAAGGTGGCAGAGTGCACAGCAAAATCCTCAGTGTTAAATGTACACTGCGAGTGTATATATGAGTCCACTAGAGTCCACACTCAGAGTGTTAAAAGGTAACACCGAATCAGTGTTGAAGTTAATGAGATAATTAAGTGATGATTGAGCATTAATGATGAACACCTGCTGTTAATAAGCTGTTACCTAATGATAACAAGCAGAATCACTAAAGGAAAGAGAAACACAAGAACTACAACTGACTTCAGCCACAGCCTTAGATGAAATCAACAGAAGATAAATGAAGACATTAAATCTCTGAAGATCTCAGCAGAGGAGGATTAAACAGCTCCACAAACAGCATTACCAGCTTCATACATTACTGACCAGACTGACTTTATTTCTGGTATACATCTACATAAGCTCTTTTTGAGAATAGAGTTTGTTTTTTATGTCACCATTATGGTGATTAGTGTTTTTTTTTAGTTGGGCAGTTTGATGACTTTTTAATGTTAGTGTTTCTCTGGCTGCTGTATCTGGGTTTGTTATGGCAAGAAAAGCAAGAGAGAAGATAATCTGATGCTGGTTGCTTGATGATCAGGATATGATCCTGGTGTAGCGGTTTTGTTCTCTGATCAAATGACGAAAATGAGCAACATACTTTGTTGTAAGATTCAAGAAAATATCCAGCACAGGTTTAATCAGAAACACTCAATACGTTTTAAAAAAGATTGTACACTAAGCACTTTAAACTCCTGCGAGAATTACTCACACACAGACATCATGATTCCACGTATGAATCTCAACAATGGTGACATGCTTTATGCCACAATGCAATCTGGGTGCATCATGCAAAACTCATCCATGGATCCTAGAATGCATTGTGGCATGAAGCATATCACCCTTGTTGAGATTCATACTCAGATTCATCATGTCTGTGTGTGAGTAAATCGTGCAGGAGTTAGAAGTGATTAGGGTACAATCTGTTTTAAAACGTATTCAGGTTTTCTGATTAAACCGGTGCTGGATCTTTTCTAGAATCACAATAAAACAAAGTTAATAGCATGTTGCTCATATTCAGTCATTAGATCAGAGAATTAAGACAATACACAATGATCATATCCTGATCATCAAGCAGCCAACAGCATCAGATTGTGTTTTCTCTTGCCTTTTTGCCAT
The DNA here is from genome assembly GCA_023029165.1 of Gobiocypris rarus. NCBI lineage: Eukaryota > Metazoa > Chordata > Actinopteri > Cypriniformes > Gobionidae > Gobiocypris > Gobiocypris rarus. The sequence goes on from CM040923.1 coordinate 8,227,808, forward strand.
AGCAAACCCAGATACAGCAGCCAGAGAAACACTGACATTAAAAAAGTCGTCAAACTGCCCAACTAAAGAAAACACTAATCACCATAATGGTGACATAAAAAAACAAACTCTATTTTCAATAAGAGCTTATGTAGATGTATAACAGAAATAAAGTCAGTCTGGTTAGTAATGTGTAAAGCTGGTAATGGTGTTTGTGGAGTTGTTTAATCCTCCTCTGCTGAGATTTTCAGAGATTTAATGTCTTCTTTTATCTTCAGTTGATTTCATCTAAGGCTGTGGCTGAAGTCAGTTGTAGTTCTTGTGTTTCTCTTTCCTTTGGTGATTCTGCTTGTTATCATCAGGTAACAGCTTATTAACAGCAGGTGTTCATCATTAATGCTCAATCATCACTTAATTATCTCATTAACTTCAACACTGATTCGGTGTTACCTTTTGACACTCTGAGTGTGGACTCATAGTGGACTCATATATACACTCGCAGTGTACATTTAACACTGAGGATTTTGCTGTGTGGGAAGGCAGAGTGGTCACTGTTTCTCCTGCGGCCAGATGGGTCATTTTGCCAGAGAGTGTCCTCAGGCACAGACATCCCAGAGAGGAAGGGGAACCCCAGCAAGAGGAAGAGGAGCACCAAGAGGCAGGGCTTTATATGCCCCACCTACAGTTCAGTACACAGCACCGCATGCAGCTTTAGCTCCGAACCAGACAGGCACCCAATACCAAGTATGGGAGGCGGAGGAAGCTGAGCTGGACTATTATTGACAAAGCCCACATAGAGACCCGAGCAGGGCTAGGAGGGAACCCGTGCTCAGCATGGAGGTCAACAAAGACCGTCTGAACTTTGTGGTTGACACAGGAGCCACATTTTCAACCTTAAACATCCACATGGACCACACATTGATTTCTGACAAAACCACGAGGGTGATGGGTTTCTCTGGGGCTTGTGAAAGACTGCCATTTTCTAAACCTCTATCTGTACGAGTGCAACAACAGACTGTTAACCACTGTTTTCTGTTATCTCAATCAGCACCAACCAATCTGCTGGGGAGAGACTTATTGATCAAACTAGGAGCTTCAATCCTTTGCAGTTCTGAGGAGTGATAGTCAAGTTCAAAGGGGGAAAGATGGTCAACTGCTCACTGACTCCCCATGGAAACACAAGTGGACAATGGCTACTGTCAGATACCAAAGATCCAGAGGGCAGACATCTATTGGGGTGAATTGTATCCTGAGGCTAGGGAAGAGCAGGGTCTGCTTGAGCTGTACTCGCTCTGGAAGCCGTGGGTTTTGAACATTGCTCCATACATGCCTCCACACGACCCCACATGTAACTTTATTTTATGATAGAAACCAACATGAATGGTATCAGGAAGAATTTAACAGAGACTTAGAGGGTAAAGAATGGGAAATTGAATGTACAGGGATACTAGTAGGCCCAGAAGGAGTAGTAGGAATTGTGCAATTGACACTTGAACAGGAAGAATGGTACATGATGCATAAGGAGGCTTGGCCTCACATCACGTTAGCCATTCACCCAGAGCATCAGGCTAAAGATCTGGGCCCAATGACAAAACGCATGCTAGATGCGACTGATTGGCTAAACACTCAAATTCCTGGGGTACAGTATTCTCCAAAACAAAAGGGATACAGAATTAATAAGATCACTAAAAATGCAGTGACACTGCAACACAAATGGGTCACAAGATGGCATGGTAGAGAAAAAACTGATTATGACCTGGCTGACACCATGATTGAGGATCTGCCAGAGGACCTATGGTGTTCAGGACCCATGGATGTGGGGTGGTGTAGATCTATGAAACCAGTGAGTTTTGAATTGACATGTGATGTACCAATTTGGCAGTCCCAGTATCCCCATAAACCACAGGCTGAAGAGGGTATTGCAGACACCATTCAAGGCCTGATTCAGGCAGGTGTACTGGAACCTTCTAGCTCTGAATGGAACACGCCAATTCTACCTGTAGAAAAACAAAATTCAGGAAAGTATAGAATGGCACATGATCTAAGGCGCATAAATGCAGTTATAAAAACACCCACTCTTCCTGTGCCCAACCCGTACACTGCACTAACTACTATTAGACCAGAACAGAAGTGGTTTACATGTATAGATTTGGCGAATGCTTTTATTGTTTACCACTGGCAGAACACCTACGAGATTTATTTTCTTTCACATTCAGGGACAGAGGTTCAGGTATAGCAGAGTTCCACAGGGGTTCATTTTATCCCGGGATTTTTAACTACACATTGAGGGAGATGTTGCAGGAGTGTGACATGCCTGAGGGAACAGTTTTAATTCAGTATGTGGACGATCTACTAATCGCAGCAGAGACACCTGAGGCATGCGTTGAGGCGACAAGAAGAGTTTTACTACAGCTTTACCAGTCAGGTTTCAAGGTTAGTAAATCCAAACTGCAGGTGTAGACCTCAGGTCACATTCCTCGGAAGAGTAGTGTCAGCTGAAGGGCAGGAATTTCTTCACAGCATAGATCTGCCATTTTACATCATCCAAAACCTGTCACGGTGAAAGATATGTTGTCATTTTTGGGGTTGGCAGGATTCAGCAGGCAGTTTATTCCTGCATATACAGATAAAACTGCGCCACTGAGACAGCTGGTGCAGCATAAAGGAGCCAGACAGCTAAAAGCTGTACTGGATTGGACAACGGAGGCTGAACAATTGTTCATTGACCTCAAGTCCGCTTTAGCATTAGCAGCTGACCTAGCCACCCCTGACTATGACAAAACATTGTATTTAGATGTATCAGAGGGAAAACAAACTGTCAATGGAGTGCTGTTTCAGAAAGCTGATAGCAAAAGAAAAGTTCTGATGTATGTGAGTATATTGCTAGATAAAACAGAGCAAAGGGAGCATCCATGCACCAGATATGCAGCAGGCTTGGCAAAGATTGTGCAGAAAACAGCTTATGTAGTCATGGGGCATGCATTAACCATTTTGACGTCTCACACAGTGATGGCTTATGTGACTTCAACAGCATTCACAATGTCATCATTGAGACAGGATAGGATTCTGAAAGTCCTATCATGGCCAAACTTGACCTTTACTCATGAAGGCATCAACATGGCAGACTATATTACTGAAGGGCAGTCCCATGTGTGTGAACTGACTGTAGAAATGGAAGGTAAAATCAGGCCTGATTTAGAGACTACGAGGTTGAAAGGAGAAGTCCAGGATCTGTATACTGATGGATGCTGTCACAGATAATTTAACATCTCTTGTCTTAAGTTTCTCAAAACAGATTGCTGACAGATCACAGGCACCAGATCCTAAGGCTGGACTTGGTCAGGCCGCAGAGTGGGTCCTCCTGAAGGTCTTCAAGAGGAAGTGGAATCAACCAAGGTGGACTGGTCCTCATAAGGTAACGGAGAGAACATCACAAAGTGTAAGGTTAGAAGGCAAAGGGGACACGTGGTACCATTGGACGTGTTGTGCACCAGCAGAACCACCATCGAGGACATTGGAGGACACAGAGTGGCCCTGCAGGAACTGCAGGACCAAAAGGGGGAGGATACAGGGACACAGACAGAACACAGACAGAACATTAAAAAGCAACAGGATATGGGGAAATAAATTGGTGGTTAGAATGGATAATTAACACAGCTAGAGAGCAGAATATGGAAAATTGTGTAGGATGTGCTAGGGCTAGACCGACTCTGTTTATAGAACCTGCTCCACTATATCCTGAAGATGGATGGGGTTACCAATGCATGTTACAATTGACCAATGAGGCAACCCTTCAAACTGTACCACTCTAGCATCAATATTTCCATTGATAAATAATGAGACACGGACAGGTCCATTTACACCTCAAACGGGGAACTATACATGTTTTAACTTCACCAGGAGAAATGTAATGATCAATTTAGGGAAAATAGACCCCACTTGGTGTAAAATTGTGGTTCAGGATCCAGGGAATGTAATAGGACCATGGGCTAGAGCAGGATTGTATTACTATTGTGGTGATAGAAGGTTGTTTGTAAGGATACCAAAGAAGGCCAAAGGGATGTGTGCGATGGTAAGGCTGGGAGCACCACTAGTACTGATTGGAGAAGTGACTAAGAGACTGGAAGGTAAGGCAAGTATTGTAGAGCTTAACAGACGCAGACAGAGACATGTGTTAAGAGGGACCTAAGAGCATTTGACTTGACTAAAGACAGCACCACCTACATAGATGCAGTTGGAATATCAAGGGGAGTCCCAAATTAATATAAATTAGCAGATCAGATAGCAGCAGGATTTGAAAACATTTCAATCATTGCAGCTCTATTTCCAGTGACACCTAATAAAAATGTGGATAGAATAAACTATGTGCATTACAATGTGTTAAGGTTATCTAATTTGACCAGAGATGCTGTAGAGGGATTAGCGGGACAGTTAGCTCCAACGTCACTGATGGCAGTTCAAAACAGGATGGCTTTAGATATGCTGTTAGCTGAAAAAGGGGGTGTGTGTGCAATGTTTGGAGATTCATGCTGTACGTTCATTCCCAATAACACAGCTCCAGATGGGTCCTACACAGTAAATTCCCCGGTGTTGAATTAACACCGGTCGGTGTTCATATGGGAACCACCAGCAGGGTGTTAAAGTAACACTAAAACAGTGTTAAAGTTAATAAGATAATTAAGAGATGAATTAAGTAATGATTGACCATTAGTAATGAACACCTGATGATAATGAGCAGAATCACTTAAGGACAGATAAACACAAGAACTACAACTGACTTCAGCCACAGCTTTAGATCAAATTAACTGAAGATAAAAGAAGACATTAAATCTCTGAAGATCTCAGCAGAGGAGGATTAAACAACTCCACAAACAGCATTACCAGCTTCACACATTACTAACCAGACTGACTTTATTTCTGTCAGACGTCTACAGAAGCTCTTATTGAGAATTAACAGAGGTTTAGATGTTGATGATTTATTGAAAATAATAGTTTAGTTTGAAGTCACCATTATGTTCATTAGTGGTTGTTTTAGTTGGGTAGTTTGACTGGGTTAGTTTTTCTCTGGCTGCTGTAACTGTGTTTGTTATAGCACAAAAAGCCAGAGAAAATGTGATCCGATGATATTGTCTTACTTGATGATAAATATACGATATATGGTTTGTTTCATTGATGTCATCCAGGATCAAATTTTTTCATAGATGATCATTTTGTATTATTAATTATAGCAAGCATTTAATTCTACATTACCCACTTAACATTTTGATTTTCAGCTGTTGTTATGAGTTACTCAGACATCAATAATCAGCGTATGAATCTCAACAATGGTGAAATGCTTAATGCCACAATGGGAGCTATTGGCTAGTTTTGTATGAAGCACCTAGAATGCATTACGGCATGAAGCATGTCACCGTTAATGAGATTCATTTGCTGATTCTTTAATCTCTGTGTGTGTCTGTTTGATGCACTATCCCTCAGATTAGAAAACTGCTGGCCAATTACAGTACTATTACAAGCAATAATGAGAAATTAATAACATGATTTCTAAACAAATAAAAGTCTCTGATTATGATCAGTAAACCAAATACTACGTGATGATCATATCTTTATCATCATAGATTAGTTGATATAATCTGAACACAAGTTCTCTTGCAGTTTGTGCCATAACAAACACAGTTACAGCAGCCAGAGAAACACTAATGTTGAAAAGTCAAGTCAAACTGCCCAACTAAAGCAAACACTGATCACCATAATGGTGTCGAAAAAACATCAACATCTAAACCTCTGTTGATTCTCAATAACAGAGACGTACAGAGAATAGTAGACGTCTGACAGAAATAAAGTCAGTCTGGTTAGTAATGTGTGAAGCTGGTAATAAGTGTACTTTTTTGGGGAGGTGTTAATTCCAACCAAAATTCAACATCTGCACAACATTGGAGCTTGACGTCAAACAAACGTTGGATTTAGACGTTAAACCAATTTTCATTTTCAACCAAAATCCAACGTCTGACCGACGTTGGCTTAGTTGGAGTCCAACGTCTTCCTGACGTCATATTGACGAACTGTGCCTGCTGGCCAGGTACTTTAAATAAGCTTCTCCCACGCAGGTTTGAGCTTACAGACCTGTTGCTATGAGAGCAACTCTGGGACGAGCTTCGTAGAATTTAACAATCCTGTGGCCTGTTGCATGAAGTCACTTTCAGTTGCTACCCAGGTAAGTTTGAAATTAGTTTGAGCAAACAAACTTGTCCATCTTTTGCTGCTAATTACATTTACATTATGATTTGTAATTATGTATAATTCATATATATTAATTTACAAAATTAAACTTGAATTTCAAAATAATCTAATTATACATAAATACAATATTTAATATATAAAGCTTTTAAACAGATAAAGCTTATGTGTATTATGTTGACCTTTTTGCAAACCTATTCATTGTTTGATTCACTTGCATTGATATAGTTGAATGCATTGAATGTTTTCTTTAAGTTGCCTTCTCAAACTTTAGGTGCAGCAGGGGCCTATTCCATGAAGCCGGTTTAGCTGGCAAGCCAAAGCTTAGTTTGTGCCAATCCTGGGTTTTAGATACCATGGAAGTGGTTTGGCTTTTACCAGTGTGCATCTCCATAACTTACCCTCCATGGTTAACCTGCTCCAGGGCATGTTATGTTCTGGATAAGAAGTGTGTTCATCTCCATAGTAACTTACTCTCTACATGCTTTATGTTCTGGATAAGAATTCTCACACTGAAATCGGACCAATCGGCTGTGAGCAAAATGACACACCTCTCATGCAATGTCAAGTCACTCCCCCTGATTCTACTCCAAATTAAAGGTCATTACATAGCAAATGGTTTTGGAAGACTAAAATGTCTGGCTTTTAACAATGCTTATTTATAATAATAATACATTTGAATTATTTATTTATCATTTATGTTATTATTATAACCTTATTCAATTACACATGTATCATTTTAGTTAATCAATCATTAATAGGCACTTAGTTCAAATTCAATAAATAAAGCTATACAATTACTACATGTGAGCTTAAATGTTCAATTCTCTCTATATATAAACTTACTTCATAACTTTTATTTGCATTGACGTATAAGATTTTTCTTTTTTGGCTGTTCGTTACTGATGTCACAGCTAAACTCCTCAACTCAGGATCAAAGCCTGAGTTGACAGAGAGTTGATGATCAGCATCAAGGGACCAACAAAGCCTGAATAGATTGGTTTGGTTTTGTCAACTCGAAACTACTGTAACCGAGTTTGTTAAACTACCATCATGGTACAGGCCCCAGAAGTGTTTTTTCCTGCCTTGCAAATGTGTTTAATTTCATGATATTTTTCATTACAACCTCTTAATCTTCAGCAGAGAAGTGAATTGCTCCAGCTCCCTTGTGAGAAATAAATCAAACTGACGCTCTCCAAGGTCCAGGTGATTGGCTGTTTGACATGCTTTTAAACACTTTAAGGTGAAGGTGCTTCAGAGATAATCGCAAACTCTGCATTAATCCCAAATTGACAAAGAATGCTTATATCAAGTGTTGTGAGACCGCTGAACCATAGGCCTGTTGCACAAAGCTGGTTTCAGTTGCTACCCAGGAAAGTTAAAGATTAGTTTGAGCAAACTCTGGTTTTTCAGGCTCAAGAATGTGGATTGGTTTTTAACAGTGTTCATCACCATGGCAACTTACACTACATGGCTAACCTGCTCTGGAGCAGGTTTTATTCTGGGTTAGAGATCGCAAACTCAAATTGAACCAATCAGCTTCAAGTAAATATGTTTTAAAGCCACACCCCCTGTATCTCTCGTTCCAAATTAAAGCAGTTTATAGAGAAAAAAAACTTTATAGAGACAAAATTGCTTGTCTTTTGGTGCTAATTATTTATTATATTTATATTATATGAATTATAATTACTTTTAAATAATATAATATATTCATATAATTAATATATTTATTGACAAGTAGCCAAATATTAATATAAATATAATACATGCATTCATAATTATTTTAAACATTGTGTATTAATTTCAGCTCTTTGTGAACCTATAATTATTAGGCATATTTCATGCATTGATATAGTCAGATATTCTTTCAGCTGCCTTCTTAAATTGACGCTGCAGCATAAGTGTTTATTCCTGCTTTAAACGCATTTAATTTCATGATCATTTTCAGAACGATCTCTCAATCTTCAGAAGAGAAGTGAATCGAACAGACACTGTGATTGGCTGTTTGCCGCATGTGTCATGCTTTCAGGTGCACGCGCTTCAGTGTTAATTGCAAACTCTGGATTGAACCTGAGTTGAAAGTTTATACCAAGCTTTGAGAAACAATTGAACTTGATCTAAACCAGGTTGGATTTATCTGGATTTGTCAACTCTAAACCTACTCTGAAACTCAGAGATTGTTCAGCTAGCTTCATGCAACAGGCCTCTGATTGAGAACATACATTTACCCGTGGATTATTTAAAAAATAAATAAACAAATCCATTAAAATATTTATAATTCCATTAATTTGTCCTTTTATTTTAATTAATTAAACATGAGAGATGCCTCCAAACAATTGAATTTAGAGTCAGTTTTCCACAGTCACTCAATATAAGAAGCTATAGCATAGGAGATGGCCGGGCATTCCGATGTAAATGACAAAAATAAAAAAAGCCTCACCAAATAATAATAATTTGCGCAGAAAATCATATTTGGCACACATTCATCTGGGGCGTGAACGTAGCCTCGATCTCACACAGACACGCATTTTCTGGTGACATTTTAAATTGCCAAGCCATTTAAATCTCTTTCCACACAAAGAACACGAATAGGGTCTAACATCCGAATGACTTTTCAGGTGTATTTGTAAGTGTGATGGCAAAATGAATTTTTTATTACACTGATCACAATTCAATGACCTTCCATCAGAGAGAATGAGCAGATGATTATTGAAATTGCTCCTTTTTCTAAACATCTTTCCACGCTCAGAACACTGCAATTTCTTTCCACATTGAATTTGTGAGTGACGTTTCAAATCTTTTTGATATGTGAAACTCTTCTTGCACTGAAGACATGTAAAAGGCTTCTCTCCAGTATGAACTCTCATGTGAACTTCAAGGTTTCCTTTAAATGTGAAACTTTTTCCACACTGAGGGCAGATGAAAGGCTTCTCTCCAGTGTGAATTTTCATGTGACTCTTAAGGTTGCCTTTAAATCTGCAACTTTTTCCACAGTGCTGGCACGTGAACGGCTGCTCTCCTGTGTGAATTATTACATGCCTCTTAAGGTTTTTTCTGTCTGGGAAACACTTTTCACACTGCTGACATTTAAAACAGTCCTCTTGTGAATGAATCCTCAGGTGGTAATTAAGAGATTCTTTACGTGTGAAAGATTTTCCACACTGAACGCATTTGAAAGGCTTCTCTCCGGTGTGAACTCTCATGTGAGTTTTAAGATTTCCT